>OY728119.1:1199554380-1200804380 GCA_963277665.1 Viscum album | reverse complement strand
ATTCTTGATGAACTGTAATTCAATATAGGAATCCGTGATATGTGAGATTTTTTTCAAAGGTGCACAATATGGTTTGAACTTTGATCCTTTGATAAATGTTGGAGTAATACATCAATAAAATGAGGTAGGTAGTTCCTTAAATTTTTGGGATCTTTTATAATATTTTTTATTTGAAAAAATATTTTTGTGACATATATTGTTTTCCATTTTTTATTTTTATTGCATGTGGGGTTCGGTGTATCCATTGAGACTCATTTATAATGCGTGATTCCATGAGTATTCTTATATAGATTGTTTCCATGTTAGATATTGATAACTTGTTTAGGTGTATTTATAATGATTCTCATGATTTCATGTTATTATTTTCCTAGTTATTCTCTACCTTATTATGTGTAATTACCATGCCTTTGGAGGCGTTTCTTTTAGTACTCGAAATAGGTAGATTGTCATGATATGATTATCCCTTAGATGTGGTGTGCACACAACATGTGATAATGTTGTTGATAGACCTAAATACATGGTACCAATGCCTATTGGATGTTGACTATCATTTTTACTTAATTCTTAGTGGATATTAGATACCATTTACACTTTATTCCTAGCGAATGTTAAGTAGCTCGTTTACTTGGTGCATAGTGGATACTGAATAACATGTACACTCGACGCCTGGTTAATTTCAAGTATAATGTTCACCTGATGCCTTGAGGATGATAAGAAATATGTTTACTAAACTTATGTCTAGTTTTTTATCATTCCAGATATATCTAATTATCCTACCATTATGGAGCCTAACTAGGTATGGTCGAGGTTCTTGGTGTCTTGGTTAGAACATAGAAACTCGACATATGATTGTTAATGATTTATCATGAATTTATTGTTATCATGGAATACACCTAATACACATGTTCATGCTTATTAAGGACACATTGGTGGTGTCATACTGGGTTTTATTACTCACACCCTATATGGGTATTCTAATGCACATTCAAATTTTATTATTAGGGATCTAGGTAAGGTCAAGGGTTCTATGGATGATAGTTGAGTTATGGAGCATGGAGCTGGTGGTGGGACTACGATGGACTCCATAATATTTCCATATAGTTTTATTTTGTTATCTAATTATACTTTAACTTTGGTTTGGCTTTTCAAGCTACAATATTGGTTTATTTATTTATGTGACATATTCTCCATCCATTTTTACAACTGATATTTAGTCTTCTTCTTGATATTCGATTGTTATACTGTTATTATTAATTATTGTGTATGAATATGATTATTATAGGGTATTGTATCTCCACTTATAGTGTTCAAACCCTCGCTTATTTTCAGTAACCTCTTGTATATGGGGAGGTGTGTATGCGGTCTTATAGCTCACTAGCTCAAACCTAGAGGCTCATGTCGGGGATTTACATATACTTACTTGTTTTCTTTCCATTCCATATGAAAATTTTCATCCTTCGATTATGTTTCATTAATTTTTCCATATATAATTCATCTCATATCATGAATGATTAAAAATCATGATCAATTTTTCATGCCACATCTCTAAAATTAAATTTTAACAAATCATAGCTTCCATAAAAGGATGAAGATTTATTTGTCCTACCTCTATACATTTTCCAAAACCAAATGGTTAACACAAGTTAGGATGATACTTAATATGAATAAACTTTAATGTGAATAAATTATTTATTAATATCCAAAACCTCAATAATAAAACAAGTATAACTTAAATAATTTCATAAATAAATACCCTTGAAACTCTTTAAAATATGCCTGGCCAAATTTAAAATCCAAAAATTAAAAATATTTCATCACAAATTCTTCTAATATCATATTATAATTTATCACCAAACAAAATTAATCACTCATAAAGTTACACATAAAGAATATATATACCTTAATCATATATTCTATAAAATATACTAATATTCCCAAAATAGCCTGAATCTATGTGAAATAAAGCCACAATAAATCCATATAATCTTCTAAAACATTTCTGAAACATTATTAAACAAATAAATTCACATAATAGCCTTAATTTTTCATTCTAATTAATCATATAATGTTCCCAAACCCTTTAACCCAAATAAATATAATTACCATACCATTAAATAGTTTATTAACACTAAAGGTCTTTGATACCTTTCACACTATATCCCAAAAATAGATTAACATTATTCCTCAAATAACCTTTACACTAAATAATATATTAAAATAAAGTTTTATATTTACCTTAATCATCTATTAAGGAAAAAATAGATAAATTATTCAAAATATGATTAATATTTTAGTCATAGTTGTCACGACCCATCCTCGGGGCCCGTGCCGTGACTACCCCAAGCCCATCTTCCATAGGCCAGGGGCTGGCGACTAGCACCAAGGCGTAAATTCCTGATAAAAAGGGAAGGCATTGCCTTTGTAAAGTAAACAAACACCATAGAGAAAGCAAGAAGTATAAGTAAACACTAAGTAAAAGCTGGTACAACAGTAAGTGCAGAAAAGTAAGTGGGCCAGAATAAAAACCCAAACTGAAAGTAAAGTACAACTCGAAAGGGAATACAGCAACTGAAAAGTAAGCTGCAACGTCGAGCCGTCCACTGTGACTCCCACCTGAAGGGTGAGAACAGATAGCCTCCTCATCTCCTCGGGTCCAACCGTCCACTCCGAAAACGTCCCGCCAGTGGTCCACCTCCAGGTACCGTCCTACTCTGCAAGCCTCAACCACGATCAGTGTTGTCCGTCGTCTGCAACCAACACATCGTAGTGCGAGAATAGCCCGTGTAGGGGTGAGTATAAGCTACTCAGTAGGGACCCTGAGACCCCAGAAGGTCTCCCAAAATCCACAAAGGATAATCCACTAAGGAAAGATGAAATCACGAAATAACATCCGACACTGCTTAGGTATATGCCCATACATATACCAAAGTAATAAATTCTCGTTCGGCTCCAACATCCGAGCTCAAGTACAACCCAGTCCACATAGGAAAGAAAAATGTAAATCCACACAGTATAGCACAACACAATCCACTTAGGAAAGCAAAACAGGATTCAGCTCACACAGGTATACTTCTTCGTATGACGATAGAGATGATCAGTTATATACATTGATTCATCTAAGCCGTCAGACCCACAAAGGATCGATAGGTACTAACCCCTGCAACGACCCACATAGGATCTGACCCACAAAGGATCGATAGGTAACTAACCCCCGCAATGACCCACAAAGGATCCGACCCACACAGGATCGATAGGTAACTAACCCCCGCAAAGACCCACACAGGATCGGACCCACACAAGATCTGTAGGCGCTAGCCCACACAGGACCGCTGAGCGCTGACCCACACAGGATCGGACCCACACAAGATCGGTAGCACTGATCCACAAAGGATCGCTGAGTGTTGTAGTCATCTTCGAATCAACTGAGGATCTCTGCACAGTCGTCGTCGAGTCGCAGTCGCAGTCGCAGCCAGCTCTAGGGTTCCCGCACACAACAAGCTCGCTCGGGAGGGTCCGCTCCACAAGCCGAGGGGCAAATACATCAACTGATACATAGTCCAGAGTTGATGTATCCAAAAGTTCTGTATCGACAACATGAACTCAACGTCGCAGATGGCGCGTAAATCGGACACCCGGTCTGAGAGTTATTGGCTTTTTCGTCCTAGGGGCCCGGTTGGTTTTTAAGTCAAAACCAACTCGACCGTACTCCACATGTGTCCAAACCTCAGGCGGAGTAAGCCAAAAGTTCTGTCTCACTAAGAGGAATCCAACAAAGTCGACGGCACATCAATCGGACGTTTGGAGCTTAAGATATGAGTGTTTCCGCTCCGAGGGCCCGGTTGGTTTCATGTACGAACCAACCCAGCCGAACCCAAAGTATTCTGAAACCTTGATCGTGATATAACAAAATGACCATCTCTATCCAAGGATCACATCGCTGCTGACGGTGCGTCGATCAGAGGCCCGTAGCTCAAGTTATGAGCAAAAGACCAAAAAGGCTCTGAAAACACGAGACCCCCTGGGTTGGCCCGGCTTGGCGCAGCCCGGCCCGGCCCGACGGCCCGGCGTGGTGACCCGGCATGCGACGCCAGCTGGCTCGGCCGAACAGCCGAGCCGTTCGATTTGTAGGGGGGGCACTCCCCCCCTACGTTTTGTAACCGCGGCAACCCTTAATGGGGGCTGCTAGCTGGCCGGCCGGGGGTTTGAACCCCCGGATTTCCTCCTGTCTGGCCGGCCCACCCCGGCAGGCCGGTTTCTGCCATCACGGGACTGGCGACGGCCGGTCCCCTCCCTGCTCTGACGTCGGCAGCCCATTTCCGGCCGCTGGTCCTGCTCCGACGCCGGCGGCCCATTTTCGGCCACCGTTTCCCATGCTCCGTCGTGGCCCGATACCAGCCACGACCTTCATTCGTCCGGTGCGGTGCGATGGCGCCGCACCCCTCCACCGCGGCCCCTCTCTGGCCGCGGTGCTTTTTCGGTTCTCTGGCGGGGCGCGACGGCGCCGCGACTTGGTCCAATTTCACGGCGCGGCGCGACGGCGCCGCGCATTACTTGTCGCACGATCCCGTGCGGTGCGACGGCACCGCGCCGTTCCCATTCCAACACAATATAAACAATAACATGGATAAAGGAGGAGGGTCGGCTTTGTTTGTGCGGTTCGGCCCCCTCTCGTTAATTGATAGCAATTGGTCGTATTTTCACGAAGAACGACAAGGTAGTATTCACGAACAAATAAATAAATAAACCCCTACCTCGAGCATAGCTTGAACGGAGGTTCGTCGAACGAGGATTCGTCATGGAAAAAAGAAGTCTCGGAAGGAGAAGTTGCGGAAGGAGACATCACGGAATAAGACATCGCGGAAGAACCGTGGCGGTATACGGCGTCGCGTAGTCGGTCTCCGAGGACTCGGCGTTCTTCGACGGTGTTCGATGCGTTCTCTGTGCTCTTCGTGTTCTTCGACGAAGAAGATGAAGAGCTTCTAGCTTCCCTTAGATTTTCTCCCCAAACCTCTCAAGCAACAAGTCCCCAAAAAAAATAAGCACCTCCCTTATTTTATTAACTCTACAAAGCTTTTGAAATTCAAACATCCACACTTAACTCACTTAATTAATAACATAAGTTGTCAAAAATTAATGGTGAGTTGAGGGGTGTTGAAGAATATGAAGGGGTGGGGTTCGTGTGGGCCCCACGACCCTCATAACCTCCCTTGGGAAGTTGGGTAGTTACCCAACTTCCACCCAAAGCCTTAAACCACTTAAAGAAAATAAAAATTGTAGTTAAACTATAAATTAAACTTCCACAATTTTTATCATCTTCTCTCGTGAAAACGCAACCCCGGAACATGTGTTCCTAAAAAATTACCAGCGCTGTGGTTCCATCGGTGCCCTCGGAATTTGATTCCAAGTACCGATTCAAAAGATAGGAATTCCCGCTCGTTCGTTTACTGAACATACCCGAGCTAAACTTCGAATAGAAATTCCAGGCACACCGGGCCTCGGAATCAAGTTCCGTCAGAAACTGCGTTCTTGTAAATCCCAAAGAAAATTAAGAAAAAAAAATTCCTTGATTTTTACGGGTCTTTACATTACTCCCACCTCAGGGCTTTACGTCCCCGTAAAGATACATCAAAGACTAGGGAAACAAATGTGGGTACTGAGCACGCATCTGAGCCTCCCGCTCCCAAGTGCTCTCCTGGAGGTTCTCGTGCTGCCATCTGATGTGCACCAGAGGAATTGACAATCCACATAGGACCCGCTCCTATCGATCCTCGATTTCCACCGGGACCTCCGCGAATGTCGCCCCATCATCAACGTCAAGCTCCCCATGGTCAATGATACGCTTCGGGTCATGCACGTATCTCATCAACTGAGATACGTGGAAGACGTCATGCACCCGGTGCAACTGAGGTGGTAGAGCCAGGTGATAAGCCACCTCGCCAATCCTGCTGAGGACCTGGAATGGTCCGATAAAGCGTGGAGACAACTTGCCGCCCCGGCCAAATCTCTGTAATCCACGTTGAGGTGAGACGCGGAAGAAGACGTGGTCACCATCCTCGAACACTAGTGGCCTCCGCCTCCTGTCATCATATGACTTCTGCCGGCTCTGAGCTATCCTCATCCGCTCCTGGATGACCAGGACCTTCTCTATCATGGCCTGGACCATCTCTGGTCCCACAAGTACTGACTCCCCAGGGTCTGTACAGCATAAATGAGATCTGCAAGGTCGGTCGTACAATGCCTCGTATGGTGCCATCCCGATGGTGGAGTGGTAGCTGTTGTTGTACGCGAACTCCACCAAGGGTTGGTGGTCCTCCCAGCTGCGACCAAAGTCGAGGACACAAGCGTGGAGCATGTCCTCGAGAGTCTGAATGGTCCTCTCTGTCTGACCATCCGTCTGAGGATGAAAGGATGAGCTCAGACGTAGCTGTCTCCCAAACGCCTCCTGCAACCCCTTCCAAAGCCGGGAAGTAAAGCGAGCATCTCGATCGGAGATGATAGATGATGGCACACCATGAAGCCGCACAATATCTTGAACGTAAAGTTGTCCCAAGCTCTCCACTGAGCCCTGCTCTCTAATGGGTAAGAAGTGTGCCGACTTGGTGAGTCGGTCGACAATCACCCAAATGGATTCGTGACCTCTGGAAGTGTGTGGATGTCCAGTCACGAAGTCCATAGATATGCCATCCCACTTCCACTCCGGGACCTCCAAAGGTTGTACCAAGCCTGCTGGTACCCGGTGATCTTCCTTCACCTGCTGGCAGGTGAGGCATCGAGAAACAAACTCCACCACAGCCTTCTTCATGCCCGGCCACCAGTGCTGTCGTCTGAGATCCTGGTACATCTTCGCCACTCCAGGATGTACCTCCAAAGGAGAAGTTTGAAACTCTCTCAGCACCTCCTCCCGTAAAGAAACTAGTACCAAGGTACGTCCTCTGAAAAGGACATTGTGCTCTGCTCCAAAGGACAAACCATCAGGTTCCTGACCTGAGGATATCTGCGCACACCGCGTCTCACAGTCAGCGTCCCCACGCTGTGCCTCTCTGACCCGCTGCAGTAGTGGAGGAGTGACTGTGAGAGACTGAAGGAAAGCTGCCCCATCTTTATCCACGAAGGATATCTGCAAAGAGGCTAGCTGCTCTATCGCCTCCTCAAGTAGGTGAATGCCCGTCCTCCTGCTGAGAGCATCGACTACCACGTTCCCCTTCCCATGAGTATAGACTATCTAAAAGTCATAGTCCTGGAGGAACTCAAGCCATCTCCACTATCTCAGGTTCAGGTCCTTATGAGAGAAGATGTATCTGAGACTCTGATGGTCAGAAAAGACTTTAAAGCACTCTCCCATCAGGTTGTGTTGCCATGTCTTCAGAGCGAAGACCACTGCTGCTAACTTCAGGTAGTGGGTAGCGTAGTTCTGCTCATGCGGCCTCAACTGACGTGATCCATAGGCGATCACGGCCCGCTCCTGCATCAGGACACATCTGAGTCTGGTCCCTGATGCATCATAGTAGACTACGTACCCTACTCCCTCCTCAGGCAACCTCAAGATAGGTGCGATGGTCAATCTCTGTCTCAGATCCTGGAAGCTCTGATGACATCTGTCTAACCACACGAAGGGTTTCCCCTTCCTCCTTAACGTTCTGCAAAGCTGCAAAGATTTCTCCTTTGCCGAAAATGGAAATTTAGTCTCATCCCATGGATGAACCATGTTCCATGCCTAATACAGTCAATCTCGTCATGATTAGTTAATTCATGGCATGGATGACTTCGTAAGGCCTCGACGCTGCTACCAAGAGATCCAACCATTACTCTCGCCTCCAAGGGTTGAGTCACACTATCGGCAATAGTGTGTGATCATTGGGTCTCCTCCAGTAAGAATCTCGCAAGTGAGGGTCAAGTCAACAGTTTTTAACCGTCACCTCTTAGTTATAACAAACAAAAGACAAGAAAGAAAATGCCACCATTGAAAGTGTCTTTTATTACTTCAACTCAAAGTACAAGGACACAAGGCAACACAAACTACGAAGCTAGAGGCATTATGGGCAAATGCCTCTATTCCTGGAGCTAGTCCCGCACTAGTCCACCCGCTTCTGGATCTCTATGATCGTAAGCTTCAGCTGCCTGAAGTTGTGCTCTCCCCTGAGGTTGGGGTGGACCTCCTGGTGGTGGTGGTGGTAGAGCCTCAAAACGCCATCCACCACCTGCCGCTCGACCCGCTCCTCGGCCTCGTCGACCTGCTCCCTGTGGACCGCCATGGTTGAACCTATCCCTCTGTCTAGGTGGTTCCTCAACCGTCTTCTGCTCCTCTGCATGGTGGGTCGGGCAGTCACGAGCCATGTGGCCCTTCCCGCCGCATGCATAGCATTGTCTTCCACTCGTAAGACTGGTTCTGCTCCATGTACCCCGCACCTCTGAGCCAGTATCTTGTGGTCGTCTGCCTGTTGGACTGGCCCGCTTAGACCTCTACGACATCTGTCTACTGCCTGCTGCAGAAGACTCCGCCACGTGTCGCCCTGCGGTAGGTCTCGCCGCTAGTTTAGACTCAGAAATAAATCTCTCGATGAGAAGAGCTCGCTCCAGTACTCCTGCCTGAGTCGGAATACTGAGGGGGATCAGTGATGCCCTGATCGCATGTATCAATCCCTGCTCAAAGGTCCGGGCCCAGAAGAATGGGTCTCGTACCATGTCTGTCGAGTAGCGCGAGAGATCGGTAAATCTCGCCGAGTACTGGGCGACCATCAAGATGCCCTGTCGCAGCTGTAGAAGCTCCTGGATGCGTACCGCATGGAGGATGGCTGGGACGAACTCTGAGCGGAAGAGGCTCTCAAAGTATTTCCAGAGAAGAGATGCCCCATCGTGCACCTGGAGCATCAAGCTCCACCATCGGCCCGCTGCCGCGTGCAGTAGGCTCACTGCGAGGATCACCATGAGGTCTGCTGGTGTCCTCAGTAACCGGAAAACTCATACCACTGCCTCCAGCCAGTCCTCGGCTGCCTGGGGGTCCGTCTCCTCGTGGAACCTGGGTGGTCGCTGGCGCTGGAACTCATGCAGTTCACTAAGGCGACGTGCATCGTCAGTGGCTGGGGCTGGAAGCATCGGTGGCTCGGCGGGTAGAGGTACCGCCGGTGCCTCAACTGTCAAAGGGCTCTGTACCGAAGCCTTGTCGCTTGGCGGGATGTCGTCACGCTCAACTCTCGAAACCCTAGATGGCTGCCATTGTGGGGCCATCCTGAAAAGGAAACAGGTGCGCCACGGTCAGAACAGTATACCTGGTGAGCTGACACAAAGTAATCACAAAGAAAACTTGAAACACACATGCAATCAATGTTTTCGTGCATTAAGTCGGAAATCAGAAGTCATGGTCCTCGTGTACGGATACGTCGGTCGCCGCACCAACACTAGACTCCCTGAACTGATAACCACACTCAGTACGCTTAAAATTATTTCTTCACATAGAAAAAGATCAGAGTCCAAGTTCTGCGGTAGAACCGAACTCCTTTGATACCAATTTGTCACGACCCGTCCTCGGGGCCCGTGCCGTGACTACCCCAAGCCCGCCTTCCATAGGCCAGGGGCTAGCGACTAGCACCAAGGCATAAATTCCTGATAAAAAGGGAAAGCATTGCCTTTGTAAAGTAAAAAAACACCACAGAGCAAGCAAGTAGTAGAAGTAAACACTAAGTAAAAGCTGGTACAACAGTAAGTGCGGAAAAGTAAGTGGGCCAGAATACAAACCCAAACTGAAAGTAAAGTACAACTCGAAAGGGAATACAACAACTGAAAAGTAAGCCGCAACGTTGAGCCATCCACTGGGACTCCCACCTGAAGGGTGAGAACAGATAGCCTCCTCATCTCCTCGGGTCCAACCGTCCACTCCGAGTACGTCCCGCCAGTGGTCCACCTCCAGGTACCGTCCTGCTCCGCAAGCCTCAACCACGATCAGCGTTGTCCGTCGTCTGCAACCAACACATCGTAGTGCGGGAATAGCCCGTGCAGGAGTGAGTATAAGCTACTCAGTAGGGACCCTGATACCCCCGAAGGTCTCCCAAAATCCACAAAGGATAATCTACAAAGGAAATATGCAATCACGAAATAACATCCGACACTGCTTAGGTATATTCCCATACATATACCTAAGTCATAAATTCTCGTTCGGCTCCAACATCCAAGTTCA
This sequence comes from Viscum album, assembly GCA_963277665.1. Taxonomy (NCBI): domain Eukaryota; kingdom Viridiplantae; phylum Streptophyta; class Magnoliopsida; order Santalales; family Viscaceae; genus Viscum; species Viscum album. The sequence continues at coordinate 1,200,794,209 of OY728119.1, read as the reverse complement.
AGTACAACCCAGTCCACATAGGAAAGAAAAACGTAAATCCACATAGGATAGCACAACACAATCGACTTAGGAAAGCAAAAAAGGATTCATCTCACACAGGTATACTTCTTCGTATGATGATAGAGATGATCAGTTATATACACGGATTCATCTAAGCCGTCGGACCCACAAAGGATCGATAGGTACTAACCCCCGCAATGACCCACATAGGATCTGACCCACAAAGGATCGACAGGTAACTAACCCCTACAATGACCCACAAAGGATCTGACCCACACAGGATCGATAGGTAACTAACCCCCGCAAAGACCCACACAGGATCGGACCCATACAGGATCTGTAGGCGCTGGCCCACACAGGACCACTGAGCGCTGACCCACACAGGATCGGACCCACACAAGATCGGTAGCACTGATCCACAAAGGATCGCTGAGTGCTATAGTCGTCGTCAAATCTACTGAGGATCTCTGCACAGTCGCTGTCGAGTCGCAGTCGCAGTCGCAGCCAGCTCTAGGGTTCCCGCACACATCAAGCTCACTCGAGAGGGTCCGCTCCACGAGCCGAGGGGCTGATACATAAACTGACACATAGTCCAGAGTTGATGTATCCAAAAGTTCTGTATCGACAACATGAACTCAACGTCGCAGATGACACGTAAATCGGACGCCCGGTCTGAGAGTTATTGGCTTTTTCGTCTCAGGGGCCCGGTTGGTTTTTAAGTCAAAACCAACCCGACCGTACTCCACATTTGTCCAAACATCGGGTGGAGTAATCCAAAAGTTACGTCTCACTAAGAGGAATCCAACAAAGTCGACGGCACGTCAATCGGACGTCCGGAGCTTAAGATATGAGTGTTTCCGCTCCGAGGGCCCGGTTGGTTTCGTGTACGAACCAACCCGGCCAAACCCAAAGTATTCCGAAACCTTGAGCGCGATATACCAAAACGACCATATCGATCCAAGGATCACATCACCGCTGACGGTGTGTCGATCAGAGGTACGTAGCTCAAGTTATGAGCAAAAGACAAAAAAGGCTCCGAAAACGGGGGTTTCGGGCCCGGACCGACTCGGCCCGAGACCCACTGGGTCGGCCCGGCTAGGCGCGGCCCGGCGCGGCGACCCGGCGCGCTGGCGTGCGACGCCAGCTGGCTCGGCCGAACGACCGAGCCCTTCGGTTGGGGGGGGGGTGCCCCCCGAGTTTTGTAACTGCGGCCCCCCTTAATGGGGGCTGCTAGCCGGTCGGCTGGGGGTTTGAACCCCCGGATTTCCTTTTGTTCGGCCGGCCCGCCCCGGCCGGCCGGTTTCTGCCATCACGGGACCGGCGATGGCCGGTCCCCTCCCTACTCCGACGCCGGTGGCCCGTTTCCGGACTCTGGTCCTGCTCTGACGCCGGCGGCCCATTTCCGGCCGCCGTTTCCCATGTTCCCCTGCGGCCCGGTACCGGCCACGGCCTTCATTTGTCTGGTGCGGTGCGACGGCGCCACACCCCTCCACCGCGGCCCCTCTCCGACCGCGGTACTTTTTCGGTTCTCTGGCATGGCGCGACGGCGCCGTGACTTGGTCCAATTTCACGGCGCGGCGCGACGGCGCCGCGCATTACTTGCCGCACGATCCCACGCGGTGCGACGGCACTGCGCCATTCCCGTTCCAACACAATAGAAACAATAACATGGATAAATTAGGAGGGTCGGCTATGTTTGTGCAGTCCGGCCCCCTCTCGTTAATTGATAGCAATTGGTCGCATTTTCATGAAGAACGACAAGGTAGTATTCACGAACAAATAAATAAATAAACCCCTACCTCAAGCGTAGCTTGAACGGAGGTTCATTGAACAAGGATTCGTCACGAAAAAAGATGTCTCGGAAGGAGATATTGTGGAAGGAGACATCGCGGAAGGAGACATCGCGGAAGGAGACATCGCGGAAGGAGATGTCGCGGAATAAGACGTCGCGGAAGAACCGTCGCGGTATACGGCATCGCGTAGTCGGTCTCCGAGGACTCGGCGTTCTTCGACGGAGTTCGATGCGTTCTCCGTGCTCTTCGTGTTCTTCGACGAAAAAGATGAAGAGCTTCTAGCTTCCCTTAGATTTTCTCCCCAAACCTCTCAAGCAACAAGTCCCCAAATAAAATAAGCACCTCCTTTATTTTATTAACTCAACAAAGCTTTTGAAATTCAAACATCCACACTTAACTCACTTAATTAATAACATAAGTTGTCAAAAATTAATGGTGAGTTGAGGGGGGTTGAAGAATATGAAGGGGTGGGGTTTGTGTGGGCCCCACGACCCTCATAACCTCCCTTGGGAAGTTGGGTAGTTACCCAACTTCCACCCAAAGCCTTAAACCACTTAAAGAAAATAAAAATTGTAGTTAAACTATAAATTAAACTTCCACAATTTTTATCATCTTCTCTTATGAAAATGCAACCCCGGAACAGGTGTTCCTAAGCAATTACCAGCGCTGCGGTTCCATTGGTGCCCTCGGAATTTGATTCCGAGTACCGGTTCAAAAGATAGGAATTCCCGCTCGTTCGTTCACTGAACGTACCTCAGCTAAACTTCGGATAGAAATTCCGGGCACACCGGGCCTCGGAATCAAGTGACGTCAGAAACTGCGTTCTTGTAAAATTCCAAAGAAAATTAAGAAAAACATTTCCTTGAATTTTACGGGCCTTTACAATAGTTTCACTTTCTCAATCACAAATGTTATATAAGATTATATTCCCAAAATAAATTAAATCATTTTTACTATTTACTTTGACATCAAATCACATATCAATCCAAAGATTTATTTATACTTCAATCATGCATTGTTCTTAAAACCCAATAATCATCTCCCAAAATATCATTAATAGCCTTTTAATACAATCACATAAGAACTCAAAAGGGTATTTATAGCTTTAAAATTATGATCATATATGAAATTATCAATCCTTAAATAAAATACCACTACATCACAACTCTCAAAATCTTATATGTATATACTTCAATCATTCAACCTATTTTGTAAACATTTAAGAAAAAAATCATCTTATTCCTTAATAATTTCCTTATAAAATAAAAAATATGAATCTTTTTTTAAGATTCATCAATATAAATTTAATCATGCTTCTTAATATAAACATAATAAAAAAATATTTCATTCATAGTTTCCTCATCTTTAGCTGTAATATCATATGATTTTTCTAAAATATTATTCATATGATTTTTATGAACCCCTTCTCTTTTTTTCTTCTACAGAATTAATTTTCATAATTCTTATACTCTCCACATTTAAAATAATAAATTGTTAGTTATACCTTATGAAGAACTTTATTCCCCTCCATTGTGTTAACTGAACGTTTCATTTTTCCTTGGAATTTTATTACTATATTCCATCTTTCACCACATATAATACATATTCATGTTTCTTGGAGACATTACCCTTCTCATATTCATGACACATGGGAAGTTAAATCTTTTAACCTTCATGATATTTATCACCTAAACATCCATGAAACCCCATTTTTCTCATATTTGAAGCATTAGGAAATTTACAAATGCTTAGGTTTTTAATCATAACTCTAGATGCATAGTTATGCATAACCATAGGATCTTTCACTCTAAATCCCACCCTATTTATTTAATCATTCATAAAACCTCCATATTGTTCATCACATCAATTTTTAACTTGGTTCCTAATGGTTCTAGTCATATCATAAAACAAAAAAAAGTTAGTGTGGTTATATCATAATAAACCATCTTATAAATGTTGATTTCAAAAGGATACATTAAACACTTTCTAACCTTAATTTTTAAAATCACAAATAACATTGTTAATGTTTATATTTCTCTAAATTTTTATACTTCCCATGTTTCTAAAGTTGTTTTTTAGAAAGGTTTTATGTTTTACCTGAAAGATAATACCCTTTACAATGGATGAAAATTCCTTACCAAATAAACATGTACTTTTTACATATGATGAAAGGTTAAAAAGTTCATTAGATGGAGGTTTGTAAAGCCTAAAAGATAAAGTATAAAAAATTACTTCAGATGAATATTTAATAATTCTACTAGAATGACTTTACCAAATGGATATAGAAATGTCTACATGATGAAATTCTCCAAAACCTACTGAATGAAGAAATTCATATATTCCCCTAAATGAAGATTTATTATTATACCAGAAAGAATCTATATAAATTGTAGTAGTGTATATAATTAAAACTATTGGAAAGTGATGTTTGATTGAACCTTTTAAATGAAAGAGTTCATCTGTTTTCATTGCAACCACATCTAGGACATGAAAAATATGAATATTGATATTTTTCAAATAGAAGTTATATTCTAGGCGGATAAATATTTTATATCTATAACAATCTAAAGTTTCTGTGAATATTTTATAATTTATTATTACATAGAGATCACTTCATTGTAATATTTTAGAGATTATTTTTCTTAAGGCATTATTGTGAGGATACTATTATAAATTCCTTAAGAACTTTTAGTTTTGTAATCACTATGACGAATCTAGTTTGATCAAAGGATTCCATGATTTAGAAAGATAGAGGTTATAAATAATCTAATTGAGGGTATCAGATGTAAAGGGAAAGAGAGGATTTGTATTATGGGGCTAGGAAGGAAGACCCAATGATAGGGAAAATATCAAGGATACCTTATGTCAAGTTTATTTACTTCCTTAACACTAAAGATTAAACTGTAGAATAAATTTTATAAATTTCATTATATTTTTTTCTTACTCACATTATAAAGTTTTTTATTAATTGTTTTTACAAGCCTTTTATTCTATTTTGTATGTTTATAAAGTTTTATACAGTTTTGTTATAAAATTTTTCTTACTCTGATTATATAATTTTTGGCATTACACTTCATTCGATAAACATACTTTAAGAGTTTTGACAAAAAATTATGTTTTATTTTATAAAAATCCCCCCCCCCTACACACACTTTTAGTGAAACATATATTCACCAACCCCCCCCCCTCCATTGGGACACTAAAAATTTTAAATCAAATCTAACAATTTATATTTCATGGTGGTAATTATTAATATTATAGTGTTCACATGAAAACCTATTTATCAATAGTGGAGTTAAAAAAAGTCATGATGATTGGAAATTATCAAATTTCTAATAAATAAGTGACTAAATTTAGTGAAGGTGAGAAATCCTAATATCAACTTTACTGTCATGATAGAATCATTTTTCTATATTTAATGACTTGATGTATATATTGTAATATTTCTTTGTGTAAATTATCTAATTGAATTTCTAAGAAACATGAGGTTACTCCCCTTAGAACTACCAAAGTTATAGAAACTATAAGATCCATGCTTCATACAGGTTATAGATATTTTGATTTTTTACCCGGAGAATCACTAGCCAAAATGCATCAACATTTTATGTCTATTGTTTTATTCTATAATATCTTGGAGATAAATACATGGCTGATGAATAATTGGTGGAAAATAATATTGATATCATACTAATTAAATGAGAATCTAAGATAACATCTCTTAATGATATAATGAATCTTTAAAATGTAATGTTAGATGGTCTTATTGGAACTATCTTTCAATATGAGCATAGTTTAAAAGGATGTGTATAATAAGAAAATAGGAATAATGTATTTTCCTTTGCTTATACATCTACAATAGTAAAGAATGATATATTTACTAAAACAATTTCTAAATATTCTAAAAACAGGAAAGTAAAAGTTGAGACAGAAATTATTTTATCTGAAGAGAGTAAAAATGAACTTTATCAACTTTCCAAAATAATGACTAAGAATGTTGGTAAAAAGGAATTTTGATATAAGTATTAGAAAAATCAATAAGAGAGAGGTGAGACCAGAAAGACTAGGAACTAGTGGGAGCCGACCCTAATAAAATTAAAATAAAAGGAAACAAGTCAAGCGTACAAGGGATTATTACATAAACGAGTGTGCATCACACTACATCTATCTGCCTCCACCAGTGGGGCACAATAATCAGGAGTCGTGAAAGACCATATCCCTCCAAGATCAATGAGTGCCCGCTTTGCCAATGTGTCCACTACCTGATTAGCCTCCCGGTAGACATGCGAAACATTCACATGCATTTAGATGATCTTGTTGAGACAGTCAACCCACTAAGGTATCATACACCAAGGAACCTGGTGTTTCTTGGTTCTGAAAGCATAAACCGCTATCTGTGAATCAGATTCAATCCATACATATTTCTAGTTAAATTGGACAGTGTACCTGATAGCATAAGTCATTTACCATAATTCAGCTTCAAAGGCAGTCCCAATTCCAATGGCATGATAGAAGCATCCCTTTATAAACCCACGATAAGTATGGAACACTCCTCCATAACCCAAAATACCTGGTGCACCCAACACAGCCCCATCAACATTTACCTTGATGCAAGGTACAATGGGTGGTATCCACTGAATATAATTTAGCATCTAAGGCTTGTGTGGTCGACCTGAAAAACCAATAATTCTCATAATTTACAGGTCAGAAACTGTGTTAAAAATGGATCCATCCTATACATTAGAAGCATCATAAACCTCCCCGTGTACAGTCACCATGCCTTGATGAATTGTTGAGTGGACATCGCTAAATAGTGATGAATTTTGGGCTTCCTAGATGAATGCAATAACAGTAGCAACAACAGCCAACAAAAGGTTATAAATATGCACATTGAAGTAGTCATGTGACAGGTTAGACAGAAACTCTAGAACTATCTTGTAGGTGTCAAACACAATCCCAAACAAAGATCCAATATAATCCCAAAGTTTTTTGGCCTGACTACATTCTATAAAAACATGTTTTATAGAGCCCTCACCAGCCTTGTAGAGAGAACACATAGAGTCCATCTGAACACTTTCCCTCTTGAGATGACCAGCCATGAGAATTCGATTTTTTCAGATTCTCCAGATTATAAAGAATTTAGAAGGTTGAATGAAATGAGCTCTAAATTGCATTATCCAACAAGGTGGAGGATTTTGTCCCTCATAAAGGTTCTTGTAAAAATATCTGCTATTAAACTATCCAGTTCTGCTATGGGTCCAAATCAAGGTGTCAAGATCCATAAAATCATATTTATTGATTTCATTCTTCACCTGTACAGGAATATTAAATACAAAAGATTGCATCTGGGAGAGTAAACCCAAGACAGACAAAGGGGCTGCTTCAGGTGACACATTTAGATCACAAAGGGGTTGTGTGAGCCACTTTGTGTTCCAACAGTTCTGCGTGGAGTCCCTGCACACCAACCATTTGGTATCATGCATAATCCTCACATAAGTATTCTTGAGAGAATCCCAAACCGATGAGGCAAGATAATAATTGTAACCATTGAGAAGACTCTTTTTGATTCTATTCGACAGAAAATCATTATCATCTTCATGAGAAATCAGGTTCCAAGTGAATTTTCCAATAAAATCATCATTAAAGGTATGGAGGTCCTTGATTCCAAGGCCCCCCCATCTCCACAGGCATGATACATTCCTTCGACGCCACTATAATCAACTTCCTATCATGTGGTGATCCTATGCATATGAAATTCTGTACCATGCCCTGATGCTCCTTGAGAATTCCTCCCAGCCATCGATAGAGGGAGAAGGAATAGAAAAACTTTGATGTGATCACTGAGTTTACAAGGAAGACCCTCCCATATAGGGATATAGCCTTCCCTTTCCAGCAGTCCATCTGATGTACCATACCAGCATAAATACCCTCCAAGTACTGCCTTTTCACTTTTCCCCAAAACAGTGGGACCCCATGGTACTGGAAAAGTAGGGATCCCCTCCTCACCCCAAGATACCTGAAAATTCTGTTCCTTTTCCCAACTGAAATCCCATTCCCCAAATCAATGGAAGACTTATCCCATGTATTGGCCTGGTCAACCACCTCCTCATAGTGATTGAAAAGGGATTTAATAGAGGATATAATTCTTATTAAATATTGGACAAGAAATAATATGTCATCTGCATACAATAGATGAGATGGGGCATGGTCACTCACACTAGCCCTAATCTTCTTGTAGAGTCCCATTTGATCAAGGTCGTTAATACACCTACTAAGGTAATCCTTGGAAATGGAAAAAAGAATACCAGAAAGGGGGTCACCTTACCGTACCCCCCTGGTTCAAGGGAAAACCCCCCTCAGGGCACCATTAAACAGGATTGACACCATTGAAGATACAATTATGATATGAGTCATGTTCACAAACCCATTAGAGAAGACATTGCTTCTAAGGACATCTAGAAGGAAGCTCCATTTAAGAGTATCAAAAGCCTTGGAAATATCAATTTTGTGGGAAAAATCCCTTCCTATGTCTTTTTCCTCATTAGACTGACACTCTCAAAGGCCATAAATATGCACTTTTGGATGTTCCTCCCAGGAACAAATCCAAATTGATTAGCAGTAATCATGTCATGAACCAACCCACCCATCCTACTCACCAAAATTGTACTGCTAAGTTTGGGTAGTGTGTTCCCAAGATCAACTGGCCTGAAGTTCTTGATGTCAAGAGCATTCTCTTTAATTGGTATGAGAGTAATGAAATAGGAGTTCATTCCCTGGGGCATGTATGAATGGGAGACGAAATCCTTAATCGCATGTTCAATATCATTCTGCAGAATGTCCAAGTAGAACATGAAAAATTTGTTAGTGAATCCATCATGACATGGGGCACTCTCAAGATTGAGATATATGAGATCAGATCTAATATCCTCTTTGCATGGGGGGAAATTAGAAGCTGATTTGAGTGGTCGTCAATACATGGGTTGATGTTGTCAACCATGCAGTGAGTACTGGACTGCCCATTATCAAAAACTAAAGAAAATGGATAATAATTTAATAAATTTCTACAAGAATAAAAATATAAAGAGTCTAAAATGTTCTAACACTTGGAGTTATAGAGAAATAGACAATTATTATGAAACCTCTCCTAAAAATAGCAGTGATATTTAGAATGTTATGAGTTTCTATGTGGATATTCCAAAGACCAATCAATTCTATATGAATAAGGTATCCATTGAATCATTTACAAACACAACTTTAAGTGTAATCTATCAAGATTCAAGTGATGAATGTTGTACTTATTTTAAAGAATAAAAACCTATTACATCTAATGATGAGGATATTTTACCTAGTTTTTAAGAGGTGTCTAGATATGCTACTTTGTTAGAAAAACAAAATAATAAATTTTTGAAATAATATGAAAGTTATAAGTTAATGTTTTATAAATAAAATTATAAAATTTCAAAACATTCCATGTAAATTTTAAATATTTATATAGAATTAGAGAAGAAATATACTTCTACTTTAACTAAAGAATATCATAATTTAGTAGTGAAACTTAATTCCAAAATATTTTGTCTAAAAAAATTATATCCAATTTTAATCCTATAAAATAAAATTTTGATAATATGTACATATAGTTGATACCTAATAGAAATACTTTTGGGATTATTTTTACAATATTAAAACCTCATTTTCAAAATAATTTGTTTGTTACAAAAATTACTCCCTTCTATACTAAATGATAGAGAGTTGGACACTATAAGAACAAATGTTCTTTCAATAAAATGCAATCCTTTAGTTTTCATAAAGATTATATTTCTAAATAATTTTTAGTTGTGCAACATAAAAGTGTTGTACATATGTGAATTCCTAAATTCCTTTTTTAATAACAAAATACTCAATCAAGTTTGGGTACCAAAATTCTAACCTTTTTTCTAGAAAATATGCTAAGTACCAATAGTCAAAATACTTAGTACGTGGAAAGTGCATATTTCAGGCACATAACTGACAAAAAGAAATTATTACAAAATATTATCAAGATAAAAGGTGGAAAATTCACTTTTAGAGAAAATTATTAAGTATAAAGCATTTTAAAATTCATCATAATTTAATAACAACTTGCTGATATTTTTACAAAACCCATTAATTATGATAGATTTGAATATTTTAAATAGAATATTGGAATGGTCAAGATAAAATGATTAGTTATGAACTTTGTATTAAGCTATATCCTTACAGTAAATTACTCCTTGAAAAATAGAGAGAACATTTTTCTATGTTTCGAAATATTTCCTTAAAAGTTTCCTTAAAGTATTCCTTAGAAATTTCCTTAAAAAATTTTCAGATAAACTTTTTCCTTAATATTTTTTTGGACAAAATATTTCCTTAAAACTTTTAAAACAAATTTTTTCCATACAATTTTTTTCAAACAAAATTTTTTGCTTAAAAATTTTCAGAATAAGTTTTATATAAAATTATCAAGTTCATAAAATATTTTTTTAAACAAGAAGTTCATATTATGAGAAAAAATTTCATTAGAAATTTTATATGAAATTTTATCTGAGAGATAAATTTTTCCATTTTTTGTAAAATATTTGATCTCTTGTAATAATATTTTTATAAGTTGTTTCTACTTTTTATAAAATTTTTATAAATTTTTCAGCTTTCATGTTTCATCAGAACATATGTTTGTTAGATAAAAATTATACCAAAAGTAAAAAAACTTCAAGAGTTAAAATTATTTTCTAAATGAGAACCTGGTCCAAGGGGCCAAAAAGGTCGAGGGACCTAAGACTAGAATTATTAGCCAGTTTTCATTTAAATGACTTTCGGTGATGATGGTGAATGATCTTAGTTTAATGTCATAGGACTTGGACCATAGATACATGACCCTTTATGCGGGTATTGCCTTACCAAAGCTCTTAATCCCACATGAGCAATGCTCGTGTGGGAAACAAGGTATAGGATCAGGCTCTCCCCAATATATAAGGGTACAAAAATGAGGGAAGAAGATCAGGTAGGGTCAATCCCGACCAGATCAACACTCCTTCCTAAGGCAGACTGATGTTTTAAGGAATAGTATGACAAAATGAACCACTGCACCCAATATTTGAGAACATAAGGGGGTGGTGCTAACAATGGGGGTGGCTTTTGACCATGTTCGAAATGCATCATCCACATCATGTGACCTAAAATGGGAACAAATGAGTGTTGACCATTGACCATATTCACAATGTGGGACTTTTGTCAAATTTTCATTCAAAATCTTCCTTGACGTTGGCCCGAGACGGTAGGAGATCCCTTAGGCCAAGCATTTATACCATTAGTGGGTCCTTTCAGATTTGAATGATGATGAAGGACCAAATAAAGAGGATGCGTGAAGAATGAATATGCCCGTTCAGTTTAACATCATGCAGGAAGAAAGAGGAATATATCTCCAAGTAGGGGAATATACGGTGCGATCGTGATGAAATTGACATGAAAGAAGGAAAACTCCTGCACCAAACCATGTGTTTTGACCCAAGGGGAGATCTTTCAGTTTGGGGTTGGCCCTATGGACTAAAGTTATGGGGGTTCCTACGTATCCCATGAGGATGGGAATCAATCCAAACATATTTCTAAAAGTACCATGTAGTTTAACATCATGTAGTGAGGATGTGGGAGGATAGAAGAACAAGGAGGGTCACATGGTGTGATCATCGTAACCCCGATATGAGTGGGGCCAAAGAAGTCTATGTTGCACTGTGTGGGATCCCCCGAGGAAACTACACCCAGGGGAGTAGTCAAAGTGAATATTTTGGGGGTTGGACTCTAAGACAAAGCATCTGAGCATTCCTATATATCCCATGAGGATGGAAATCAAGCCACACATATTTCTTTAGGTGTTTTCTGGTTTTACATAATGTGGTAAGGACGCGGGGAGATATTAGTTTAAGGTCGTAGAGCTTAGACCGCAATGGTATATCTGTCGCTCATAGTTTAACATAATGTAGGATGGCAAAGCAGTTTAACATCATGTGGGACGTAATAGTTTAAAGTCATGTAGGACCGTAGCTCACACAAGAAAAGTACTATTTAAGTAATTTGGCATTGGTGGGAGGAGTTATACGCTCACCATCCATGGTAACCAGAGAGTACGTGCCATTGGGGTAAACCTTGTGAATAATGTAAGGTCCTTCCCATTTGGGATCCAGTTTGGGTGGTTTCCTACCAGGTATCATCGGAGTTCTTAGTTCCAACACCATGCCACCTTACAAGAAAGAGAGTAGGGGAAATTTCTTGTTGAAATATCTATCTATCTTGTTCTGATTCCTTTATAGATTGTGTAGGTCACAAATCCTATTCTCATCGAGTGCTTCCAATTCATCCAGATTGATTTCAGCTACCTTATCTAGTGTTTGTTTCTTGTAGATAGTTTTGTGTAATGAATGTAACGAAATCTCAATGGGCAGGACCTCCTTTGTCCTGTACACCAGGGAATATGGGGTCACCTGTGTGGAATTGCAATTCATTTTCCAATAGGCCCAAAGTACATATGGGAGCTTGTTCGGACAACTCTTCTTGTTCTGACCAACCATTTTCTTTAGAATATTAGAGAGTATTTTGTTGAACACCTCGATCTTCCCATTTTCCTGCACCTGATAGCGGGATGTATGGTTAGAGTAGATGTTGTACTTGGCATACAATTTCTTCAACTCAGCTACCTGGAAGTTGGTGTCATTATCGATGAGGATGGAATGAGGGACTCAAAATCAGTAGATGATGTTGGATATCAAATATTCAATGATATAATAGGCCTTTACCTCCTCTATCTTAACTACCTATATCCACTAGGAAAAGAAATATTTAGCGGTCAGGATGAACCAGCACTGGCAAGATGTCGCCGGTAGATATGTTCCCACGACATCGAGTCCCCAGACCACAAAGGGACAACAGTACTTGGTAGTGTGGAGAGGATCCAGAGGCCGGTTCACAAAATTATCATGGATTTGGAATGCATGGAACCTCTTGGTAAACTCAACACATTCACAGATCATGGAGGGCCAAAAATACCCCAATCTCCAGATCCGGTGAGCTAGTTTTGGACCGGTCTGATGAGCCCCACAGGAACTGGCATGAACTTCATGCATGACCTAAGAAATATATCCTCCTTTAATGCAATGGAGTAGGACTCCATCAAACCTAGGATTTTAGAGGATTAGCTCAAGACTGAGGTTACTCTAGAGGGTAAACTGCAATGCGCAGCGTCGGATTCACTCTCTCTTGGCTCAATCTTCCAGGAGACTTCTATACTAGAGGTACTTGATAAAGTGGTTCTTCCAGTTAAGAGTCACCTCCAACACTGTGATAGGGGGACTTGGAGGTCCTCATGTGGATTCACTGACGGTAAGGTGGCTTACCTGTGGGATATCATCATCGTCCAGAGTAACAGGGGAAATGACTCTCCAGTGTGACATGTGGATTATCAAATCATCCTGATCAGGATCTTCAAGAGATGTAGCTAGGATGGGAAAGGTATCGGCTTGACCATTCTTGGATCGAGGGATATGGTTAACTTCTGGATGAGATGGGGACTAGTCCATCAACTGGCCGGTATGTTCTAATAGTGGTACGAGCTATGGCTTTTGGATGACATGGTAACCGTTTATCTGCTTGATGACTAATTCAGAGTCCCCTTTCACATGAAAGTGGGAAACATCAATCTCGAGGGACAATTTGATGCCAGTAATGAGAGCCTGATACTCTACCTAATTGTTAGTACAGCCTTCTAACAACAGGAATGAGTATGGCAGAACGGTTAGTGCTGGCGTGATGAAGAAGATACCCAGGACCACTCTGTTGAGTCTGGGTTCATTAATTCTTCTGCCAGTAGGGCTTCAGGAAGTGTCATCAAAGTGAATTTTCCAACACGGAATGGCTTGGTCTACCGATAAGATTGACTCATTTAGAAAATCAAGGTCCAATGACTGGTCTGCAGGAGCTAGATGGGTGGAAAGGAAATCTTCCAATGCTTTCCCCTTAATAGACTTCTAGGGGATGAACCTGATCTCGAACTACTGGAGGATCACTACCCACGGAGCTAGACGACCAATCAACATGGGGAGGTTTAGGATGTACTTCAACAGATCCACTCAGGGTACTAGTTATATCTCATGGTGTGCAAGTAATGTTGCAATTTCTGCACTGTGAATACCAGCGCAAGGTAAATTTTCTCGATAAAAGAGTATATGGTCTTCTTATCAAGGATCATGCAGTTGAGATAGTATAGACTATTCTCGGTTCCCTCTTTGTTCTTATGGGAGAGAAGGGCTCCAATAGATCATTCCAGGGAGGTCGCATAAAGGACCAGCAGTTTTTTCAGAAACACGTGGCATCAGGACCGGAGGCTGTAACAGGTACTTCTTTATTTCCTCAAATGAAGTCTGACATTCCTTCTCCCACTGATAGACAGTGTCTTTCTTTATGAACCAAGAAAAGGGCTTACACTTTCCAACCAAATTCATGATGAATCGGCGTATGTAGGGAAAGTAGCCTTGAAAAGCTCAAATTTCCCAAATGTTTCTTAGAGGAGAGATAAGACTTATGGCCTTAATCTTCTCCTAATTGACCTCAATGCCTATATATATAACAACGAAGCTGATAAACTTTTCAGAGGTGACCCTAAAGGCACACTTCAATGGGTTTTTCATCAGATGGTGAGAACGGAGGAATCCAAACACTTTCTCAAGGTCTTTGAGATGGTCCTAGTGCTTGCGATATTTGACCACCAGATAATCCACGTAGCATTCCACCAATGTCCTAAGGATTGATTTAAATATGAAATCCATGTCACGCTAATAGTCGGAACCTTCATTTTTTAGACCGAAGGGCATTACCTTATAGCAAAAAGTATCTTGTGGTGCCCTGAAGTTTGTATACTCTTTATCCTCGGGGGCCATTTGAAATTGGTTATACTCTGAATACCCATCCATGAAGGAGAGATTTTGGAACCCAATGGTGGAATCAATAAAAAGTTTTGTCACATGAAGGGGAACATATCCTTTAGACAGTGATGGTTGAGATCCCGAAAGTCGATGTAGGCTCTAATCTGTCGGTTATTTTTCCTGATAGGCACAATGTTATCTAACCATCAAGGGTAATAGACCTCATTGAAAAAGTTGTCTCTAATGAGCTTATCAACCTTGGACTCTATCATGGCCCTATGAGACGGTTGAATCTTTTGGGAGGATATTTGAACCAATGATGATTTGCTGGAAGACCGAGGTGGTGGACGACATCCTGAGGATCTAGTCATGGAATCTCATTATAACTCCAAGAAAACACATCATGATGCTACTTTAGGATGTCCATGTACTTATTTTCCTCTTTGGCGGGCATAGCGGCACTGATCAATGTGGGTTTCGGATCCCTCTCCTTACCGAGGTTCACCTATACTAGTTCATCAACCGTGGTGGAGACACCATCTTCCAAAGCAGGAGGGAAATCCTTTAAATCCTCTTATTCATTCATGGAGGAGGGATCCTCAGTGGGGGTGATTCCTCTAGATCAATAGATCCTTATGGAAAGCTGGTGTCAGCTTGAGCGGCGGTGGACACCACATCGAGAGGCTCATGTGCTGCAGAAACCATAGCGATGAAGGTTGTCGATCTGATCTCATATGGTATTTGGCCCAAGGGGCCACTCTTGATGATATCAAATCAATAGTGACACGTCAGATTGATCCAGTTTATCCTAGCCCAAAAAAAACAAGAAAGTATGACGTATTTTCGTTGCCATGGCGCGGACATCCCGATACCTTATGAGAGTATGGGGCTCCGGGATCACCCGATTCTGAATTGTGTAGGAATATGAGGTGATCTTCTAGCTTCCCCAAGAATTGGGAATGTTCTTCCCCCTCATTCCAAAAAAAAATTCTCCAGATCCAGTGTCGTAACCTCCAATCGGTGGATTGGGAAAATGTAGGCATCATCCAGGTCTGTCCACAGGTTGGTCGCAGCCGTAGCGGGTTCAACCTCGTTAGCCTGAATCTACTTGTCCATGCTCTTGTAATATTCGACATCTAGGTAGAGGGATTCACAATAGGAAAAGGTATATTCATTACCTTTTATTAAACCCACTCGACCATTAATATAGTACTTAAGGAACTTGTGATACGATGAAGGTAGTGTCGCCTACAGGTGAAGTCATGGCCTACCCATCAACGTGCTGTAGAAGGTGTCCAGGGAGACAACCATGAACTCGGTTCCAGCTACCAGGCCACCAAATTGGGTCTTTAGGTGGATCTTTCCAACCGGTTTCTATTCCATCCTATCATAACCTTGAATTTTTAGGTTGGAGGGACTCAGATCATCCTCGTACAACCCCATTTTTTGAAGTATCCGGGTCGGGATTAAGTTTATCCCAAAGCATGTGTCGACAAGACAGCAACGAACCTCCATGCCATTGAAGTGGCCCGTGATGTACATTGGGAAGATGTTCCCCTATATGGGAGAGCCTTCATCTTCTCCAAAGAAAGAGATAATGGTCTGACGTTCTGCATGCTCGACTGCCTCAGCATGGAAGGCATCTACAGCTGCTACCTTTGTCTCAAACTGGATGGGGATTATTAAAGCCTTAGTGAGGGATTCACTCATACTTGCTGATAGGTGAAGATCCTTAAGGATAGATAGCCTCACAGTAATGCTGGAAAGATGCTTAATGATATCATACATTCATTCCAAGCGTGAACTTATTATAACAGGAGGTCGTTCTGCGGTAGGGGTATGACGGGCCCTTCCTGATGAACAGACAGATGACTGGTGATAGGAATGTCTCGTTGCATGCTATTTGAAGATCGTGGAGTGACTACCGGGTGTGGGATAGATGACTGAGGTCAGTCCATAACAGATCATGGCTGATCGCGGTGTGGTTGGGGCATCTCTTCCTGACCAAGTAACACAAGTGGCAGTGAAGGCGGATCTGATGACACTAGATGAGAAGTTTGTGCATGTTGAGCTCTGTGCTGGGCCTATTTTCTGGTTTCATTGGCAAGCATATCATAGCTATAAGTACTGACTGAGGCATTCTGACCGCTCATATACCCATGAATCCATCGACACTAGCGACGGTTGGGGACGTTAGGAGGATCCTTCTAGCACTCCTCATCGTGAGGAACCATATAGGGGTTTACCAGTTCCATGATGTTACTAAAGCATACCCTTGGTCATCACTTGAAGAATCCTCTGCCCCTGGATGGATTTTTGGGGTAATCACCATATCTGAGGGCATGAATTCGTCAAGATTACAAGATGATGACAGCATCTGTGGGGGGCTTTGTTTTCCCTTGCGTCGCTGACATTGTCCCTTCTGGGAGAAGGAAGGCTAGGATGCCAATGCAGAAGTAGTAGTAGCAGATGATGCGGAATCTTCTGAAGGATCATGTCGATCTAGACATGTGTGGATAATACCGTGGGCATGGGTGACTAACTTTCGATCCATCCAGTCATCATATTTTTGAGACCCACAGTTAGGAACTAGATGCCACCCACCCTCACTATCACTACCGCTATCTGGATTCATGAATACACATGCCAACTATGCCGGATTTGGGCCTAAACTGACTATGTTGTTATCAACCTATTCTTGAATCCATTCTTTAAACACATATAACTTTTTGAGGGTGTGAACCAGGATTTGATGATAGGGTCAGTAGTTGGGGAAATTAGTGAGATCTTCCTCTTCGAGCCTCTTGCATTTGGGAAACTGTAGAATTACCTATTCCAAGGCACTTTAGAAATAACCAAGGACCCAATCCTCATTGAATTAGTAGGTCTGGTTTCTCTTATCCGGGAAGGGGGATCTGGGATCCTGACCCTGACAAGGGGATAGAGGAGCCTGTCGAGGAAGTGGAACCTGGTTATCTCACCTAGGTGGTTATGTCTCGTTACGTGAGGGCTCCTGCTGATTATGAAGAGGGCACTGCTGGGCCAGTGGCTATGCTTGAGGTGGAGGGCCTCTGCGAGGCTACGGAGGTGTATCCACCAATAATAACTCCAGTTTCCTGGGGGCCTCTATTTGGTCCACTACAGCGGGCTCAGGCTTATTGGCCCTTCTTGTGGGAACTATATGAGGCAACGAACGGGCTTGCTTGGCCTGATGTAAGAATTTCTCTAGAAGCTAATCCATATTAGAGAAATCTCAGAATCCACCAGGGTAATTCTGAGTAATGAGAGAGTGTACCAATTCAGTTTTGAAATTCCCCACACACATTTTTAGCATCTTATGCTGAGTCAGTATAATATCTAGGGAGTAGGTGAGGCCTTTCCAATGGGAAACAAAGTCCACGACGTGCTCGTCAAGCCTCTACTTGCACTTGATGAGGTCTGAAATACTCGTCTTCTAGGTGGTAGAGATGAACTGGAAAAGAAACTATCTACATAGATCTTCCCAGTCGGTGACCGACCCAATGGGTAACTGGCTGTAACAGACAAATGTAGTCCCTCCCAATGTATGTATGAAGCACCGGAGTTTGGTGGCCTCTTACTGCACTAGAGTTCCCAACATTGGTCTACACCTTGAGATGAAATGGACCAAATTCTATAGTGGGTTGCCTGTCCCATTAAAGGGGGAGAAGGTGGGGTTTCCGAATCCCGTGGGCACTCGCATATCATCCACCCATACCGAATAAAGCACTTGTCAAGTTTCCAAAGCCTCAAGATGGGAAATGAGTGCCGCAATTGGCTCTTCTGGGTAGGGATTCCTGTCTTGATGAGGATCCCTAACCACCAGTGCATTGGAAGGTTCTTCAACATGATAAACAGGCCCGACGGTTTGTGGAGAGGCTGGTGGGATGTCTTACAGAGCAGTTGGGGGAACCAGATATAGGTCCCTAGGATTATCACGCCACTCAAGCAGATTTGGTAACACATATCGTGCCATATTTCCATAATCTTTGGTTTCTACCCTATATATGTGGGAAAGATGGTCATGGTCACCCTAAGGAAACTCGCCAGGGGGAAGTTATACCTGTCCCTACTTCCATTGCCGAGGATCATCGAAGTCCAGTCTCGGCTCCACAGTGCATTTAGAAAAGAGTTCATTAACCATATTCTCATGATCTGTGACCTTTTGAAGCAACGCGGCCTTTCGGGATCATCTTTTGTCTTCTGCACTGATCCATACGGGTTAGAGGGTTTAACGGATCCAAGATGCTCTTTTCCCTTATTGGGATTCTAACTGAGGACAAATGACTCGGTGGGCACGGGAGGACCCATTAGATTTCTCTACTAGCGAGTAACCCTTCCTAGTGGATCTAATATGTGTGGCACTCTCCCAGGAGGTAAGTTCTCTCCACGGAGTTATATCTCCTTCTCTTCCTTTGATAGGCCAGCCATGTTAACTGTGACTCTACCTGGGGCAATATCCTCAATATCTCATGGAAAGTCAGGATAGCATCGAATATAACTGAAATGGAAGGGCATCATACTTCCCCCATCCATAGACCTAGACATGGGGGGTAATCCTCCTTGATAATCCTGTATAGTACTTTAAAAATATGAATGCATCTTTCTCGTAGGGTCTAGTGGCGACTGGGGAACTCAGGACACTGGACCACAAAGAGTGCAGTCAAGTCAACTATATCGAATTGTTGGTCAATATCTTCAAATTTTTCCTAAATCTTGGTGTAATCCAATCACTGATAACATATACGAAAGTGCGTAGCTCAGAGGGTTTGGAAAAAACCTGTGACTTCCTCCAGGGTAAGTGATTATGGCACACTAAAGTTCATGGTTGCGATTGGCCAGAACATCTCTAGAAAATTATCCAATGTAAGGATGTCCCATAATCTCTTCCACTCAAACTTGAGATCGAGACCTTGGTTGCCCCTCTCATCTACATGGTGAGTCTTCGGGACCATTAATGACCCTAAAGCAGACCGCTGAGATGGTAAACTGGCTGGTGGAGAATACGGTGAACGAGTAGACAAGTCGCCACATCTTGGGATGTCCTACGATGAGTGAAACGACTAATAGAACACATCCACGTAAGATGGATTGGTGATCATATCTTTTAGAATAGGGGTTGTGGCTACTAATAGTGGGACATGTTGCTGGTCATCCTCTATTGTTCCCTAGAGTAACTCTCAATGATCTCTGGTTGAGGTAGAGAATGATCTCGGTGATGATAGGGGGATTTCATGGACAGGCCTTGGAAAGATCCTAGATCTTCCTCCTCCAGTACATATCTATGGAGGGAGGGAGGAATCCAGTGGACCTCACATTCTGGAAGAATGAGGCTGATATACCTTGTTCCTGCCCCAGCCCTTGACACAGAGGATCGAGGTGAGGGTTCCATTGTGTTAACTGAACTTTTCATTTTTCCTTGGAATTTTATTACTATATTCCATCTTTCACCACATATAATACATATTCATGTTTCTTGGAGACAATACCCTTCTCATATTCATGACACA
The DNA here is from genome assembly GCA_963277665.1 of Viscum album. Taxonomy (NCBI): domain Eukaryota; kingdom Viridiplantae; phylum Streptophyta; class Magnoliopsida; order Santalales; family Viscaceae; genus Viscum; species Viscum album. The sequence continues at coordinate 1,200,773,968 of OY728119.1, read as the reverse complement.
TGGGAAGTTAAATCTTTTAACCTTCATGATATTTATCACCTAAACATCCATGAAACCCCATTTTTCTCATATTTGAAGCATTAGGAAATTTACAAATGCTTAGGTTTTTAATCATAACTCTAGATGCATAGTTATGCATAACCATAGGATGTTTCACTCTAAATCCCACCCTATTTATTTAGTCATTCATAAAACCTCCATATTGTTCATCACATCAATTTTTAACTTGGTTCCTAATGGTTCTAGTCATATCATAAAACAAAAAAAAGTTAGTGTGGTTATATCATAATAAACCATCTTATAAATGTTGATTTCAAAAGGATACCTTAAACACTTTCTAACCTTAATTTTTAAAATCACAAATAACATTGTTAATGTTTATATTTCTCTAAATTTTTATACTTCCCAGGTTTCTAAAGTTGTTTTTTAGAAAGGTTTTATGTTTTACCTGAAAGATAATACCCTTTACAATGGATGAAAATTCCTTACCAAATAAACATGTACTTTTTACATATGATGAAAGGTTAAAAAGTTCATTAGATGGAGGTTTGTAAAGCCTAAAAGATAAAGTATAAAAAATTACTTCAGATGAATATTTAATAAGTCTACTAGAATGACTTTACCAAATGGATATAGAAATGTCTACATGATGAAATTCTCCAAAACCTACTGAATGAAGAAATTCATATATTCCCCTAAATGAAGATTTATTATTATACCAGAAAGAATCTATATAAATTGTAGTAGTGTATATAATTAAAACTATTGGAAAGTGATGTTTGATTGAACCTTTTAAATGAAAGAGTTCATCTGTTTTCATTGCAACCACATCTAGGACATGAAAAATATGAATATTGATATTTTTCAAATAGAAGTTATATTCTAGGCGGATAAATATTTTATATCTATAACAATCTAAAGTTTCTGTGAATATTTTATAATTTATTATTACATAGAGATCACTTCATTGTAATATTTTAGAGATTATTTTTCTTAAGGCATTATTGTGAGGATACTATTATAAATTCCTTAAGAACTTTTAGTTTTGTAATCACTATGACGAATCTAGTTTGATCAAAGGATTCCATGATTTAGAAAGATAGAGGTTATAAATAATCTAATTGAGGGTATCAGATGTAAAGGGAAAGAGAGGATTTGTATTATGGGGCTAGGAAGGAAGACCCAATGATAGGGAAAATATCAAGGATACCTTAAGTCAAGTTTATTTACTTCCTTAACACTAAAGGTTAAACTGTAGAATAAATTTTATAAATTTCATTATATTTTTTTCTTACTCACATTATAAAGTTTTTTATTAATTGTTTTTACAAGCCTTTTATTCTATTTTGTATGTTTATAAAGTTTTATACAGTTTTGTTATAAAATTTTTCTTACTCTGATTATATAATTTTTGGCATTACACTTCATTCGATAAACATACTTTAAGAGTTTTGACAAAAAATTATGTTTTATTTTATAAAAATCCCCCCCCCCTACACACACTTTTAGTGAAACATATATTCACCAACCCCCCCCCCCTCCATTGGGACACTAAAAATTTTAAATCAAATCTAACAATTTATATTTCATGGTGGTAATTATTAATATTATAGTGTTCACATGAAAACCTATTTATCAATAGTGGAGTTAAAAAAAAGTCATGATGATTGGAAATTATCAAATTTCTAATAAATAAGTGACTAAATTTAGTGAAGGTGAGAAATCCTAATATCAACTTTACTATCATGATAGAAGCATTTTTCTATATTTAATGACTTGATGTATATATTGTAATATTTCTTTGTGTAAATTATCTAATTGAATTTCTAAGAAACATGAGGTTACTCCCCTTAGAACTACCAAAGTTATAGAAACTATAAGATCCATGCTTCATACAGGTTATAGATATTTTGATTTTTTACCCGGAGAATCACTAGCCAAAATGCATCAACATTTTATGTCTATTGTTTTATTCTATAATATCTTGGAGATAAATACATGGCTGATGAATAATTGGTGGAAAATAATATTGATATCATACTAATTAAATGAGAATCTAAGATAACATCTCTTAATGATATAATGAATCTTTAAAATGTAATGTTAGATGGTCTTATTGGAACTATCTTTCAATATGAGCATAGTTTAAAAGGATGTGTAGAATAAGAAAATAGGAATAATGTATTTTCCTTTGCTTATACATCTACAATAGTAAAGAATGATATATTTACTAAAACAATTTCTAAATATTCTAAAAACAGGAAAGTAAAAGTTGAGACAGAAATTATTTTATCTGAAGAGTGTAAAAATGAACTTTATCAACTTTCCAAAATAATGACTAAGAATGTTGGTAAAAAGGAATTTTGATATAAGTATTAGAAAAATCAATAAGAGAGAGGTGAAACCAGAAAGACTAGGAACTAGTGGGAGTCGACCCTAATAAAATTAAAATAAAAGGAAACAAGTCAAGCGTACAAGGGATTATTACATAAACGAGTGTGCATCACACTACATCTATCTGCCTCCACCAGTGGGGCACAATAATCAGGAGTCGTGAAAGACCATATCCCTCCAAGATCAATGAGTGCCCGCTTTGCCAATGTGTCCACTACCTGATTAGCCTCTCGGTAGACATGCGAAACATTCACATGCATTTAGATGATCTTGTTGAGACAGTCAACCCACTAAGGTATCATACACCAAGGAACCTGGTGTTTCTTGGTTCTGAAAGCATAAACCGCTATCTATGAATCAGATTCAATCCATACATATTTCTAGTTAAATTGGACAGTGTACCTGATAGCATAAGTCATTTACCATAATTCAGCTTCAAAGGCAGTCCCAATTCCAATGGCATGATAGAAGCATCCCTTTATAAACCCACGATAAGTATGGAACACTCCTCCATAACCCAAAATACCTGGTGCACCCAACGCAGCCCCATCAACATTTACCTTGATGCAAGGTACAATGGGTGGTATCCACTGAATATATTTTAGCATCTAAGGCTTGTGTGGTCGACCTGAAAAACCAATAATTCTAATAATTTACAGGTCAGAAACTGTGTTAAACATGGATCCATCCTATACATTAGAAGCATCATAAACCTCCCCGTGTACAGTCACCATGCCTTGATGAATTGTTGAGTGGACATCGCTAAATAGTGATGCATTTTGGGCTTCCTAGATGAATGCAATAACAGTAGAAACAACAGCCAACAAAAGGTTATAAATCTGCACATTGAAGTAGTCATGTGACAGGTTAGACAGAAACTCTAGAACTATCTTGTAGGTGTCAAACACAATCCCAAACAAAGATCCAATATAATCCCAAAGTTTTTTGGCCTGACTAAATTCTATAAAAACATGTTGTATAGAGCCCTCACCAGCCTTGTAGAGAGAACACATAGAGTCCATCTGAACACTTTCCCTCTTGAGATGACCAGCCATGAGAATTCGATTTTTTCAGATTCTCCAGATTATAAAGAATTTAGAAGGTTGAATGAAATGAGCTCTAAATTGCATTATCCAACAAGGTGGAGGATTTTGTCCCTCATAAAGGTTCTTGTAAAAATATCTGCTATTAAACTATCCAGTTCTGCTATGGGTCCAAATCAAGGTGTCAAGATCCATAAAATCATATTTATTGATTTCATTCTTCACCTGTACAGGAATATTAAATACAAAAGATTGCATCTGGGAGAGTAAACCCAAGACAGACAAAGGGGCTGCTTCAGGTGACACATTTAGATCACAAAGGGGCTGTGTGAGCCACTTTGTGTTCCAACAGTTCTGCGTGGAGTCCCTGCACACCAACCATTTGGTATCATGCATAATCCTCACATAAGTATTCTTGAGAGAATCCCAAACCGATGAGGCAAGATAATAATTGTAACCATTGAGAAGCCTCTTTTTGATTCTGTTCGACAGAAAATCATTATCATCTTCATGATAAATCAGGTTCCAAGTGAATTTTCCAATAAACTCATCATTAAAGGTATGGAGGTCCTTGATTCCAAGGCCCCCCCATCTCCACAGGCATGATACATTCCTTCGACGCCACTATAATCAACTTCCTATCATGTGGTGATCCTATGCATATGAAATTCTGTACCATGCCCTGATGCTCCTTGAGAATTCCTCCCAGCCATCGATAGAGGGAGAAGGAATAGAAAAACTTTGATGTGATCACTGAGTTTACAAGGAAGACCCTCCCATATAGGGATATAGCCTTCCCTTTCCAGCAGTCCATCTGATGTACCATACCAGCATAAATACCCTCCAAGTACTGCCTTTTCACTTTTCCCCAAAACAGTGGGACCCCATGGTACTGGAAAAGTAGGGATCCCCTCCTCACCCCAAGATACCTGAAAATTCTGTTCCTTTTCCCAACTGAAATCCCATTCCCCAAATCAATGGAAGACTTATCCCAAGTATTGGCTTGGTCAACCACCTCCTCATAGTGATTGAAAAGGGATTTAATATAGGATATAATTCTTATTAAATATTGGACAAGAAATAATATGTCATCTGCATACAATAGATGAGATGGGGCATGGTCACTCACACTAGCCCTAATCTTCTTGTAGAGTCCCATTTGATCAAGGTCGTTAATACACCTACTAAGGTAATCCTTGGAAATGGAAAAAATAATACCAGAAAGGGGGTCACCTTACCGTACCCCCCTGGTTCAAGGGAAAACCCCCCTCAGGGCACCATTAAACAGGATTGACACCCTTGAAGAGACAATTATGATATGAGTCATGTTCACAAACCCATTAGAGAAGACATTGCTTCTAAGGACATCTAGAAGGAAGCTCCATTTAAGAGTATCAAAAGCCTTGGAAATATCAATTTTGTGGGAAAAATCCCTTCCTATTTCTTTTTCCTCATTAGACTGACACTCTCAAAGGCCATAAATATGCACTTTTGGATGTTCCTCCCAGGAACAAATCCAAATTGATTAGCAGTAATCATGTCATGAACCAACCCACCCATCCTACTCACCAAAATTGTACTGCTAAGTTTGGGTAGTGTGTTCCCAAGATCAACTGGCCTGAAGTTCTTGATGTCAAGAGCATTCTCTTTATTTGGTATGAGAGCAATGAAATAGGAGTTCATTCCCTGGGGCATGTATGAATGGGAGACGAAATCCTTAATCGCATGTTCAATATCATTCTGCAGAATGTCCAAGTAGAACATGAAAAATTTGTTAGTGAATCCATCATGACATGGGGCACTCTCAAGATTGAGATATATGAGATCAGATCTAATATCCTCTTTGCATGGGGGGAAATTAGAAGCTGATTTGAGTGGTCGTCAATACATGGGTTGATGTTGTCAACCATGCAGTGAGTACTGGACTGCCCATTATCAAAAACTAAAGAAAATGGATAATAATTTAATAAATTTCTACAAGAATAAAAATATAAAGAGTCTAAAATGTTCTAACACTTGGAGTTATAGAGAAATAGACAATTATTATGAAACCTTTCCTAAAAATAGCAGTGATATTTAGAATGTTATGAGTTTCTATGTGGATATTCCAAAGACCAATCAATTCTATATGAATAAGGTATCCATTGAATCATTTACAAACACAACTTTAAGTGTAATCTATCAAGATTCAAGTGATGAATATTGTACTTATTTTAAAGAATAAAAACCTATTACATCTAATGATGAGGATATTTTACCTGGTTTTTAAGAGGTGTCTAGATATGCTACTTTGTTAGAAAAACAAAATAATAAATTTTTGAAATAATATGAAAGTTATAAGTTAATGTTTTATAAATAAAATTATAAAATTTCAAAACATTCCATGTAAATTTTAAATATTTATATAGAATTAGAGAAGAAATATACTTCTACTTTAACTAAAGAATATCATAATTTAGTAGTGAAACTTAATTCCAAAATATTTTGTCTAAAAAAATTATATCCAATTTTAATCCTATAAAATAAAATTTTGATAATATGTACATATAGTTGATACCTAATAGAAATACTTTTGGGATTATTTTTACAATATTAAAACCTCATTTTCAAAATAATTTGTTTGTTACAAAAATTACTCCCTTCTATACTAAATGATAGAGAGTTGGACACTATAAGAACAAATGTTCTTTCAATAAAATGCAATCCTTTAGTTTTCATAAAGATTATATTTCTAAATAATTTTTAGTTGTGAAACATAAAAGTGTTGTACATATGTGAATTCCTAAATTCCTTTTTTAATAACAAAATACTCAATCAAGTTTGGGTACCAAAATTCTAACCTTTTTTCTAGAAAATATGCTAAGTACCAATAGTCAAAATACTTAGTACGTGGAAAGTGCATATTTCAGGCACATAACTGACAAAAAGAAATTATTACAAAATATTATCAAGATAAAAGGTGGAAAATTCACTTTTAGAGAAAATTATTAAGTATACAGCATTTTAAAATTCATCATAATTTAATAACAACTTGCTGATATTTTTACAAAACCCATTAATTATGATAGATTTGAATATTTTAAATAGAATATTGGAATGGTCAAGATAAAATGATTAGTTATGAACTTTGTATTAAGCTATATCCTTACAGTAAATTACTCCTTGAAAAATAGAGAGAACATTTTTCTATGTTTCGAAATATTTCCTTAAAAGTTTCCTTAAAGTATTCCTTAGAAATTTCCTTAAAAAAATTTCAGATAAACTTTTTCCTTAATATTTTTTTGGACAAAATATTTCCTTAAAACTTTTCAAACAAATTTTTTCCATACAATTTTTTTCAAACAAAATTTTTTGGTTAAAAATTTTCAGAATAAGTTTTATATAAAATTATCAAGTTCATAAAATATTTTTTTAAACAAGAATTTCATATTATGAGAAAAAATTTCATTAGAAATTTTATATGAAATTTTATCTGAGAGATAAATTTTTCCATTTTTTGTAAAATATTTGATCTCTTGTAATAATATTTTTATAAGTTGTTTCTACTTTTTATAAAATTTTTATAAATTTTTCAGCTTTCATGTTTCATCAGAACATATGTTTGTTAGATAAAAATTATACCAAAAGTAAAAAAACTTCAAGAGTTAAAATTATTTTATAAATGAGAACCTAGTCCAAGGGGCCAAAAAGGTCGAGGGACCTAAGACTAGAATTCTTAGCCAGTTTTCATTTAAATGACTTTCGGTGATGATGGTGAATGATCTTAGTTTAATGTCATAGGACTTGGACCATATATACATGACCCTTTATGCGGGTATTGCCTTACCAAAGCTCTTAATCCCACATGAGCAATGCTCGTGTGGGAAACAAGGTATAGGATCAGGCTCTCCCCAATATATAAGGGTACAAAAATGAGGGAAGAAGATCAGGTAGGGTCAATCCCGACCAGATCAACACTCCTTCCTAAGGCAGACTGATGTTTTAAGGAATAGTATGACAAAATGAACCACTGCACCCAATATTTGAGAACATAAGGGGGTGGTGCTAACAATGGGGGTGGCTTTTGACCATGTTCGAAATGCATCATCCACATCATGTGACCTAAAATGGGAACAAATGAGTGTTGACCATTGACCATATTCACAATGTGGGACTTTTGTCAAATTTTCATTCAAAATCTTCCTTGACGTTGGCCCGAGACGGTAGGAGATCCCTTAGGCCAAGCATTTATACCATTAGTGGGTCCTTTCAGATTTGAATGATGATGAAGGACCAAATAAAGAGGATGCGTGAAGAATGAATATGCCCGTTCAGTTTAACATCATGCAGGACGAAAGAGGAATATATCTCCAAGTAGGGGAATATACGGTGCGATCGTGATGAAATTGACATGAAAGAAGGAAAACTCCTGCACCAAACCATGTGTTTTGACCCAAGGGGAGATCTTTCAGTTTGGGGTTGGTCCTATGGACTAAATTTATGGGGGTTCCTACGTATCCCATGAGGATGGGAATCAATCCAAACATATTTCTAAAAGTACCATGTAGTTTAACATCATGTAGTGAGGATGTGGGAGGATAGAAGAACAAGGAGGGTCACATGGTGTGATCATCGTAACCCCGATATGAGTGGGGCCAAAGAAGTCTATGTTGCACTGTGTGGGATCCCCCGAGGAAACTACACCCAGGGGAGTAGTCAAAGTGAATATTTTGGGGGTTGGACTCTAAGACAAAGCATCTGAGCATTCCTATATATCCCATGAGGATGGAAATCAAGCCACACATTTTTCTTTAGGTGTTTTCTGGTTTTACATAATGTGGTAAGGACGCGGGGAGATATTAGTTTAAGGTCGTAGAGCTTAGACCGCAATGGTATATCTGTCGCTCATAGTTTAACATAATGTAGGATGGCAAAGCAGTTTAACATCATGTGGGACGTAATAGTTTAAAGTCATGTAGGACCGTAGCTCACACAAGAAAAGTACTATTTAAGTAATTTGGCATTGGTGGGAGGAGTTATACGCTCACCATCCATGGTAACCAGAGAGTACGTGCCATTGGGGTAAACCTTGTGAATAATGTAAGGTCCTTCCCATTTGGGATCCAGTTTGGGTGGTTTCCTAGGTATCATCGGAGTTCTTAGTTCCAACACCATGCCACCTTACAAGAAAGAGAGTAGGGGAAATTTCTTGTTGAAATATCTATCTATCTTGTTCTGATTCCATTATAGATTGTGTAGGTCACAAATCATATTCTCATCGAGTGCTTCCAATTCATCCAGATGGATTTCAGCTACCTTATCTAGTGTTTGTTTCTTGTAGATAGTTGTGTGTAATGAATGTAACGAAATCTCAATGGGCAGGACCTCCTTTGTTCTGTACACCAGGGAATATGGGGTCACCTGTGTGGAATTGCAATTCATTTTCCAATAGGCCCAAAGTACATATGGGAGCTTGTTCGGACAACTCTTCTTGTTCTGACCAACCATTTTCTTTAGAATATTAGAGAGTATTTTGTTTAACACCTCGATCTTCCCATTTTCCTGCACCTGATAGCGGGATGTATGGTTAGAGTAGATGTTGTACTTGGCATACAATTTCTTCAACTCAGCTACCTGGAAGTTGGTGTCATTATCGATGAGGATGGAATGAGGGACTCAAAATCAGTAGATGATGTTGGATATCAAATATTCAATGATATAATAGGGCTTTACCTCCTCTATCGTAACTACCTATATCCACTAGGAAAAGAAATATGTAGCGGTCAGGATGAACCTGCACTGGAAAGATGTCGCCGGTAGATATGTTCCCACGACATCGAGTCCCCAAACCACAAAGGGACAACAGTACTTGGTAGTGTGGAGAGGATCCAGAGGCCGGTTCACAAAATTATCATGGATTTGGAATGCATGGCACCTCTTGGTAAACTCAACACATTCACAGATCATGGAGGGCCAAAAATACCCCAATCTCCAGATCCGGTGAGCTAGTTTTGGCCCGGTCTGATGAGCCCCACAGGAACTGGCATGAACTTCATGCATGACCTAAGAAATATATCCTCCTTTAATGCAATGGAGTAGGACTCCATCAAACCTAGGATTTTAGAGGATTATCTCAAGACTGAGGTTACTCTAGAGGGTAAACTGCAATGCGCAGTGTCGGATTCACTCTCTCTTGGCTCAATCTTCCAGGAGACTTCTGTACTAGAGGTACTTGATAAAGTGGTTCTTCCAGTTAAGAGTCACCTCCAACACTGTTATAGGGGGACTTGGAGGTCCTCATGTGGACGCACTGACGGTAAGGTGGCTTACCTGTGGGCTATCATCATCGTCCAGAGTAACAGGGGAAATGACTCTCCAGTGTGACATGTGGATTATCAAATCATCCTGATCAGGATCTTCAAGAGATGTAGCTAGGATGGGAAAGGTATCGGCTTGACCATTCTTGGATCGAGGGATATGGTTAACTTCTGGATGAGATGGGGACTAGTCCATCAACTGGCCGGTATGTTCTAATAGTGGTACGAGCTATGGCTTTTGGATGACATGGTAACCGTTTATCTGCTTGATGACTAGTTCAGAGTCCCCTTTCACATGAAAGTGGGAAACATCAATCTCGAGGGACAATTTGATGCCAGTAATGAGAGCCTGATACTCTACCTAATTGTTAGTACAGCCTTCTAACAACAGGAATGAGTATGGCAGAACGGTTAGTGCTGGCGTGATGAAGAAGATACCCAGGACCACTCTGTTGAGTCTGGGTTCATTAATTCTTCTGCCAGTAGGGCTTCAGGAAGTGTCATCAAAGTGAATTTTCCAACACGGAATGGCTTGGTCTACCGATAAGATTGACTCATTTAGAAAATCAAGGTCCAATGACTGGTCTGCAGGAGCTAGATGGGTGGAAAGGAAATCTTCCAATGCTTTCCCCTTAATAGACTTCTAGGGGATGAACCTGATCTCGAACTACTGGAGGATCACTACCCACGGAGCTAGACGACCAATCAACATGGGGAGGTTTAGGATGTACTTCAACAGATCCACTCAGGGTACTAGTTATATCTCATGGTGTGCAAGTAATGTTGCAATTTCTGCACTGTGAATACCAGCGCAAGGTAAATTTTCTCGATAAAAGAGTATATGGTCTTCTTATCAAGGATCATGCAGTTGAGATAGTATAGACTATTCTCGGTTCCCTCTTTGTTCTTATGGGAGAGAAGGGCTCCAATAGATCATTCCAGGGAGGTCGCATAAAGGACCAGCAGTTTTTTCAGAAACACGTGGCATCAGGACCGGAGGCTGTAACAGGTACTTCTTTATTTCCTCAAATGAAGTCTGACATTCCTTCTCCCACTGATAGACAGTGTCTTTCTTTATGAACCAAGAAAAGGGCTTACACTTTCCAACCAAATTCATGATGAATCGGCGTATGTAGGGAAAGTAGCCTTGAAAAGCTCAAATTTCCCAAATGTTTCTCAGAGGAGAGATAAGACTTATGGCCTTAATCTTCTCCTAATTGACCTCAATGCCTATATATATAACAACGAAGCTGATAAACTTTTCAGAGGTGACCCTAAAGGCACACTTCAATGGGTTTTTCATCAGATGGTGAGAACGGAGGAATCCAAACACTTTCTCAAGGTCTTTGAGATGGTCCTAGTGCTTGCGATATTTGACCACCAGATAATCCACGTAGCATTCCACAAATGTCCTAAGGATTGATTTAAATATGAAATTCATGTCACGCTAATAGTCGGAACCTTCATTTTTTAGACCGAAGGGCATTACCTTATAGCAAAAAGTATCTTGTGGTGCCCTGAAGTTTGTATACTCTTTATCCTCGGGGGCCATTTGAAATTGGTTATACTCTGAATACCCATCCATGAAGGAGAGATTTTGGAACCCAATGGTGGAATCAATAAAAAGTTTTGTCACATGAAGGGGAACATATCCTTTAGACAGTGATGGTTGAGATCCCGAAAGTCGATGTAGGCTCTAATCTGTCGGTTATTTTTCCTGATAGGCACAATGTTATCTAACCATCAAGGGTAATAGACCTCATTGAAAAAGTTGTCTCTAATGAGCTTATCAACCTTGGACTCTATCATGGCCCTATGAGACGGTTGAATCTTTTGGGAGGATATTTGAACCAATGATGATTTGCTGGAAGACCGAGGTGGTGGACGGCATCCTGAGGATCTAGTCATGGAATCTCATTATAACTCCAAGAAAACACATCATGATGCTACTTTAGGATGTCCATGTACTTATTTTCCTCTTTGGCGGGCATAGCGGCACTGATCAATGTGGGTTTCGGATCCCTCTCCTTACCGAGGTTCACCTATACTAGTTCATCAACCGTGGTGGAGACACCATCTTCCAAAGCAGGAGGGAAATCCTTTAAATCCTCTTATTCATTCATGGAGGAGGGATCCTCAGTGGGGGTGATTCCTCTAGATCAATAGATCCTTATGGAAAGCTGGTGTCAGCTTGAGCGGCGGTGGACACCACATCGAGAGGCTCATGTGCTGCAGAAACCATAGCGATGAAGGTTGTCGATCTGATCCCATATGGTATTTGGCCCAAGGGGCCACTCTTGATGATATCAAATCAATAGTGACACGTTAGATTGATCCAGTTTATCCTAGACCAAAAAAAACAAGAAAGTATGACGTATTTTCGTTGCCATGGCGCGGACATCCCGATACCTTATGAGAGTATGGGGCTCCGGGATCACCCGATTCTGAATTGTGTAGGAATATGAGGTGATCTTCTAGCTTCCCCAAGAATTGGGAATGTTCTTCCCCCTCATTCCAAAAAAAAATTCTCCAGATCCAGTGTCGTAACCTCCAATCGGTGGATTGGGAAAATGTAGGCATCATCCAGGTCTGTCCACAGGTTGGTCGCAGCCGTAGCGGGTTCAACCTCGTTAGCCTGAATCTACTTGTCCATGCTCTTGTAATATTCGACATCTAGGTAGAGGGATTCACAATAGGAAAAGGTATATTCATTACCTTTTATTAAACCCACTCGACCATTAAGATAGTACTTAAGGAACTTGTGATACGATGAAGGTAGTGTCGCCTGCAGGTGAAGTCATGGCCTACCCATCAACGTGCTGTAGAAGGTGTCCAGGGAGACAACCATGAACTTGGTTCCAGCTACCAGGCCACCAAATTGGGTCTTTAGGTGGATCTTTCCAACCGGTTTCTATTCCATCCTATCATAACCTTGAATTTTTAGGTTGGAGGGACTCAGATCATCCTCGTACAACCCCATTTTTTGAAGTATCCGGGTCAGGATTAAGTTTATCCCAAAGCATGTGTCGACAAGACAGCAAAGAACCTCCATGCCATTGAAGTGGCCCGTGATGTACATTGGGAAGATGTTCCCCTATATGGGAGAGCCTTCATCTTCTCCAAAGAAAGAGATAATGGTCTGACGTTCTGCATGCTCGACTGCCTCAGCATGGAAGGCATCTACAGCTGCTACCTTTGTCTCAAACTGGATGGGGATTATTAAAGCCTTAGTGAGGGATTCACTCATACTTGCTGATAGGTGAAGAGCCTTAAGGATAGATAGCCTCACAGTAATGCTGGAAAGATGCTTAATGATATCATACATTCATTCCAAGCGTGAACTTATTATAACAGGAGGTCGTTCTGCGGTAGGGGTATGACGGGCCCTTCCTGATGAACAGACAGATGACTGGTGATAGGAATGTCTCGTTGCATGCTATTTGAAGATCGTGGAGTGACTACCGGGTGTGGGATAGATGACTGAGGTCAGTCCATAACAGATCATGGCTGATCGCGGTGTGGTTGGGTCATCTCTTCCTGACCAAGTAACACAAGTGGCAGCGAAGGCGGATCTGATGACACTAGATGAGAAGTTTGTGCATGTTGAGCTCTGTGCTGGGCCTATTTTCTGGTTTCATTGGCAAGCATATCATAGCTATAAGTACTGACTGAGGCATTCTGACCGCTCATATACCCATGACTCCATCGACACTAGCGACGGTTGGGGACGTTAGGAGGATCCTTCTAGCACTCCTCATCGTGAGGAACCATATAGGGGTTTACCAGTTCCATGATGTTACTAAAGAATACCCTTGGTCATCACTTGAAGAATCCTCTACCCCTGGATGGATTTTTGGGGTAATCACCATATCTGAGGGCATGAATTCGTCAAGATTACAAGATGATGACAGCATCTGTGGGGGGCTTTGTTTTCCCTTGCGTCGCTGACATTGTCCCTTCTGGGAGAAGGAAGGCTAGGATGCCAATGTAGAAGTAGTAGTAGCAGATGATGCGGAATCTTCTGAAGGATCATGTCGATCTAGACATGTGTGGATAATACCGTGGGCATGGGTGACTAACTTTTGATCCATCCAGTCATCATATTTTTGAGACCCACAGTTAGGAACTAGATGCCACCCACCCTCACTATCACTACCGCTATCTGGATTCATGAATACACATGCCAACTATGCCGGATTTGGGCCTAACCTGACTATGTTTTTATCAACCTATTCTTGAATCCATTCTTTAAACACATATAACTTTTTGAGGGTGTGAACCAGTATTTGATGATAGGGTCAGTAGTTGGGGCAATTAGTGAGATCTTCCTCTTCGAGCCTCTTGCATTTGGGAAACTGTAGAATTACCTATTCCAAGGCACTTTAGAAATAACCAAGGACCCAATCCTCATTGAATTAGTAGGTCTGGTTTCTCTTATCCGGGAAGGGGGATCTGGGATCCTGACCCTGACAAGGGGATAGAGGAGCCTGTCGAGGAAGTGGAACCTGGTTATCTCACCTAGGTGGTTATGTCTCGTTACGTGAGGGCTCCTGCTGATTATGAAGAGGGCACTGCTGGGCCAGTGGCTATGCTTGAGGTGGAGGGCCTCTGCGAGGCTACGGAGGTGTATCCACCAATAATAACTCCACTTTCCTGGGGGCCTCTATTTGGTCCACTACAGCGGGCTCAGGCTTATTGGCCCTTCTTGTGGGAACTATATGAGGCAACGAACGGGCTTGCTTGTCCTGATGTAAGAATTTCTCTAGAAGCTAATCCATATTAGAGAAATCTCAGAATCCACCAGGGTAATTCTGAGTAATGAGAGAGTGTACCAATTCAGTTTTGAAATTCCCCACACACATTTTTAGCATCTTATGCTGAGTCAGTATAATATCTAGGGAGTAGGTGAGGCCTTTCCAATGGGAAACAAAGTCCACGACGTGCTCGTCAAGCCTCTACTTGCACTTGATGAGGTCTGAAATACTCATCTTCTAGGTGGTAGAGATGAACTGGAAAAGAAACTATCTACATAGATCTTCCCAGTCGGTGACCGACCCAATGGGTAACTGGCTGTAACAGACAAATGTAGTCCCTCCCAATGTATGTATGAAGCACCGGAGTTTGGTGGCCTCTTACTGCACTAGAGTTCCCAACATTGGTCTACACCTTGAGATGAAATGGACCAAATTCTATAGTGGGTTGCCTGTCCCATTAAAGGGGGAGAAGGTGGGGTTTCTGAATCCCGTGGGCACTCGCATATCATCCACCCATACCGAATAAAGCACTTGTCAAGTTTCCAAAGCCTCAAGATGGGAAATGAGTGCCGCAATTGGCTCTTCTGGGTAGGGATTCCTGTCTTGATGAGGATCCCCAACCACCAGTGCATTGGAAGGTTCTTCAACATGATAAACAGGCCCGACGGTTTGTGGAGAGGCTGGTGGGATGTCTTACAGAGCAGTTGGGGGAACCAGATATAGGTCCCTAGGATTATCACGCCACTCAAGCAGATTTGGTAACACATATCGTGCCATATTTCCATAATCTTTGGTTTCTACCCTATATATGTGGGCAAGATGGTCATGGTCACCCTAAGGAAACTCGCCAGGGGGAAGTTATACCTGCCCCTACTTCCATTTCCGAGGATCATCGAAGTCCAGTCTCGGCTCCACAGTGCATTTAGAAAAGAGTTCATTAACCATATTCTCATGATCTGTGACCTTTTGAAGCAACATGGCCTTTCGGGATCATCTTTTGTCTTCTGCACTGATCCATACGGGTTAGAGGGTTTAACGGATCCAAGATGCTCTTTTCCCTCATTGGGATTCTAACTGAGGACAAATGACTCGGTGGGCACGGGAGGACCCATTAGATTTCTCTACTAGCGAGTAACCCTTCCTAGTGGATCTAATATGTGTGGCACTCTCCCAGGAGGTAAGTTCTCTCCACAGAGTTCTATCTCCTTCTCTTCCTTTGATAGGCCAGCCATGTTAACTGTGACTCTACCTGGGGCAATATCCTCAATATCTCATGGAAAGTCAGGATAGCATCGAATATAACTGAAATGGAAGGGCATCATACTTCCCCCATCCATAGACCTAGACATGGGGGGTAATCCTCCTTGATAATCCTGTATAGTACTTTAAAAATATGAATGCATCTTTCTCGTAGGGTCTAGTGGCGACTGGGGAACTCAGGACACTGGACCACAAAGAGTGCAGTCAAGTCAACTATATCGAATTGTTGGTCAATATCTTCAAATTTTTCCTAAATCTTGGTGTAATCCAATCACTGATAACATATACGAAAGTGCGTAGCTCAGAGGGTTTGGAAAAAACATGTGACTTCCTCCAGGGTAAGTGATTATGGCACACTAAAGTTCATGGTTGCGATTGGCCAGAACATCTCTAGAAAATGATGCAATGTAAGGATGTCCCATAATCTGTTCCACTCAAACTTGAGATCGAGACCTTGGTTTCCCCTCTCATCTACATGGGGAGTCTTCGGGACCATTAATGACCCTAAAGTAGACCACTGAGATGGTAAACTGGCTGGTGGAGAATACGGTGAACGAGTAGACAAGTCGCTGCATCTTGGGATGTCCTACGATGAGTGAAACGACTAATAGAACACATCCACGTAAGATGGATTGGTGATCATATCTTTTAGAATAGGGGTTGTGGCTACTAATAGTGGGACATGTTGCTGGTCATCCTCTATTGTTCCCTAGAGTAACTCTCAATGATCTCTGGTTGAGGTAGAGAATGATCTCGGTGATGATAGGGAGATTTCATGGACAGGCCTTGGAAAGATCCTAGATCTTCCTCCTCCAGTACATATCTATGGAGGGAGGGAGGAATCCAGTGGACCTCACATTCTGGAAGAATGAGGCTGATATACCTTGTTCCTGCCCCAGCCCTTGACACAGAGGATCGAGGTGAGGGTTCCATTGTCGAATCACATTCTGCCTCAGAATCTAAGAAGAAGACGGGATTAATCACAGTCTAAAACATCTCGTTATTCTTCTTGTGGAATTAGAAACCTGCCATCCTACCCCAGGGTGACTCTTCGGGATAGGGTAGGTTTTTTCTCGAGGTGGACCTTTGGACAAATTAATGTTGAGGTGGAGAGGACTTCCGCCTGGGTGATCCGAGGTGCGAGGATCACCTGGATAAATGTAAATGGGGACACTGGGAGGACCTCTATGTCCATTGGCTGACTCATGGAGGTAATCTCCATGGGAAGTGTTTGAGTAGGTGGGACCTCTGCTGGAGTAGGTAGGAGAAGGGGCAGGGCCTCCATGCTTGTTTCCTTTGGCAGTGTCGGTATGTGGAGGTTCCTTATACTGGTCGAGTAGAACACGAGTAGGACCTCCATGTTGGGTTCCAATGAAGTGAGGAAGACCTCTGATTCTCTAATTTCTGGGATGAGGATGACCTTTTTTGGTTGTTGTAAGAACATGGGGAAGACCCCCACACTGACGGTTGACCAGACAGGTAGCATCTTCACGTCAGTGACCTGTGACAGGAGGAACGACTCCATACCTGAGGTCACGAGTATGGAAAATGTTTCCATACTGGGTGTAAATATTGTTGGGAGGGACTTCAATCAGATTGATGGTGGAATGGGGAGGACTACGACACCAAGCTTGGGAGCAGGACGGACCTGCGCTCTCATTGGTGGTGGCACCAGGAGGACCTTCGTACTGGATGTTGATGCCGTGGGTCAGCCGGCAATGGACACCCCCTGTGTCGGTGACTAGGAGAGTCGTCCCAACCTACTAGTGGGGTGGGTGGGGCCTCGATTTAGGATGATCATATAGATTCCCCTGCTTGGTATGAATGGAAGATTGATGGTATCTTCCAGCGGTGGCATGGGCCATGGGAGCCATTGATGATGACGCCCCCTGGTGGGCGTCCTCTTCAACTTGCACCCAACGATGTCGTCGGGTTAACTGGACTAGGGCTGGTGGAGCAGGTTCATAACTAACCAGATCCTCAGCCAGTGGGGTCGGGTGGGGGCACTGACGCGGCCTGGTGGGAGCCCTCCTTGGTGGACCCTGGGATGAGACTATAGCTGGGCAAGCCCAGACATCCCTCACCTCATTGGAATAGAAGAGGGAGTCGTCAATGAGTTTCGGGGAGAGTCTCCCGAAACGATTGTATGTCAGATTGGGGAGTAGTGGCTCCCTGAACGGCCCTTGGGGCGGCGACAACAGCGGTACACAGAATTCTATAATTCATATCGAGCCATATCCCAGGTTGGGATAATCCCATCTTCCTCTTATCATCGAATGAATTCATTAATCACCCTTCTACGAATGATTTCATATGGGGATATGGGGCATGGGTTCCCAGCAGTCATGGATGTGGAGGCCTTTGTGGAAGAGATTAGGCCACGCAGGACTACCACATTAATGTTTCCCCAGCCCCTGCATTGGTGGGTGGGTGGTGATTGGTTTCCCGTCATGACAGCTTGGGTCCTAAAAAGAAGGGAGGTTTAACCATTAGTGTTAAAAGGAAGGAAAGTGACGTCCAATGCCCCTGCACAATTCAATCTTCCATGGTTGGTAATAAGGATCCAGACTAACAATGTCGCAGATCAAGATGTCCAACATTCAACTACCCCAATTTTGGGTGAGTTTCACGCTAGGCCCTCTATTTTCTTAGTGGGACCTAGAGCCGGATAACTGGATCTGGTGACATGTTAATCCACTGATGTCTCGAATGCTACTAATCTCCACATTGAGGATAATAACATCATGTCGAGTTCACCATTTATATTTCTAACACTTTCGTCGGGGCACGCATTCATTATTTCTAAGAGGATGTGCTAATCTATTTCCCCACATTCCCACTTTTTAATGGTGGGTGGAATCCGTAGCTTATTCAGGTACGTTAGCTCCTTGATTGAAACAGGATAATGGGATATCAGTTCCTCCTTCTGTGGATTCTTCCTCAGAACTAGTCACCTGGTCCAAGTCTCCCTCATAGACTTAAGACGTTGTTTGTGAAACTCTTCCCAGTTCCATGTCTTCATGGATGATGGATAATTACGTTGCTTCTTTCAGGACATTCCAAGGGTTCAAGTCATTGCAGCAACCTTCAATCAAGGGATTATTCATGTTGGACATCACTAGCGTGTTTGGACGATGGAACACTAACGCATCTGGGTTTCTTTCCCTTATGATAGGGCTTCTCGATGGTGTAGAATCCTGAGGTGTCCCATTTAGAATGTGGGGAATTATATGACATAGACATACCTCTGAGGTTTTCTTCAGCTTTCCATGTTTAACACAGGGTATGTTGTGAGTTTAACATCTAGCATAGATGGATCAGACTGATTGAAACACTGATAAGAGTGAATCAGATTGGTTCAACCCCAAGAGGGAACACTGATGTTGGGACTAACGCGTGGTTAGTTACCTAATTGTTTCTAGGAGCATTGAGAAAGTGGGTGACATGACCTCACCAGGATGTGGCACCCCGGGTAAGAATCAGGACGGATATGGATGGTTGAGAGTGGATGGAGAATGACATGTAACTGATGTGAGGACAATGGTGATGTTGAGGCTTGAGCCTTAAATAGATCTTCTACGTATCCCCATGGAAGAGAATCAAAGTCCATGTAGTTTGGTATGAGGGATAAAGGGACACCTGAGGAGGTGGCCCATGGGAATGGAAGCATGGATGGGATCCGGAGGAAGTATAACCTTCAGGGTGGGGAATGACCTTCTTGAAACACATAGGATTGAGAGAGAGACCACTATGGGACATTGGTGGTGGGCTAGAACCTCAAGGAGTCTTCCTATGTATCCTCGTGGTAGGGAATCAAAGTTAACATAGTTCAGGATGGGGGTATCGAATCAGGGTGTACACAAAGGAAAACAACTCGACAATATATTAGGGATTACACATAGATAGAAACCCAATTTGGTCTGACACCTGAGGGGAAGACTAGAGATGTGGGTCCCAACAAAGGGGACTACAACAGCTTACCGCAGGTTTGTAATTACAACATCTTACTACTGGTTGAGGTTCCAATGTCTTATCGCTGGTTGGGGATTACAACGGTTTACTGCTGGTTGAGGTTCCAACAGCTTACCACTCGTTGGGGATTAAAACAGATTACTGCTAGTTAAGTTTCCAATGAATTACCGCTGGTTGGGGTTCCAGCGGAATACTGCTGGTCCAGGTTCCAACGGCTTGCCACTGGTTGGGGTTCTAATGGATTTCCTCTTGTTGGGGTTTAACCTCAGGGAGGCTTCCTACGTACCTTACCTAGGAGACAAGGATCAAATCCCATGTAGTTCTAAAGCATACAGTTTAATGTCATGTTGGATGAAAGGGGGCATACAATTTAACGTCATGTAGGATGAGGGTGGAACGACGTAGAGTGTTCGGGACCGATGGGTGTTGGGCTTGAACCTCAAAGAGGATTCTTACGTACCTTTCCTAGGAGAGAAGGATCAAAGTCCACATAGTTCGGAATAAGGGATATAGTTTAAATTCATGTGGGATAGAGGTGTACTAACGTGAAGGGGTTAGGATAGGTAGATGTTGGGCTTGAACCTCAGGGAGTCTTACAATCTACCTTGCCTAGGATACAAGGATCAAATTCCATGTAGTTCGGAATGGTTTGGGTCTTACATTCTAAGGAGGTCTAGGAAGGGTACCATGGTTAATGCTTACTCTAAGACCATGTGATTCATGATCGGTGTGAGAAATAAGAGGTAGAAAATACCTGACAATCCCATCACGAAAGGTGCGTCTATAGAAATTGTAGTGGGGCTTACATGTGGTTAGCATCCCAAAGAAGAAGCATGGGATTATACATGGTTAGCAGCCCATGGAGATAGTGATTGGGACTTACTCTAGGATGGAGGCTCGATGGAGATAAAGGCCAGAGGGAGAGGGATGGGGTAATGAAGGTCCTGGTTCCCATCTCTCTTCTAGTATTTTTCATGTAAGAATATAGGAGGAGCAGGGAGGCTACCTCCCACAAGAAAGGATAGGGTCTTACACCAATATGGTTTTCCTTCCTCACGGACAGATGCAGCTCCAACAAAGAGGATCTCACTCTATGTAAGGAAGATCTCACTCCTGTGGAGATGAGAGGGCATGTAGAATATCCAAGGTGGGTCACCCCATGTATAATGCATAGGATGAGGCTATAGTTTAATGTCAAGTGATGAGGACGTTGGTGCTTGGCAGTTTAACATCCTGCAGCTCGGATGAGGTGGGTTTACTCCGCACCCCTAGGACTTACATGACTAATACCTACCCAACCTTGGGGAAGGTAAGGCATCAGCAATTCTGTGATGAGGGGGTGTTGTGGAGTGATCCATTGGGGGTTCATATTAGAGTGTCTATGTGAAGAAGCAATAGTCGTTAGCATGCCTATGCAAAGAATCATAAGGATAAGAAACACAACATGAAGCACTGCCCAAGGGACATTGAAATCACTTCGTACAAACCTGGAGATTTGTACGGGCTAAGGGTGTGTAACATAAATGTTTTACGCATAAGAAGCTCCCATAGATAGTGTCTGGGAAAGCGACATTGAAGACTTTCTCAAGGGCACACACAATGAGAGATAATTACACACAAAAGAAGGGGTTTGTGTACAATTGGAACGCAAATGGGAAATGTTGCATGTAATAAGTTTGGTTGAACAGATAAGGGAGGTTCTCTTGGAAATTATAGGAGATTTATGCACAAGTGGAAGATATTTTCACGCAAGTGGAAGAGGTTTGCATACAAGTGGAAGAGTTTTTCATGAAAATGACTTATCAATAAAGGAACTGGGCGAGGTTCAATCCCTAGTGGTCCCACACAAAGGTAGACCCCTAGGAGACCTGTCACAGAAAATCTTGTACCTAAATATCATCATTTTTGTGTGGAAGAGATGTATTACATGTAGGGGAGACAGTTCGAATTCTTCAGCCTCCGAAAGTGAGGGGGATTACCTTCTATTTATAAGGATTTGGGGAAGCAGGTGCACATAGAATTTTTATTGTCTGGAAACCTGCCCATTCATCAACCGCGTGGAACATTCCACACTGACGCATAAAATCCATCTAAGATGCGACAATTTTGCACGCGGGGATGCGGTTTTACGTGCATCCCTCAGATTTTCTGCACAGCCTTTTGGCCCATCCTAGAATTATTTTCTGAGTAGAAATATGCCTTTGGTTTTCCCAATGATTTCTTCCTATGTCCTTCGGCATATTTTTTCATCTACACTTACCATTTCACCTCACTTTTTTAGAATTTAACCTAAAGGATGCTTATAAGTGGAATCAACCTTGTCTCTTCTTTTCAGTCAGGAATATTTCTCCTCTATGTTTATGCTTTTCATATTCTTTTATAGATGTCCTTATCCTTAATTATATGATTTATTAAGTTCATTTTATATTAAATTTTAATTTCTTTAGAAAAGTGTTAAAGTAATATTTTTTCAACATTTTTCACATGATTGTCTTCTCTGATCATTTACTTCAGTTTTCTTTACAAAATTCCTTTCCAAGATTTTAACATTTTATGAAGTAAGTTTTATTCACTTTCTCATTATATATTTAAAACTATTGTTTAATAAAAATATTTTAAAATAAAATTTATTTAATATCAAATGATATTCTTTCTTATTTCTCAAAGAAATTTTCTAATGTTCTTATAAAGTATTTTTAATATATGTCATCATCCTTTAATATTTATTATACTTCATTAGGGGTATGATCTAATGATACCCTCCATTATATTTTTCTAGATTTATTATGATCATATCTTATAGAAATATTCATGAAACCCATTTCATTATCAAAGGTTCATTATTCTATATAGAATTATTAAAGTTGTAATATTCAATTGATACACATTTTTATGGTTTATCATTATCTAATGGTTGGGTCCTATATAGACCTACAATGTAATGGGGAAAACTTTATATATCATGAGATAATTATGTTTTGTATGTACCTGATTATGTTTATCTATGTTTACAACTCTATGTGTGGACCTAATAATGTTTAGAAATATTCACAACTCTATGAAAATACCTGATTCTATTTAGTTATGTTCACAACTCTATATGTGGACCTAATTACATTTATCTATGTTCAAAAATTTATTCATGTACCTAATTTTGTTTTTCTATGTTCACAACTCTATGTTTTGACTTGATTGTGCTTAGCAATGTTCACAACTCTATGAGTAGACCTAATTGTGTTTAGTTATGTTCACAACTCCATGTGTCGACATGATTGTGTTTATCTATGTTAAAAAAGTTATGGTTTACATATAGATTTTTTTGTGGCACATGTCTATGTTATTCTCCATCAATCATGATTATTTTCTCATGTTTCCACATTATTATACCATGGTACATGCTATGTATCCATGATGATATGTTTGAGATTATATGTCTGTCTATTGTGATTTATGAACAAATCTTATAATTCTATGTCTTTTAATCAAATATTTCTCTCATGTTAATGTTTTCTCAGATTCTTAGGGTCTAAACCATTATGAATTGTTGATAATTTTTTCCCTTACAATGAATTTAATCTCACTCCTCATGTTTCTCATTTCTCCAAGTAATTACATACAAAAATATATTTTGGAAAATTCATGCGGGTATATTTTTTTAGGAGATATTAAAGAAATAATTTGCAATAAGACATTTATGTATCTAATATCCAAAATAAACTAAACCTTTGGGTTTTGGGATTGTGTGTTTATTTTTTAGATTTAATGTTTAAATTATGGAAATGATGTAAATTATATACATGTTATGATTGACTCACCTCAGTTAGTATTAGATGAGAGTTTAGTTATTTTCGGGGATTGTGTAAACAAGTATCAAAGAACCTGACTTAAAAAAACCTAGGTTAAACCAAAAGTATCATAGGATAAAATTAATGTCTCATGGAGTAAGACATGTTATGAGTGATTTTTCATATTCATATGATTATTTAATCTAATTTTAATAATATATTGTTGATTATTATTCATGATAACCATTTTTATTTTAGTAAATGGTTTGAAACAAAAACATGAGATTGTGGAAATGAGAGGAGTGATCATTAATGAAATTATCCCATGATAATTCAATAAGAAATTAGGCATGTATGGCACAACCAACATATAGCTCAAATCAATTTTCTAGTTAGGGGAATCTCATTTTATATCCAAAATCATCCCATGATAAAATATCAATAAAATTAAGATGATCAACTCCTTTTAAAAATGAATTACTTAATATGGGTCTTAGTACCCAATAATGAGGGATACTTGGCTCAAATGATCAGGATGGAACTCAATATTAAAGACATGCCTATTGTATATGAATATATCGATATATTTCTCGAAGAACCAATTTTCTTCCACTGGAACATAAGTTTAAGTTTTTGTTGTTCTGGGTAGATTAATAAAGAGGGGAGGGGTGAATTGAGTAACTATAAATTTTTTTATAAAAAGTATTTCTAAAAAGGTTTCCCCAAAGATTAAATACAGCCCATTTAATCAAGGTTATATTGTTATAAGAGTTTGACTATTTAAGTAACTTCTTAGAAGATTGATTAATTATCAGTAATGTTAATTTGTGTTATTAATATTACTTTTGAAGTTATTATACTAAGACAAGCCAGTTATAACTTCTTTCCAAGACTAACTATCAAAGTGAAATTAGTGATTTCTGAATTATACAGTAAAGCAATAAAACAAAGAAGGATAATTTAAGCAGCACATCAGATATGAAACAAGTGGTTCAGTCTCAATCTGAGGCCTAATACACTCCACTTGGTGATCACCTTCCACCAAGCACTTTATATAAATAAACTTTGATCCACACCTTGGATTGGGGTTAACAATAGTACACAGATTGTCCAGGTCACACAGGGACCTCTTCCATAGTTTTCATGGGTATAAATAACCAGGACACATAGGGACCTCTTCCACAGTTTTCAGTTGGAATCCAAGAGTAAATAGAGGTTTGAGTAAGTATATGTTATATCATTCAGTTTAATACAGGAGAAATAGTGTGTTGTTCTACAGGTACACACTCTACTCGAAAGGAAATAGATAGATAAAAAACATGGAATAAATATGGAGATGGGTTTAGAAGTTCTAAGAGTGTTAGTCTTTGCTGCTCGGGACTTCTTGAGATGAAGCAGATGCAGATCTTGAGTCCTCGTTAGTAAAACAGAGTGTCGTGATTCAGCTTGTGTTCTTCATGAGGTTCGACAATGCGAAGATGTTCTATGGATTCCAGTGTACTTCGTATGTTCTTCAGCAGAGTAGGGTTGCATGCATGTGGCAATCCTTTAGAAATTCTCTCAGTGTTCTTCATTTTCATACTTACAGCCTTGTTTTTTATTTAGTATCATGCGCCTTGATTATTTTCCACACTTCTCTTTTATCTTGGAATACATGTTTTGGAGCCGACAGGTTTCATGGATACCACACCTCATACCTCGTACTGTCAGATGATATTTCTACAAAGAAACATTAATTATGTCATTGCATTTAAAATCTTCAAATATGACCATTAGAGATTAAATTGAAAAACGACAAAATAGTTTAGGAAATGGTGTCACAGTAAGTCATGGAAATGGTGTCTCGTGGTCAAGGTGTCTCACGGTCATGGTGTTTTGTGGTCATGTGGTCTTGTTCATGGCGTCTGCTTCATGGTGTCTTGTTCACGGTGTCTCGTGGTCATGGTTTCTTGTTCACGGTGTCTGCTTCACGGTGTCAGAAAGATATAACCAATAGTAGACTTACGGTGTCTCAAACTTTTCAAAGTAACTGTATTCAGACTTATGAAATGATAAATATAGAATGGATTAGACTTAATCATTTTTCAAAGAAGGTATTATGAGTTTATATCAAAGATAGTATAAAGTAAGTAAACTGAATGTAGAGTAATTAAAATCATGAATGGATCTTCTTAAAGAATGATACTACTTAAAAAATAATAAACATGAATACACATGATTGGGATATAATTTATAAGAGTTAACTAGGTTAAATAGTATTTTTGATCATTAAAACATGATTAATACATGAGGATTTCAACAATCTCCCCCTTTTTGATGATCATAAATCATGTAAAGTTAAAGTGTATATTGGATTAAAATATAGAGATAAATGGAAAACATATAGAAATTTCTCCCCCTTTGGGGATTATCAAAAAAGATGGAATAAGAGAAGTCAAAAGTGCACATTCCATTAATAGCACCTAAGGATTAGTAAAAAAGAGCAATACAAAATAAATATCATTCCTATCAAAAAAGAGTAATCATTGTTCTTCTTTAGGGGTTGGCCTTCTCTTTGCCTTTACCAGTAGTGGCAGAAGAGGAATCCATAGGGGAAGAGGCTGATGTAGAATAAGGGAGTGAGGTGGTTGATAAAGAGGTTAAAAGAAGGCCTTCAAAGACTAACAAATCCAAAGTAGGAGTATTATAAGATCTAGGCATTTGTTGATCGAGAATCACAGGACTGATCTGACTTAGGGCTTGGCTGACAGACATAGTAGTAGATTCTAGGGCAGAAGTGAAGGTAGGTAGCCCAAGTCTTAGAGGTGCATCAGGTAGAGCAAAAATGGTTGTACTCTGGACATAAAGATAGGGCCTCAGGAGTTTGATGAAATCTGTAATGATCTCTCCATCAAACTGCATGGATTTCTCAAAATCATCCTTGTTCTCCATAAAATTGTCCAACAATCGACTAAAAATTGTGATCTTTTGGACTTGGGCCTTGAAATTTTGAGTCATAAGAGGAATCTGCATATTTTCTACAAGATACTAGAAATGATTTGTCATATCGGTCTTGGAGAATATTCTGTTGAAGTATAAATCCACTTTCTTGGAAATCTCTTCCTGAGCATTATTAGAATTTTTGAGTGGATTTGGACTAGGTCAAGAACTCTATCACTGTTCTTGACAACTTCAGATAGAGAATCCATATTGAAACCACTGAGTACATTTTGAATCTCTTCTTTGACTACAATTCTGAGCAGATCACTGTCTAAGGAGGGTTTAGAGGATTGACCAGATTCTTTAAAAGCATTGACAGCTGTGGTTAGAGATTTGAGTTGATTTAGCACCTTTTTAAGACACTTGGTATACTCATCAGTGATTTTATTAATATTGACAACAAGATCAATCATTTCCTTCACAATTTGTTTGTTTCTTTTAGTGACCTTTTCATCTAAGGAAGCTAGATAAGGTTGAATCTGAGACACAACAACCTATGGGATTTAAGGAAAAATTGGTTCTACTAGAGGAGTAACAAGCTCTGATCTCGAATGCAGCTCTCTCTACTTGTCTTCAATCATACTTCATAGGGTCTTCACTTCATTAGTGAGAAACTTATTTTCAAATCTTACTTTCTGAATCTCATGAAGAATTTTAGGTTGTATTTTCCAAATAACTTTCTTCAATAATAGTGAGACATCTCTCTCACTTAAATTAGTCACAGGAAGAGGTAGGGTATTCATGAGTTTCTCAAATCCAGAAAATAGGGTAGCACCAAATTCCTTCAGAACATCCTTACTCACAAAAGATGGTTTTTCAGATAAAGGTTCATAAATAGGGACTGGTACAGGATCAAGTTCCTTCTTAAGTGCGATATTGGAGACTGATTTCAACTGGAATATAGAGGAAAGATCAAGGCTGGTTGATGAAACCTGTTTAGATTCATCCACAACATAGAAACTGGGGAACTTATACTAAGTGTCTACAGGACTTGACTCGGTCAGATGTGAAGCTTCAATAGACTCGAGATTTGGGGTTTGCTCCCCCTCAACAGGTGCCTCCTTCTCAGGACTGAGAAGCTTAGGATCTTGGTCTAATTCCACAAACTCATCTCTAAGTTCCTCTCTCATTTCTTGTCTAGCCATCTAAAAATCTAGCTCCATCCGTTCTTCAGCCGAAGGGATGATTTCAGGAACAGATTGTTCCATTGGGAGTTCCTCAAGATTGGCTTCTTGCATAATAGGTAGCTCTTACACTATAGATTATTCCATGGTATGGTTTTCAGATTCTTTGCTAACTGATTCTGTTTTAGCCTTGGGTTGAGTCTCTAGATTAACATCTTCTTTAGGAGTAGGTAATTCTTCTTCAAGAAATTTATGAGGAGCAGTAGTCATGTCTTCCTCAACAAAAACAACTTCCCTATGTGGCACTTTAGCCTCTTCTTCCTCTTCTTCAGGATAATAAAAAATCTCATCTAGTTCCAAAACAGGATCAGAAATATCTCTTTTATTGAGGTATAATCCACAGGATTGAATTTCTCATAAACTCTATCATTGTCTTCAACCCATTCCTTTTTCCAAGGATTCCAGTTTATTTTCATTCTCTTGATGGTTACTTTTGAAAGTCAGTACTCACAATCCTTTATAACTTCCTCGTTATTTCCAACCAAACCTTTGACATGCATCATGGCTGAGATAAGCCAAGATTAAAATAGGGAAGTTGACTTGGATGTGTCTTTGATCAGCTCACACATATGATGAATGATATACTTTCAAAGGTTTATCTTATTCACATTTTTCATAAAGTGTATCAGAAACACATATTGATATTTCAAAATAGAAAAATAACCTTTTCTGGGGCTAACCAGATTCTGAATAAACTTGAATAGGAGTCTTGATTCTCTATCTAGTTCAACAGTAATGGCCCTCCTCTTGGTTCCATTTCCAGTTAAGGCTTTCAGATCATCTTCCAAATCAAAGAATTCGGTTGAAGGTGGAGGTCCTCTCTAAAAATCCTTACAGATGCCTTCATGAGGTATCCTAAGGCATGTAGCCCATAACCTCGAAGAGAATGAGCATCTCTATCAATTGACCCATCTTCTTAAAATATAACTATCACCATAATTGAAAGAGAACTGTACGTACTTGTAAAACTGAGCCACTAACTTAGGGTAGATGGTTCTATCTTCCTTCAAAAACCACTTTAACCAGCCTTGTTGTTCTAACACTTTCAATACCAGAGACTTACTAGATAGAAGGCATTTGGGGAAAATCTCTTTCTCAGGTACAACAACACGGTTTACCAGATTTATATTTAAAGGTCCTTTGGGTGCTAGATTAGGTGAAATCTTCTTCTTCTTTGAGATGCACTTCTCAGGTGTCAACGATGAACGACTTTTCATCCTTGGCATTCAATGAAGGTTCGAGAGAGAGAAGGGTTGCAGGGATGAAGAAGGGTTTGAAATGAGTAAGTATAATAAACCAAGAGTGGATAATTGAGTGATACATTATTTATTTTATCATTTAGGAATACCAAACGTTGCAAAAATATAAACGCCAGAAAATAAAAAAGGGGAAAGAATAATTACCGCAATACGGGTTTTTGCAAAAAAAAATTATAAAGAATTTTTATAGTGAGACCGTGTCTAGTCATTACGGTGAGACAGTAAACGCACGTTATGGTGAGACAGTGAACAAGCTTTACAGTGAGACCGTGAACGAGCTTCACAGTGAGACAGTGAACGAACTTCTCAGTGTGCGTTACGGTGAGACAATAACTATCAAACAGTAATCACAAAATACTAACTGTGAGACCGTAAACATGAAACAGTAAGATATCGAATAGTAGGACATGAAATATTATTAATTCAGATATCTCTTTGAGATTTATCATGCCTAGTTCATGTATGATGTAGTCTATTCTCTCATAATTTAATGGTTTGGTGAATATATCAGCAAGAGGATATTTAGTACCAATGAATTCCAAAGTGATATCACCTTTTTGATAACGATCTCTCAAAACGTGATGTCTTACTTCAATGTGCTTTGTCCTAGAATGTGAAACAGGATTTTTTGAGATTTTAATAGCACTTTTGTTGTCACAATTTTAAGGTACATATCTGAATTGATATCCATAATCTAGTAATGCATGTTTCATCCACAAAATTTGTGCACAACAACTGCCAGCAGCTATATATTCAGCTTATACAGTAGATAATGCAACATAATTTTGTTTCTTACAACACTGTGATACTAGTGACTTGCCTAAAAGGTGACATGTTCTAGAGGTTCTTTTTCAATCTAACTTACAACCACTGAAG
The DNA here is from genome assembly GCA_963277665.1 of Viscum album. Taxonomy (NCBI): domain Eukaryota; kingdom Viridiplantae; phylum Streptophyta; class Magnoliopsida; order Santalales; family Viscaceae; genus Viscum; species Viscum album. The sequence goes on along the minus strand of OY728119.1, from coordinate 1,200,744,166 downwards.
TCATCATCAGAATAACTAACTAATTCAAATGATTTTCTTTTAGGATAAAATAGTCCAAGATTGGGTGTATGCTTGAGGTATTTGAAAATTCTATTTATAGCATTTAAATGAGATTCCTTAGGATTTTCTTGAAAACAATCACACATACACACACTAAACATAATGTTCAGATGACTAGTAGTTAAGTAGAGTAAGCTTCCAATCATTCCTCTATAAGTGGTTTGATCAAAAGATTTTCCATCTTCATCAAGATCCAACTTACAAGTGGTACTCATGGGAGTGTCACATCTCTTAGTGATATACAATCCAAAATGTTTTAGAATATCTCTAGTATATTTACTTTGAGTTAAAAAAAATCCATCATTATTTTGAAAGATTTTAAATCCAAGAAATAATTTTAGTTCACCCATTAAACACATTTCAAATTCGTTTTGCATCATTTTAGAAAAATCAACACATAAAGAATTATTCGAATATCCAAAAATAATGTCATCTATAGAGATTTTAACAACTAAAACATCATTAGAAATTTGTTTTATAAAAAGGGTAGGATCAACTATTCCTTTTGTAAAATAATTAGAAATAAGAAAAGTACTCAATCTATCATGCCAAGCTCTTGGAGCTTGCCTTAAACCATATAAAGCTTTTGATAGTTTAAAAATATGATTTGTAAAATGGGGGTTTGTAAATCCAGGGGGTTGTTCAACAAAAACATCCTCAGCTATATACTTGTTTAAGAATGCACTCTTAACATCCATTTGATATTGTTTGAAATTTAGATGTGCGGCATAGGCAAGAAGAATTCTGATGGCTTAAAGTATGGCTACTAGTGCAAAGTTCTCCTCATAGTCAATTCCTTCTTCTTGACTATAGCCTTGTGCAACTAATATTTCCTTGTTTCTAAATATGTTAATAGCTTCATCTACCATATTTGTAAATACCTATTTAGTGCCTATGGTGAATGTGTCATTGGGTCTTTCAAAAAGTTTCTAAACTTTGTTCCTTTAAAACTGATTAAGTTCTTCTTGCATATCCATCACCCAAAATTCATCATTGATAGCATAATTAATGTTTTTAGGTTCATGTTGTGACAAGAATACTTGATGTTCAACCTAATTTCTAAGAGAAGCTCTAGTTCGAGTTCCTTTGTCTAAGTCTCCTACAACAGCATCTAAGGGATGGTTCATAAGGGTTCTAACAGTTCTAGAAAAAGAGGGACTAGTAATTTCATGTTCATCAATATATTAAGGTTCATTGTGACTTTATTCTAAGGAATTTCTAGAGTTGGAAGTTTTCACAGATTCTTTCATATAAGAATTCAAGGAATTTGAACTGATGTTCAGATTTGATACATCGTCCTCCAAATTCTCTAGGATGGTTTTAGGCTCATGTGGATCTGTTTCATCAAATTTGACAAGAACAGATTCTTCCACACATTTAGTTCTTTTATTGAACACTTTATAGGCTTTACTAGACATGGAATATCCTAAAAATATACCTTCATCACTTTTGGATGCAAATTTGTCAATATTGTCTTTATTATTAAGAATATAGACTTTGCAACCAAAAACTTTAAAGTAGCTAACCTTGGGTTTTCTATTGTTCCATAATTCGTAAGGAGTCCTCTTAAGAATAGATTTTATCAAAACTCTATTGATTATATAGCACGTTGTATTGATAGCTTCAGCCTAAAAATAAATAAGTAGGTCATATTCACTAAGAATTTTTCTAGAAATTTCTTGCATGGTTCTATTTCTTCTCTCTACAACTCCATTCTACTAAGGTGTTCTAGGGGTAGATAAATTGTGACTATAACCATTTTGTGGGAAAAAGGATTCAAACTCTTGATTTTAAAACTCACAGCCATGATCACTTCTTAAGGATTTAATTCTAAGTCGACTAATATTTTCTATAGACTTGGCATATTTAGTAAAATAAGTGCAGGCTTCACTTTTGTGAGCCATAAAGAAGGTCCATGTATATCTAGAAAATTCATCTACAAGAACATAAACATAGTGCTTCCCATTTAAACTAGAAACTATAGATGGTCCAAACCAATCCATGTGAACTAGTTCAAGAGGTTGAGAAGTTGACACTTCTTTCTTTGGTTTGAAGGAAACTTTGTGTTGATTTCCCTTTTGATAGGTATTACACACTTTGTCATTTAGAAAGTCAAGTTTTGGTAAGTTTTTAACTAGGCCTTTTCTAGTTAGCTTTCTAAGGGAGTGAACATTACAGTGTCATAGTCTTCTATTCCAGAGCCAATATTCTTTATGAAATATACTTAGGCATAAATCATTTTGAGAAGATACAGAATCTAAATTAACAGAGTAAACATATTAATTTCTTAATGAAAAAAATATTAATTCATCTTTAGAATTAAAGACATTGCAAGCATCAATTTCAAATCTAACATGAAATCCATCATCACATAATTGTGAGATACTAAGCAGATTATACTTTAAAACAACCACAAATAGTACTTTAGAAATTAAAATTGAGTTAGAGTTACCGATTTGGCCAAGGAAAATAATCTTTCCCTTGGCATTGTCACCAAATGTTACATGTCCTCCATCTACTTTTATCAGGTTCTTGAAGCATGAGTTGTCTCATGTCATGTTCCTTGAACATCCACTGTCCAAGTACCATAGGCTTTTTCATGAGCTCTTTAAGCATCCTTCCTTCAAAAAGATTAAGAAAAAATGGATTTTGGTACCCATACTTGTTTGGGTCTAGTAATATTAGTAATAGGTGCTTTAGGAACCCATATTTTCCTCATAGGTTTCCTATAAGCATTATGTAAATTATTTGAAAAATAAACTATATTTGGTCCACAAAAACATGAAACAGTAGAATATGTATCATGGATTGAATTAGTTAATTTGAGTCCAGATCTAGGAGTAAAACTGTATGTCCTAGATTTTGAAAAAAATTATTCTACCAAGGTTTCTTTTACCAGGTTGATAACCAATGTCAGTGTAGTATTTAGGGGCAATTTGTTTTCCTATCATTTGGGTAAGGGTATTTTTCCCATTAGTAAACTTTTATAAGTCACTCATTAATTTCCAATTAGACATTTTTAATTCATTGTTTTCCTTGAGCAGTTGATCATTTTTTTCCTTTTCAGTTGTGAGTACAGATTTAACAGTCACAATAAGAACATGTTGTTTCTTAAATGATTTATATTTATCTTTTAGTTCATTCCATATTTCCTAAAGCATGTTAAAGTATTCAAACATTTCTTCATTAGTAATTTCTTCAGAGTCAATTTCATCTTTAGAATAGTATGAATTATGTATAGAAGAGTCCAGTGTTACCTCAGATGTGTTTTTCATAAAACACATATTGGATTTGTTAGCTTGTTCATGATGTGATGTATCTGGGTCACTTGGAATATCCTCAGAAGCACTCCAGGTTTCTTTCATTGACTTTTTATACTTCATGTCCTTGTCCTCATATTTTATTTTGTACGTGAACTTTAGAAAGTCATCCTTGATATGTCCTTTGTGCTTACATCCATAGTAGACAATTTCACCAGTTTTGTCACTTCTTTTCTAGTCCTTCTTCAAGTTTCCTTTTTGGTAAAATTTTCCCTTAAAGTTAGGATTTCTAAATAAGTTATTATTTTTGTAAAATAGTTTTAATCTTATGGCTAGTTGATCCATATCCTCATCACTTTGAGGTGATGATTGTTCACTGGTGGATTTTTCTACAGAATCTTCCAGTTTCCCTTTATCTTTGTGCTTAGAGGTGGTGGTCTTGAATTCAATAGATTTCCTCTTTGGTTCATCCTCCTCTTCCTTATTGACTTTAAAATCTTCTTTATACATCATCAGTTTCCCAATGAGTTCTTTTACAGGTAGCTTTCTATAAGTAGCAAGAATTTTTGTTAGGTTCATCCCATGTGATTCTATAAGTATCATAAATTTTGTATTCATCTATAATGGATGACCAAATATCAAAACTCATACTCTCTAAATGCATTTTCATTTTAATTTTCCATTGAGAATAGTTGGTTCCATTAAATAATGGTGGTCTGTTGGTTTCACCACCTTCCAATATATTATCTATCATAAAGTATTACTTTAAAAGAGCTATAAATTTAGAATTAACATAAATTTATAGATCTTTAAAGTACAACTACAATCGCAATTCAATAAGATTATACAGAGTCTTAATAAACAATCCTCTAATACCAAATGTTGGTTGGAGTAGATTACTCAATAGGGGAGGGGTGAATTGAGTAACTATAAAATTTTTGTATAATGTATTTCTAAAAATGTTTCCCTAGAGTTTAAATATAGCCTAGTTAATCAAGGTTATATTGTTATAAGTGTTTGACTGTTTAAGTAACTTTTAGAAGATTGATTAATTCTCAGTAATCTTAGTTTTTGTTATTAATATTACTTTTGAAGTTATTCTACTAAGACAATCCAGTTATAACTTCTTTCTAAGACTAACTATCAAAGTGAAATTAGTGATTTCTAAATTATACAGTAAAAAAATAAAATATAGAAGACTAATTGAAGCATCACAGTGGATATGAAACAAGTGGTTCAGTCTCAAGTTGAGACCTAATCCACTACACTTGGTGATCACCAACCACCAAGAAGTTTATATAAATAAACTTTGATCCACACCCTGGATCGAGGTTAACAATAGTACACAGACTTTCCAGGTCACACAGGGACCTCTTCCATAGTTTTCGTGGGTATAAATAATCAGGCCACATAGAGACCTCTTCCACAGTTTTCAGTGGGTATCCAACAGTAAATAGAGTTTTGAGTAAGGATATCTTATATCCTTCAGTTTAATGTAGAAGATAGAGTGTGTTGTTCTATAAGTAAACACTCTTCTCTAAAGGTAATAAACAGATACAAAACAGGAAAGAAATATGAATATGGGTTTAGAAGTGCTATGAGTGTTAGTCTTTGCTTCTCTGGACTTCTTGAGATGAAGAAGATGCAGATCTCGAGTCCTCGTCAGTAAAACAGAGTGTCTTGATTCAGCTTGTGTTCTTCATGAGGTTCAACAATGAAAAGATGTTCTCTGGATTCCAGTGTACTTCATATGTTCTTTAGCAGGGTCGGGTTGCATTCATGTGACAATCCTTTAGAAATTCTCTTAGTGTTCTTCGTTTTCGTGCCCACAGCCTTGTTTTTTGTTCAGTATCGTGCACCTTGATTCTTGGACACACTTATCTTTTATCTTGGAATGCATGTATTGGATCCAACAGGTTGCATGGATATCGCACCTTGTACCTCATACTGTCAGGTGATATGTCTACAAAGAAACATTAATTATGTCAGTGCATTTAAAATCTTCAAATATGATCGTTAGAGATTAAATTGAAAAATGACAAAATAGATTAAGAAACGGTGTCACAGTAAGTCATGGAAACAGTGTCTCGTGGTCACGGTGTCTCACGGTCACGGTGTTTTTCGGTAATAGTGTCTTTTTCATGGTGTCTGCTTCACGGTGACTTGTTCATGGTGTCTCATGGTCACGGTGTATTGCGGTCACAATGTCTTGTTCACAGTGTCTACTTCATGGTGTCAGAAAGACATAATCAGTAGCAGACTTACGGTGTCTCAGACTTTTCAAAGTAACTATATTCAGACTTAAGAAATTATGAATATAGAATGGATTAGACTTAAGAATTTTTCAAAGAAGGTATTATGAGAGTAGATCAAAGATTGTAAAAAGTAAGTAAACTGAATATAGAGAAATTAAAATCTTGAATGGATCTTCTTAAATCATGAGACAACATAAACAATAATCCACATGAATACACATGATTGTGATATAATTGATAAGAGTTAACTAGGTTAAATAGGATTTGTGATCATTAAAACATGATTAATACATGAGGAGTCCAACAGTTATCAATTTAATTCATACCTAGTTTTACGCCAATATTAAATATTCATTACAGAGTTTACTTAATTAAATTAGATGAATTTAAGAAGTAGTTACAAAAGATTATTTATAGGATTTTTATATGCCCAACTGCTACATTGTGGGGTCCTCTAATCCTCTTTGTAAATAATTAATATGGATTAATGTTTATTTTCATTGATTATCATAAACATAACAAAATAACTATCAATAATAAGTATCCTCATCCCTGTATTGATTATTTTTTCATCAAATTAGAGGGGATATATACTTATCAAAGGTGGATATTTGATCAAGATACCATTAACTATGGGTAAAGAGAGATTATAAATTGAAGATAGCCTTCCTCACAATATATGGACACTCTAAATTCAGAGTGATTCCATTTTTACTTACGAATGTCTCTTATATGTTCAAGGATCTAATCAATATAGTATTTAGATATTTGATTTTAAAATTTGGGTATTATTTTGTAGATGAAATTTTTATCTATTATAATAAAAAATAATAACAGGATGAGAATTTAAGAATTATGAAAAAGGCCTTATAAAAGTAGAAATTGTATTCCAAATTAGGAAAGTGTGTATTTTTACTACAAAAAATATCCTTCTAAGGTCATATAAAAATGAGTGAGGGTATATATATAGATACTTTAAATTTAGAGGTTATTAAAGAATAGCCCAAACCAACCACTATGATAGATATCTATATTTTTCTTGGATTATATGGACACTATCGATTTTTTGTAAGAAATTTCTTATTATTTTCAATTCTAAAAACTAAGTTAACATGTAAGGGAGTGGAGTTCCTTTGAAAAAAGTGTGTGAAGTTAGATTCAAGGATCTTCAAAAAAGGATGGTCATTGAAACTATAATCACACTAAAATACATTATAGAAGGGTTTATGATATATAATGATGATAAAAAATAAGGGCTTGAGATGTATCCTTATAAAAGATAATAAGGTGATAATGTATACACCTCATCAATTAAAGATCAATGAACAAAATTACCTGATACATGATATGGAGGCAGAAACACTAATTTTTGAATTAAATATCTGGGGAAATTATATATATAGTAAAAAGTGTGATATATATACTAATAAAAATATATTTAACTATATATTCACATAGTTTGAGTTGAAAATTCATGAATGTATATTATTAGATTTAATCAAATACTCCGATTGATCGATACATTACCATCCTGGGAAGTAAAACAAGGTGATTGATGCTCTAAGTAGAAAGTATCATGTTACCCTATCCTTGATAAGGTTTTAAAGAGATCCAATATTTATGGATATTCAAAGGATAGATATGAAATTATAAATTAAGGGATGAAATCATAAATTTTCCAAATAATTTCTCAACCAAAAATCCATGCGAAGACCAAGGGGGAATAGGAAGAATATTTAACAAAAATGGGTGCGCAAAAATGGAAATATTAATATATAACTATTATGAAGTAAAAGATAAGTTTCATAATCTTACCTAAGATAGTGAGGTGGATGTATCATTACAAAATATATCTTGAGTCATGCCTATAAATAATGTCACATTTTTTCATTGGTGAGAGAAATTAAAATTATGAGGTTTCAATTTGTTTAATAAGGGGGGAATTTAACATCCATAATTTAATTTTTTTATTATCACTCCCTTTGTTACTTGTTTTATTTTTTATAATGAATAAAAACCTGACTAAAAATTAATAATACAAGATAGGAATCAAAATAAAACACTTTATTCAATAATAATGAAACATTAAAAAAAGGTACCTAAAACTATGTATTGCATACCATGGAGTATTTTATCCCTTAAAATTAGATAAAACAAAATGGGATAATTAATAGAAAAGAATAAAAATTTAAAAACTATGAAATACTCTGAATCATATTCACTCTTGAGAATCACTGTTAGAGAAACTAAACCTTCAATGATATAAAATAATGAAAGGAGAAACCATTTTGTAAAATACTAAATAAAAATTAAAGTAATTAGAATTTTTATTTTAGAAGATAAAATTGAATGAATTTATAGGATTTCATGGTGGTAATGCAGTCATCGTGGGAAAATACCACTAACTCCAAAGAAACTGTTTTTATGATATATTTTTATTAAGGTTATTACTTTTTAATAAATGATATCAAATAAATATATTGATAAAATTCATGAAATGATTATTAAAATAAATTAATATCATCCAAGAAACAATTAACTAAAAGGAATACTAATTTAATTATTCATGGATAAAAAAATGATTTGTTTAAAACATTTTTTATTATATATTATATATTTTTATTTAATAGTTGAATTTATTATATTTGATTTATGATATTTAATTAAATTTATTGTTTATATATATATATATATATATTTAAATTTTAATTAATATAAGGATTTGTATATGGTGACGAATAAAAATAAATGCACATTAATACTTAAAAATATATTTTCTTAAAAATTGTTTTTTATATATTATTTATTTTTATTTTAAAACACCAAATATATCCATGTTTAAAAATAAATTTATTAAAATATAATGTCTAAAATTATAAAAAATATGTTATCACTCATGTTATGATTTGTAGTTAATATTAAATAAGAATAATAAGAATTAATGTTTAAGAATTCATTTTTCTATAAAAATGGTTTTTTCTATATATTTTATATTTTTATTTATAAGTTAAATTTATTATAATTATAAATTAATTTAAATTAAATAGTGTCAAATTTTTTGAATTATCACATCAAAATTAAGTAAGATGGGTCATATTATATTTTCATTAAAACATCATTATTGAGGTAAATAATTAAAGAATGTAAAGGGGTAAAAAGAGGTAAATTAAAATGACTCTAATTTTGTGCAATTAAAATGATATAAACTCATTAAAGAATAAATTTATTAGTTTTGTGAGTCAATAATACATTTACCACCAAATTTTCCTTACCTAACTCACCTAACTCTCATGTGATTCCATCTTTACCCCTCACCTAATCGAAGCTTCCAAAGAAATGTCCTTCATTTTAACCTATAAAAGGAGACCTATTCTACCCACTATAAAACACTTATATCCTTTATTTTAATCTTAAATATATTCCAATGTTACCTCTCATAAAAGTATATACATCATTTTGTAGTCTTTGGTTTCAAGGAGTCTTTAGTATTTTATTTTAAAGGAAGACATTGTGAGAAGGAGCAATTTCCTCAAAGTATGTGGTGAGTTCTTCTTTAGTCCTTTTATTTACTCTCCCATATCCAATACTCCTAAATAACATTATAAAAACTAAATATTTAATTCTAATATAATTATGATTCTCAAAAAATCATATTATCATAATATAACACTATGTTTTTTCTCATTCATTAGTTGTAACACATTCTTGTTTGGGTCAGTTTTTCCACCTACATAAATGATGTTTTAATGTTAAAAAAATAAATTATTAAAGTGAATTAAATACTAATAATATGGTTTAATAATTATCTATTTAATATGTTTTAAATATTCTATAATTGTAATATATATATATAATTATATTCATTAATAAAATCAATTCTTTTTATCAAATCAAATTCCACAAATGGGTGTTTTAAGAGCTCATTAAAAATAGTCACCCTAAATTATATAAAATAACAATTGGACTCAAAAAATATATAAAAATATATTTCACCTCTATGGACATTCTGAATGTGCTGAACTCATGAGAATGGTGCATGAATTGAAACTCCATACTGAAGCTAGCATAGAACAAACGGTACAATTAATGCCTAAATAAAAATCTTAACAATGAATGAATAATAAATATGTTATAAGAAAATAGAGATTAATAATATAAATTAAAATAAATATAATTATAATTATGATGTAGATTAATAATAAATATAAATTTATTATATAGTAGGTTAGATCATATCTGACCAAGCGAGAATCTAGTGTAAGGGTTTTTCATTTCAATTTTTTCTTATTTCAGACATGTTTCTTATAATGAACCTATTTTAATTTAGGTTGTTCATATAATACAAATTTGAAATATTTTATCATAATTATACTTTTATTAATGGTATTTAAATTTTCATTTCAAGTTCTCTATTACGATGGATTTAGATTCAAAAGTTACTAAAGTCCTAAAGGTTTCTCATCTCAATTTTACTTAACTGAGATTTGCTTCATATTCACCACCTTTTTTAGTTTGTTTGGTGAATATAAAATATCATGGATGTATTTTATGATTATTGTCATGAAATTAAATGGATTTAAAATCAATAATAGGTACTCTCTTTTAAGGTATTTTTTATTCAAAAGTTACCAAAGTCATATGGGTTTCTTTTCCAATCTCACTTTTAAATTGAGATTTTCAATATATAAATTCTTATTTAGGGAAATTATATTTTATTCATCTATTAAACCCCATATATTTTATTCTAATATAATTATTTCTAGGTTTTACATGTATCTTTACCATTTTACAGACCTTTTTTTATAATTCAATTAAAAAGATGCTTGTAAGTGGAGTTGGCATTATCACTTCTTTTCACTCAATAATATTTATCCTTCATCTCCTTGTTTTTCGTATGCTTTTAAAAATGTTCTTATCCCAACTTCTTTAATTTCTTAAGTTCATTTTCAATTTAATTTTACTTTCTTTAAAAAATTGTAAATGGAATATTTTTCTAATATTTTCCACATTGTCATTTCTCCCACCATTTTCTTTGATTTTATTTACAAATATTACATTCTAAGTTCTCATGGTTTTAAAAAGTAAATAACATTCTATTTATCATTCTATTTCATAAAATATTTTTTAAATATCCTTTTAAAATAATTTTTTTCAAAAAATAGATGATATAACTTATATTTAAAATCAATTTTCTAATTCTCTTATAAATTTTTTTCCAGTATGTCAATATCCTTTAATGTTTCCAATGATTCACTAGGGATATAATCTATTGATAATCATACACCTTCTTTATATAAATTTATTATGATCATTTCTTTCCATGACCCATCCCAAAGGCTCCTATGTCTTGACTACCCCAAGCCTGCCTCCAATAGGCTAGGGGTTGGTGACTAGCATCGAGTAGTAAATTCCCACAAATGGGAGGCATTAGCCTAAAGTTATTGTACACATGAAAACATGTCTAAGCCACACAATGCTTAAATGTAAAAAACTAAAAGAATGCATACATTCCACTGGGATCCCACAATAGAGTACAACAAGAAGTAAACTAAGAGTAAATAGGGCCAAATACGATCCCACCATAAAGAGAGTCTACACACAAGTCCAACTAAAAATGTAAAGAGTCCAACCTACTCCAAGGGATAGGACTAAGTCAAAGGTACGCTCCTAATAAAAACCTCAGTATTCTCAACTCCAGTTATTCTCCACCCACTCGTTATCCTCTAAGGAAACTATCAAAAGGGTCGTTGTCTACATAAGTCACGAGACGTGCAGGAAAAGACTGTGCACTGGTGATTATAACAATACTTAGTAGGAAACCATGAAAACATTAAACATGAATCACCAAGTAAGTCAGATTAAGAAAATATGTAACCATATATGTATAATAGATTCCAAGAGTGAAAGAGAACCCAAATATTCTCATAAGAGACACCACACCATTAGACAGTCATAACCAACTGCCAGCCATAGGATATTGTTTGAAGAAACGCTTGTTCTGGGAGATCCCACTCCACGAGCCATGCTATCATCAGAGATATTCAATGAAGTGGTACAACTCATTTGGGACCCAACCAAAGAGAATGTGTTTGTATAAAAAGACTATGATATAGAGATAGGGGTCACATACAAACCCAATGGGGGACACCATGAACCCAATCTAGATCAACCTTGATATACAGATAGGGGGTCACACCCAGAACTATTGGGGGACACCATGAACCCAATCTGGATCAACCTACTATATAGGGGATCACATGCCAACAATTTCACAAACCCTAATGATGTGTCCTTCTAGATCAAGGATCAATGCCATGCTTAGGGAGGTTATGTCGATTCCAAAAAACTCCATTAGGAATGATAGAGGATCACACTCTTGTCTCATGGAGGAAAATCACAACTCTATTTGAGACTTGGCCTCTAGAGGGGATTACAATCAAGTGATGTTTATGTAATGTTGTATTGTACCCTTGAGGAAAGTACCAAAGGAAGGAACTCAACCTATACAAGTTCATACTAAGAAAATGAAGAGCCTCAAGCACTCTTTATGGGATTACACATCATGTAGTAAGGGTACACACTATTTCCCTTGACCCCAGGTACTTCCCATGTAAAATAGCCCATGTCATTCAACTCATTTTGTGTAGAAGAGTACATGAAATGTTTATGGATTACACATCGTGTCCCTATATTCAGGGTCCGCACATGTACTCTAATGGTGTTCTAGTATATATAATCAGCACGTGTATTTGTTCCAGTGTACCAGTACATGGGGTAACCTGTGTACCCGGTCCAGGCCATGTTAGGTGGCGGAGTACATGTCATGTAGGGAACCCAAGCACTCCACCCCATGTTTGTGTACTTCCCAAGTATATTCTGAGTCATCTGGGGAGGGTCACATGCCATGTGACATGGGTTACATGCCATGTTATCCTTAACTCTATCCAAACCCTAGCACCTCATCTAGAGGTTCCACATGCACTGTAATCCTGGATTACTCATCATGTTCTATGGTATTTTCAAGAACCATCATTCTTTCTCTATGCATCTTGACCGGTGATCTGACTTCGATCCAGTAGTCAATTATCCACTAAATCAAAGACACAAGGTCTCCCATGCCACACTGTCATTGAAAAATGTGTTTCGTCTCTAGATCATCTCAGAAATTGTATAAAACCAATTTTCTATATTTCACAAAGAAGAACGCTGAAGAATGTGAAATTGGGAATCATCCTTCATCTGATTCACTCCATCTCCATCGTCACACCTCTGTCATGTCATACCAATCCCAGATCTATGATATCGGATCTTTCTGCCAAGAAATGGGTTCATAATGGTCAATTGATTGGGAAAAGTCACGTTTTGGTCCAAATGAAGAATTCTCATGAAAAACAATTCAGGGGAGAAATTACAAAAGACAAATGAGTGGAATGAACCCAGATCAATTTTCATGACAATATCGATTCCTTCCATAAGATAAATAATAAATAGATACAATTAGATTCCCCCAAATAAACCCCAAAATAAACCCATCCCTCAAAGAGATCAATCTGAAAACCAATCCATTCATCAATTGATTTGCAATAATAAAATAAATTAATAATGGGGGATTAATCAATTGAAACACATTCCTTGTATCAATTTTCATCGATCTTTGATAAAGAATGAAGTTGTGTTGTGTTCATTAGAGAGATCCTTCAAAACGATGTGCGGTGATCATTGATCCTTGATCTGTCATCTTTCGTTAGAAAGGATTCATAGAGATCTCTCACCATGATCCTCTAAAAGTTCTATGGTTATAAGGATAACACTATAATATTGACATAAGGATACATTTCAAGAAACAATTCACTACATCACTGCATTAAATAAAATTTAAATTATTTTATTTGTTTTACGCCTGTGGTTGCGTTTTCATAAATGACCTACGTCAACCAATGTTAGGTCTCACCTAAGGTAAACCTACTATTCTGGATTCAACGGTGCCCTCATATTTCTGATTTATCCACCCATTTACGAGTTATTCAACTTTTTTAGGAAAAACACACACATGTGCTATTTAATATTTCAATATCTTTCAAACATTAATTTTGTGAACATCGTGCCTTGGAATTGCATGTTGTCTTAGCGCTTGGTCTCAAAAATAATTCATATAATATCTAAAAATAATACACTAAAAATTTCAAATGTTACTTTCTCCCCACCTTGGGGATTTTCATCCCTAAAAATCAAAATAAGGGATACACAAATAGATGAGGGTACTGAGCACAAATATGATCCTCCCACTCCCATGTTCTCTCTTGGAGATTCATGTGATTCCACTAGACACACACTAAAGGAATCAATCACCCATAATGGATTCTCTCATGTCAATCCTTGATCACCTCGGGGTACTTAGAAAAATTCACTCCATCCTCGATGTTTATCTCTCGTTATTCGATGATGTGTGATGGGTCATGCATGTAACTCTTCAGTTGTGACATGTGTAAGACATAGTGTACTCAATATAAATGTGGAGGTATATCCAAGTGGTATTCCACCTCGTCAACTCTACATATTATTTGGAAAGGGTTGATGAACCTCATATATATCTTGTCACATCGGCTAAATCTCCATAATCCACGTCGAGTTGAAACCCGTAGTAACACATGGTCTCATTCCTCAAACTCTAAATGCCTCTATCACCTATCATAATAATACTTATGATGTATCTATGCAGTGTTTATCCACTGCTAGATGATTTTTACCTTCTCTGTAGTAGCTCACACTAACATCAGACCCATGAGTATTAACTCTCAAAGGTCAGTCTAGAAAAGTGGTCACCTGTAAGGTTTCCCATACAATGCCTCGAATAGTGACATACCAATGGTGGAATGGTAGCTATTATTTTACTCAAAATCCACCTATGGTAAGTGATTATCCCAACTATGGCCTAATTCTAACATGAATTCTCATAGAATGTCATCCAAAACTTGAATGGTTTGCTCAATTTGGTCATCCTTTTGTGGGTGAAATGTTAAGCCCGGTCATAACTGGTTCCCAAATGCCTCTTGTAATCCCTTCCACAACTAGGATGTAAATCAAGAATCAAGATCTAAAACTATCATCGATGTAACTTCATTGAGTCGAACTATCTCTTGCACATAGAGGAGTCTCAGGCTCTCTACTGAACTATTCTCTTGGATATCTAGGAAGTGGTCTGGCTTGGTGAGTCAAAAAATGATCACCCATATGACATCGTTCCCCTAGACATACGTGGTAATCCTATTAAGAATCATATAGATATCCCATCCCACTTAAATTATTGAACATTTATGGGTTGAGCTAAACCTACTGGAACTTGTTGCTCATCCATTATTTGCTGACAAGTAAGTCATCAAGAAACAAACTCTATAACTCCTTTCTTCATTTGTGGACACCAAAACTTTTGTTGGGGGTCTTGGTACATATTCACCATGCCTGGATGTACCACCAAAGGGGGAGTATGAAACTCCCTCATAACCTCTTCATGCAAAGCCACTAGTACTACTATGTTTCCTCTGAAATGAACGATGTGCTACCCACCTTTTGAATATCCAGCAGGAGCATGCCATGTGGACACCTGAGAACGTAGGGTCTCGGAGTTAGTATCCCCAATTTGTACCTCCATAACTCACTATAATATTATAGGGGTGAAAACCATTGACTGAAGGTAATATGCTCCATCTCCATCCATAATGGATAACTGCAATGAGGCTAACTTCTCTAATGCCTTGTTCAGCAATTACGAACTAGATCTCCTACTGAGATCATTTTCCACCATGTTCCCCTTCCCTGGAGTATATACAATCTCAAATTCATAGCCTGGGAGGAATTCTATCTATCACCTCTATCTCAAGTTTAGATCCTTCTGAGTGAAGATATACTTGATACACTTTTGTTCATAGAAGATGAAAAACTGCTCTCTCATCCGGTAGTGTCACCACATCTTCACAGTGAAGATAAATACCGCTAACTCAAGAACATGGGTCACATAATTCTGCTCATGCGGTCTCAACTGGTGTGAACCATATGTAATAACCTATTTTCTATTCATCAAGACCCAACCAATCCTAGTTCTTAATGCATTGCAGACTACCATGTACTCTAAACCTTCCTCTGGTAACCTCAAGATGGGAGTAATCATCAACCTCTACTTCTTCTCATGAAAGCACTAGTGGCATTTTTCCATCCACATGAATGGATGGCCCTTTCATGTTAAATATTTCAAGGGATCTGTCACTATGTAGAAGTTTGGTACAAACCTCTAATAGTACCCTACCAATCCAAGGAAACTCCATGCCTTGGTAACACTCTTGGATGGTTCCCAAGAAAGCACTGCATAAACCTTCACTAGATCCACTACAACTCCAGCCTTTGAGATGACATGTCCCAAAAAATTGAACTCTCAAATCCAAAAAAGGAACTTTGAGAGCTTCTTATAAAGTTGGTTCCCTCAGAGTGTGTCCAGGACCATCCTCAAGTGTCTCATGTGCTCCTCCTTGGATGCTAAATACACTAGGATGTCATCGATGAAGACTACTATGAACCAGCCTATGTAAGGCTAAAAGATTTGGTCCATGAGTCCCATGAACACTATTAGGGAATTATTCAAGCTAAATGGAATCACTAAGTACTCATAGTGACCATAAATACATTTGAAGTCCATATTTGGTATATCCTCATCCCATATACACAATTGGTGATATCCTGATCTGAGGTCAATATTTGAGAAACATCATAAGCCTTTGAACTAATCAAATAGGTCACTAATCCTCATTATTAGATACTTTTTCTTCATGGTTACTTGGTTTATGTGCTATAAATCCACACATAACCTCAAACTCTCATCTGCCTTCTTGGAAAAAAAAATAGGGATGCTCAGGGTGAAACAATGGGTCTCACAAATCCCTTCCTCTAAAAGTCTTCCAACTATACCATTATATCACAAAGCTCTGTGGGAGCCATCCGATATGCAGGTGAAGATATTGGTGTTGTCTCAGAGTGTAGATCAATACAAAATTATATCTCCCTATGGGGAGTTAAACCTGAAACATCTTTAGGAAAGAATTCCTCATACTCCTCCACCACCGTAGGAACTGAGGGCTAATTACATTCACTCTACCGAGGGCCAAGTTAGAAAACTGAGGAGTAATCAGATTCACCCTATTATATATGATCTCATCCATAGATACCTAGATTTCCTTTTCACCAAAAAAGGAAAGCATGGTCCCATAACTATGAACACACCATAATATTTTCCTATAATAATCAATCGAAGTATAACTATAGATAACCATCCCATACCAAGAATGTAGTCATAAGGCCTCGACACCACTACCATGAGATCCCAACTGAAACTACCACCTCCAAGAATCAGGTCACACTATTTGAAATATTGTGATCATCAAGTCTCATCCATTACGAGTCTCTAAGCATAAGATTCGATTCAACAGTTCAACCAAAATCATTGAGTTTGAACAAGATTTTTGGGAAAAAAATATTGACTAGCACATGTGTCTATCAATATGGAATCAAAGGTTTAAAAGACACAGATCATACCTAGAATCATTCATGGATCCCATGGGTCATATGCCTTGACTACATCCATCTTTCCCCTCCCCTGTCCTCCAACTCCCTGAGTCTGGTGTGGACCACCTGGGGTGGTGGTGGTAACAAGTCAAAACATTGACCACCACCTACTACTCTCTCAAATCCTCTGCCACATCTGCCTACTCCAATCAATTTCTCTGCATCGGTGGTCCATCCATAGTCTCCCTATCATTAGTATGAAGGGTCAGAAAATCTTGAGCGATATGTACCATGTCATCACATGAGTAGCATTTCCTCTCTCTAGGATTGATGGACCCACCCTGTGATCCCTGAACTAAAGATACCCTATTATAGGTCTTTTTCTTGTGACATCTCCCACATCTAGGTCTTCGAGGCTGATGCCGGCTTCTTACTACCAAGGTCTCTATGCCTGATTTACCACTACTGACTACCACTGCTTGTAATAACCTAAACAAGGAAATCTCAACTAGCAAGCCCAGCTCTAGAACCCCATCATAGTTAGGAAAGAACATAGAGATAACACTGGATTATATGTCCCTAAGCAGGCCTCTCTCAAATGTCTGAGCCCTATAGTACATATCATTTATTATATCCATCCAGTACCTGGAGAGGTTGTTATACCTCAACGAATACTCATATACCGACATATCATACTGCCAGAACTATATAAGATCATGGATACTCATAAACCTTATCTTATAAGGTGGTAAATCCTCCATGAAAAGTTCCTCAAACTATGCCCATGAAATATTATACTCATTGTAAGATCGGTTAACCAAACTCCACCATCACTCTACTGAGCTATCTAGATGGATCGTTTCTAGGACCACCATCTGATCATCGGGTTTCCTAACTAGATGGAGAACTCAGGTCACCTCCACAAGCCATTCATCAACTGCCTTTGGTTCATTCTTACCTCATAAACTTAGGGGTTTCTATGAATTGAACTCAGGAAGAGTGCTCAACCAGCGTACCTCATCCATTGGTACTGGGAATATTATGTGATGGTCTATAGATTGTGGTATGGATAGTGCACCACCTGGAGGTGTTATATTTGGTACAAATATTTGTACCAATTCCTTTTCACTCGGATGATCATCCCCTTGATCATACGATGGAATCCTAGTTTTCTATCTACATAGAGACATCCAGAAATAAAACAAGATGCACCACGGTCAATATAGTATATTTGGGGATCTAACTCAAGAAGGAAATGGAAAAAACAACCATTCCTATATGATTTATGTGTTGTTCCTTTCACTACAACCAGTGTTTTCATGTACAAAGTCAAAAAGTAGGTGACCAGAGTCCTGGTGTATAGATATGTTGTTCATTTCACTAAGACTGTAGTCCCTGACCTAAAATCCGAACTGAAAACACATAATACAGTTTTCTTAAACCAATATCACATAACATTGATCTTAAAGTAGAATTGACCCCCTTTCATACCACTTTTTCATGACCCATCCCAGAGGGTCCCATGTCGTGACTACCCCAAGACCGCCTTTAATAGGCCAGGGGCTACTGAATAGCACTGAGTATGAATTTCCCATAAATGGGAGGCATTATCCTAAAGTAACTATACACACACACACATATCCAAGAAACACAATACTAAAATGTAAAAAAATGAAAGAATGCATGAATACCACTAATATCCCACAGCAGAGTACAACAGGAAGTAAAGAAAAAGTAAACAGGTCCAAATATAAGCCCACCACAAAGAGAGTCTATACACAAGTCGAACTGAAATTGTAAAGAGTCAAACCTGCTCCAAGGGTGAGGACTAAGTAAAAGGTACACTCCTAGTAAACACATCAGTCTTAATAGATCCATCTATGCTCTACCCACTCCCTGTCCTAGTAAGACATTGTCAAAAGGGTCGTTGTCTGCACAAGACATGACATGTGCATGAAAATCCCATGCAGGGTTGAGTATAACAATACAAAGTAGGACACCCCAAAAACACTAAACAAAAAAACTAATTAAGTCAGATCAATAAATGAAGTAACAATCTATATATAATAGATTCCAATAGAGAAATATAACCCATATATACTTTAGCAGAGACACCACACCATCAGGTAGTTATAAACAACTTCCAGCCATAGGATTTTGTTAGAAGCAATGCTCATTGTGGGAGATCCCACTCTACGATCCATTCTATCATTAGAGACACTCGATGAAGAGGTACAACTCATTTGGGACCCACCCAAAGATAATACATTGGTCTAAGAATACTATGATACACATATAGGGGATCACACCTAGGACCACTGGGGGACACCACGAACCCGGTCTGGATCAACCTTGATACACAGATAGTGGTCATTCCCAGAACCGCTAGGGGACACCATGAACCCAATCTGGAACAAACTTGATACACAGATAGGGGGGTCATGCCCAGAACTGCTGGGGGACACCACGAACCCAATCTGGTTCAACCCACTACGTTGGGGATCACGTTCCAATGATTCCACAAACCCTACCAATGCATCCTGCTAGATAAAGAATTTGTTTTCTACTCAGTGAGGTTACGCCAATTCCAAAAACTCTACTGGGGATGATATAGGATTTCACTCTAGTATCATGGAGAGACACCGCAACTCTATCTGAGACTCAGCCTCTAGAGGGGATTAAAATTCAGTGATGTGGATGTATTGGTGCATTATACCCTTGAGGAAGGGATAAAGGGAATAAACTAAACATATAATACTCTAAAATAGTAAAATTAAGACCCTCAAGCACTCTTAGTGGGAGTACATAGCATGTAGTAAGGGTACACGTCATGTCCCTTGACCCTGGGTACTTCCCGTGTAAAACGGATTGTGTCATTCAACCCATGTCATGTAGAAGAGTACATGGAATGTGAATTTATTACACATCATTTCCCTATATTTGGGGTCCACTCATGTAATGTAGTCATGTTCTAGTACATGGTTTCATCCCGTGTATTTTTGCCCATGTACCAGTACATGGGGTAACCCATGTGCCCAGCCTAGGCTATACTATGTGGGGGAGTACACACTGTGTAGGAAACCCATGTACTCCACCCTGTGTATGTGTACTTCCCAATTACATGTCGAGTCATCTAGGGAGGGTTACATACCATTTAAAAGGGTTTATGTGCCGTGTTATCCTTAACTCTAGCCAAACCCTAGCATTGTAGCCAGGGGTCTCCACACATTATGTAATACTTGATTACACAGTGTGTTCTATGGGATTTTCCAGAACTGTTATTCTTCCTCCATGAATTTTGTCTAGTTCCCTTACTTAAATATAGAGGTTGATTCAACATGAAATCCAAGATCCAAGGTCATTCATGCCAATTTTTCGTCAAACAACATGTTCTGTCTCTAGATCTTCTTCAAAATTAGATCAAATCTTTGTTCATTTTTTCATGCCAAAGAACTCTAAAGAATGTGAAATCGATAATCATATGTTTTTATATTCAATTCATCTTCGTCATCCCATGTTCTTTGTTCCATTACAATCCCAGGTCTAATATATCAAATCATTGTGCTAAGAAACGGGTGCGCAACTATCGATTCATCAGGAAACATTGAGTTGCAGGCCAAACGAATAAAACCCGCAATGAACGATGACTCAAGGGAGAAAAGAAAAAAACATATGAGAGGAATGAACCTAGATTGGTGTTTTTTCTAATCTTGATTCATTCCATAATATAAAAATGAAGATATTAAATTAGATTCTCCCAAATAAACCCTGAAATAAACTCATCCCACAAAGATATCAATACAAAAACCAATCCCTTCATTGATTGATTTGTGATCATCACATAAATTAAGAATATGGAATTAAACAATTGAAACACATGCCTTAATTTGATTTGGATAGATCACTGATGAAGAATGAATTTGTGTAGCATCCGTTGTTGATATCCTTTAAAATCAATGTGTGTCGATCATCGATCCTTGATCTATTATTGTTCATCATAAATTATTCCTAGAGATCTCTCTCCACAATCCTCTAGAAGTTCTAGGGTTATGTGGCTAACCCTGGAATTATTACATAAGGATACATTTAAAGAAACAAGTCACTGCATCGTTGTGTCTATTAAATAATTAAATTAATTTATTCATTTTATGACCATGATAGTTTTTTTACAAACGACCTGTGATGACCAATGTTAGGACACACCCAAGGTAAAGCTAATATTATGGATTCAATGGCTCCCTTGGATTTATGATCCTAGAATCTATTTAGGATTTATTTCACTTTTTCAAGAAAATAATGTGTTTTTTCTATTTAATATTTTATTATTTTTCAAACATTTTTTCTGGGTACATAAGGCATCGGAATCATACATCGTCTCAGTGTTTGGTCTTGAAAATAATATATATAATATCTAAAAATAAAACATAGAAAATATAAGATGTTTCATGTCTCATAAAAATATTTATTAAACTCATTTCATTCTCATGGGTTAATTATGCTATAACGGAATTATGATTGTGATCATGATCATGTGATACACATATGAAGGGTCTATCCTTATGTGATTATTAGATCTAATATAACCCTCCAATTAATTGGATAAATATTTATATACTAGAAAATAATGATATTATTCATAGACCTAATTGTGTTTAGATATGTTCAAAAATCATGGTTGGATTTGATATATCCTTCCAATGAATTGGGTAAAGCTTTATATCTCACAATATAATGATATTATTCATGGGCTTGATTTCATTTAACTATGTTCGCAACTTGATGCATCGAATTAATTTCATTTATCTATGTTCAAAACTCTATGCATGGACCTTATTGTGTTTAGTTATGTTTAAAACACTATGTTTAGAATTGATTGTGTTTATCTATGTTCACAACACTATTCATGGAACTGATTGTATTTAGTTATATTGGTAACTCTATGCATGGACCTGGTTGTGTTTAGCAATTTTTGAAACTCTATTCATGGACCTGATTATGTATAGTTATGTTCACAAGTTTATGTTTTACCTAGGCTTGTGTTTGTTCCATATTTCTATGTTATGCTCCATGACTTGTGATTATTTTCTCATGTTTTTGTACTATTAAACCATGGTATATGTTATTCTTCCATGATGATACTTTTCAGTTTATATGTCTTAATATCATGTCTTATGGATAAATCTTATGATTCCTTGTTTTTTAATCATATATTTCTCTAATGTTTTTATTTTCTCACATGTTTATGATCTAACTCTTTATGAGTCATTGATAATTATTTCCCTTAATGATCATTTAATCTCACTCATTTTTATGTTTCATATTTCCCTAATAAATTACATGCAACAATATGTTTATAAGTAAGTCATGTGGTGAGAATTTTATGGGAGATGTTGAAGAAATAATGTGTAATAATGCATTTATCTAGCTAATATCCAAATACATTAAACCTTTGCGATCTGGGATTATGTGTTTATTTATGAGATTAAATGTTAAAATTATGGAAATTATGTAAAATATATAATAATGTTATGCCCAGTTTTTCTTAGTTTCTAATAGAGTGAGGTTTAGTTATTCTTTAAGATCGGGTTAAAATGTATAAGAGAAACCAATTTAAAGAAATATATATTGAACCAAAAGTATCATACGCTAAAATAAAGGCATCATAGAGTAATAAATATGATTTTTTATATTCATAATATTATTTACATTGATTTTCAAAAGTTTTTATTGTGTATTATTTATTTTAACCATTTTGGTTTTAGTAAATGATTTATAAAAGAATCATAAAATTAAGACAGGGATAGGTAGGATCCTAAATGAAAAACATATTATTTGATTCTTGTACTATGTATTTATTCCTATATTTCATAGTCTATAATACTATTGATTCACATCCTCAAGCATTTAATATTGAATTATAAGTGAAAACACATAGTGGTGTGATGATTTCATCTAATGTGTATTACTATTATATGATTGAGGTTTGTTATGAGATACTTCTTGATGATCTAGTTATTCCATTGGTAGAATTTGATTTGATATTAGGAATAGATTTTCTCACTCTACATAAAACTTATATTAATTGTTCGGATAGGGAAATCACATATCATATCCCAAATTATCCCATGCTCAAATATGAATGCATGTTTGATGATGAACTCACTTTGAAAATAAATTCCTCAATATGTGTCTTGATACCCAATAATGAGGGATACTTGGCTCAAATTATTAGGGATGAACTCATAATTTAAGACATTCCAATGATACATGAATATATTTCTGTATTTCTAGAACAACTAGTTGGTCTTCTATCAAAAATTGAGGTTGAGTTTTCAATTGAATCTATACCTGGTTCTATATCAATGACAAAGAGTCCTTACTTAATATCCCTTATTGAATTAGAATAATTGAAAGAGAATATACATGATAATATAGATAAATATTTTATACACTCAATTTATTCACTATCTAGTGTTTCAACCATATATTAAAATAATTTTGGATCAATGAATATTTTCATTGATTATCATGAACATGAAAAATAACAATCAATAAAAAGTACCATATACACTATATTGGTGATTTTTTTGATAAATTTATGGGGAATAAATACTTATTTAATTTTAATATTCAATCTAGATATCATCAAAAAAGGGTAAAGAGAGAAGAAATACCCAGGAAAACCATCCTCAAAAGATGTGGACACTATGAATTCAAAGTGATGCCATTTGGACTCAAAAATTCTCATGTTATCTTCATAGATCTTATGAATATAGTATTTGGATATTGGCTTGGATAATTTATGGTATTCTTTATATATGGTATAATCATATATTTTATGATAAAGGAAGAACATAAATATCCTTTGAGTATTGTGTTAAATACCTTAAAAAATGAGAAATTATATTTCAAATTCACCAAGTGTGAATATTTTCCTAAAAAATTGTCCTTCTTGGGTCATGAAATCAAAAAAGAGGGTATATCTATGGATATTTAAAACTCAAAATTGATTTAATAATTACCTAAAACAACCATTTTTATAGATATCTATAATTTTCTTGGGTTTTATCGATATTATTTATTTAATTTTTAATAAATTTATCATGATTGTTAATTGAACTAACCAAGTTATTGTGGAATCAAGTGAAGTTCCTCTAGATTGAAGTGTGTGAAGATATATTCAAGGATCTTTATGATGGTTGTCCACTCCACCTGTACTCACACTACCCTATAGTAAATAAGTATTTTTGATATACAATGATGGTTTAAAATGGCTTGGTATGTAACCTTATAAAAAATAACAAGGTGATAGCTTATCCCTATCATCAATTAAAGACCCATGAGAAAAATTACCCAATTCATGACTTGGAGATAGTAGTATTAATTTTTGTATTAATGATATGGTTTCATTATTCCTATGATGATGTAACACCGCCATTTTGAGGTATGTTACAGTTTCATAATGTATTTTTAAGTTATGGAATGGTATGGGTTGGTTTTAAGAAAGCTATAAAAGGTTTTTAAAACTTTTAGAGGAGTTTTTGAAGTCGCACAATTTCTTATTAGTTAGGAGAAACTATGTGTAACTCTTAGGTAAACATATGGGAGTGTTTGGGGGTTTCCAAGAAGGTAAATGGTGGAGGATGTTGTTAGTATCTTGTTTTAAAGTTGTTAGTTCCAAATGATCTAGATGTTATGTGTGGTATTATATATTTATATTCTTATTGGGTGTATAACATGTTTGATTCAAGAATATACACTCCTTAATTTCACCCAATCTTGTATGTGATTTGGGACTTGAGGAAGAGAGGATTCTAGTTCCAATGGAATTGACTAAACTAATTAGAGGTTGAGATAGGTTTAATGATGTGTGCAGAGGTTATGAGTATGAATTAGGGTTTCACCGCTATTATGGAGACTTACTATGTTTTCGAATACATTAATATTACATCATTATCAGTATGGATTTACTATATTATTTACAAGATATTGTGTATTTCTTAGTGATCAATATTATATTATAAAATACTTATGGAAAGTATGTTGTTTTTTTTAAATTATGGCTCTCAGATAGTTTGGAGGTGTTTTGTGTCTTTTTCTTCCTTGATGGATAAGCTAAAGTTGAGTTTAGTGTAGGATCAGTCCACAGAAAAGCGCTCTGGTGAACCCTCAATGCGTCTTCGCCTACGGTGACGA
This sequence comes from Viscum album, assembly GCA_963277665.1. NCBI lineage: Eukaryota > Viridiplantae > Streptophyta > Magnoliopsida > Santalales > Viscaceae > Viscum > Viscum album. Next base: position 1,200,718,845 of record OY728119.1, on the reverse strand, counting down.
CGACGGCCGTCTTGCCGGCTCCTCCCCCCTTGGTGGGGGAGGGGGAATCATCGTTACATGCGCGTTTAAGGACCTTCCAGTGATTCTCCAACCCAGACTTCCTCCCGCCCTTTCTGAGGGAAACGCTAAACCCTAAGGTTGCGGATCTAATCGATGGGGCTCCTAATCTTCAACTTTCCACTTCATAATTTCTGGAAGCTTCAGGCTTGCTAAATCTCACACTGGTGGCTTGCTTCAGCCAAAAGAGACCCTCAGTTGATGCCTTCGACCGGTTCGTCTTCGGGTCTTGGGATCTCCAGGAACGAGCGGTGGTAGGCCTACTGGATAGTAAACAAATCATGATTCGGTTCAAGTCAGAGTTGGATTTGATCCAAGCATGGGCGAGAGCTCCCCGTGTCTTCAACGGTTCACGTTTCCTTCTACTTCGGTGGTCCTTTGATCTACACATGAAGCGCGACTCACCTTCAATGGCAGTTTGGGTTAGTTTTCCTAAACTTCCATTACCATTTCAAAACCCCTCGATAATTCGTATGTTGGGGAATCTGGTTGGTCGGTTCCTTTGTACTGATAGTCGCACGGAGGCTGTATTCCATCCAGTGAACCCTCGGGTATGTGTTGAGGTTGATTCCTCTCGCGTTCCATTTGATTTTGTATGGATCACGATTGGAGAGGAGTACCGTTGCAAGAAACGGGTTATCTACGAGGACTGGATTAAATTTTGTGGTCCATGTAAGAGGATGGGCCACTCGGTTGACTGATGTCGAGGTGGTTATACAGCACGGTTGGGGGAGGAACTTCGTAGGAAAGGAGCTCCTGGGACCTCATGTGTCAATGCCAAAAGCAAAACTGTGGGGGCTGGTCTGGAGATGGACAGGGAGGAGAATTTAGCAGGTCCTAGTGTAAGAGGGAAGGTGTTATGTGAGCCTGGGTTGGCTATGGAGAGTAATTATATAGGGCCTAGCAGGGAGGCAGTGCAGGATGTTAGGAATTCTCCTGGCATAATGGGGGAGCCTTGTTTAGAGCAGGCTAGGGTTGAAAGAGATGAAAATTCTGAAGAAGTGGTTGTCATGCCAGGGGATAGGAATTGTACCAGGCTGGACCCTTTGGCCACCCCTTTTATTTCATTAAGTAACAAGTTTAATGGACTGTCCGAGGATTTCTTGGCTGAAGAAATGGTGGAGGAGGAGAATGCAGGGAAGGAGGATGAGTTGGTGGTTCTGGATAACCAACAATCTGATGTATTGGTTGCTGAGCAGGCTATCCATGGTAAGGATATAGATGTGGTTCAATCAGAGGAGGTCTTGGGACAAATTCTTGCTGCCCATGACACCCCCAGTATGGCCAGGAGCAGCTCTCTGGTGGTTGGTGCAGTCCAGAGGTTGGGAAACTCGCAGGCTGGTGGTTTTGGGATGGAGACACACGCCATGGATGAGGTGAACGCTCCATTAGAGGATGTGTGTCTGCCTTTGAGAGAGAATAGAAATACAGATCAAAGGAGGGACTGCTTCTTTGAGCAGTCCAGAGTGGGGAAGGAAAATTGTAATGGTAATGAGACCATGAGTGCTCTGGCTGGTTGGTCCTTTAGTGAGGTTGTCCAACAGAGGACCCAGGAAGAAGTTGTAGGGGAAAGAATGTTGGCTGCAACTACAACTAGGAGATCAATGAAGGACTATTCATACCTCCCACGCCCAATGCGGACCAGGTCTGCTTCAAAAAGGGATAACCAGGTGACTATTGCAGTCAAGAAAGGCAGCGGGATTAATAAGGATTCGCCAGACTTGGCTGCTCTGGAGAATCTTAGAAACCGCATTCATAGTGCGAGTTTTTGGAGAAGCCTGGAGTGGGAATCAGCAACTGGGGAAGAGAAATCGAGCTTGGGTTGCGGTGAAGACTTCGGGTACTATGACTTTTAATTTTGTGCTCTTTAGTTGTGCTCATTGTAATGGTTTGCTGGATCAGGTTATTTGGGCATCGTACACCCTTAAGCTGGCTTTATAAAATAAAAAAAATGATTTTCAGTCAGTAGGATCAGTCGATGGTATTTCTTAGGGTATTCAAAGAATGCCCTAATGTCTTCCTATAAGAGGTTGTTATGATACACCCCTCAATAAGAGTTCAAGTTTGGGATAGAGTTGTAGTTTGGTAGCTTTTTAATATTTACGTATTGATATTTGATATCACCCTATAAGTTGTGAGATCTATATATCCAAGTTTATTATCTCTTCTATAGTGGTTTTATTCAGTCCAATGTGTCACATTAATGTTATTAAGTTTTATTTTTAAAGAAGGTAGACGATAGTTAGTGTTTATGAATAAATTATCATCGATTGAATTTGGAAATAGTGAAGAATATCTTTATGCTTATATGGATTGGTGATCTATTTGATCAGCTGAAGGGAGATTGTTTTTTCTCTAATATTGAATTTTGGTTAATATATTATCATATTTTAGTGAATGGTGAGGATATTATGACTACTACATTTAGATTTCAGTATGGTCACCTTGATTTTATGGTAATTCCATTCTGCATAATGAACGCACTGACCATATTCATGGGACTTATGAACTCTGTCTTTCATTAGTTCCTAGATTGGTTTGTGGTAGTATTCATTGATGATATTCTAGTGTATTCGTAATTATAGTAAGAGAATGTTGAGAATTTGTGAGTGGTTTTGTATTTCCTTTAGTTTGATAATCTATTCAAAAATCTATCAAATTGTGAGTTTTATTCTTGTGAGGTGCATTTTCTAGGGCATGTTTTTCCTCAATAATGGGTTAATGTGGATCCCTCAAAGATAAAGAAAAAAATTTTCATAGGTAACCACCAATAATATTGTGAAGGTTTCATGTTTCCTCAGTCTAGAAATCTATTACAAGGTATTTGTGCTCGAATTTTCTCATATCACAACTCATATAACATCCTTTACTCAAAAGATCCATGATCTTTTATGGACTGACCAGTGTCAAACTTATTTTGAATATCAGAATGAAAAAACCCCTTTAGTGATCCTATTCTATATTTACCTAAGAAAGGTGTTTTTTAGGTTTATTACGATGCTCCATGACTTTGGTTGGGTTGTGTGCTGATACAGTAGAGAGATTTTATCTCTTATGTGTTTTATCGGTTATGGCCTCATGAGAATAACTATGCCACACTTGATATTGATCTTTTTTTGGTTCTTTCTTGAGTTTTATGCCTCATTTCCTCATTGGTTAATGCTTTTTGTTCTTCATAGATCACAAAATATTGAGGTATATCTTCTCTGAGAAAGAATTGAACTTAAAATAGTGGTGATGGATAGAATTATTATAGGATTATAACATTAGGATTTCCTAAACACCGGGAATGTAAATTTTGTTGTTGACACACTGGGTAATAATTCTCATAGAGATATTATTTTAGAATCTATTGAAGCATGTAAAGTAATGGAGGAGCTCTGAAAGATGCAACTAGATATGGGATAAGTTGATGGTATAGTATATCTCTTCTAGATGATATTATAGTCGTATTTAGTGTTATAAGTGGAGTATTCCTAGTTAGGGGATTTTGATTTAGTGGTTTGATGATATTGAGTTGTTTTTTATGATTCCCTTGATAGATGGTGGAGGTTAATAAACATTGAGTATTGTACCATGGGTGGCTCTTCATTCACTTGGAAATGCATGATATAGTTCTCCAACAGTTCCACTATTCACCTTTTTTGGTTCATCCTAGTGTAGCTAAGATGTACCATGCCTTAAGTGGTCATTTTTTCTATCCTGGGATAGAGAAGTTTGTTAAATAGTTCTTATCTCAATGTTTGGTCTACCATAAAGTGAAGTTCATGCATCATGTTCCCAATGGGTTTCTTCACCCACTCGATATTCCCTTGTGGAAGTGGGAGGAAATCTCAATGGTCTTTATCAGTAGTTAACCTCAATAACTAGGTCTATATGATGCTTTAGGGATAATTATAGATCTCTTGATGAAGTCAAATCACTTTTTATTGATTAAGTAGTTGATATCTATGTAAGTTTTGTCGAGGTGGTATTTTGAGGAGGTTGTGAGGATCCATGGGGTTCTGAAGATGATCAAATATTATCATTATACACATTTCATATAATGGGTGTGAAGTAGACTTCATCATGATTTCAGGTCTCAATTATGTCTTATTACTTATTTTAATCAACAAATAGACAGTCATAAGTAGAAAACTATCCTGACTTTAGAAAACATCTTGTGTTGATGTGTTTTGGATTTTATAGACTCGTGAGTGTAGAATTTACCTTTGGTTGAGTATACATATAATAATAGTCATCACTCTACCATTATTATATCCCCATTTGAATCATTATATAGCCAACATTTATGATCTCTTTTATATTGGAACAAGGTTGTAGAGTTGGCTATTCTCATACCAAAATTGGTTTATAACACGATAGATAAGGTACAAGTGATTTGTGAGTGGATAAAGGTGGTGTAGGATCAATAAAATTATCGTGTTGATCATATAAGGACACCTATGGAGTTTGGTATTGGAGATAATTTATGCTTGAAGGTATCTTCTCATTGTGGTCAGTGAAGGTTTAGTCATGGGAGAAGTCAATATCCCTGATTCATTGAACCTTTTAAAGTGTTATATTATGTTGGTGTTATTACATATCAGTTAGAATTTTCCCCAAAGATGAACTAGTTTTGTGATTTTTTTCATGTATCATAGCTGCATCATTATCTTCTTGATGATTTCTGTATCATTGATTGGGGTTATTTGAATGTCAAAAATGATGCGACCTTTAAGGAATAGCCTATTGGAATTTAAAACCTTAGGGAGAAAGTTTTTTGTGGGTATTTTATCCCTTTGTTCTATGTCATGTGGTGCCATATTGGTTTGGAGAAATGTACTTGAGAGCATGAGTCGTAGGTGCACACTTAGTATCCCAAGTTGTTTGTTGATTGATATTACTATAACTACAAGTATGATTCTTTACTTATTAATGATATGTTTGAGATATGATAATGGTGTGTGTTATTATGATTTTTCTATAGTAATATCTTTGTTTGAGATGTATCTCACGAGTTGTCATATTATTATTTGTTTATCTTTCTTCATAAGTTTGGATTTGATTCTCAAGGATGAGAACTGTTTGAAAGGTATCAAATATAAGGGTATATGTATCCAAAACTCTTCTTTTTTTGTTTTCTTAAGACTCATAGGTGTCTAGAGGGTGTTGAGAGTCACTTTTCTTAATTATTTATAATTTTATTTAATTTAAATTTTTCTATTTTTAAATTTTAATACACTTTATGTAGAACCCCCTCCTCGTGTGAATGTAAAACTCTTTAACCCTACATAGATTTCTTTTTCTATATTGCATAAAGTTAAGCCATATTTTTGTTAATATTTATAAAGATACATTGAGTCTTATTCAAGGGTGGAGCCTCATGTCTGGTTTATTTTCAATTTTTTATAAATTTAACTCAGTACTTCCACTCACTATATAAAGGTGGATCTTATCATGTGTAAAGGTCATTCTCATCTCATGTGAGGGTAACCAGCTACATAAAGGAATTTGAAACTTTTCATAATGGAAAATAAACTTTTTCCATGCTTATATAATGGTATATCTTCACCAACATAAAGATAAGATCAATTTTACTTTGCTATGAAAAGGTAAGACAGGGTTTTGTTATGTTATGTAAAGGCATATCTGATCTTGCTTAAGGGTAAGTCTCATGTCAAGGTAGATCATTTATCATGTAATAGTCTTGGAGAGCATCATGTCTAGGTAGTTCAGGCACATTAGAGTCTCATTTCAGGGAAATTGGATATTTAAGGGTCATATAAACCTACCCTTAGTCTGATTAACCCACCTGTGTAAGGGTAACCCTTTGTATCATAAAATCTTATCCTTCTTCCTAGACTCACCTGTAAATAAATTTTTATGGGTAAAATAAGTATTTAAAATTATAAATAATGGGAAATAAATATTTTAAACCATAGAATCATAATTTTATAATATAAATAATTAAAATGCATGAATTAAATACAATATTAAAGAAATAAATATTGGAATGATGAAATATATATATCCATGACTAGAATAATGCAGTGGTCTTATATTTTTTTATTCTCCCATAATAGTTTTTGTAATACTTCTTGTTGAATAAATATTTTAATGTGGATCATTTATTCACTACATTATGTACCATTTTATCAAAATGGGAGGGGTTGGTGAGTCTCTTCTCTATTTTCATTCTATATGAAAACTCTCTATTTATCTATCTCTATATCTTTCATTTTTTCCTCCTAGTTTTCCTTTGAACATTTCATGACCAGAATCTCTCTCCTAAAGTTACTTATCACTCATTGGTCCATTTCAATCCCTTATATTTTCATTTTTGGTTGTTGTGATTCTAGGTGAAGTTATTAAGAGTTCTGGGTTGTAAAATCTCACCCTTTTCCTATACTCCCTAGTCGTGTGTATGGATTTGTTAAAGATTTGAATTTGAGGTAAGGGATATACAAGATTATTATTTTAATTTTTGTAAGTGTGGAATTATCATGCTTGAGTCTTTATTGAGTAAGTATTGAAATCAAACTAATAATGATAAAAACCTAGAAAATACAGAAATGATGGGTGTAAAGGTTTCATGTGAATGTACCATATTTTGTTACTATTGTATTTAATTTACTTAAAATTGTGGGTTATTTATACAATATTCTCTTTATGTTTTCTCAAGATATCAACTTAAAGTTAGCATGATAAGTTAAATGGAGAATCTGTTGAGTTTATTATTACTTCATAATCTACTTACATGAATAAACATTTTTTAAGAATATTTATTAGAATGTTATTGATTATTTAAAATAGTTAATTATATTTAATATTATAATAAATTTCCTCATAATTTAATTGATAAATTCAAAAACTTAAAATAAAATGATATAATCAAGTTAGTAATTTCTGGAAGATGATGATTGAGATATTCCATGAACTCAATATTTCTTCCTTATAAATGTTTATTAGCGTAATTTCCCCACCCCAATATAATATGAAAAATGACTAGAATGGAGAGTTACAGGACCACAGTCATGCCTCTTCATATACCAAAGGCTAACGACTAGTATCCTGGTCCAATGCTGGTATGGTGTGGAAAATATAACTACATAAAAAAGGTAAATAATAGTGGAAATGATAAAAATCACAAATATAATCCAGATAAAGTAGAAAAACATCTAGGAAAATGTTAATAAATAATAAAACATAACCCAATCTATATAAAATGAGTTAAAAACAATTTCGGTCAGTCATACATCATCATATTATATACATAATATCCTAAAATAATGAAATAAAAACTAGTAAAACTACACCAAAAATATTCTTCAGTCCTAACCAGGTCCCAAACTCCCATGCTCTAGCCTATCTTCCCAAATCAAGCATCATACAAAGGTATATTTCCTTGATCTATAAAACCCATAGATTTTTTTTTGAATTTATTCAATCGTTTTGATATTTGGCATTTCACACAACACACAATATAGATTTTTGTATATAAAAGCACTAATATTTGGTTTCATTATATGCAACACTAAGTTAATATTATGCTACACACAACACATGGATTTACTTTTGGTATATTCAATACTATTTCGGTCTTGTGTTACACACAATGACAAGTTATTTTTATATCTTGTGTTACAAGCAAGGCTAAGCTTTACCGAATTACAATATACAATTAATAATGTTATTAAAGTATTATTATAGTTACCACCGATCTATTGGAATGGAAGTTATGAATAATATTAACTAAAGTGTGAAAATATTATATAAACATGTATATACAATTATTTATTTTCTTATAAATTAGTTATAAATTAAAGTAATAACTATTTTAAAATAAAAAAATATTTTTCTAAGAAAACTATTTATCTATGTTCAAACACCATTTTATCTCAATAAATTAAAGAAAACCCTTTTGATAAATATTTTTAACAAAATTTATATATTATATATTAAATAAAAAAATTACACAAATCCAATAGATTTTATAGGAATAAGTTAAAAATAAATCAAATTATATAAATAAAAAAGAGGTGTTTTTTAAAAGGTAAATTTATTTCATTTTAATGAAGAACCTATTTTAAATATAATTTTATAAAATTTTATAATTTTAATTTGAAAGACCAATAATTCTTTTTTAAATCATGATATAAAAAATTTACTTTGGGTGAAGTTTTGATATTTTTATGACAAGTTTCATTTTTTTGATGAATAGTGAAAAGAACTGAATTTTAATTGAAAACTACATTTTTGTCTAATTTAATTATAAAGTTAAATTATTTTTTTAATTAGTTTTAAAGTTAATTTAGATAAATTTTACAAAAAATAATACAATTTATGGAATTTTAATCAATTTCACATTGAAATTAGATATGAAAATAATTCAAACTTTTGAACATTCTCACTTTGAAAAAACAATTGTTTCATCTTATCTACAAAATTAATTTTAAATTAATTTATACTGATTATGTGATTAGAATATGGAAAAATAGATTCCATATTTAGAATCAAAATATTTAATTATTTTTAAAAAGTTAAACTTAATTTTTTACCAAAATTATTTGTGAAAGTAATTAAAATTAATTACAGTGATTAAGGTAAAAATGAGTTTACTTAGTGCTTAAACTTTATCTTAAGGGGGAAAATAACCTATAAACCTGTCCAAAATACATTTTATGACCATATTTGTACCATATCCTCCCTTAAATTTAAAATTAAACATTATTTTAGGCACATTACGTAAGTGATACCTCTCCATAGTGTTTACCTTTTTATATATTACAAGAATCTCACTCCTCCACCACTATAAAAGGGCACTCACCCCCCCCCCTCCCCACTTATTAAAACCTATAAATAAAATTGCATCATCCAAAACATGAAAACAGCTCCTCTAAAATTCCCTCCATTAATCCTATAATCCTCCCTTTTGGTAGAAATCCAACGAAGGAAGCCCTTTGGTGAAAACTAAAAAGAGTTACTCAAAGAAGAGGTAACACTCTTCAACAAGCAATTTGTTTTTATTTCTTTCTCCACCCCCTAAATAACTCATATTCTATTATTATATAGTAAACTAAGTATACTGAATATAAATATATTTTTTATTCTAATTGTATTACCTACACTTGAACTCACTTCTATAAAATGGGATATGCAATCATCGTTTATGTGAACGGTGGACTACCACCTCGCAAACCGATGTCATTCATTCTTTATGACAACCTTGATTTTTATTACACAATTAAATATAATTTATTACATGAAATTCACTTGATACAACATATAAGATCAATATTTCTAGTGTCATTGGGTATTAGGATCATTACATAACAACTTAAAACATGAAATACAGTATATTTATTGAAAACTTCCTTTACATGACCACTACATTCCCTCGTACTTAGCATTGCATGGGATAACCTGAGGACATGCATAAGAAAAGGTTGAGCTATAAAGCCTAGTTAAAGAATAATCATGTAATAACATGAGGAATACAATACATGTTAGACAATAGGCATATCAATAGAGAACAAGATAAGCATAAACATAAAGGCATGATAAAGCATGATAATCATAACATGGAAATGTGGAAACAACATTTAACATGGAATTAGCATGAGCCAAGACTCAATGCACATGAAGAATGAGTAAACCCTCATGGAAAATGAAGCATGAGTAAACCCTCATTGAACTTTAATTAGCATGAGTTAACACCCATTGCACATGACGTATCATGATACTATACTTTACCCAATGCATTGCAGCGCTATAAGGGTGCACCCTTCTTAAACATTCCATTTCATGTATAAGTGTGCCACATGGATCATATAACATGGATTCATAAAACATCATCATTTATTCCACAATAAATTAATTTGGAATTCATACATGAGACTTTATAATCAAAAGGTAAATGTGCATAAAGTTGAATACCCTTGATAGAGAAATGGGCAGGTTATTCACTACACAATGACATTGGCTTGGAAAATCGGTGCAATTTCGGCAGTGTAACGGCGTGACGTAAGAGTTCATAAAAATGTTTGATGAGAGATAAAGATTTGTCTCATAATATTTATATGAAATTTATAGTAAGGGGGTCATATAGATACATGTCCCAACAATTGTAATGTATTTTAGATTCATGATACAAAAGAATTGCTTGAATGTAAGTGTGGAGAGATAAATTTCGTTCAGAATTTCGACATAGTAACAGGTGTACATGGGAGGAATTTATTGAGAGAGAAATGGGTCTCTAATAATTAAAACATAAATAGGGAATTTTGGGGTAGGTTAGAAACCATACCCCAACATTTATAATTGAAATTAAAAGGTCATAACAATATTAAGAAAATTGGACAAAAATGAGAAAGGAAGAAAAACCCTTACTTGGAAGTGTGCTTCCAAAGGTTTGAGAGAGGCTTGAGAGAGGATTTTTGGGAGCTTGGGGCACCTTGGGAGGATTATATATAGAGGAGGGAAGATGTCGGACGAACTCCAAAGGCTTTTAGTGAGGAGGAAGTGGGATCTTGGGTGGGTTTATATAGGAAAGGCAACGGGATTTCTTTATTATTTAGGTTTGGGACACCTCACATTAAACTAATCCAAACCACAAACCATCCCATGGTTTTTGCCCATGGTTTTTCGAAAATGGAAGTGGAAGAAAATATTTTATAAGGCCAAAGTCCGAACTTCTTAAAATAATGGGGTTGCTTATGTGGAGGTGAGTCACACTTCCAAGGAAAACAATTTAAAAAGACAAAATGTTTAATAAGTCTTGAAGGGTCCACTAAAGCTTTGTAAAATAAATACAACAAACCCAAAATCACATTATTTTAATGTTAAAACATATATTGGACAAACATAAAGTTTATAGTATTTTATTACATCACTATTGGGTCATTATGATGTCATAAAACACATTATATATTTAAACGGTATTAAATTTTATCCAAAAATTTAACTATCTCAGAAAATTATGAAAAATTAACCATTGGATAATTTTGACATCCTGATTCCAAAAATAATATTCATTTTATATAAATAATTTTCTAAGTATGTTAATTTTCACTTTTAAAATAAAAACCGACATTTATCGAAAATTCATGGGTTTTGAAAAAAATGGATTTCAAACCTTAATAAAAATTACTATTGCATTCATAAAATTATACGGTCATTTATATTTAATAAAAATTAATTTAATAATAATAATAATAATTTATTAAAATATTATTTAATTCAAAAATCCATTAATTCATCAAAATATATTTCTTAGTTTAACTTTAACTAAAAATACTATTTGAGCTTTAAAAACTATTTACAAGGTAACAATAATAAAATGAAAGTATATTCATTATTATATAAAAAAGTAATTTACATAACCATAGTGCTAAGGTCTTTTTACATAACCCCTTATAACACCCACATAAAATCGAAGAGTAAGGTGTGCGATGGTGATAGACTCTTGGGGTGGCTCGGATAACATTGCTCTAGGGGTAATCTCTATCAAATTCCATTTCTCTCATAGGTGGTCTCGCTCGAACTTAACATATTCAAGCTCGGTTTGGGCTTGGTCAAGATCATGTCCTAAAGACACAACCTCCTTTCCAAGCTCTGACAAATGAGCTTTGTATGGGGCACGTCTACTGGATGAGGCCATTGCTTCCTCTGTCTGAGTAAATTGGATTTGTTAAAGCGCTATATTTATACTAATCATGAGATCATTTTTCAACAACTATATTACAAATGGTCACAATTCTTTCTAGTATTTTAAAATCCAAAAACATAAAACCAAAGAAGTTGACATTTTATATAAACATTTTACATAAGGAGGCATTTAATTAGATCAAGAGGGATTTCTATTAATGAAAGTTTGGGTCATTACAATCTTCCCCGCTTAAGAAATTTCGCCCTCGAAATTTCCTTTTCCCACACTAAAACAGATGTGGGTAACTATGCTTCATTGTTTCCTTTGATTTCCACATCGCTTATTCAAACTTTTGGTTTCGCCACGACACCTTGACAAGGGGAATTGTCATATTTCATAGAACTTATACTCTACGATCTAAGATCTTCCCTAGTTGATCCTCATTAGAAAGATCATCCTCTAACTGTACCACCTCTTAAGAGATTATATGTGAAGGTTCTGGTATATACTTCCTTAAGAGGGATACATGAAATACATCATGTACTTCGGCCATGGTAGGTGGAAGTGCTAGTCTATAGTCCACAGCCCCAACACGATCAAGAATATCGAAGGGGCTGATGTACCTTGGACTTAACTTCCCTTTCTTTCCAAACCTCATGACCTTTATCAATGGATATATGCATAGAAATATCATGTTTCCAACTTTAAACTCAAGGTCTCATCGAAGGTTATCTACATAACTCTTATGTCTACTCTGGGATTCCTTAATATTTTTCTGAATGGTTTTCACCTTCTCCACCATTTCTTCGACCATTTCTAGTCCAAGAAGCTTACACTCACCGACCTCATCCCAACACGTCGGTGTTTTGTACCTTTTCCTATAAAGGGCTTCATATGGTACCATTTGGATTCTCGAGTAGAAACTGGTATTATAAGATAACTCAATCAGAGGAAGACATTGATCCCATACTCCTTTAAAGTCCATTGAGCATGCTCTCAACATGTCCTCAAGTGTTTGGATAGTCCGCTCGGATTGGCCATCAGTATGAGGATGATAGGCCATACTGAAGTTCAGTTCAGCATTCAGAGCATGTTGAAGACTCTTGCATAATTTAGAGGTGAATCTTGGATCTCGATCAGACAAAATAGATAGTGGTACTCCATGAAGCCTTACCACTTCCCTGATATATATTTGTTCCAGTTGATCCAATGAGAAATCCTCCCGAATAGCAATGAAGTGTGTAGCCTTTGTAAGATAATCCACAACAACCCAGATTGCATTATTGCATTTGGATTTCATTAGAAGTCCAGTGACAAAGTCCATGGTGATGTTCTCCCATTTTCATTCTGGTTTGGGCAATGGTGGCATCATCCCCTTAGACTTCTGCCTCTATGCCTTCACTTGCTGACACACCAGGAACTTTGATGTATATTCAGCGATCTCCTTCTTCATATTATCCCACCAATAATTCTCTAGGAGATCTCGATACATCTTTGTGTTTCCTAGGTGAATAGATAAATTTGAACTATGTGCATCATCCAAAAGTTCCTTCTCCAGCTCTAGACTTGATGGAACACATATTCTTTTCCCAAATCTCACACTTCCTTCTTCATTAACAATAAACTCCGAGGATTTCCCTTTTTAGATAGCTTCCACTTTTTCCTAAATTCCCACATCATCCTTTTTAGCATCCTTTAACCTTTCCAAAAGTGAATTTTGAGCAATAATTTGTGAAAGGATTGATGATGTTACCTTATTTATGATTCCCATGTCCATCTTTATCAAATCTAATAATATCAGATCCTTTTAAATTCTCATCAATGATATAATGGATGAGCCATTTCTACTTAGAGTATTCGCTACCTTGTTCTCTTTCTCAGGGTGGTAATGGATTGAGCAGTCATAGTCTTTTATTAGCTCTAACCATATTCATTGGAACATGTTAAACTCTTTCTCTGTTAATATATACTTGAGGCTTTTGTGGTCCTTATATATTTCACACTTCTCCCCAAAGAGATAATGCCTCCAAATTTTCAAAGCAAAGATCACTAAATCCAACTCGAGGTCATGTGTTGGATAGTTCTTTTCATGAACTTTAATTTCCTTGAAGCATAGGAAATGACTTTTTCATTTTTTATCAACACACATCCTAGGACCTTCTTCAAAGCATCACTGAATACCACAAAGAAGTTCTCCACTTGTGGGTAAAGTGAGCACGGGCATAGTGATAAGACTCCTTTTTAACTCCTTGAAGCTTTCTTCACATTCATCACTCCAAGAAAACTTTACTCCCTTCCGAGTTATCTTGGTAAGAGGGTTGGACAATCATGATAAATTTCTCACAAATCATCGATAATGTCCAGATAACCCCAAGAATCTACATATATCCATTACCGTTGTTGGCCTTGGCCATCCCTAAATTACATCTATTTTGGAGGGATCCATGGATATGCCATTTCTTGTGATGATATGGCCCAAGAATGAGACCTACTTCAACTAGAACTCGCACTTTCTGTACTTTTCATAGTGCTTCTCCTTCCGCAAGGTCTCTAGTACAGTTCTTAGATGATCCTCCGGATCCTCCTTGGATTTAGAGTATATCATAATATCATCTATAAATACTACCACAAATTTGTCGAGGTAACTTCTAAATACTCTATTCATCGAGTCCATGAAGATTTCTGGATCATTAGTGAGTTTGAAAGGAATTACTATGAATTCATAGTGCTTGTTACTTGTATGAAAAGAAGTATCGGAGATATCTTCCTTCTTCACATTTACTTGATAATATCTCAACCGAAAATCCACCTTGGAGAAGTATTGTGATCCACGTAGTTGATTGAACAAGTCATCTATTCATGGGAGATGATACTTGTTCTTTTTCGTGATCTTGTTGAGCTCACGACAATCGATGCAAAGGCACATTGACCCATCATTCTTCTTGATGAAGAGGACTGGTGCACCCCATGGTAAAGCACTTGGGCATTTAAACCCTTTATCCAGATTCTCTTTTAGTTGTTTCTTCATCTCCTCAAGCTCCAAAAAATCCATTCTATACAGAGTCTTGGATATTGGAAACGCCCTAAGTATAAGATCAATTGAGAATTCAACATCTCTTTTAGGAGGAAGACCAGGCAATTCCTCATGAAACACTTCAGTGAATTCCCTCACAATAGGCATGTCTTCAAGGATGGTTGCTTCCTCGGACTCAATCATCTGATCCAGATACACATACTCATAGGTTAGTAATATCCATGCTTGAGATGATGGATCTAAAGAAGATTCATCTTCCTCCTTTCACTTGTAAAGAATCGGGGGTCGATTCTCTACATGGAGAGTGATTTCCCTCTCACGGCAATTTATGTTGGATCTATTTAAGGAAAGCCAATCCATGCCAAGAATTACATCAAATTCCACCAGAGAGAGTATGAAGAGGTTCACCAAGAAATTTAATCCACAAATTATGATAGGGGAGGAGTTATATTCATGGGATGCAATGATTGCCCCATTTTCTGTACTCACTCATGATTTATGGTGGTGGTGGGATTATTCTACTAAACTTTTGAGATATAAAAGAATGAATAGAACCTGACTCAAAAAGTATATTCACTATTATTTAATGAATAAATAGAATACCTGTCACCACTTCGTTTTCAGAGTTCACTTCGGCAGTAGTGATGGAAAAATCTCGCCCTTGCTGCCTTGGAGGTTGTTGGTTGCCTCTGAAAACCCTTGTCTTAGGGCACTGATTCGCAAGATTCCCTGGTTCTTTGAATTTGTTGCAATGAACCACATGTTGAGGTTCTAACGGAGTGTTCCTATCCTCTATTTTAGTCATGGGTCTTTCTTTCCGACAGTTAATAGTCATGTGCCCTTCTCTTCCACACCTAAAGCATTTCCTCATCCCCTACAGGCAATTTTCAGGGTGCTTCTTTCCACACCTTTGGCAAGTGGGGTGCTGGATCTTCTTAGCACCATTGGATTTATTCATCATACCGCCAGCATTAAAGTCCAACATATGCTTCTTATCCTCATGATACCCCTGAGATTCTCCGATCTCTATTTCGACCGTGAGGGCACATTGGACAATTTCCTCATATCTTTCGAAGTCACTGATTACCAGCGCTTTCCGCAGGCTAGGTTTTAGCCCACCAAAGAAGCTGTCAACCTTGCATTCGGGGGTAATGACAAAGCCGGAGGTGTATCATGAAATCCTTGTGAATTTTCCTTGTACGCTCCAACAGATTCATCATCTTTTTTCTTGAGGGAAATGAATTCCCTTTCCATCTTAAGTCGGAGGGTGTGCATAAAATATTTATCAAAAAACATCTTCTAAAAATCCTTCCATTCCAACGCCTCGATCTCTTCCTCAAGCTTCATATTTTTGATCAACATCTACCATTGATCAGCTTCACCCTCCATAAGATAAGCATCTAGGAGAACCTTATCTTGTTCAGAACATTGAAGGATGGAGAATATCTTTTCAATGTATTTGATCCATTGGTCAGCGATTGAGGGATCAGATGATCCATTAAAATTATGAGTCCTTTGTCTCATTAAACTCTTGATAGCAAATTATTCTTTATTGGGGGGGAGTTGAATGTTCCTCTTGACCCATGTTTCTATTCAAAGCTTGTGTTATCTGAGAGATAAGTGTGACAAAGTTTGTGATTACCGCTCCCATTGGATTGGGCATCTCATTAGTATAGTCATCACATTGATCTTCACATCAGTTGTTAGCCCGAGTCCTCCTATTACTAGCCATTGGCTGGAAAAAAAGGAAAGTTGGGGGTAACACATAAAGGGTAATACAAGGACAAAACTGATGACTTATAAAAAAAATTTATTTCCTTAACATATGAATCTATTGGCTTCAGTCTATTTTATCCATGATATACTTTCTAACATATATTCTTAGGGATTTTTTTCCCTTAATAATGGTTCATACTAAGCTTGTGAATTTACCAAATCATATCCCCCAAGAGTGTCGTAACCAAGAGTGAAGTAAGGCTTGTTTTCGTGCACTAGTTCCCATTCAAGTCTAGCTCAAAATGGTGTTACAAGGAATCGGCCTTAAAACATTACATAATCTTGAATTAAATGAATAATTCACATTGAGGATATTTTCAGGTTTAGAGTTTTAGAGAATTAGGACATAACTATTACATCTCAATGATTACAAAGTAGACACATCTACTCATTTTCCATTTTTTCGCAAAATAAAAACTCTTGAACAAAAGAGTCATGTCTAGTTACATATTTTAGATAGCATGAAATTTCCATGATCCCATCCTTGACCCTATTCCACTTTTATTCATGCGGAAAACATTTCAAAAACTTGGGATGAGCATAAAAAGATCAGTAAGGGTTATAACATAATGAAAGGAAACATTAACCCATCAAAAATACAAATCAATGAAACCATAATTTTCAATCATAACATACCATATGAAATCATAATATTTATTAATAACACATAGTAACCACAATTCATAAATGTAACTTAAGGCATACATAACATACTTACATTGTATCTATCATAGCTACATAGGGAGTCACATTTGGAATACCCATCATAGTATATTCCCTAAATCTCTTCAGAGAAACATTCCCTTTTACCTCCTTCACATTACCCAATGCATTGGAGAGCTATTTCGGGCTCACCCACCCTAGGTTTATCACAGAACCACCTGTATATGTAACAATGTCCAAGAACCATAACATAATAATAACACATAACTTAAGCATAAAGGAAACATAATATTCCCACATTGTAATAACAATATAACATTTTAAGTTAATGAAATAATAAATCCATTCTTAAAAACCATTTTCAATACCAAAATACATAAAAAGAGTGTATGGTATTTATTTTTCTTTTGAAAACATTACGGCTGGTTAAGGAAGCCATAGATCAAATAATACTCACAGCGGCAGAAAAGGTCATTGTCACCGCTTATGTTAAAAAAAGAAACATTCCTTTTTGTCGTTTAGTAAAATGATTTGTAGAGAAATGATTCTATTTGAATGAAATGAAAAGTAAAAAGGGTTTTATACACCATATAAAATAAAGACGTGTAGAAATCAAAATATTTCTCAATGAAAGGATATTGAGACGAAGTCCCGTACGAATATGGTATCCTTATTTTAAGGATAAATCAATTACATAATTATGTGTGAAAAATATAAATACACCCAATATAATTGGATATTAATTTTAAAACAATCAGTGGTCATCCACACATATTCACAGCATGACATAATCAAGAAGTAGAGGTTTAACCCAAAGAATTGAAATTGGGTTAAGAAGTTCCCTTATAGAAATTCGACATCCTAACGACGTCACTTTAAAATTCATAAAATGAGTTGATGAGAGATAAAAATTGTATCTCATCACATAAATTTTATAGAAATAAGGATATATAAGAACATATCCCAACATAATAAGATGTAAATTAAAATACCTAACAAAAGGAAGACTCTTAAAAAGAGGAGGGTGAAAGGTTTTCTTACCTATTTGGGTAACTTTTGAAATGTACATCCCATGAAAGAAGGATCAAGCAATGAAGATGTAAATACCCATAAATTAAATTATATTACACAAATAATATAATCAAGTTTAGTAAAAACACCACACAAAAGGAAATAGTGGCAAATGTATCATGAATCTCACGGGAATAACAGTGAGATGAAAAACCCATTACCTCGCTGTAATCAATCTAGTCGTATGACCAAAAGATAATAACCACCAAATGAATTACAGAACACCATGAATATAAATAGAATCATGATTATATATATCAATGGTCAGTACACAATACACCAAATTCCATAAATAAGTGGCGAACAATGGAAATATCACAGAATTAAAAGTGAGATAAGAAATCCCCTTACGAAAATTCGGTAGCCTAACGGTACCACTTAAAACTTCCAAAAATGGATTGATGAGATAAAATAGGGTATATCATTATATTAACATAAAAATTACAGTAAGATTAATATGAAATAACATCCCCCAACATAAGAAAAATGATCTTAAAATAAGTGACATAAAAGAGAGTACTTAAAATAAAGAGAGAGATAGGATCCCTTACCTCGAGTCCGACTTGTCTCGTTCATTCTTTATATTCCTAAAAAATAAACGTAGGTCAATTTATAATTTCATAATAGATTCCTTTCAAGTTTATTATTCAATTCATATCACATATTATCATGTTATAATAATTAGTTAATTATGTGAGGTCATATCAGACGTTTTTGTCGATGTGCGGTGCAAGAGTCAAAAATAAACATGTTTGAAGAGAATTGTCCATGTAGTTATAAGTACATCATCTCCAGAATGGTATTCATTATTTAAATATCATATATATATACATTATATATTAATTTAATACTATTCCATAACATTTTGAGATAAAAAATGAAATGCACGGTTCATTGAGAAGGTAGGGTGTACGTACGCATGAACGCTACTTTCATTTTTTTCATATTAATGGAATTAAAAATAAATGAGGGATATATATATATTATAATTAAATTATAATATATATGTTATATAGTTCACATAATTTAATTAATTTCATTAATTTCATTCTTTATGCATTCCATGTATTGCATGAACGAGTCACATCACTTGAGGGGCGGTAGTCCACACTTCCTCAAATGAAATTATCGCAATTACACGACATTAAAGGCATAATGATATGATTTAAACATAAAATACAGAAGCATATAGAAAAAATAACTACCATATATATCATATATAAATATAGTGACATCTTAATGGACACCGTCAAAGGTGTTAGGAGAAGATTGAACAATCATCGTTTCGTTAGGCAGTAATTCACCACCCATAGAAACAGTATGTTCCTTAACAATTAGACGGGTGTTTGTGTGTGTAAGTGTAAATAAAATCCTCATCATAAAAACATACTAGTATATTGAGGATAATTTTTTTGTTATGGAATCAAAGAATAATTATATTATGGGGAGTGAAGAAGGAAAATACAACAAAGTATTTTGAGAGGAGGCGTTACCTCTAAATCGGGTAACTTCTTTTGATTTGAGGAAAAGGCTCTCTTGAAAAGAATTATTCCCAAAGTGAGGCTTCTAGGAGGAAGAGATAGATGTGGAGAGATAATATGAGAAGATTTTGGATGATCCAAAGGTTTGAGAGGTGTGGGTAAGGGGGTATAGGTGAGGGATTTTTATAAGAGGGAGGAGGGTCACTTTTGGAAAGTCTTGAAATGTTACTATATTATAAAATGGTTTTCGTATTTTAAAGGTCACACAATAATATATGTCGAGGATAAGGTGATAAGGGTTTGAAATAAACCCATAAAATCGGTTTTAGACAAGTTTAAGTCTTATATTTTACCTTATCTTTTCATTTTATTTAAATCGTTCATTAATGAGGTAATCATTGCATCATCATGGTGTCATAAATAAATTTATTTATTTAATGTCTAAAAATTATAAAAAAATTACCATGATGTAGGAAATCTTTTTATATTTCTAATTAATATTAATAGTCAAAATGATAACTTATATAACCCCGTGTAAAAATTGTTTTAGTAAAATAATATATGTTTGTGACATTTTTATTTTTACTTTAAATAAAAAGGTATTAATGTCATTATCCTACCCAAGTGGCTCCATGGGGTCCCCAAATTGATGCATAGATTTTCTTGATCGGCCATGACTCATCCAATAAGGTTAGGACATGTGTCAAGGTAATTTCATATTATTATAACATTATTTTTATCTTAAATTACCCTAATTACCTCTAATCGCAGTTAATAAAACTCAAAAGTTACTATTCAACAAAAATTGTTTTCATCCCATTGAACCGCATTTTACTTACTAATGACAACCATGTATGTCGGATTTTTGAAATTCAATTCATATAAGCGGTAAAATTTCATTTAAATGAAAAATCTGTTTTTTAACTACCACTTAGTGGTTTCACTATTCATCAAAAATTGATGTTTTTCAGAAAAATACCAAAAATTCACCCTAAGATATACTTGATATTACAAATTAAAAAATGATGTCCATTTTACAAAATTAAGAACATATAAGTTTCATTAATTAAATTTATAATTAATCCCTGTTTTCAAAACAAATAACGTGTTTTTAAGAAACAATATCTATCAAAAGATTGACACTTGTTTATGTCCAATTTCAAAGTGAAATTAATTCCAGTGACCACAATTGTATTAAATGGTAAAAATATATTTTAATTAAACTTTAAAACCAATTAAAAATATAATCTATCATATAAATAAATTATATTAAAAGGAGGTTTTGAATTAAAATACATCATTTTTCACTATTCATATAAAAATGAACTTTATCGGAAAAATAACAAAAATTTACACAAAGTAAATTTTGTTGTCCCGATTTTAAAGAAGGATTTTATTTTGTCAAATATAACATATAAAATTGAAAAAAAGATATTGAAAAAGGGTTCTCCATCAAAAGGTGGTTAATCGACCTTTTAAAGAACATTAGAATATTTATGCTTAAAAATTGAGTTCTTTTCTTATTTTAAGCCTCTAACTTTTATTGTAAAAATATTTAACAAACATATATAGTAATTGTTTAGTTATTTCTGTTCATTCCCGCCATTACAATGGCTAGGCATTAACTACCATTTAATATAATATTATTATATTATTACTATGCAACGTAAGATTTCAACGAAACTCGTTGTTGCGTATTGGGTATGCCATCGAACATAGAATTACCTTTAAAGTAATATTAACATTTTATTCAAAAATATTTATCAATATGAAAATTTCATATTCTTTATTTACCTGGGATGTTACAGGTTTTTTCGAGTTTTACCCATAGGATACATCTATGTCAGAGCTACCTCTTCTTGCTTCTATCCAGATAGGGATGTATTTTCTTAATAAACCACTTACTCAATGATCACCAAAAGATAGGGATTTTTTTATTACACTTAGTCTTGTATTTAAGGCTTTAATAGGGCTTTCTAATCCTAATCCCAAAAATAATTAAACCTATCCTCTGATACCAACTATGATAACCCTACTTTTTATTACAAAATTAAGCATAGTTTATTACATAAACTTCACTTGACACAACATATAATATCAAGAGTTACAGTGTATTTGGGGATTGACATCATTACATAACAACTTAAAACATGAAATTCAATATTTTTATTGAAAACATTCTTTACATGACCACGATATTCCCTCCTACTTAGCATTGCATGGGATAACCTGAGGACATGCATAAGAAAATATTGATCTATAAAGCCTATTAAGGGAATAATCATGGAATAACATGATTAATACAATAAATGTTAGAAAATAGGCATATAAATAGATAAAAAGAGAATAATAAATATAAAGGCATGATAAATCATGGTAATCATAACATCGAAATGTGGCAACAACACTTAACATGGAATTAGCATGAGCCAAGGCTAATTGCACATAGATCATGAGTAAACCCTCATTGCACATGAAGCACTATTAAACCCTAATTTCACTTGAATTATCATGAGTAAACACCCATTGCACATGACGTATCATGATACTATACTTTACCCAATGCATTGGAGCACTATAAGGGCGCACCATTCTTAAACATTTCATTTCATGCATAAGTGTACCGCATGGATCATATAACATGGATTCATAAAACATAATCATTTATTCCATGATAAAGGAATGTGGGATTAATTAATGAGTCTTTATAATGAATAATTAAATGTGCATAAAGTTGAATACCCTTGATAGAGAAATGGGCATGGTATTCACTACACAATGACATTGGCTTGGAAAATCGGTGCAATTTCGACACCGTAACAGCATGACGTAAGAGTTCATAAAAATGGTTGATGAGAGATAAACAGGTATATCATCATATTTAAATGAAATGGATAGTAAGGGGGTCATATAGATACATGTCCCAACAATTTTAATGTAATTTAGGTTCATGGTACAAAATAATTTCTTGAATGTAAGTGAGGAGAGATAAATTCCTTTCAGAATTTCGGCATAGTAACAGGTGTACATGGGAGGAATTTATTGAGAGAGAAACGGGTCTCTCATAATTCAAACATAAATAGGAAAGTATGGGGAGGTTCGAAATCATACTGCAACATTTATAATTGAAATTAAAATGGCATAACTATATTAAGAAAATTGGACAAAATGAGAAAGGAAGAAAAACCCTTACTTGGAAGTGTACTTCCAAAGGCTTGAGAGAGGCTTGAGAGAGACTTATTGGGAGATTGGGGCACCTTGGGAGGATTCTAGAGAGAGTAGGGAAGAGTTTGGAAGAACTAAAAAGGCTTTGAGTGTGCAGAAAGTGGGAACTTGGGTGGGTTTATATAGGAAAGGTGAGGGAATTCTTTATTATTTAGGTTTGGGACACCTCACATTAAACTAATCCAAACCACAAACCAACCAATGGTTTTTGCCCATAGTTTTTGGAAAAGGGAAGTGGAAAACAATATTTTATAAGGGAAAATTCCAAACTTATTAAAATAATGGGGTTTCTCATGTGAAGGTGAGTCACACTCACAAGGAAAACAATTTAAAAACGACAAAATGTTTAATTAGTCTTGAAGGGTCCACTAAAGATTTGTAAAATAAATAAAACAAAACCAAAATCACATTATTTTAATTTTAAAACATATATTGGACGAACATAAATTTTATAGTATTTTATTACATCACTATTGGGTCATTATGATGTCATAAAACACATTATATATTTAAACGGTATTAAATTTTTACCCAAAAAATTTGATTGTCTCATAAAATTATGAAAAATTCACCGTTGGATAATTTCGACATCCAGATTCCAGAAATAATATTCATTTTATCTAAATAATTTTCTAAATATTTTAATTTTTACTTTTAAAATAAAAACCGATATTTATCGAAAATTCATGGGTTTTAACAAAAATGGATTTCAAACTTTAATAAAAATTACAATTTCATTCATAAAATTATACGATCATTTATATTTAATAAAAAATAATTCAATAATAATAATAATATTTTATTAAAATATTATTTACTTCAAAAATCCATTAATTCATCAAAATATATTTCTTAGTTGAACTTTAACTAAAAATACGATCTGAGCTTTAAAAACTATTTACAAGGTAACAATAATAAAATGAAAGTATATTCATTATTATATACAAAAATAATGTACATAAACATAGTGATAAGGTCTTGTTACATAACCCCTTATAACACCTGCATAAAACTGAATAGTAAGGTGTGCGATGGTGAGAGACTCTTGGGGTGGCTCGGATAACATTGCCCGTGTGGTAATCACTATCAACTTCCATTTCGATCATAGGTGGTCCCGCTAGAGCTTAAAATATTCAAACTCGGCTTGGGATTGTTCAAGAGTGAAGCCCAAAGATGCAACCTCTTTTCCGAGATCTAACAAATGGTCTTTGTATGGGGCACGTCTTCTGGATGAGGCCATCGCTTCCTCTGTCTTAGTAAATTGGATTTGTTAAAGCCCTGTATTTATACTAATCATGTGATCATTGTTCAATGGATATATTAGAAATGGTCACAATTCTTAACGGTGTTTTAAAATACAAAAACATAAAACCAAATAAGTTGACATTTTATATAAACATTTTACATAAAGAGACATTTAATTAGATCAAGAGGGATTTCCATTAATGAAAGTTTGGGTCGTTACATTCTTCCATTTTCACCTTTAAAGGATGAAAATAATGATGGAATTTATATTTTTATATGATATATATTATATTTATTATCTCTTTATACTTATGTAATTATTATTTAACACATATCTTTATTTGTTCTGTTTTGTGGGAATACGATAACTTTGTTTGTGGATGTGTGGACCACCACCTCCTCAAAGTGAAGTGATTCATTCACACTTTACATGGAATGTATTAAGGATATGTTCAGTAAACATATATGATATTTATTAAATAATAATTATATTGGAATGATAATTTATATATACATATATTTAATTTACTTTCTTTCTTTCAATATGAAAAAAAAAACATAAACAACGTTCATGCATATGTTCGGCCTACCGTCTCTATGAACGGTGTATTACATTTCATATTTATATCTTTTATATATTATTATAAATATTTATACACTGAATATATATGATATTTATATAATTTTTTACATTATTTAAATATATAAATCATGATGTAAGTAATAGGATTAAGAATAAAAATTCAAAACATATATGGAAAACAAAGCGGATATTACATGAAACATAACATTAACATGGAATTGTTAATAAACAGGTAATATAAAGTTATAATAAAAAATATATATGATATTATATATGAGAATATGGTTTTTTGGTAGATTAATAATAAAATTATATTTATTATAAAGGACGTTTTAATGTGTGAGAAGAAATTCAAGACTTAAGGTAAGGGTTTTCTCATCTCACTTTTATTTCTATGTGATATATGTTATATTCACCACTTATTCTTATTTTGTGGTGTATATACTACCATAAGACGCATTATATAATGAATTAAATTTATTTTATGATATTAAATGTTTCAATATATTTTATTATTTCTTAGGTATCATGATTAAAAAGTTACTCAAATAGTAAGGGGATTTCTAGTCTCACTTTTATTCCTGCGAGACTTATGCCATATTCACCGCTCATTTATTTTGTGTGGTTTATATACTTCCCATGAATTTATTATATGATTATTACCCTTAAATTTATAGTTATTCACATATTCATTTGATGATCTATCTTTCATGATTTTTATAGTTCAAAAGTTACCTAATCGGTTAAGTAATTTTGTCTCAATTTTCCTTCTTTGAGACACATGTCATGTTATGCACCTATATTCATATAAGAGGTATATATACTGAAATTTGACATTTTATATCATGAATATATTTATTTTAATTATATTTAAATATTAATTTAATTTTATTCTTTCATGGGAATTATGATTCAAAGTTACCAAAGTGGTAACAGTTTATTACTATAATCTCATCGTTTGTCAAGATTGTTTATGATTATTATTCTATTGATGAAATATTATGATCTATATATAAATAAATATAATTAATTTTATTATCCTCTGGTAATTAATGATATCTTAAAATAATGTTACCATTTTTTCACTCTTTGGTACTTAAGATAATTTAAAAAAAATTAAGAAAATTCAACCTTATCTCTCTCTTCGGTCAGACATCTTCATTCTTTCAAAACAATGTTTTATAAAAAAATTTAAATGGAATTTTAATCTCATTTTCAAGTAAAGTGGTTTTAAAAATGTTTTACGCTTGAAAATGTGATTTGAATATTTTTTTTCAAAGCTTCATTTATATTTTATCAAGGTTATTTTCAAAGGAAAATGTTTTCAAAATGTTTTATGTTTTAAAAAAAGTTTTTCAAAGAGAAAAGGATATTTTCCTCAAAAAATGTTTCAAATGATTTTTAATGCTTCCTTTATATGTTTTCAAAGTATTTTTCAAAAAAAAGGATTTTAAAAATGTAGTATGTTTTAAAATTTTATTTTCAAAGAAAGGTTATGTTGCAAGTGATATTTCAAAATCCTTCTCGATCTAAGATGACATACTTTGATATAGTTTGTGATTTAATAGGGATATGATCCAACTATTCCATTTATATTATTTATTTGAATATTTTACATTTTGATGGAATGATGTTTATAGAACCAATTTATTTTCCATAGGTCAATCATGTTTCAAAGAGATTTTTATGAAACTTGTTTCTTTTCCATGGGCTAATCATGTTTCAAAGAGATTGACATGAAACTCATTTATTTTCCATGGGTTAATCAAGTTATGAAAGAATAATTTTTTAATGAGTTTTACAATGATATGAAATATCTATTTACTTTATTCATTTTGTGGTTCATGGACAAAACTTATACAATGGGGTGTCCTAGATAGCGTCGGGTAAGCCTGTTACAGCTTATACAATGGGGTGACCTAGATAGCATTGGGTAAGACCATTATAGCATATACAATGTAGTGGACCATATATCATTGGGTAAACCTATTGTAGTTTATATGATGGGGTGGAGGAGATAGCACTGGGTAATCCCATTATAGCTTATGTTATGGGGTTTCCTAGATAGTGTCTGGTAAGTTCATTACATATTATATGATGAGGTGGATTAGATAGCACTGAGTGAGCCTATTATAGCTCTCCAATTCATTGGATAAAAATTTATATCTCATTAGATAATGAGGGGAACAAGTTGAAGGGCTTGATCCAGTATGGGAAGAAGGTAAAATCTGATCCACTATAAAGAAAGGGATGTGACTGGGGATGGTGGTGCATCCCATCCAGTAGTTGTTACCCCATTAAGAGCCCTGATAAGTTTTGGTAATGAGCCTTGACTTATAGAAAATGATTTTATATGCTTATGTATCTACCACAGTTCCATTTCTTATTCCTATGTTATGCTTTCATGGATTATGATCTCGTTTATCTTATGATTCATGTCTTTCGAACTGCCAATATTTATTCCATGATACATTTTTATGATCTTTAATATGAAGGGTATGATCTTTTAATGACACAATCACGCTCTCATACCCTTATGGTCATGTTATTCTTATATATAGCCCTTGTTTACCCATACTGAGCATCTAATATTTCCCCTTTTTTATGTTTCATTTCCCCAAGTTGTGAAGAAAGTTTTTACGTATGAGTACTAAAGGTGAATATCTTTCGCCATTATAGAATATTATGTTTCCATGTTTCCAAAGACACTAAACTATTACGGTCCTAGGGCATATATTTTTTATAATTTTCAAAATATTCATCTAAAATGATGTAATATCCATGTATTTTAATCTTAGGTCACTATAGTTGGTATCAAAGTAAATGTTTAGTAAACCTTTGGAAACTAGGATGATAAAAAATTAAGTGTGATCCCTAGAGATATTTATAAGGATATTTCTAAGGATTACTCTAATATAATCTTAAGGTGTCATATATTTAAAAGAAGGTATCATGATTTATACATCCTATAAGTAATTTTTCATTATGGGTTTCCTGCTATGATAAGTGTTGCTCACACTATGCTTTCTAGTCTTAGTCAATAAGGGTAACTAGAAATAACTCAATTGATATTGAATGTTTTAAATGTGTAAATTATGGTCATTATGAAAATCAATGTAATAAGTATAAAACTCATAAAAAGAGTTATAAAGTTGGTATGATTATTGGTTATACTACTAAAAATAAAGTAACCTCAAACAAAATGTGAAATTTATGGGATGTTATAATAGTATTGTTCAAATTAAACATAATAATAATGATTAGATTGATTTTGAGGAACCTTAAGAAATTATTCATATTTTATATTATAGGAAAGGGGTATTAAGGAATATTATGATAAATTATGTGTAATGGTCTAAGAATAAAGTTGGATGATTGAATTGTATATGTTTTGTAATTAAAATATTATGTTATGTGAATCAAGAAATATATAATTATTTCCAGTATAAGTTTTTTATTAATGATTTAAAAGGATATGTTTAATAGTGTTGAAGGCTTAGACATGTGATTTAATTGAGAGGTGAAATTTTTATTAGGGGAAGGTAACCCTTAATGTGTTTCTGATATTGAGAAAATTGTTTTTACCCTAGATAAAGTGATGATTATTATGGATAAAGTAAATTGTATAGTATTAATTACCATGTAATTGATTACTGATTTATTGAAAAATTAGTCTATGTTATCATGGATTAATTTGACAACCTTTTTTTGGATTTAGGGAATATATCCAATAATCTTTGGAATAATAAATAAATAAATTTTTCAATAAGGATTTATGGTAATTAAGGTTATTACCATGTTTCAAGAGAGTACATGATAAGGGTATTCACATGTTTAGTATTTGACAAATAGGATATAATTTATGATATATGGGGGATCAATGTTGAGATGATTTTTATAAATTTAGTAACCTTCTTTCTAAATTTTTGGATTTTCATCTTTCAGAAGAGTTGTAAGTGTACCCATTTATGGAATGGTTTTAGTTAAACTTTAGATGATATTTTAAATATTAAGGTGGTATATCACCATATAAGGATTTATGCATATTGGATAACCTATTCTAACTATTTTTATATGATTTTAACTAAGGACGTATGGAATGAATTATCATTATCATGATTAGTTGGTGCTTTAGGAATGACAAATTCACCTTCATTTCTTGGAGTAATAGATGAAGTCGAAATCAAGTAAGGTATAACCAAAGAGTGAGATTATGAATATTAAAAGGAAAGAAATAATATAATTATATTTCCTTATGTTTTTAGAAAGTAAAATAATTCCTCCACTCTAGAAAAAGGATATGGAAAAATATTTATCTAATACCTTTGATTCTGATGACCAGTGGTCATATAAATCATCACATATTTATGGTTTTGAGGCCTTTATCTTTATATTTATCATTTACTTGATTAATATCAATGATTGTTATCACTCTTTGTAATTATGTATGTTTTTATTCCATATCCAATATTCACTCCCAACCTATTTTCTCTTACATGGAAACCTAGTTATGAGTTACTTTGGGCAACTATTATAGTTCCAACTTTCCCATTTTAAATGAATATTTAGTATTAATTTTTACAATGTGGGTTTCTAAGAAATAAAATTTCAAATATTAAACCTTTTATAACCCATATTAATTTACAAAGAGAAATTGATTTTAAGGGTGGTAAAATGTAACAACCTGATATTTTGTGAAATATCTTTTTTCAAATTAATTTAATCTTTTTGATATTTTACATTTTACACAACACTGAATATAAATTTTTTTATATGAAATCACTAAGTTTGTCTTGAATTATATGCAACAAAAAGTTAATATTTAACTACACACAAAACTTAGATTAAATTTTAGCACAAAAAATACTGTTTTTGGCTTTTGTTACACACAATGTCGAGTTCCTTCGGTATCTTTTGTTACATGTAAGGTCGAGTTTTACCAAACTATAGTATACTATTAATATTGTCCATAAAATATTATTATATTTACCACCAAGCCATTAGAATGGAAGTTAAAAATAATATTAACTAAAGTTTGAGAATATAATTTACACATGTATATAAAATGAGTCCTTTGTTTGAAAGTAAGAACTATTTGAAAATAAAGTGATTCATTTTCTAAGAAAACTATTTCTCTATGTTCAAACACCATTTATCTCAATAAATTAAACAAACCAATTTTAATGAGTATTTTTAATAAACTTTATATATAATATATTTAATCAAATTTCATAGACACTAATCCAATATATTTTATTGGAATAATATAAGAATAAATCCAATTATATGAATAAAAGTAGTATTTTTTTAAAGTTATTTTACTACTTTTCGATGGTAAACCTATTTCAAATATAATTTTTTAAAATTTTATAGATTTTATTTGAAACAATAAAACTAATTTTTTAAATCATAATATCAAAATTTACTTTGGTTGAATTTTTGGTATTTTTTAAAGAAGTTTCATTTTTTGATGAATAGTGAAAAATACTGAATTTTAATTGAAAACTGAATTTTTCTCTAATTTAATTATATAGTAAAATTACATTTTAAATTTATTTTAATGTTAAATTATATAAATTTTAAATTAATTATTCCAATTTAGGTCATTTAAATCAATTTCACATTGAAATTGGATATAAAAACAATTAAAACTTTTGAACATTTTTAGTTTAAACAAATCATTGTTTCATCCCATCTACGGAAAAAAATTAAATTAATTTCTCCCATTTAGGTTATTATAATTTGGAAAAATGGATTCCATTTTATAAATAATTATAATTTATAATAATTTCAAAATATTTTTTTAATAAAAATATTTGTTAAAGTAATTAAAATTAATTATAGCAATTATGGTAAAAACGAGTTTACTTAGTGGTTAAACTTTTACTTAAGGGGAAAAATAACATATAAACATGTATAAAATACATTTTATGGAAATATTTTAACTATATACTCCTTTTTCTCTAAAAATAAAAATTATTGTAGGCCCTAGAAGTAATGGATACCTCTCAATATTTTTTATATTTTTATATTACAAGAATTTCACTCCTCCTCCACTAAAAAAGGGAACTCACCCCCCTCACTTGATCACGCCTTTAAATCCATTTTTTCATCCAAAAACCACCCAAATATCCTCCCAATTTATCTCCATTCATCATAGAATCATTACTTTGGGAATAAATCCAACTGAGGAATCCCTTTGGTGCAAACCAAAAAGAGTTACTCAAAGAAGAGGTGACACCCTTCAACAAGCACTTTATTTTTATTTGTTTCTCCACCCTCCAAAATTATTATCATTACATGAATATATAATAACTTAATTATCCTAAATATACTGATATTTATTTATTTTAATTTTATTATATACACTCTCATACACTTCCATCAAATGGGATACGCAATCTTCCTTTATGTGTACGGCAGACTACCGCCTCACGAACCGATGTCATTTGTTCTTCCATTTCTACCTTTAAAGGTTTAGAATAATGATGGAATTTATTTTTTTATATGATATATATTATATTTATTATGTATTTATACTTATTTAATTATTATATAACACATACCTTTTTTCTTTCCATTTTGTGGGAATACGATAACTTCGTTTGTGGGTGTGTGGACTACCGCATCTTCAATGTGATGTGATTCGTTCACACTTTACATGGAATGTATTATGGATGGTTTTAGTAAATTTATATGATATATATGAAATAATAATTATATTTTAATTATAATATATACATATATACATATATTTTATTTACTTTCTATATTTTAATATGATAAGAAAACAAAAACAACATTCATGCGTATGTACAACCCACTATCTACATGAACAGTGTATTCCATTTCAAATTTATATATTTTATATATTATTATAAAAAATTATATAATGAATATATATGATATTTATATCATGTTTTAAATTTTTTAAAGAATAAAATCATTATCTAAGTAAGTGTATCAAGAATAAAAAGTCAAAACATATAAGAAAAACAAATCGGATATTACCCGAAACGTAACATTAAAATGGAATTGTTAATAAAAAGGAAATATAATGACATAATAAATTCATATATGGTATCAGATATGATAATATTTTTTTTAGACGTATAATAAACTTATATTTATTATATATTAGTTTTTAACATTTATGGATAAATTCAATACTTATTGTAAGAGTTTTCTCATCTCACTTTTATTTTTGTGAGATATATTCTATATTCCCCACTTATTCTTGTTGTGTGGTTTATATAATTCCCTAATATATGTTATATAATGAATTACATTTATTTAATTATATTAAAAGTTTCAATTTATGCTATTCTTACTTGGGGATCATGATTCCAAAGTTACTCAAGTAGGAAGGGGATTTCTAGTCTCACTTTTATTTCTTCGAGACTTGTGCCAGATTCACCACTCATTTATTTTATGAGGTGTATATACTGACCATTAATGTATTAAATGATTATTATAAATAAATTTATGGTTATTAAAACATATATTTTATTATCTCTCTTTCATGGGTTTTATGGTTCAAAATTTTCCAAATTGGTAAAGTAATTTTGTCCCAATTTTCCCTCTTTGAGACTCATGTCATGTTATGCACATACATTATTCTATGAGGTGTATATACTACCCTTTCGCATGTCATATCATGAATATATTTATTTTAGTGATATTTAAAGCTTCATGTAATTTTATTCTTTCATTGGGATTATTATTCAAAGTTACCAAAGTGGTAACAGTTTATGGTTACAATCTCATTGTTTATCAGGATTGTTTATGATTATTCTTACATTGATGAAATATTATGATCCATATTTTAATAAATATCATGAATTATATTCTACTTAGGTTATTCATGATAACTTAAACTTATGTTACTAATTTTCTACTCTTTTTCACTTAATATAATTGATAGAGTGTTTTTAATAAAATATGACATTATCTCTCTCTTCAGTCGGAAATCGGAATTCCTTCAAAACAAGGTTTTATAAAAATGTTTTCAGAATATTTTAAATTTTCTTTTAAGTAAATTTTCTAGGAAAATAATTTTAAGAAATTTTTTATGTTTTAAAAATTGATTTAAATGTATTTTCAAAGCTTCATTTATATGTTTTCAATGTTATTTTTAAAGTAAAGTGTTTTAAAAATGTTTTACGTTTTCAAAAGTGTGTTTCAAAGAGGAAAGGATATTTTTTCAGAAATGTTTTAAATTATTTTTAATGATTCCTTTATAAATTTTCAAAGTGGTTTTCAAAGAAAAAGATTTTAAAAATATAATATGTTTTAAAAACTGATTTTCAAAGACATGTTATGTTCCAAGTGATCATTTAAAATCCATCTCCATATGATATGCCATCCCTTGATATAGATTATTCTTTAATTGGGATATGATACAAGGAGACTATTCATATTATTTCTCAAAAAAAATTATGTTTTAATAGAATTATTTTTATGGAACCCATTTCTTTTCCATGTGTAAATCATGTTTCAAAGATATTTTTATGAAATATGTAAATTTTCCATGAGAAAATCATGTTTCAATGAGATTGAAATTAACCCCATTTATTTTTCATGGGTTAATCAAGTTATGAAATAATAAAAAATTTATGATTTTTATGATGATATGAAATCTCTTTTCACTTTATTCATATTTTGGTTCATGGGTATAGATTATATGATAGAATGGTCCAGATAGCATTGGGTAAGCCCATTATAGCTTATTCGATGGGGTGGCCCAGATAATGTCAGGTAAGACCCTTACAACTTATATTATTTGGTGGCCTATATAGCATCATTTAATCCCATCACATCTTATATGATGGGGTGGCACATATAGCACTAGGTAATCACGTTACATCTTATACAATGGGGTGTCTCAGATAGTGTTGGTTAATCCCGTTAAAGCTTATGTGATGGGGAAGACTAGATAGCATCAAGTGAACCCATTATAGCTCTCCAATACATTTGGGTAAATATTTATATCTCATAAGATAATGATGGGAACAAGTTTATGGACTTGATCCACTATGGGAACAAGTTATAACCTAATACACTATAAGTAAAGGGATGTGAATGGGTATGGTGGTGTGTCCTTCCCAGTAGGTGTATCCCCCATGATGTACCTTGATAAGTTTTGGAAATGAGAATTGACTTATAGGGAATTATTTTATATGCTTATGTGTCTACCAAAATTCTATGTCTTTTTCATATGTTATGATTTAATGTATTATGCTCTTGATTGTATTAAGATTCATGTCTTATGAACATCCAATATTCATTCCATGATTTATGTTTATGATCTTTGATATGCAGTGTATGATCTTCTAATGATAGGATCATATTATCATACCCTTATGCTCATGTTATGCTTACATATCTCCCTTTTTCACCCTTACAAAGCATATAATCTCACTCCTTTCTTATATTTCTTTTCCCTATGTTATAAATAAAGTTTTAAGTAGGATTACAAAAGGGTAATATATTTAAGGTATATGTTGAAGATTTTTCACCAAGATAGAAGATTATGTTTCCAATTTTCTAAAGATACTAAACTATTATGGTCTTTGGGCATATATTTTTGTAATGTGCTTAATATTCATCTAAAATTATGTAATATCCAGGTATAATAATCATGGGTTTCAAAATGATCTATCCTACAAACATGAAGTATGATTAGGTATCAACTGATAGTGTGGGAGGGGTTTAAGTAAAACTCAGCAAACCACAAAAAATGAAATCTATAATCATATTCAGTATTATCAGTAAATTTCATGATGATGTGCATAATAAAATAAAGGAATAATATAAATAAATAAAACCAATATTTATCCTTGGATTCTAAACTAACACTCGGGATCAACCATACCATATTTGTCCTAAGTCAGATGTATTTCCCATAATATGATGTCAGGAATAAATGTTGGGCCCTTTGGGTTAATCCCATGTAGTAAAAATAATCGATCAATACTTCCAAGCCCAAGGGGATTATACAAGGAATTCCAAATTAGTGGACATCATCATCCAACCCAAGGAGTTTTACCCCAAGTTATTCTATATAAAAAGCATCATAATTAAAAAATATGGGTTTTACCCCATGGAATTCCAAGTCATCAGGAAACACTGTAGATTCTAATGAGGATGATACCAGTAAATAAAAGTAATAAGGTATCATTATCAAACTAAAAAGAAATCATTGAAGGTGTTTTAAAGTATCAGGATTCATCACTGTATCCAAGGGATATCACCCTTAGTGTTCCAAACTATTATAAGTCATCACTAAACCCAAGGGGGGTTTAACCCAACATGTTCCAAACTATCAAGCATCATCGTCGAACCCAAGGGGGTTTAACTTGAGGTGTTACAAACATTTATCATCATTAAACAACACAATAATATCATAAATAAATTCATTTAATTCAATACACATCGGGTCTCATTTTTTAGCACCCCTAAAGTTTCCCCATTCCATTACTCATTTATTCTTTTCAAGCCAAGCTCCAATGTAAAAACACTCATACATCCATTAATTTAATTATATATTTTCCCACTATGTAAATATATTCACTATATCTTAGATCACATCTTAGGCATCATAGTCTATATAAATAGACATCCACTCACTTCATGGACCCACTATGGCCTCCCCCTTTAAATTACCTTATTTTATTTCCCAATTCAAATTCACCAAAATTGGTGGTTCATATCTCAGTATAACACTCATGGTCCCATCATAAGTATAAGGTATCCCTATGTTTTCCTCTTTAATTTCCCAATTTTTTTACCAATTTCAAGTGCACCCCATAACATATACTTGGAATTTAATTATATATCTAGGTTGAATTTGTAGTAATTTTGGCATGACCGCACAACACATACATCAATAAATGGTGAAAAAATTTATGAGATTTCTCAAAAAAACCCCTACCATATACTTGTAGACATACACTCATCCAATATCATCCTTTGATTCAAATAAAATCATAAAATCATAAAATTATAAGAATACAATAAAATTGGTCAAAACACACAGAAACGGTGATAAACCCTATAAAAGTGGAATAAACCGATAAAATATAAAGGTGGAATATTATCCTACCCCAATATTCTCAACATAGTGAATAAAAACTGAAAAGGTGGATATTTAGAGGATATCCCCTCTTGTAAGGGGGACAAAACCATGGGAGGAAGGATCCTTTTTCATATTCGAAAAGAGGGGATTACCCCCATTTAATTTTAAACCCCCCAACAAAAATAATTAATTAAAACATAAAAAAATGTTGAGGTGTTTCATGGTGTGAATCAATTATTCAATTTTTAATATTTTGAGCTAGAACCCTCTCTGGGACCATCGCCTTATATTTCATGGTGTGAAAAAAAAAATCACACCATTAATCCTTCCTAAAGATTCAAAAAAACTATAGGTTCTCATGGTTTTCTTAAACTAACTCCCAAGTTCTCTTAAAACTCCCTTTACCCCAAAAAAGAGAAAATTACACGTGTCTTATATAAAATTAACAGGCTTCATAGATTAGAGAAGATTTTTTATTTTACAATAAATGTGAAGACTTATTTGAGTAAGTTTATTTGATTTATTATATATTTTTAAATGTTGTCAAATTAGGTTTCTTGTTTGTTGAAACGTGAGCATAAAATATTGATTAATTATAATCGATAAATGGAAATAGTTATTACTAGAATTTTTTCTCCCATATATTTATATGATAGATCCCATGATTTAATTTTATATGGAACCTGGTGTGGTTTTTTATTCTATAATGGATGGGATAGTTTGTTGGGTTGTGGTAGTGGTTAATGTGGTTGATGTTTGGCATGGTTTCATGGGTTGAGATCTGGGCTTGCCTATTTTATTTTTCACCTACCACTATGTTAATTTCTACTTATTGTAGATGGTTGTTAACTTTGGGTATATATCCCCTTGAGATTGTTTGGGTCAATCCATAGAATACCTAGGGTATGGAATGTAAACTAAAAATAACAGAACCTATGGGAATGGGAGAAGATTATATAAATTATATGATTAAATGAAATATATGATATGGTTTAGAAAAT
The DNA here is from genome assembly GCA_963277665.1 of Viscum album. Taxonomy (NCBI): domain Eukaryota; kingdom Viridiplantae; phylum Streptophyta; class Magnoliopsida; order Santalales; family Viscaceae; genus Viscum; species Viscum album. The sequence continues at coordinate 1,200,682,003 of OY728119.1, read as the reverse complement.
GATTAAGATCATAGTTATGAAATCAGGAAATGATACTTTAATTATTAAAGCATCAGCTTTATAAAAATTATGTAATGGTAAAACCTAAAATTATGAAGGGTTATATGGTTAATATTAATTAATGCATTATTAACTAAAAATGATGATGAAATTTGATGCTTGTGTTCTTAGATCTTTTTTAATTTAGTTCTAGAGGTGGATTTGATGATTTCATGAGGGATATTAGTTATAGATCAAATCTAGGGTAGGTAGTAACCACTAGTGTGGTTTTTTATGCCTATATAATTATGTTCTATGATATAATATTCTCCACCACTCGAGTCAGTTTGGGAAGAAACACCCATATTGGTTGTGGGTTCTGAGTGTTTCCCAACATCTAGGTTATTAAGGGAACATATGGCTGACTGCCCCCGCCCCACCACAACAACCACCATGCTCTATCTACAGTGAAGACTTTTTATATAGACATACCTAGGATATGGTGACTTACTTATATGTTCAAGTTGTGTTAACTTAAGGTTATAACATACACATGTATTTCAAATATGATTATTATGGCTATTACAGGTGTACTCATGAACAGGTTATATTGAATCGAGTTGTAGTCCAAGGTACATGAATTATAGTGTCTTCTAGACTTACCATATTATTATAAGATATAATGAAAAGATACCCATAGAATATAAAGTTTATGATGATGTTCATTTGATGAGATGCATGTATTGTAGGATATGATAGTGATGATTTGATTGCACAGATGCTCAAGATGACTTCAGAGAAGATGGGAGAATTAGGGTGTGAGTCATTGGGGTTTAGAGCGACTAGTTTAGTGGGAATGTGGGAGTAGGTTACCCTCATTTATACATATGTTTTGATATTTTTTACAATATTTTATACATTAATTGGTGTGCGTGAATTAGTGAGGTTTGGAAATTATTTTACCTTTTTAAGTGGTGAGTTGGTTTCTCTATTTATTCACAAAGGCTTTAGTATGATTCTTCCACATTTTCAAGAGATTTTTTAAGGTGGATCCTACTGAGTATACATATTATGCTCACCCCAATAAATATAAACTATTTTCCAAGTCCTTTGGAGGGAGATAGTGATAAATATGGGTGATAATAACTCATGTATTGATCACGAGTTACGGGTGATCATGGTCAGAGCCATTAGAGTGGTTCATAGTGATTTGTAGTTTTCTTTCTAAATTTTATTACTTATCATGTATTAGGGTTTTTATATCATGTACTAGGATTATTGGTATGGTTATTTATATTATGGTGTTTATTTTTTGTTTATATTTCTTTATTCATGTGATTATTCATGGTAATGCCTTCCATTTTTTGTATTTGATTCCATCATCACTAGTCATTAGCACATGGATTATTAGAGGTGTTATTTTAGGGATGAGTGTCAACCTATGAGGAGTGATGGTGGGAGTAGGTTAGGACACAGATTGTTTAAAGTGGAATAACATCCACTTCATACAAAGAATCATTCACTAATATTAAGTGATTAATCTTATAACCAAATATCATATTGCACTAAATGACAATGGATTCAACATTATATTGTGTTCAATAAATATTTCTGAAATTATTAAAAGAGATGGTCCCCATGCTTATCAACTACAAACAACCTATGAAAATTTTGAAAGAAACATATATCTTGATAAAATCGGTTTTAGAAGCTATATTTTTCAATTTTGGATTCAATTATATCACACTAATTATGGTTTTATATTTATTATATTATTTTTTATTATCACCCAGAGGTTGTGGAATTAGAGGATTAATAATCAAATTCACAAAAAAATATTTAATTTCAATACATTTTTTATCATTTCATCATATTATATTTAATTTCATTAATGATCATTTCTTTTTATCCAATAAAAACTAAATTTATACTAATTTGGATAAAGCATAGGGATACTAAGTCTCAATACATCATTTACTAATGAATGTACATGACATGATTTTTCATGACAACAAATGAAATAAACATTGGTAAAATGTCATATAATGAAAAGAAATGATATTAAATTAAAAAAATTATTTTATTTTTAAGAGTTTCAAGGAGTGAAATCATATTATTAATTTCTTATTTTTAAAAATTATTAAAAAATCAACTTATTCAAAATTAAAAATTCACCCTTATTATTTTTCTCCATTTTATTTTTACCAGTTTTCTATTATAGATGATTTTTTATAAAAACCTCAATACATATAATTAGATATAATGTGAGAAACATTTGATGGAATAATTATGAAAAATAGTTAAAATTTATAAAATAATTAAAACAAACCAATTTCTATTCATAATTTTCAAAATTATTAAAATTATTTTTCAGAATAATCTGAAGTGTATTTATTTCTAAAAAAATGCATTTTTTCATAATTTTTTTTATTGATTTTGAAAAGCCAAAAACATCATGTAATTACTTATAAGATCATTATTTATCCTTTTTATTACAAAAAAAATACTTTATCCCTTTAGTCTTTTTTTATATATCACATGTCACCTAAGGGTTACATATACCTCAATCAATTATTAAAACTCAAAATATAGAACTTCTTCAAAAATAAATTTATTCACCTAGTCAATAATTCACTTTTTCAATCTCTAAAATCATCTTAAATTATTCCAAAAATCAATTAAATAATTTTCCTAATTGTGTTAACATCAAATCAAATATCAATCCAAATGGTTATCTATACTCTAATCATGTATTTATCTAAAAAACCAATAAATATTTTCCAAAATATCATTAATAACCTTTGAATACAATCACATAAGACCTAAAAAGGGTATCTATACCTTTCAAATTTTGATTATATTTATATTTATCAATCCTTAAATAAAATACCACTATACCAAAACTCTAAAAATACCATATATCGACACTTCAATCATTAATACTCCTTCAAAAATCTTTAACCATGATTTTTCATCTTATTCCTTAACACTTCCATCCTAAAATCATAAATATAAATCATGTCCTAAGATTCATCGATCTTAATCTAATCATGCTTATTACTTTAAACATAAGAAAAAATATAATTAATAAATTTTATATTTAATGCATATTTTTCTCATCTTCATCAATAATAACATGTGACTTTACTAAACCTTTATTCATATGATATTTGTTATCCCCTTCTGAATATTTATTCCTAAGGAAATTATTTTTATAGTGACCGTACTCCAAACATTTAAAACAATAAATTATTATTTATACCTTAGGAAGAACTTTATTACCCTCTATTAAGTCAAATAAACTCTTCATTTGTATTTATAATTTTATAAATCTATTCCATCCTTTACTACATATGAAATATCTTATTTTTCTTTTGAGGCATTTCCCTAGGTACCACTTCCCACATTCTGGACATGTAGGAAGTTAAATATTTATAACTTCATGATCTTTAACACCTAAAATTACAAGAAACTCCATTATTATATTATTTCTTTGCATTAGGAAGCTTAAATAGGTTCAAGTTTTTAATCATAACCATAATATTATTCACTCCATCTCTTATCCCATTCGGTTTCTCACTTGAACAACCACCAGATTGTCCTTCACATCCATTGTTAACTTGGTTCCTACTAGTTCCATCCATTTATTACCAAAAAACTAGCTATTATGGGTATATCCTAATAAACCATCTTATAAATATTATGATATCCCCTTAACTATGTCACCTTCTATTCAAATATTTTTATTCAACCAAAAATACCAATAATTCTCTATAATATACTAAACTTTATTGTTATAAAATACTTTAATCATATGATCCCAAAATATCATATTAACCACTGATTTTTTATATTTATTTTTAAATTATTCTCATATAATTACATTCTAACTTTTAAAGTTAACTAAACACTTTATATAATACCAAATATACCTCCCTAGACCCATAAACCCATATCGAATGAAAAATCATAATTTTCTTACAAATTGGATTTTATACCAATAGAAAGTGACCCAAAATTAACCATTACAATTACAAAATAATTAATCCTTATTGATTTAAAAAAACTCAAAAAAAATAGGTTTATAGTTTTATATAATTAATAAAACCCCTTTACGTAACAAAACCCATGTATTTCTCATCCAAAATGACATTTTTTCCACTAAATAATGAATATATTATAAAATATATGTTTTCTTTGTTCAAGGATAAATTCCCATATTTAAATCTATACTTCATAAGTTTTTTCACTTATCCTTAAGCCCTGAGAAAAATATTTTAAAACTAGGGATTATAAAAACAAATATCGGTAAGATATAAAATATAAAACAAACCTATTAATCAATTTAAAATTCATGAAAACCCATAAGGATTTTGAATTTTTTATAAAATAAACTTTAATATAAAATAATAATTCACTTACTCATGAAATAAACTTATTTTTGACAAAATATATTCATAAAAAAATAAAGTTTGTACTAAAAAAACATAATCATGAGGGTTTATTGAAGAAAACATGAAAACTGTTCTTGAAAAAAAACATTTAATCTGAAAATATCATAAACTTTCCTTGAATCATAAGCTCATTTTCTTAGCTCATTAAATAAAAATATTCCCAATAAAAACATAGAAATCATTGAATATAAATTTATTAATATTACGATATTATCCTTATAATCACCCTTATAAGAACCCTTATAAAATAATAACCTTCATGGTTAAGTCCAACATATCAATTAGAAGTATCTTATATATATTTAAATCTATATTATTTACCCAATGAATTGGAGGTATTTATCAAAACCACTCGTTATCATATAAAATGTACAAGAACCATTTCATGAGAAAAAAATAATAAAATCTCGAATTAAATCCCATAAGAAAAAAATACTTTTATTTATCTTATAAAATGAGAAGAAATTTCCTTTCCTTTTAAAAATTACCAAATAAATATGAATATGGTTATATTATAAAAACATAGAAAATTATAGCGGGATATTAATAACAAATAATGTTTATTATGGTTAAAAAGGTAGTTATGTGGTAATATTTTAAAAAAGAATTATTTTTGCACATTTATAAAGAAAGTCAAAAATGAATCGTATGAAAAAAATTGAACATATTCCATTTTAAACCATTTTAAAAAAATTAAAATATAGTTGAAAATGAATATAATCACTCATTTTAGTATAAATAATAAAATTATTGAAGTATTTTAAAGAACATATACATGGATTAAAATAAGTTTAAAACATTTATAATAATTATTTAAAGAAAAATCCCTTAACTCATTTCCCGACTCACTATGTACATCTTTTACTTTCCTGAATAATAAAATTATTTTAATTATATACTTGATTTAAAACATTTTTCATTTTTATTCCCTTACTATTATTCATTTTATTTAATTTATTACGATGTTTTATTTAGTTTTGAAGTTAGTTAATTTTATATCAGAAATCTTAAGTCTGAATAGTTCATAATCTCCAAGATAAATTTGGTGTGTTGACCTTGGTCAATGGGGTCATGGTTCCATCATCTCCAAATTACTAAATTTCATTAAACCATCCCTCCAAAGGTACCCTTCCTAGGCTGGTAACTAAAAAAGGATATAATTAGCCCAGAAGTTTGCCTCTAATAGGCCACAAGTTGGAGACTGGCACTGATGATATATAATTCACACACATAGGAGGCATTACCCACTTGAAAAAATTAAGGAGTAAGAGATAAGATTAAGAACCATCAACTAACATTATTCATAATTTGATAAGTAATACCAAAATATAATGTAATTTCATACATCTGAAATAACTAAAAAATTGGAAAGAAAACTACAAATACCAGAACCAAATCTTTATGAGTGACCACGAAGATCTAACAGATCCTGAATAACTCCTCAATATAGTAACTCCTAGATTAATCACTAACCAACTCCTGTGGAATTGAATAATGGTTTATATATATAAAGGGTGAGCATAACATGTATACTCTTTATGATAATCCCTTCAACCTTTCATGTAAAATTTGAAATAAGTATACTAAATCTCAGTAAATAAATAAATTGAACTAAATAATCACCTAGATTGGTAAAACTAAATTCTCATACTAACCATGGTTCACTAAACAAATATTTCATATAATTAAAGCATTTTGTATCAAAAAACATATATATATATATATATATATAAAGGTACCCTGCTTCCACTTCCTCACTGGTTTTTTACTCTCAAACCCCAATGGCACACATCTTATGATCATCCCTTATATAATTCATCTGACATCCCATACAGAATTAATTAAGATATTCTACATCCTATACATCCCAACACATTTTCATTATCATATCCAAGTAATTACTTGGTAATATTTCTAGAATCCACCATAGAATGTGTAAATTCATTATACTTAAAGCCATGATAGCCCATACATGTTCACTTGTGGGAAGCTGTAACCACCAAAACCATATACATGTATGTTTTATACCTCAAATTTGTATAGCCTACACATATATGTATAGTAAATCTAAGATATATCGCATCACAGTTAGGAACAAACCCTATATCATAATCCATTATAGGTCGGTCTATTCTTACACTTAAAAAAAGAAAAAGGGAGAGTAAGGAAGAGGGAGAATCTAACCATCCACTCTAACTCCACCATAGATATTAGATAAAACAATCTGCAAAACATTTAAGTGTCAGTTTCCCTACCAGATCACCTAGTGAAACATATGAAATTATAAAATATAAAGTATATCACACACAAAAACACTAAGGGAACCTACCTAGACATACACTCATCTACCTCTATTATCGCATAGGAAACTTGGATGTCACTACTAAGGCCAAGATTCAGACAATCATACAAGCATCAAAAATCCATGTTAATTAATTAATCATCCATTAATTAATATTATTCCTTGTATATGATCAAGATTAACACTTTAATATTTTATTATGGTGCCTTCGACACTATAAATTTTCTCTTTTATATTCTCAATAATTTCACCATTTGTACACACCATAAACCACCCCTATTCATTTATTAATTCAATTATCAGTTTATAAATTCTAGTTACTCCTGGTCTCAATGTAATCTAACTCAACAAGGATGCACTTTTCATGCATAAAGTCAAAATATTTCAATAATTTGGAAACCAACCATATAATATTAAACAAAATATCCATTTAAAAATCATCAAGAAACAAATATATATCAAGGATCAATCCCAATATTGAACTCATCCCAACCACTCAATGAGATTCCCACACTATTTCACATATCATAATCAATCTCTCTGTCATCGGTGTTGACCATTGTTACAGCCTTCAGCTTCCATCCCATTTCTCGTAAAATGTTAAAAACCATATTAGGTTATCAATAATCACATAAAGACGCAACAAGGATCTAATTTTAGTAGACAAAACATGCATATTAAATTTATTGTTTCTACATAAAAAATAAAGGAAACTAAGGCTATGGAACTGAGGCATTTGAGCCTCCTATAACAAATATGGGATTGTTCATCCCAAACAAAGTTATTTAGAAAATAACTATTTTTAATTATCATATTGAATTAATCAATTTTTTATGCGTAGGTTTTATGAATCAAACACCCTATAGGATGTTTCTACCAAAATTTAAAAAGCAATAAAACATTCTACACACATTATTTCCCATCTCCAACAATTCTACAAGGATCGATAATTAATGTATCATGATTCTTATAATATTTTATTATTAATAATAAATTTCCATTTCTTATACACTTGCATGCATAATAATCCATGATAAACCAAAACAATAAAATATTTCCAATAATATAGAAAAATATATAAAAAATAATAAGATGCAACAACAAGAATAATGTAAAACTCAGGTGATCTGAAAACCCCATTAACATTTATTTAATGTAGCACATGAGCTTAAATTATAGTAAATAAAAATTATATTTTAATAAAACTATAATAAAATGAACATTTTAATATTTCATGGCACAAAAATCCTAATTTTATAGGATGAATATTGATTTTAAACTTACTAGATAAAAATAACCCTAGAATGAGTTTTTGAAATTTCCCCTTAAAAATAAGAATATATGAATAATTGAGAATATAGTATTTAAATATTATTAATTTTATTTATAATAATGTTTTATAATATTTATATTTAACCATTTATTGACTATAAATTTTATATAAATAAATATAAGATCATTTGGAGGTAAAAAGGGATATTTTTTAGAAAACTGTTCTTAAATACACGATGCCTTTCCATTGTAATTAAAAATAATAATCTTTAATAATGAATGATATGAATGAAATTTTTAGATAATATAACTAAACATATTAATTTATATCCATATAATTATTATTACTAGTTGTATATTTAATATTATATCATCTTATGCTTGAAAAATTCATTTATTTAGAAACCATTTTTCGACACGTTTTGTAGGTTTGTTTTAAAAATTAAATTCCACCACTTATATGAATTGAATTTTGTAAAAGTGATTCCATTTTTAAAATTATCCTAATTAATATTTGGTAATAGTTTCAACTTAATTTTTTTTCATAATTAATCGTAAAAATAGTAAAAAAAAATTAATTATTACGATTAAGGATAATATGGGTTTATCGGGGACTAACCTGAAAAGAAAAGGGTTAAAAATACATAAAAACTTTATGAAACTTAATTTTTTGGTTTTATTTAAACCTTAACCTTATAAATATAAATAATGAGCCATTTGGAGCCATATTTCCAAGAAATTGACTTGACATTATTTTAAACTTTTAAAAATTACAAATGTGCCACTCGCCTCAATTGTAATAGGGCACCTCCTTCCCACACTTCTTCACACCTCTTAAGATATTTATCTCAAACAATGATGAGAAAAAATCTCCCCAAAATAATTATTCACATTATAGAGGTGTTTTATTCCCAAAATATCAACCCTAGGGTTCTTAATAAGAAATCTAAAGGAGGTTTTAATAAGAAAAGGCAATTATCTTCACCAAGTTCTGTATTTTTACTTCTTATTTTACCACCTTCAATTTTGTCATAAAAATTACAATATAATAACACAGGTATCTAAAATATAATTGGATTTTATTATTTTGATTTAATTATATTTATCTATCACTTTCTCTATCAAATGGTAAATAAAACCATTTCTCTTGTGTAAGGCACACAACCACCTCGTGAACTGATGTAATTTGTTTTCCATCACCTACTCAAATAAATAGTCATCATGCTAGAAATAATGAATATATATGATAATTATTGAATAATATTAATTATATAAAATTAATATTTCATCCACTTCCTTTCTCTTTCACCCAATAAGTAAATTATAACGTCGCTTGTGCGTACGAATGGCCTACAGTCTTCACAATGCGATGTGATTCATTTTCCATGTACAAATTTAAGGAATGGTTTAAAAAATGTATCTCAAGAATAAATATGATATTCATAACATTATTAAAATTCAATATATTATGGAATCATGATAAAATTATAAGTACTGAAACTAATGAACTGAAACTTACATGAAAAATGAAACAGTTAACACTCAAAAATAAATAATTTAATAACTATTTATTGATAAATTGGTATTAAAATGTTATAATAAGATAATATATGATATTATAAGTATTTATATGGTTTTGTTATATAATTATCATAAATTTTAATTTATTATATAGGATACTAAAATAACTTACAACATAATTCAGACATGAGGTAAGGGATTATTTCACAATCTTGTCATTATCCAGGATTGTTTATATTTAAGTCTCTTCTAGGGGAATCATTTCATATTTTCATCTTAAATCCAACATATTTTATTATTATTTGGTTATTTCTATAAATTATATGTTTTCCTTTGATTTTACCCTCTTTAAGTACTCAAAATACCCAAATAATGTTTTTAAGGAAACCCAACCTTGTTTTTTAACCCATTCGAGAATATTTCTATTTAATATCTATATTTACCTTAAAATGTACAAAATAATATTTTGAATATTATCGAATTATTTATTAAATAAATTTTTACCCATGTTTACTTTTTGAAAAAAAATTAAAACTAATCTTCTTATCATTTTCTAAATGAGGTATTTTTGACCTTCTTACAAAAGTGTGAAAGGATTGTTCTTTTAAATTATATGGTATAAATGAAATTTATTGCCATCATGATATATCATTGATTTGAATCTTAATTTAAAAGTTTACAAGAATCCTATCAAAGAATATTTTTTCCTTAATATTTGGGAATTTTTTAGATTTTGAATAAGTTGTTTCAAAATGAAAAGGGTATTTCCCTCAAGAAATATTCCAGTGATAATTTTAAAGTATATTTATCTATGTCAAAATTATTTTGTGAATATTATGATTTAATGGTGATGTACTCTTCTCATACAATTTTCCATATCACTCTTTATGTGTTATGATTATGTTTATTGATTAGGGAATTATTAACATTTTTTATGCTAGTTTTCCAATATGGATATTTATGATGATTATGTATCAACATTTTCATATTATGAATAAATTAGACTTACAAAGTGATAGGTGAGGCCTACTATATTCCCTAGATGCATCGGTAGGTCTTATGAGACAAACTAGTTTGGGTATTTGGAATATCCCTTACCTATTTATATTTGTTATCTTGGTACAAGGCATTGATGGTAATATTATGATGTTCGGAATTATGCATTCAATAATTATAAAACTAGTTATTATTATCCATGTTAATATTTATGTTGTTATGTTATCTATAGATTCAGTCCCATTTTATGGTATTAGTTCTATGTCATATTTGATTATTTTTTATATCTTCCATAATATTCATGTTTTATTTAGTTTTTGATATCTTCTGTTGTATGCTTTTTCTCACTGAGCATCTGAGCTCACCCTTTATTATGTTTTCCTTTCACCAGGATATGAAGAAGGTATATATAAATGAAAAATATATATTTAATAGAAGAAATAATAAATTAATCACAAGAGTTATTATATTATATTTCATTTTTTTCTTATGAATTTCTGAATCATATATTTATCCAGTCTCCCTAAACTATTAAACTATTCAATCATTTAGGATGTGATATATTTTTCTTGTGAAAATGTAGTAAAATAATAACTAGTTCTGAGATACTAGAGTCAGAATTTTATAGTTGGAATCAAATTAAGTTTAGAATAAACCTTGGGAACTATATTTTAGAAAATATATATTATGTAATATAATCCTATAAAAATACGAGGATATGTTTAATTATATAATAATATCATAAAGTTTTTGTAAGGTGGATATTATGTAATTTTTTTAGAAATACATCTCTATCTAGATACTATAAGTGGATGTGGTTTTCGCACAGATACATCTAGGGGTAATAACTCTAAAAGGAGTTAGTCAAGTATATATTGGATATCATTATAGTGCATGGTGAGTTTCCCCTTACTACATACCTAGTTTGACACTCTTAGGGGATATTCTTGGATTAATCTACATTTTATATACGAACAAATATAAAAGAATAGAAAATATTGAGAATATTCCTTATGATATTAATATTAATATTCTAAGATTAGATATGAATAAATTTTCAAGATACATCAAGTGTTTCAAACGTTTAAAAATTATACATTATGTTTCATAATATTATGATCTAATATAGTGTATTACATTGTTTATAAATATTACCTAGCAGAAAGAATGGGAACTATATCAATTCATGTATTTGATGTAGGGATTTTCCTCTTGAGTAAGATAATGAATATTGAGCTAGAGGTGTAGCTTGAGATAAACAAATGAAAACCATATTGGGGAAATTGAATCAGTTTATGACCAGTAAAATTACCCATATGAAGTATCCTTATGATATATAATGTGTTGCAACAATGTTGTACCATTTAATGCATCAGTAACCTCCATCATTCAATGGGACAAAAAATATATTTTTGGTCAAGAAATGAATAAGTTCCTTAGAGAAGAAATTTATGTATTTGGGGAGTAATTAAAGGTAAAAAATTTCATGGAATTTTACTATCTCATGGGGAGAGAAGATCAATGATGGTCATTAATTCAAAACACTATGGATAAACAAGAAATATAAAACATGGAGTGAAAGTATTTTAAGGTACTTTTATTGAAAAAGTATTTTCCTCATGAGAAATTAATAGCTATGGAGAGACAATTACAGAGTCTAAGATGAAAGGAATATGAAAATGTTGTTAAGTATGAAGTCATCGTTACAAGGTTAACAAGGCATGGTTCAGACTATCTATATAATACAAAGGGTAAGAGTGGATTTTGTTTTATAGGATAAATACAATCCATTTAAGGGAACTAGTCTCTCAAACCTTATAATCATATGAGGACAATGTTTCATGTGTTATAATGATAGATAAAAAATTATCCAAGTATTATGACTTTAAAGGAAATTAAGATAAGAAGAGGTTGGTTGAGCACTCTGGAAAAGAAAATACGAAAAAAGGGAATAAGGGAAGGTGGGATTTATAAATTGTAATAAATATGAAAAGAAACATTGTGGAACATGATTACTTAGGATGGTATTTTTCTTGAAGTGTAGATAGAAAGGACATCATTATCATGATGGAAAAGGAAAGAATAATCTTCCAATTTTCAATGATTTTACTATAAGTATATGGGATAATATGAAAAATAATGTCCCGGGTATCAAGATAGTTTTCCTTAGAAAAATACAAGGGATCAAGTCTAATATTATGTGATCAAAACAACTGAGGTTGAAGTTCACAAAGATATGGTAGCAGTTTCTTTAATCGTAACCTCAAATTTAGCTAATGCTTTATTTGATTCTGGTTCTTCAGACACTTTTATATCCTCCACATTTTCCGATAAAATTATATATTTTCCTAGAACGTTAATAAGGGATTTATCAGTTAAGAATCATTTTGGAAGTCTCACCACAATATGGATGTGTCAGTTAGTTCCCATTATGGCACATAAACATACACTATTTTTTGACTTTATTATTATACCTATGGTTGATTTTCATATAATCCTTTTTATGTACCAACTTTCAAAATATGATGAAAATTTTTATTATAAAGATAAGGAAATCATGATTCATGATGGAGATATGAAATTACTTATCTTTAGAGGGGATAATTCATCATCTGATTCAATCCTATATCCACCCCTATTAGATATTATGAATGAAATTATTGGGTAATAAGATTAGACACACTATAAGGATGGAAAATGTAATATTCAAATTGAGTATTTACCTATTTTATAGGAACATATTGATGTATTTCCTAATGAATTACCTAAACATCCACCAGAGTGTGAAGTTAATTTTTCCACTGATTTAATCCCTAATTAATGACCTATATCGAAGAATCCCTATAGAATGGCCACTGTGGAATTAATGTAATTGAATAAATAACAAGAAGAGTTTTGTAATAAGGTATTTATATGCCCTAGTGTTTCACTTTAAGGAGCCCCTTTTCTTTTTATTAAGAAGAAAGATGGATCTATGAGAATTTTCATTGATTATAGGTAAATCAATGATATTATGATAAAGTAAATGTATCCTCTACCTTGAATTTATGAATTATTCATTTAAATTCATGTATCAAAATATCTTTAAAATACTAAACTTCATTCTGGGTATCATCAATTGAAATTAAAGAAGGAAAATATTATAAAGACTGCATTTTGAATAAGGTATGGAAATTACGAGTTTACTGTAATTCCATTTGGATTAACTATTTCACCCTCTATTTTTATAAATCTATTGAACAGAGTATTCAAGTAATATATTGATGATTTTTTATGGTATTTATTAATGATATCTTGGTGTTTTCTAAAAGACATGAGGACTATGAGAATCACTTTCATATCATTCTTGATACTCTTATAAGAAAAGAGTTATATAGTAAATTTAGAAAGTGTGAATTATGCCTTCAGAAATATAATTTTCTTGGTTATATTTTCTCCAAGGATGGAATCTCAGTTGATCCTTTATTGATAAAGGCAGTTAAAGAATGGCTTATACAAATAAATATAATCGAGTTACGTGATTTCAATGGTTTAAAAGGATATTATTAGCGGTTTGTTTAATTTTTTTCTGGATTAGAAAATTTTTTAACAAATATTACATGTAAAGGGGTTAATTTTGAATGGATAAAGGAATATGAATAATGTTTTGAATAATTCAAGAGTATATTGTTCAATTGTCCAATTTTTAATCTACTATCATAAAATGATGTATCTTTTATATATAGTGACACATCAAATAATAGGCTTGATCATGACCTTATATAGAATGATAATGTTATTTAATATGCATAATGGTAGATAAAAACCCATGAACCAAACTATAAAACTCATGATCTTGAGTTTATGGCCATAATATTTTCTTTAAAGATATGGATACATTATCACTACGGTGAAATATGTGAGATATACATAGATCATAAGAGTCTAAAATACATCTTTTCATAAGAAGATATCAATATGAGGAAAATAAGATGACTCAAGATACTTAAGGATTATGATTTATTAAGAAACTATAATCCAGAAAATAAAAATAAGGTTTCGGATGTATTAAGTAGGAAAGATCATGGATTTGTGACCAAAATAATAATTGAAAGGGTTCTTATGTTCATGGATTTTGTAAAGATGGATCATGGAATAATTAATTAAGGGAAAAATAACTCTTTTTTTAAATAATTTCCAAACCATATTTATTGTAAAATATAAAAAGTTCACATCCTTATGATGAGAATTTTCAAAAGTAAATTAATGTCGGGGATGGTTGGAAATTGGAAGACTTCGTACATGAAGGTGGCATTCTGAAATTTGGAAAGAGGGTATATGTTCTATATATACCTGAGTAGAAAAGGGAATTATTATATGATTATCATAGATCAAATTTATTTATGAACCCTTGTAGCACTAATATGTATATGGATTTGATGTATCATTTTTTGTGGAATAAAATGAATTGGGAAATTATTGATTATATATCAAGACGCTTAGTTTTTCAACAATTGAAGGCTGAGAGATATCATCCAACAGGAGTCATGAAACCTTTATTTATTTCTATGTGGAAATGGGATGACATTAATATGGATATTTTCACTATATTTGAAAATAATCCTAGAAATAATAATGCAATATGGGTTATTATTGATTTTCTTACCAAATATATAGATTTCCTCACTGTAAGAGAAGATTTACCTATGGAGTGGCTTGAAAAACTCTATATTAATGAATTTTTAAGCCTTCGTGGAGCACCTTTTTTAATTATTTCTTATCATGATCCATGATTTACATATAAATTATGGAAATTTATTTAAAAGTCCCTTAATAACGAGCTTCATTTGAGCACCGCGTATCATCCTCAAAATGATGGGCAGTCTGAAAGTACTATTTAAATTTTCAAGAGACTTTGAGGTCATGATCACTTTAATTACATTATTTTAAGATTACTATTTACCTTTTTTATAGTTTTATTATAATAATATCTTCCATTAAAGTATTCAAATAGTGTCATATGAAGTATTATATGGAAATACATTTCATACTTCTATTTTTTGGGATGAAGTTGTTGAAAGTAAAATTATAGGCCCAAAACTTGTGGAGTAAACAACCATAAAGTTAAATTCTATTATGACTCATATAAAAGTGGATCAAAGTAGGAAACAGTTACGCTGATAACTGGAGGAAATATTTGTAATTTCAAGTGGGAGATCACATTTTCTTGAATGTATCTCCATGGAAGGTTGTTACAAGGTTTAGTAAGAAAGGGAAACTGAGCCCCAGATACATCATACCTTTTGAAATTTTAGAAAGAATTAGATTCGTGGCTTACTTTTTGGAAATCCCACCAAGTATCTCTAAATTACTTGATGTGTTCTATATATTATTGTTAAGTAAGTAAATGATACACCCAATGCTTGGGTTCACCTATGAAGAAATAGAATTAGAGCTTGATCTATTTTAATATGAAAAGCCTATCCATATTCTTGACACTAGAGAGAATGTATTGAGGAATTAGATGACTTGACTAGTAAAGTACCTCAGAGAAATCATAAAATTAAAGAAACAAGGTGGGAACCAGAGGATTTTATAAATAAGAACACCCTAATTTTTTTATAAATTAATATCCATCAAAATTTAGTGGATGAAATATTTATAGGAGGGAAGAATGTAATTCCTGAGATTAAATTATAATAAGTGAACATTTTATTTTAATAAAACAATAATACAATGAGAATTTTAATATTTTATGTCCAAAAAAATCCTAATTTGATAGGATGAATATTGATTATAATATTAATAGGTTAAAATAATACTAGAATGAGTTTTTAAAATTTTCCATTATAAATAAGCTTCTATGAATAATTCAGAACAAAGTATTTAACTATTCCTAATTTTAATTACAAAAAATTGTTATAATATGTATAATAAACCATGTATAGATGTAAAGTCCCAAAATTATATCAATGATATTTCCCTTCTTATGTTTATTTCATATAGTATTGATTACAAGAAATCAATTATATAACACAATACAAACTTTATAAATGAAGAATTAATGAAATAAGAGGTATTTATAGAAGTTAAAGAACCTATACCATTGAAATAGTAACTTGACCTTAGGAATATTAATATGAAATTTATGAATAGTAAATCATCCAAATGAATATTAACATCCCCCTTATTGTATAAATAAAATTTAGGCATCTTATAAATGAATGTATGATATAATTATATCAAAATATAAGTAAGTGAATATTATAAAAATTAATAATTAAGTGTTGGTATTTTTGAAAGTCATAAATATTTAATTACAAGTTTATAATTAATAAAATATTTTAAAATAAAATTTATTTTCATAAAATGTATTTATAAATTAATATTTTTTCTTGTGATTTTAGGATAATTTTATGACACTTTAGTAAATTTTCCAAATTTTTATAAAATTAGTTATAATTGTTAAAATCTATTTTTAACGAGAAAATGATGATTTTAATTAAAAATTAAATT
This sequence comes from Viscum album, assembly GCA_963277665.1. Lineage (NCBI taxonomy): Eukaryota > Viridiplantae > Streptophyta > Magnoliopsida > Santalales > Viscaceae > Viscum > Viscum album. Next base: position 1,200,664,984 of record OY728119.1, on the reverse strand, counting down.
TATCATATTTAGAAAATTATTTTCATAAAATTTAGTTCATTTTTTAATTATTCACATCAAAAAATGGTTATGGAGATTTTTTGGTATTTTTTTAAAATACTTGAATTTTGGTGAATAGTAAAATATGATAATTTACGATAAATGTTAAATACATGAATTATTGAGTAATAAGTGATGTATTAATGATTTAAGCCCATAATATCAAACTATCCTTAATTATTTTAATATATTTAGTGATAATTATCAAACTATTTATAGTCTTGATCCAAAAATAATAAACAAATGAATTAAATATTCAAAAAAACACCTCTTCTCCACTATAAATACCACCCCTTCTTCTCACTGCTTAAAATCTTGAAGACTTATCAAATTTATACTAAATAATATTCCAAAGTCCATCCCCCACATCCATGATATCTTGGTCTCATCAAGAGATCAAAAACATTTTCCAAAGGAGGTTCTCAAGAAGGATAATTCAAGTGGTAAAATCCACGTCCTTTTCCTTTTAATTTCTTTTCAATTTCTTTTCTTTTGTTATTCTATCCTCACCTACCATCATGAAAAACTCATTATAACTAAATTACATTACATATACTATAATTTCTTTATGATAATGTAATAATCCATCATTAATACCCTTCTTCTATCCCTTTTATTCTAAAAATTGAAACTTGTTCTGTGAGGTGTTGTTTCATAGCCTTGATGAATGACAAGTTTTCATCTTCCTTCACCGCCTTTAAGGATTTTCATGAAATAATTTTAATGGTTGAAGTATGTTTTAAAATTTATATTAAAACCGTTTTTCCTTTTGTAATTAACTTATTAACATAATACTAAATGATAAAACAAAATGAGTTCATTGTGATCTAAAACTGCTTAAATTAATCTAAATGAATATCATTAACATGTTATAAAATGATTCATCCTAATATCTAGGAAAAAAAATATATATATATATATAATAACAATTACAGTTATTTATGTTCATTAATAACATATAATTACAATTATTTATAATTATACCCATTTTACATGAAGTTCATTACTTATAAATAAGCAAATCGATCATAAAAACCGAGAAAACAAATGCTAGATAAATAATTGATAAGCAAGACCATTTTACATGAAGTTCATTACTTACCCATTTCATATGTATATGTTTTTTATGTTGATACCAATTTATATTAGTAATTAATTGTGCTTGGTAAGTTATGGGTGGGTCCCTCAATATCCCATTGATGCATTGGTATGTCTCATGAGACAAACTAGACTAGGATTTTACCCATTATGTATGGTGTCTTGGCCAACACCTTGACGGTATGTTTATGATGTCCATAATTATGCATTACCTCATTATGAAACAAGTAATTGATAGTCCATGTGATTATTCAACTAGTATAATATATGTAGTTATGTTTTATTATGGCATTATTTAATCAACTTTTATTCTTTCCATTTTATACTCAAGATTATGTTTTAATGACATGTGTTTTTATTTATTAATCATGCCTTATTATTTATGTTTATTATAGATTTTGCTATATTACTTACCCTTACTGAGTATCTGAGATCACCCATTTCTGATTTTTTATTTTTTCCCAAGATGAAAATATGTATATTATGAATGACTTGTAGTGATAATCTAGGAGTTATTGGAGTTTCTAATGGATTTTCTATGTTGTTTTTCCTTTCAAGTAGTAATAAAAAAATTTATGTATATATTATGGCTTCTAAAACTACTAAACTAATCGGTCCTTTAGAATTTTAGTCTTGTATATATTCCAATGTAATAAATTAAGGCACCAAATCTAGGAAACTAGGGTTGGGGTATTTACAGTTTGTAAGAACAACCTAAAATTTTGGTAAAGTAGAGATTATGTGAGTATTCCTAGATATAAATCCATGTCTGCATACTACAAGTGGATGTGGTTTTAGAACAGATGTGCCTAAGGGTAACAAATTTTATAAGGTGTCTCGGTCCTGACTCTGGGTAACCTTGTACATGACAACGGGCCTTACAAAATACTCATTTTAACACTCTAGGGGGATATTCCTAAGATAATTCACATTTTCTTTACAAAACATTATGAAGGATTTAAAACTAAATATGTCCCAAAAGAAACCATGTTTATGATTATGAGATTATTTATCCATAAAACTTCAATTTATGTTAATTATTTTGCTTGTTTGAGATTATACATTACGATTCATAACCTAATCTAGTGTATTCTATTATTTATAAATGGTGCTTAGTGGAAGGAATGGAAACCATATCAATGCACATATCACATGTAGGTATTTCTCTCCCATGTAAGATAATAATATCAGTACTATAGTTCTGACTGGTGATGAGAAAATTATAACTATACTGGAATAGTTGATTCAGGTTATGAAAAATAACCTAACCCGTATGGATAATCCTGGTCCATAATGTGGAGGATCAATGTTAGACCTCTTTATGATACAAAAACCTCCATCATTCAACAGGGAAAAACATTCATATTAGAGTAGTGGATAAGTTCCTTAAAGAATATATTTCTCACTTTGCGAAGTAATGAAAGGTAGAAGGTTATCATGGCAGTTTATCATCTCTCGGGATATGCTTATAAATGGAGTTCATTGATTCAAAAAACAAATGAGGAGGAAGAAATTGAAAATATAGAATGGAAATATTTTAAGAAAATATTCCTAGAAAAATATTTCCCTCATGAACAACGAGAATATATGGAGAGAAAATTATTGAATCTGAGGAAAAAAGGATGAGAATGTTTCCAAGTATGAAGCCAATTTTAAATGGTTACAAAGTCATGTCATGGACTACATATATAATCCAAGGAATAAGATAGATCGATTATTTGATGTGTTAAAACCATTCCTATGAAAGGAACCGGTCTCCAAAATTTTCTCATCATATGAAGATATAGTATCATGTGTTATCAAGATAGAAAACTAATTATCTAAGTATTATGACTTTAAAGTAAGTTAAGAGAAGAAGGGGAATTCTGAACACTATAGAAAAGGAAATAAGGAAAAGGAGAATAAGGGAAGAGTTTATTTTCCATCCTATGATAATTATGGGAAGAAATAACTTATTAATTGCCTGAAGAGTATGAGTGTTTTTTACAATTGTGGAGAAAAATGCCACTAATCCCATGATTTTAAGGGAAAGAACGAATATATCAATGTTCAATTATAAAATTGAAAAGATATGGGACATTTTGTAAATGATTATACTAATAATCAAGGAAAATTTCCATAAAGAAGGCCAAGGTAGCAAGTTAAAGATTATGGGATCATAACTGATGAGGTTGAAGTTCCTAATGACGTAGTGGCTGGTACATTAATTGTTTCCACAAACTTATCCAATGCTTTATTTGATATGGATCATCGCATTCTTTTATATCTTCCCATATTTAAAAGAAAATTATAAAATTCCCTTTTTATTTAATAAAGGATTTTTTAGTCAAGAATCCTATGGGAAGTATCATTTCAATGAAGATGTATCGGTTAGTCCCCTTTATGACATATAAACGTGCTTTACATGTTGACCTATTCATCAATCCTATGATTGAATTTTACATAATCATCGTTATGGATTGGATTTAAAATTATGATGTCAAAATCTATTTCAAGAAGAAGGATGTTGCAATTTTTTAGAATGATTTATAATCCTTTATCTTTATGGAAGAAACATCATTAGCTAACTCTTATCTAGACACACCCCTAGTAGCTCTACTAAATTAAATACTTGGGGAGGAATATAAAAAATCATCTATGGATGAGGAAATAAATATTCAAATTGAAGATGTACCTATTGTACAAGAATATATAGATGTATTTCTGGAGGATTCACATGGACATCCTCTAGAGCAGGAAGTTGAGTTCTTTATTTATTTAATTCTTGGTGCAAGACCTATATCAAAGACTCCTTATAGAATGGACACTATGTAATTAGTGTAACTAAAGAAAAAACTAGATGAATTGAGTGATAAAGGATTAATTTTCCTTAGTGATTCTCCATGGGGGGCCCTTATTCTATTTGTCAATAAAAAAAGATGGATCCATGAGGTAGTGCATTGAATATAGAGAAACCAATTTTATTACAATAAGGAAAAAGTATCCCCTACCTCTCATTGATGATTTATTTGATCAACTTCATAGAGCTCAATACTTTTTGAAGATTTACCTTCGATCTGGATATCATCAATTGAATGTGAGGAAGGATGATACTCTAGAGACAGTATTTCAAACCGGATATGGACATTATGATTTTACAGTAATTCCATTTGGAATGAATAATTCACCCTCAATTTTCATGGATCTAATTAATGGAGTTTTTAAAGAATATCTTTATGAATTATTTGTGATATTTATTGATGATATCTTGGTATACTTTAAATTCTACAAAAACCATGATAATCACTTGTGGATTGTTCTTAAGACTCTTAGAAGAAATGAATTATATAAAAATTTTATCAAGTGTGAATTTTTGATTTATTCATTTTCTTTTATTGGCCATATTGTCTCAAAGGGTGGAACCTCAGTTGTACCTATGAAGGAAAATGTAGTTCAGGAATGTACTATACAAATGAACATAACTGAGGTACATAGTTTTATTGTTTTATCATGTTATTATTAGAATTTCATTCAAAACTTCTCCTAAATATCTAACCTATTAACCAAGATTATTCGTAAAGGGGTAAAGTTTGTATGGAAAAAATAATGTGAAGAATTTTTTGGATAATTGAAGAGGATATTAGTGAATTCTCTTATACTGAATCTACCATCAGGAATTGGTGGGTTTGTGATTTATAATGATGCATCAAATAAATGACTTGGTTCTGTCCTTATATAGAATGATAGAGTTATTTACTATGCATCAAGGCAGTTAAAAACTCATGAAAAAAAATATAAAACTCATGATATTGAATTAGTATCTATAATATTCTCTCAAAAAATATGGAGATACTATCTCTATGGTGAAAGATGTGGGATGTATATAGATCACAAGAGTTTAAACTATATCTTCTCATAGAAAGAACTCAACATGAGGCAAAGGTGATAGCTCAAGATGGTCAATGATTATTATTGTTCAATACACTATCACCCAAGATAGGAAAATAAGGTATCAGATGCATTAAGAAGGAAGGATCATGGAGTTCTGAACAAAATGAGGATTGAAAAGGATCTTATGTGCACGGATATAGAAAATATGGATATGGTAATTATCAAGGAAGGTGAAACATAATTACTTTTTCAACTGGTTTCCCAACCATCTTTATTGGAAATAATTAAAATTTCTTAGTGTGATGATGAGAGTCATCAAAAGGAAAATAAATCTGTGAATGATGGGAAGTTTCCAGACATCATGTGTGAGGATGGAATAATGAAATTTGGGAGGAGGCTATGTTTTACATCAATACCTAAGCTAAAAGGGGAGTTATTGGATTATTCCCATAGATCAAATTTCTTTATACACATTGGTATCAGTAAGATGTACAGATATTTTAAGGAATATTTATGGTGGGATAATATGAAGCGGGGAATTGTTGATTATGTAACAAGATGTTTAGTTTATCAACAGGTGAAGGCTGAAAGACAACAACCTAAAGGTTTCATGCAACCTCTCCTTATTCATAAATGGAAATGGGATGAAATCACTATACAATTTTTCACCGGATTACCAAAAACTCCCATAAATAATGATTCAATATGGGTAATTATTGATCGACTTACCAAATCCACACATTTCATTGCTATAAGGGAGGATTTTCACAAGAGTGCCTTGAACAACTCTATATTAGTGAATTTTTAAGACTTTATGGAGCATCTCTCTCAATTTTTTCTGATCATGATCCACAATTTACATAGAAATTCTATAAAATTATTCAGAAATAATTTGATATTAAGCTTCATTTGAGTATTTCTTATCACCCTCAAACTAACGGGCAATCATAAAGAAAAATCCAGACTTTATATGACATATTGAGATCATGAACACTTGACTTTAAAGGTATTTGGATCAGTATTTACATTTGGTAGAGTTTTCCTACAACAATAGTTTCCATTATAGTATTCAAATGGAATCATATGAAGCATTGAATGGAAAAAGATGTCATACAGCAACATGTTGGGATGAATTTGGTGACAGGAAGCTTGTAGGACCAGAGCTTATGGAGGAAATAATAGAAAAGGTAAAGACTATTCAAACCCATATCAAAGTATCTCAATGTTGTCAAAATAGTTATAGAAATAATTGAAGAAAGAATTTGTAATTTCAAGTGGTAGATCAAGTTTTCTTGAAAGTATCTCTATAGAAGGGTGTTATAATATTTGGAAATAAAGGAAACTAAGCCCCATGTACATTGTTCCTTTTAAAATTATAGAGATAATTTTAGTTGTGGATTATTATTTTTCAATGTCTACTAGGCTTTCCAAAGTTCACAATGTGTTCCACATATCTTTCTTAAGGAAGTACATGCCAGACCCAATGTGTGTTCTTACTTATGAAAAATTAGAATTGGAACCCTATTTATCTTACTGTGAAGAGCCTATCCGGATTCTGGACACTAAAGAACAGGTTTTGAGGAATCATATGACTTGACTAGTAAAGGTGATTTGGAAAAATTATAAAATTAAAGAGGTGGTGTGGGAACCTGAGGAGATGATGATAAAGAGCTACCCAAATATTTTTTTGGGGTGCCAATTCAGAAATTTTGAGGACTCAATTTATAGTGGCGTGGATTTTGTATCTTAGTGATGATGGATTCTAGTTAGTCTCACTGGTGTTATGACAAATATTCATCTACTCATTTCTATTCTCTTGCTCCAGAACTCCACCTCCCTATCCGAGGGGGATCTGCGTTGTGGTATTCTCGGTGCCTTGGGTTGGGAGTTTGAGAGTATCGACATCATGGTGATTTCAGTAACATTCGTTCTCAAGTGGATGGCCTTCTCTGGTGCATAACGGTGATTTTGAAGGTGTTGTTATTCTAGAGACATGATGATGTAGTGAATGGATCATTTTTTGTTCCACAATAGAAGTTCAACACTGATGATGCATTGATACACTGATGTAGCCCCGAGTAGACTTTGATGATGTTTTGGTGTTACTGGTGTGGTGCAATGCTTCTGGTGAAGATGGTGTCAACATTGACAATAGTAGTAATGATTATGGTCTGGGTGGCACGTGGCCCTATTTCACACAAGGCGTAGGTCTCGAGGTGTGATATTTCTTTGAATTTTGAATTTTAAATGTGGTTTTTTAGGATATTTTGAATTTTAAATGTGGATTCTGGGAAGGGTCGAATTATGACTATGTAAATTTGTAATGGTTCCCACTTCTCCTTAAAGTGGATATTTCAAAAATCAAAAAAAAGATTTGGAGAGTTATAAATCAAATCATTATATCATTATATCATAGTATAAGTAAGTTAATATTTTAAAAACTAATAATTAAGTGTTAGTATTTTTGAAAGTCATAAATATTTAATTAAAAGTTTATAATTAATAAAATTATTTAAAATAAAACTTATTTTCATAAAAATTATTCATAAATTAATATTTTTTTTATTATGATTTTAGGATAATTTTATGAGACCTTAATTAATTTTTCATAATGTTATAAAATCAGTTATAGTTTAAAAATCTATATTTTCCGAGTAAATGATGGTTTTAATTAAAAATTAAAATTCTCATATTTAGAAAATTATTTTCATAAAATAGATTCATTTTTTAATTCTAAAAATCAAAAAATGGTTAGGGTTAATTTTTGGGATTTTTCTAAAATATTGAATTTTTGGTGAATAGTAAAATATGATAATTTATAATAAATTATAAATACATAAATAATTGAGTCATAGGTGATGTATGGATGATGTAAGACCACAATATATAACTCTCCTTCACTATTTTAATATATTTGGTGATAATTCTTAAAATATCCATAGTCTTTAACCTAAATAATAAACAAATTAGTTAAATATTCAAAAAACACATCTCTCCTCCACTATAACTACCACCCCTTCTCCTCACACCTTACAAGCTTTGAACCTTGTAAAATTTCTTCTAAATACTCTTATAAAGTCCCTAACCCACTTCTATGAGATTTGGGTATCATAAAGGTACCAAAACCATTTCCCTAAGGAGGTTCTCAAGAAGGAGAATTCAAGAGGTAAAATTCTGTTCCTTTTCCTTTTAATTTCTTTTAATGTTCTTTTCTTTTATTATTATCTCCTCACATCCCCTCGTCCAAATAGCATGATAACTACATTAACTTAAATATACTATAATATTTTTATTATAATGGAATAATCCATCATTAATCCCATTATCATATCCCTTTTATTCTAAAAATGGAAATATTGTTCGTGAGGTGTTGTTTCATCACCTTCAAGGACGACAAGTTTTCATTTTCCTTCATCATCTTCAAGGTTGTTCATGAAACCATTTTAATGGTTGAATAAGACTGTAAAATAATTATTAAATACTTTTTTAGGTTTTTTAAGTAACATTTTTACATAATACTAAATGATAAAACAATATTATTTTGTTGCTATCTAAAACCGCTTAAATTAATCTAAATGAATATCATTAACATGTTACATAATGATTAATCCTCCTATCTTGGGAAAAACAATATATAATAAAAATTACAATTATTTATGTTAATTAATAACATATAATTCCAATTCTAGATAATTATACCCATTTTACATGAACTTCATTACTTATAAACAAGTGAGTCGGTCATGAAAACTGAGAAAACGAACGCTCCATAATGATGAAATTAAACTCTATAACTCATCAAAAAAATGTAAATAAACTTAATAAAAAATAATAAATCAAATAAATGTATATAATGTTCTTAATTAATTAATTAATGTATTTAATTTTATTATCTAGGACATTAAGGTCAATTGCAGAACACATTCAGGCATAAGGTAAGGGATTCTACTCAAACCTTCATTTTTTCCTTCGGGTTATTCTTACATTATATGTACCCTAATGATATGCTTATTTATTTTTATTTAATTGTTATATATTCTATTTATATTTTCAAAAATCATATATCCATATCATTTCATCTATATTTTATCAATAAATACATGTTTTACAAGGTTCCCTTCTCAATTCTTCCCAATAAGAAAACCCGATTAAATAGAACTTCCCGATTTCTTACCCATTTTCAAGTACCATAAATATTTGTTCTAAGACTCCATTACTTTTCTTAATTTACTTATTTTTTCATAAAAAACTATATTTTTTAATTTATGGTTTTATACAAACAATTATGTTAAATACAAATGATTTTTTCAAAAGAACTCTTCTTTGCAAAGTAAAACGGGTATTTCTCCCAAAAATTTCACAAATATTTTATTATAGTATTTCCATTTATTTAAAAAATATATTTTATTTTATGATTTATTTAGATTGATCTAATATTTTTATCATATACCATAATTTATTAAATTGTTTATTATAAGTTCAACTGTGGATGTGATATCTTGATACCATTCACTGTACTACTCACAATGGTTAGTGATTATGTTTACGGATTGGGAAAAGTTATTTACATTTCATATGTATATGTTGATTATGTCTATAACAATTCATACTAGAAATTAATTTGACTTATTAAGTGATGGGGGGGCCTTCTATATCCCCTCAATACATCGATAGGTCTCATGAGGCAAACTAGACTGGGTTTTTACCCATTATGTGTGGTGTCTTGGCCGAGTCATTGATGATATGTTTATGATGACCAGTATTATGAATTCCCTAATTATGAAATTTTTAATTTATAATCCATATGATTATTAAACAATTTTAATATAAATGGTTATTTTTTATTTTAGAATTATTTAATCAGAGTTTATTCTTTCTATTTTATACTCAAGATTATGTTTTAATGGCATGTGTTTTTAGTTATTCACTATGCATTATTATTTATGTTTATTAAAGATTTCATTGTATTTATTACCCTTACTGAGCATCTGAGAGCACCCATTTATTATGTTTTAATTTTCAATAGGTTGAAAAGATGTATATTATGAATGAATTGCAGGGATAATCTTGCAGTTATGGGAGTTTCTAATGGATTTTCTATGTTGTTTTTCATTTCAAGTTGTAATGAAATATTTAGGTATGTATTCTGGATTCCAAAACTCATAATTGATCGGTCTTTTGGGATTAGAGTATTGTATCTATGATAATGTAATAAAATAAGACACTGAATCTGGGAAACTAGGGTCAGGTTCTTTATAATAAATTATCAATTTTATATAAATAAATATAAATTATGTTGATTGGTAGGATGATCCCATAAGGGGCTCCGCGAATCCTAGGGGTTTCCCCTGTCGCCATCTTCACCCTCTCCGGCTCCGTTCGATGGCGTCCCATCCTCGGCTTCCTACTTGGTGACTTGTGGAGTATGGCTCGCGAAATTTTTGGCTCGACTCGTTGAGGCTACCTTCTCCGTGCCCTTCCCCCAAATCTGATAAAGATTTTCCCAATGGTGTGGTGAAGGTTCGGTCGAGTCCCTTCTCTCGCAGCCTCATTTCGGTGTCAACGGCGGATGCGTAGGGAGGTTCGATGTGGACAGGAGTGCAGTTGTGGAGGTGGCGACGGGATTGTGTCTTTGGATCACGTCTAGGACCTTCTTCCGTCTTTTTGGTGTTCGGGTGGATTTCTAAGGTGAAGTTTTTCATCCCTTGAGTTCTTGGATCATTTTTTTGGTTTAGGACGATTTGTTGTTGGGTTCTTGCGATGCAGCATATTCTTTATGTTTGAAGCTGATTGTCTTGGATCTGTTTGTTTTGGTTTGGTCTGTGATTTTTGATTTTGGATTTTTGGTGCATGGTTCTTGAATCTCTTGATTGTTGAGCGGTTATTTGGGTAAGAAAGCATACATCAGGACCTGAAAATGTTGAAGGATTTTATGTTCCAACATTAGAGGAGCTGTGAATCATAGGTCTGCTTTGGTATTTTTTTATTATTGTGTTAAAGGCTCGGGATTGGTGTATAGTCTGGTTTAATTTATTGAATCGGTGGATTGGAATTTTCATTTTTCATCTTTGGGTCTTTGTGGTTCGAGGTTTGTGGGCGCTGCATCCTGTTGGCATTTGAGGTTGGGTTGCGGTTCTCTATAGAGTAGGATGCGACTCAGGACAGTATGGTCTTCCTCGATCTGGATTCTTTGTTGTCCTTCTATGGATGTGTTCTTCTTGGAGTATTTTCAGGAGTCCATCTCACGTCGTTGGAGGGTTTGGGTTACCTTCGACTGGAGTTCGCTGGTGGTTTGGTGGTTTTGGGCTGGTGTCGATGGTTGCATCAGTGGAATTCGAGGAGACTGGTTTTGAGGTTTGTTCATGCTTTCTTGAGTTTTGTGATTTCTGATTTCTGGTAGTTCCTTGGCCTTCTCTTGGGTTATTCCGACTCCTGCTATGAATATTGTCAGTTTGAATGATGGTGTGGTTGATTTTTCTTGTTGATTTAGTTGTTTGGTTGGCTATTATATTTCGGAATTGGTGTTTGAAGCGTGTTTGTTGTGAAGTCATGTATGGTTTAAAACTTTTCCTCAAAAGTGTTTGTTGGTTTCTCACTTTTTCCTCAAAAGTGTTTGGAAAATAAAAATATTAATTTTCAGTCAGTATAAATAAATATATGATCATTTGTAGGAAAAAGGGATATTTTTTAGTAAACTATTTTAAAATGCATAATGACTTCCCACTTAAATTAATAAAAATAATATTTTTAATGAATCATTTGAAAAAAAAAATTATAGATTATATATCTAAATATCTTAATTTAAATTCATATAATTTTTACTACCAGTGATATAGGTAATATAAGATCATATTATTCTTGAAAAATTAATTTCTTGAAAAATAGTTTGTTAACACGTTTTGCAGGTTTATTTTTAAAATTAAATTCTAACACTTATGTGAAATGAATTTGATAAATACACTCAAAATTTTGAATCATAATAATTATTATAAGTTAATAATTTCAACTTAATTTTTTTCATAATGAATGGTAAAAATCTTAAAAAATTAATTACTGAGGTTAAGGTTAAAACGGGTTTACTGAGGGGTAAACCAAAACAAATAAGGGATAAAATACCTAAAAACTTGATGAACCCCCATTGGTTATTTTTATTTTTAACTTTGCCATATAAAAATAGAATATTATCTATTTTAGAGCCATATTTTCAAGAAAGTGACTTGATATTATTTTAAAACTTTGAAAAAATTCAAGTGTTCCACTCACCTCAATTACAAAAGGGAACCTCATCCCATCATGTTTTCACACCTATTAATCCATTTATATCAAAAAACCCTGAATCAATATCTCTCAAACATCCTTATCCATGTTATAGAGGTTTTTTTATTCCTAAAATACCAACCCCAGGGTCCTTAATAAGAAATATAAAGGAGGTTTTTCTAAGAGAAGGTATCTTCACCAAACTCTTTCTTTTTTACTTCTTCTTTTACCACCTTAACTTATGTATTAAAAATTAAAATATAATAATAAAATTATCTCCTATATACTAATATGTTATTATTTTTATTTAATAATATTTATCCATATCTTTCTCCATTAAATGGTAATAATAAAATCATCGCTCATGTGTACGGTGGACCACCGCCTGGTGAACCGATGTAATTTTTTTTCCATCACCGAATCACATGAATAATAAAAAATTTCTAAACCATGAAAATATATTATAATTATTAAATAATATTTATTCTATAAAATTAATATATAATCAAATTAATTTCCCTTTCACCCATTAAGGAAAGGATAACGTCGCTCGTGCGCACGTACAGCCTACCATCTCCACAAAGGGATGTGATTAATTTTCCAAATCCAAATTTCAATAATGAATATAAAAATATATATAATTAATAAATATGATATTTATAACATTTTAATATTCTAAATATTATGTAACCATGATATAATTACAAGGAACTAAAATAATAAACTGAAACTTACATGAAAAATGAAACTATTAATACTCAAAAATGATGAATTTTATAAATGATTATTGAAAAGGGGTATTGAAATGTTATAATTGGATCATATATGATATTATAATTATTTATATGGTTATTTTATAAAATTATAATAAATTTAAATTCATTATACATGAGTCTAAATGCAATTACAACTCAATTTGGACCTGAGGTATAGGTTTATTTCACAATCTCATCATTATTAGGGTTTATTTATGTTTAAGTATCTTCTTGGGGAATTAATTTATATTTTTATCTTAAAACCAATACATTTTATTACTACATATTTATTTATTTAAATTAAATTTTTCCTTTTATTTTCCTCACTTTATGTACTCAAGATACCAAAATAATGTTTTTAAGGAAAACTGACCTTATTTTTATATCGGGTCAAGAATATTTCTATTTGATGTACATATTTCCCTTAAAATTTCTAAAAGAATATTTTTAATATTATAAAATGATTTATTAAATACATATTAACCCTTTTTCTAATTTTAAAAAAATTAAAAGGGATCTTCTTTTCATTTTCCGAACATGGTACAATTAACCTTTTTAAAAAAGTGTGAAATGAATGTTTTTTTAACTTACTCAACATGAATGGAATTTATTTCCATAATTAACACTCATTGATTTTAAGCTTCATTTAAAATTTTATAAGATTGCTTTCAAATAAAATTTTTTCCTTAATATTGGGAAATTTTTAGATTTTGAATAAGTTATTTCAAAATGAAAAGGGTATTTCCCTCAAGAAATCTTCCATTGATATTTTAAATTATATTCATCTATGTAAAAATTATTTGGTTAATATTATTATTTACTGATGATATAAACTTATATTACCATTTTCTATTTTACATTTGATGGATTATAATTGTGTTTATTGATTAGGTAATTATTAACATTTTGTATGCTAGTTTTCTGATACAAATGTTTACATTGATTATGTTTCAGTACTTTCATATGATAAATGCATTGGACTTAGTAAGTGAGGGGAAGGGACCGTAATAGCCCCTTGATTCATTTTTAGTTCTCATGAGATAAACTAATTTGGGTATTTGGTATATGCTTTACCTATTTATGTATGTTTTCTTAGCACAAGACCTTGACAGTAAGATTATGATGTTCATAATTATCCATTAAATCATTATGAACCTAGTTATTATTATCCGTATTAATATTTATAATGTTTTTTAGTCAGAGATTTATTACCCTTTTTGTGATATTATTTATATGGAATATTTTATTATTGTTTATCTCGGACATATTTTTCAAGTTTTATTTACTTTATGATATCTTTTTTTGTACGCATTCCCATAATGAGCATCTAAAATCACCCTTTATTATGTTTTCCCTTTATAAGGATATGAATAAGGGATCTATGAATGAAATCAAATATTTACTATAAGAAATAATAAATTTCTTGTAATAATTATTATATTAAATTTCATTTTTTCTTATGTAATGTGAGAATAATGTATGTATCTAGTCTCCCAAGACTATTAAACTATTCAATCCTTCGGGATGAGTTTCCTCATTATTGTGCCAATTTAGTAAAGTAACCACTAGATCTGATATATTGGAGTTAGGGTGATGCATTTAGACACCATAAAATTAAATATTAATTATCTTTTCATGTGATAATTCACTTATATAAATACAATAATTTTCATAATCACAAAATGATTCAAATCATAAAAACATGAATGAACAATATCACAGCATGTGATTATCCCTTTTTTATTTCTTAGATAATTTCTAGAATAAATTTATCATCCTGCGTCATGCCTTATTTAAAAACATTAAAAAATATCATGAAAAATTAATTCAATTTTAATTATTTAAATAATAATATTACATTAAAAATATTCACTACATGTGTTTTCATCTTCTTCTTCTCTTAAAATTTAAAGATTGTTAAATTATTATTATTTATTTGATTCATAGATTATTGTATTTTTATGGTTAATCTCATTTGGTTAAAAAAGGAAACTAAATCATGATAAGACCACACTTGAATAACAACAAAAGATAAGAATCAGATTCCATACCTTATAAGAAGCTTCACAATTGTTTTACACTAAATAAAAATAAATAAAGAGGTGTACACAAGTATAGAAACCCATAGGAGGAACTCAAAAAATTATATAAGGGTTACTTGAATCTAAAATATAAGGCTTTAGATCATCCAGACATAATATAAAGCAACCAAAATTAATTATAGGAAAGAAATATCATTTTATAATTAAATATACAAAACTCATGGGTATCTTTATAAACCCCACTAAACATACCTTTTAATTCACCATAATTAGTTTCCATTTAATTCCCAATTAATTTCCCCCAAACATGAATAATTTAAAACTAAAATTATCAAGGGATTAAAATATATTAATAATATTAGTTTATTTGGGTTTTAAATATCTTATCCCCCTTTAATTTTATATATTATATATTAAAAACACCTTATACATCATTATATGATTTTTGGGAAAAAATTAATTTTTTTATGAACAAATGGAATACTAACTATGAGGACCAATCATGTGAAGTGATCGCATGGATTGGAAGCATAAAGCATACAATAAACTGTGCCAATAGATTGACCATATGAACAAAGTATGAATCAACTGCATGACCAATAAATTGACTGCATGACCAAACAAGTGATGGAATGAAAGAGTTAAGTGACCACATGAAGGAACCAAGAAATCATGTGAAGAAATAGATAAATAGGAAGAATAAACTAATCAATCTCATGAAAAAATGTATCAACCATAATAACAATCCAATTGACTATAAAAAATTATAAATTATAAATTAATAAGGTAAAATATGTTGATCACCCTCTCAACACCTCCAAGCCTCTAGAAAATGAAAAGGAAGGGTTTTATAAATATATGATATTGAATTAAAAAAATTATAATTATCATTTTTATACATTAAATATACTTTTAAAACCATACATTTAAGGTTATCATGAAAAATAAAATACATCGTTTCATAGATTCGATAGTCTTCACATAAACATGAGTGATGTTTTCATTTTTATAATAGTTGAAAAGAAAGTAAATTAGATAAGTTTTTACCATTATAGATTCATAATAGTATTTTAAATGTTTTATTCATTCATTAAATTAATCCTTATGACCATACATGTGATATAGTAATGAAAAACAAAATGCATTGCTATGTGGAGATGGTAGTTTCACGTACACACAAACAATATTTCCATTTTCCAATGGTTGGGAAGGTAAGAAGTTAGTTCATATATTATTTTTAAATAATTATAATTATTTTATAAATATCATATATATTTATTAAATCTATCTTTCTAACCATCCATATGAGTAATTGATTAAAAATTAAATACATCTCTTCGTGGAGGCGATAATTCGCACATACGCATGAGTTGTGTTTTTATTTTCTATTGTATGGAATGGAGGTAGAAATTTTTTTACATAAACATAATAAAATTTAAATATATTAAAGGTAATTATTTCATTATATTATTATGGTTATATTATATATGAAGGAGTTATAATAATAAATAAACTTGAAATAATTTGGTTAATACATATACCTCCTCTTTGTATATCTTTTATTGGCTTGAACCTTAATCCTTCTAAGATTTTTTTATTTTATAAGAAAATGACTTTTATGATGTTTTAATAAATTTTTATAACTAATTTGGTTAGGAATTCGTCAATATATTTTACTCAAAGTGTGTGTTGAAGTTGGGATATGATGTTCCCTTTTCTAAGTGAGAGGAGTGGAACACTTGTAAATATTAAGAACTTTTAAATATAATAAATATATTTATCATGTAAAGTGAATTCAATTTAGTAAAATTTAAAATATTGGATAATTTAATGTTTAAATCCACTCATCTACTAATATTTAGACAATTTTATATATATTTTATTCCTTAACACTTAGTTTAACCCCCTTGTTAACCCGTTTAACCTTTACCATGGTGAAAAACTTTTACCATAGTAATGATTAATTATGACTAAAAATGAAATTTAACTGAATAAAAAAATAATATTATGATTCCAAATATGGAATACATTTTACTAGATTAAATTTCTATAGGTGGTAAAAATTAATTTTAAAAATTGTGTGTAATGTAATGAAAAAACTTTTTTAGAAAGTTTCCATTTTAAGCATAAAAACGATTTAATTCCAAAATCATGTATAATATTGATTAACTTTGAATTAATTGGATTATTTTAAAAATAGAGACTTATTTCACATTAAAACTAAACCAAATAAAAAAATTAACGTTTTTAATACTTAATAAAAAGTGGAGAACCAAAAATAGATTTTATTTGAATAAAAACATTACTTAGATTCCCAAAAAGTAAAAAATAGATATATAAGTTCAAAATCATAATTTTATGTGAATTAAATTAATTCTTAAATATATATTTTTTCTATAAAAATGGATTCATAAAATTTCAAGTCATTCTCATATCATGATAATGTTGTAAAAGTGACAGTATTTGTAAAATTGATATTTTTCCTTATTCACCCAAAAATCAACTATTTCTGAGAAATCACAAAAAAAATTATCTTAAGATTATTTTTACATTATTATGAAAAAAATTAAGTTCATTTTATCACTTTAAAATTATAAAATTAAGAATTTTAAATTTTAAATGAAAATAAAAAATATAAATAGAACCCGCTTTTATAGAAAAATTACCATTTTAAACTTTAAAAGTTCTTAACCTTATATAACATCAATTACCAAAGAATATTTATTTATTTATTTTTACATTATATAATTATAATTTATCTATTTTTAAATTTAATTTTAATAAATTATTATTCACTTTATTCTATTTTTGTTTATATAAAATGCTATTCTACACGATATTTACTTAAAGTATTACAAACTAAAGTCTCGAGGTATTACAGTTCATTCCATAGAAATTAGGGACACCCCTGATATTCACATATTTTATATTATCCCTCCTCAAAAAAAATCATTGATATTTCATAGGGGACCTTGTATTTGATACCTATTGAAGTTTCCATATCTGGTTGGATTAATGATAGGGAGAGGGGTGATAAGTGATCTCCTTCTCTTTTTATGAGTTACTCCATTTTAACCCAACCAATTGAACCTAAGTTCTGATCCAGTCAATATAAACTCCCAATCTCATATTGTATGTATTAGAATATAAATAATCACAACATAAAAGGATTTATAAGTTTGAGTATAAAATTATACTCATTGTTTTTATTAGTTAGATACCTTAACCAAGGATTCTCCACTATATCCATAAGTGGTTATAGCTCTAAGGACCATCACAGTCTGATCAACAAAAATTCAAAATATATCGTGGCTCTTGATTCATATATAATAGTATTAAGATTCAAAATTCCTGAAATAATATTTTAATACAGACAAAAAATGCCACATTTTACTCATTGTTGCTTATATGCCACTAGTATTAATCTACCTCCATGAGTGTATAATATCTAGTCTTTTTGTGTACATCATCAAGATATTCAGTAGTATATAATGGTGTTTGGAATTGTTGGTCTCAAAAATCACTCCAGATCATGAATGATATGGATCCCCCACTTTCTTTTAAATACATGGTCATAGGTCTTATTCTCTATAAAATGGTCTCTCGGCTTCAAAATTTTCTTTTTATCCATGATACAGAAGTGTATTGGGATCCCCAGAATTCTCTCACATAGTTTTTTCTAGTTCTCACACAATTATTTTATTTACAAACATTCTTATCCAGTACCTAGACCATTTATATTCACAATATCATGAATAAAAATTTATATATTCGAAATATTGAAAATCCTTGATCATTGGGTGCAGAAGACCTCCTCATTTAAAATAATTTTAATTCCTAATCAAATTGTTCTTTTTAATTTCTTTAAGAATTGGGTTTTTTTACTCTCTATTGTGATAAAATTTCACATATTCAATTACCAAAAAATACAAATCTTTAAATTCTTATGAATTATACACATGTTTCTAGAATCCTGAATATTTTCCCCATAGGTCTCCTACTTGTAGTGTGGTTCTCATCTCAGTAGCACTAGCTTCTCCCTCAGCTAGTTTTCCTTCATCTCTACTAGAATCATGATCAATGTGTGATCATGATGTTTGATCCATGAATATTGGATTAAAATAATCATCTTAATTAATATTCTTCAGTTTCTTAGAATATTGTATGATTTTAATATCATAAACTTTCAACTTCTTCCATTTCATATGACTTTCCAGTCATACAATCTCCCACAAATTCTATCACAAAAGTCATACGGCCTTTTTGACTTCTACATAAACTATTAACTCTACATAAAAACTCTACATTACAACTATACATTCTCTACCTTTTTTGATTATTTATTTGGATTAACTATACATTATTCATAAACTCTATAATGCAACTCTATATTATCTAACTTTTACAATTATACTTATGAATTAACTCAATGTTGACCATAAACCCAACATCTCAACTGTATTTCATATTGGGTAACTCAGTTTAACAATCATCACATATCATTTCTTATGTTCCTACTACTTTCAAATTGATGTATTCAATATACCCAAGTCTTTTCCTCAAGTTCTAGCCTTACATAGATAGTTTTGATTTCCTTATCAAGCACGAAATCCAATGCCAACTCACCCTTGTGAGTCCTACAAGTTGGATCATTAACAATCCTTAAATTATAACTAATTTCATTTACCAAACACATATTGACATATTGATAATAAATACAATCCAACGCTCTATCACTTCACCAAAAAGGACTCATGTTCCAATACCTCATGGATCCTAGACACAAAAACCCACAATATCTCTCGGATATCCATCCTAGAACCCAACAACTAACAATATACCTAAAATGAAACAAGTTAAACTTCATGTCCATTGATGTTTTTATGCAAGGTAAGAGCATATGTGAACATGGTATGGCACCACTAGCATGCCTCGACATAATTTTCAATAAATATGTGAATTCATGAACATGTCTAGTAATATATGTACATATATAATAAATCTTTTTTACTAGAATTCATTAAAAATGAAAATAATAACAACAAAATAGTTAATAGATAAATTAAAGGCTATAATGAGTAATTACCTATATAGAGAGAATCTATTCCTATGATACATATTTCAATCCTAGTGCTCAGAATCTAAGATGACCATGTTAGAGAAATTATGATTCTCATTTGATCGAGCTAAGATCATGTAATTTCTTCCCAAGTCTAATTTACGGTAAAACCCTGTCATGTGGAAAGGGGAAGGTGCATACCATTGTTATATATTTACCATCCCATACCATTTGAGGAAATGGGATGGGGTATACAAGTGTCAGGTTATTATAAGTATATCCCTTAAAAACAATCAAGTCTACTAACATATAGGATATACTTACTCAAGTTTAAAACATTAACTACTATACAAATATAATGATACTCAAAGTGATGCACATGCATAATATAAATCATAGGTGGATCCATGGAGACTGAATTATAATAACATTCAAGCTTGTAAATATTAATCCAAACATTTTTCAAGTCACGAAATATTAGGTTATTTATGAAAATTTAGTGGAAATTCATACCATACCTAATAAATGGAGTGAGTATAAATCCAGGGTTCACCAAAAGTTGAGGAAAACGAAGTGCCAATCATTAGGTAGTCAACATCTATTATGAACTAGTGGTAATGAGGTAATAGGGTAAGTATAGTATTAGTCACAACCAATACATACTCTTTATAACTCAGATAAGAATACAGTGATGCAAAAAGGTTAAATATAAATTCTAATTTAAAAATAAATGTTCTTTTTAAATAGTTTTTCATAATTAAAATATTTTTAAGGAAAACATTCTATTTTGAATAAAATATTTAACATTAACAAAAAAATACACTTTAAATGTTTGTCACATAAAAAGATATATTCCTAGAAATATACTAAAATTTTTACTTTTAAATATACACCTCATTAGGTATAAGAAAATTTAATTAACCCATATTAAATTGGATTCATAAAATCTAGATACAAGATTAAGACTCCAAACTAACCAAAAATAAATTTACACCTCCTTTAAGAGAAAATGTTTAGTGTTTAAAAATAATAATTTTTTTTGAAAATATACTAGATATAAATACCAATTATATATAAGATCCATAATTTTATTCCATCTAACTAACCTCATTATTACCTCATCACAAATGTAACTCTTTGTAGAGTTAATCTTAGATCTTTGACCCACAAATCAGTTAGGCTATAGTGGAATAAAATGATCCCACTTAGTGAAACCTATCAGAGGGTGAAGTAAAGGTATTTCTAACAAAGAAAGGCTACACTACTTAAACTTTAAGTTCAAAAGATCATTTCATATTCTGGTAAAAACCCATGACATAAAGATTATTTAACATACATGGGTAAGATAGAATGCTTTAATGACTAATAAATCAATCATGAACAAAAATTAATTATCAAAATCTATTTTTATATATAGAAACATGTAAGGACATAATTATTGGAGTTTGTACCCTAGAAACAATTACCATGTACTTGTGATTACCTATATATTCATGGTTTTAAAAATTAATAAATACCATATCATATGATGAGGGTTCTTATGCATAACATTAGTATGATAATATCCTTAGAGTATTTATCACGTTGAAAGGTCATTGAAATTCCCGGCTATGATAATAAATTTTAAGTACAATGATGATATTATCAAATATATGTTCTATGGTTGGATGAAATAATATAACTGGACATAGATGATACAGACAATCAAGGGTAGGGGGCTCATAAGACATTGACATTTTTTCTCATGAAGTTTTCCCTTGTAAATCTCCAAGAGAGGAGAATTATGAGAAATAATCTTCCTGTTGTAAATCCACATGTTCTATGTGTTATTGGATGTTCCTATCTACGAATGTGTGTAATGATACTTGGAATTTAAGATTATTATTAATTCATATCACTACTTTCATACTTTGATATATTTCATAAATCATGATGAATATGTTCATGGGGAAGTTAGATATGTTGGGTTTGTCATGAATGATATAGAATTACTAAATAAGTTAAGGAAGGATTTTCCCCTATGTTTTTTAATGTAGGTTTATATATCATACACTTCAATAGTAATGCAACTTTCTAATAAGTTCATTGAAATTTAGTTATAATGAAGAGTTCATTTTCAAAAATTCAAAGAAATATATTCCAATAATATAGGTTGATAACACATGTGATACAACCTGATAAAATGAAATATCAAAAAAAAGAGATTATATTACATAGTAAGTGTTCATATGATGTGGTTGTATCTTTGAATTCTCATCTTCTATTTAGGTTTCATGATGTTTTACTAGATATCATCATTGGTCTATGAGTTGAACTCATTACTATAGATATGGGGGCCTAGAGGGTCACCCATAAAGTATATTCACACGCTCCACCAATTTAAATGAATTTTAGTATATAATAAAGTGGGACTCATGTTTGAGGACCAGAAATAATCCAAGTGAATGATCACAGGTAAATTCATTCAATTATATTATTTTAGTTGTGGATAATGATAATTGAATTTATTTCTCAAGTTATTCACAGGTTTATTTAATTATAAAAGTGAATATGAGAGGGTATTATTTTCAGATGAACATTGAACTATTCAAGGTTCGTTTAATAATTTCATAAGGAATGAGATAATTTAATGTCCCATGGTTCATCATGTGACCATTATTAATTTCACTAGTGAGTAGTAAAATTTTCATGGTAGGTATGACACGTTTTGAGATTATTTGTGTCATTTTGGGACAGTTTAAGAGCATTAACTTATCCAAGGTATTAAGTGAAATTTTGTAAATGTAACCCTTACTATTTATGCTCATTTTCATCCATAAATAGTTACTAAAGTAATTTTCATGAATTTAGAGAGTTTCTCTCATCTTACCCCCTTCTCTCAAGCTTCTAGAGAGAGAAAGATCAAGAATGGATCAATCTGAGTTCATGGACCAATCATGTGATCTTTTAGTCATCATACAATAATTTTAATTACTTTGATATTATATGATTGCACATGATAAGTAAATCATGAAATTAATGAGGTTTTTTTACATGTTTTGATGATCTAGAGGGCATCAACTTTTGTGACTTTGAGATATGATGGTCTAGAGAAGAGAGGATATATAGGGATCACTCTTTCACAACAAGGTACCGTTTTGATTTAATTTTCATAATTAAATTAATTTACAAAATATCTATGGAATGAATTAGGAATCACTATACCAAATCAAGTTATTTATATTAGATTCAGGGGTAAAAATTAAAATATCACCTATTTGTGCGCTTATTCTAAGTGCTTGATTACTTTAATAATATACAATCAATGCAAGAAAACTAATTCAGGAAAGAAGAATCTAACACCTCTATGTTTTAAAATAACATAAAAATATAGGAATTTACTATAAATAACTATCATTATGTTTAATAAAAATGTGTTAAAAAAATTAAAATTCAATCTAATACATGGTTCTTATAATATTACACTTTGAAGGTATCTAATTTTTTATACAAAAATATTATTTTAAAGATTTTGATTTATAATTATAAAAATAATTTATATCACATTATTATAAATTTGGAAATAAAGTGACAAAAATGTCCCAACCTATAACATACCATATTTAATTATACATTTACCTTCCATATGTTGATTTAATCTTTTTAATGAATAAAATTTGTCTAAAATTAAATCATACAATATATGAATAAAAAAACACTTTATTAAATCATAATGGAACATTACAAAAAAGTATGTGAAACCATGAATTACATACCATGGAAGTTTATATACCTTAAAGTGCATAAATTAAAATGGGATCATAAATATATTGGAATAATATTTTCACAACTAGAAAACCTTGTGGATCATCTTCACTCATGATAATCATTGTTAGGGAAACTAAACCTATAATGTTAAAAAACATTATGAAAGGAGAAATTATTTATTAAAACACTAAATGAAAATAAAAGGAATGGGAATTTTGATATGAGAAATTAGAATGGAATGAATTTATAGGATGTAATGGGGGTAATGTATTCACTGTATAACCATTATAAAAATGAATATAGTCATTAGGTATAATATTAGTAAGCATGTTACTAGTTTGAAATTACAGGTTGGTAGTTAATATAAATAAATTTTATTTAATATTAAAAATATAAATTTTCATTATAAATAATTTATTTTAAATAAACTGAATTATTTTTTAATAGAATTAATAGATACTAATTCACATGGGAAAATAAGACTGATCCTGAAGAAACTATTTTAATTATACGTTTTTGTTATTTATTACTTTTAAAGAATGATATAGAAAAATGTATTGATAAAAAATAAGGAATTATTAGTAAAATAAATTAATAACATCTAATAAATAATTAATTAACTATAAGGAATATTAATTTAATTATTCATGACTTTAAATATCCCACTACACTAAACTACTAGACGGTTCTCATACTAGTGGTCACCATTTTACCTCAGGCATGCCTCCCCATATGTCAAAGGATTCTGACTAGTAGTAGATATATAAGGTGGTAATGTTGAGATAATATACCCCATGTATCAAAATGTTTAGTAATGAATAAAACAACCAAACATGAAACATCAGAGTATGCATAGTAAATAAATCATCCAATAATAATACATGAAATTAAATAAGTCCAAATATCCATCTCATACATACACTGACTTCCTACTGGGATAGCTACATATCCAAACTAGAAATAAAAAATAAAAAATGGCTCCACTACATATCCTTACCTCACCTCACACTAAAATCCATGTGTTCATCTATTCCATCCCACTCAATCAAACCCAGGCCTTGAACCAACCAATTCCTGCAACCAAGTGAATGCATAATTAGGTACCCAAGTGCATTGGTATCCTAAGCATGGTTCGAGTAAAAAACTAAATAGTGAACCACCATTGATATCTTTTACTAACCAAAAATAGAATGATATGTTCATATGATATGATCATTTGAAATAAATATCTTCCATAAATAAATAAATAAAACAAACATAATCAATCCTTAAGTATATGACCCTGATTGACCATACCTACTTTGCCTTGATGTTGGAATGTCTCTAAGAAAGTTTATTGGAGATTCCAACCATAACATTAGAACCACCCATTTGTTTTTTTCTTTATAATTCATCATGGACCTCCCGTTTGGGAGTTTTATTTATAAGACATCACAAACCTCCCATATGGGATTTTTATCATCTGGGGAATAAACCCAATAAATATCACAAACCTAAATTCCAACTTACCCCAATATACTAGACTAACCACACCTCATAATATAGTAGGCCTTAGTCAGATTGCAGGCTAGGATACCCCAGTGAAAGACCCCCACTGGGATAGCATGTGGAAACCCCCTCTGAACATATCAACTCTAAATCCATGGAATCCCAACATATCTAAGATACAAATCTATATCATATCCAATCATAACCATCTCCAAATCCTGGAATCCCAACCATATCTAAGCTCTAACTCTATAGCAACACTAATTGTATCGGGCTCCAAATCATGGTGGACCAACCTTATCACATCAACCCCAATGATGAATTTCTTAACCCACCAAAAAGATGAAATCTCATGGGATAATTGAATTCATAATACCATCACTTTAATATCTACCCCATTGGGAATTCATGTTGGTTTGGGTTCTAAGTGACACCCGCAACCATCTCTACCAATGGACATACTTTCTCACTCATGTTCATCCAGTCAACGGGCACCCAATGGGTCCCTTTTGATCCCACCAAATGGAGGCACTCCATTTAGAATCCCTAATCTCAAACATAGTCTCAGTTTAGAACCTTTTCCCCAAAAAATACCATATTCCCCACCATCATCATCAAGGTAGCACATCCATTCCGTCTAAACGGTGTCTCACCTAATATGAAAAAACAAATTGATGGCCCATGGCTTATCTTGGTCCTAAAATTCACTTTGGTTTGGTTCACTCAACCAACCCAATACCAATATATCCAAGGTCTAAGAACCTAGTCTTGGTTGTAATAAATAGAATAGGGTCTCTCATCCTTCCCTCATCTCGATAATCCTGAAGAGATAAAATTCTAAAATGGATTTTTGTATATTACATGAAACATAGTTTATGAAACCCCTAACCGCCATCTTGTAAGTATCTCAAGACCCTACACATGGGATCATGAGTATTATCTAGTATAGGATCACCTCTCACTAGGTATAGAGGCCACACAGAATCTCAAAGGATCCATCCTCATCCATTAGTGACTAAGAAGTCATGTTATCACACAAGGGTTGTTCATAACCCCTAAAAATAATTCACTTTAATTAGATAATTTAATTTAATTGACTGGGTAAATTTCCCTCAAATTGCATTCTAGACCATCCACATGAAAAATAAGAAATATATAAATTCTATAGGGCATGTACATGAGACCACTTACCTTAATTCGAATATTACCCATTTTTGTTCAAGGGCTAGTAGCAGTTTCCATGGTCTATCCAAGCTCTTCTATCCTCTCCCTTTATCAAATTATATCGTCTCAACATCCCAATATCCAAACTCAATATGAGCATAAATAATTAATTAATTATAATATTTATAATTAATTAATTAATCCAAAACCCACTCAACATAATTATAGATAACTCACCATGTCATCGTATCACACAAAAATCAAATCCAAACCACAAGAGTTTTGTAGGGGGATCCCAACACCATTCTCAATTAAATATCTAAATTTTATACCCAAATCCATAATTAAACAATTCTAATTTAAGGAATAACCAAAGATAAAATTTTGGTGTGATGTACCATTGATGAAATGATGAACCAAAGTAGAAGGAAATTGTCTTGAGATATCCTCTTCCTAGGATGAATGAAATCCCCTTTAAACTCAGATAATTCCACCATGATCTAGTGGAATCATCATTAAAACCATAACCATGAGAAACTAAAGTATATTATAGTGGAAGAAAAACAGAGTCTAATGAAGTCAAATATGGACCTTAAATTTTTGAAGAATGGTTCCAAAACACCCCTTGATCAAAGGAGAACAGAAGGAGGGATGGAACTTGTATGGTTGGGGAACGCATGTAAGAGATAATGAAGAAGGGGGTGGCCCTTCAAAATTTATAAGGTAAAATCTTAAAAAACCACATTTAATGATCCACATGTTTTGGCTGTATGGTTTTACAAACAATGCAATAATCATGTTGATGGTGTTGCCTCAAACCGTCCACCTAAAATAGTTATCCCACATAGTTTACCAAACTATTCACCACTTGATAGAATGGATCTAAAACTCTCACATGTTTTCCCTCTTCTAACTCAAATAGTTTTACCTTAACTAGGTTATAATTATGTGAGATAACCATTCCCCAAATAAGTTGAACTAGAAATGTCTAGAAGTTTAGGGTGCTACATGGTTTTCCCTAAATCATGTTCCCTAAACTATGTTCCCTAGGAAGAATCCTCTAAAACTATTGAAACCTACCTTAAATATCTTAAGAATCACCCAAACACTATAGGAACCTTCTGATTCTAATTCCATGTCAAAAAAGTTACTTTGAGGAATTCCAAATTTTAGAATTCCTTTTCAAATCTCTAATAAAATTTCAACCCATCCATAAATTGACAATTCAAATTCCTTATGAATTATTTCAACTCATATGGACACTGGGTCTTAAAATATACCCACCATAACACTTATCAACCTCAATAAATATTTTGGTCATCCAAATGAACATCCCAACCTTCCTAGGTCATTAATTTCCACTCAATTGGTCAGGTTCTGTTCCTAAAATCCCAAGTCCCATCTAAGGCATAACCACCTGCTTAAGGTGCTCAAACCACCAAGACCTAAGCCAACACTCTTGACCATCACTAAACCACTAATAAATCACTTACTTGAGATTTTATATCCTATAGAATGATCACATTAGCATCTAATTCATTATTATTCCTATGGTGCTCCCCACCATAAGTCTTAGAACGTGAAGGCCAATTCCAAGTCATGGTGACTTATTCATAATAATTTCTTATTAAAACACACCTATAGCATCCTAATGATACTCCTAAAAAATTTCCCAACTAATGCACCCACTCACACTTGATAACACAAATCCTCATTTGTGATTCAGACTTAAATTGACCGAACACTAGTCGATCACGTTCAAAACACAATCATTTCATCTTTAACTTGAAAATCCCCATTTGATACTCAAAATAAATTTATCTTGTATATAGAAACATACCTGATATGGTTTCAATAAATTCACATTTAAACACCCATAAAACCACTAGTTGAACCTCCTTCAATCAACACTCCCTAAAAATCTTGGATCTAACCACTGATGTGTCACCACCTTCTCGGTCATGATGTTTATATTCCCAAATTCACTATGTGATCACCCAAATGTGATCACTAGAGTATGTACCTGACTCCTAGTGTAACTCCATAGTTGTATTTTTTATCCACAAGAACTATCGTCATATATTTCCACACTGATGCTCTTATGATCTGACACCTTCTCTAATTCCACAAACACCATCTCAATCCCATTTCCAACAAACTACCTCCACCCAATAGTATATAAAAATTCACACCTAGAATTAACTAAGGAATATAGTTAAATCCTGACCAATTTCTCACTAATATAAAAAGGAAAAAATGGTCTTCCAGCAATCAGTACAAATATTCCCACAAAACTTTTCACATGAGGGTCATCCTCAAACAACCTATGGTGGTATCCCTGCAAAATGGATTTCCTTATACTACTCCTTAAGAACAACATCAACGGGTTCCAACATCACACATGTTTCACTACACTTGATCCATTATCATCTCATCCCATCAATACCTAATCAGTATTTTACATGGATCGATCGTTCTACCACACCCGATCCAACTTTTATGCCCCTTCTATTTTGGATTGACATCTTTAGTCTCATTAAAGACCTTGGTCTTCCAGGCCCACAAGAGTCACATCAACCTTCTTGGTCCTTGGATCACAGCTAAACGCTCACTAATTTTAATTTAAATGGTTACCACACAAAAAATAGTGCATACTAAACCCATCCTATACAATAGGTATAAAATCATGTACCACCTGATCCATCACCTGACTCACTCTTACATGAGTTTCACACCAAGTAACTAGTCTGACACACTATAAAAACAAATTGTGTTGCATATAATTTTATTTTATTAATTCAAACATGGATATATCTACCACTCAGCATCATTAGAGTCATAAGAATCCACTTGTTCTCTCACCATGATTCTAAAGTGCACCCAAATCCAATTGGGTTAGGCACCTAAAAATTTCTGCCCAGAAAAACTAGTCTCAGTACTCAAGCACTCAAGGTGATCATCACTGGAAAACCCTGAACACCTCTCATGCATCAGTATCATGCCCCAAAGCAACAACATATGCTTCTGTCTCTATGTAAAACACAAAACCAATCTACCCCCTATATCTGGTTACCCTTACACCCCACTAGGCATCCACTCCCTAAATCTCAAGTTGTGCCTCAAATGGTGACTAGGTCCTCCCACCTCACCCAATGGTCTCATCTTATAAGGGTCACAACCCACGAGTGTATCCTCTTTGCACCCACATTAATATCCATCGACATCCCATGTGCCCAAAAACCCACTCATTGGGTCCCATTTATTATGGTATCACACACTGACCACTACCCACAAATAGGGAACCCATCCCCTATGAGAATATGCACATCATACTACTCCCTTGAGAATCACATCTCATTAGTTGATTCTCAGCATACCCAATAAATTCGTCCCAGAAGATTCATAAAAAGGAAAACACACCCCCATGGTTCAGTTATATAGGATTCCATTCCAATCTATATGGGAGAACATCATATATATTTTTATTGTTCACTTTAAATAACCCAAACCTGAACAATAACCATACATAAGGGGTTCTTCATTAAGTATCCAATGTCATACCAACCCACCAGAGTCGTTACACCTCCTTTATATGAGGAATAAATTGGTTTCCTCATATTCAAGCATCTCATAATAAATCCACATTACCTACCATAAAAATGAAATATAAATATTAGTTGGACTAGTTGAGTAGAATTCCATCAAGAACTTATATGGGAAAATGTTGAATGAGCAGTTGCTGACACTTTAAATATTTGAGCCTTAGTTGACAGTGGAATAAGCTACAAGCATAGAACCAATCACTGGCCACTTAATAGTAGGTCTTATATGAATCCACACTAGTATTCCTTTAGATCATGTGAATCCCATTTTCTTTATATGAAGCATGAGATGAATCTTTCCTCTAAGGTCCAATATTCAAAAACTAATCAGTGGCCTCTTTCTAATGTTCCAAGATCTAGATCTCATAATAAATCAAGAACCTCAAACATCCATGTGTTTTACTCGAAGTGAAATTCATACACAATCTTAACATCATAAACAAAAATAGCAATCCTATATCCCTAGAAACCTAGAGTTATTACTATAACAAGTGTTCAAGATGCACCAGTCCGATATCCATCATAGGATCTGACACATGCATATGTATCTGGTATACCAAATACCAAAAATCATAAGGAAAAAATAAAAACAGGCTTAGATGACACTTTGTAACATCCTTCCACCCCATACCACTGATCAGTGCCCAAACCATTGGTTTCCACTATACCTCAAGAATGTCTCCCCATATTCTGGAGTTTATTGACAAGTAGCAGGGGCATAAGGTGGTATTGTGGGGAGATTATACCCACTATATTAGAATGCGTAGTAATGAATCAAATAACCAAACATCTTACATACATAAACATCAAAGTGTGTAGGGTAAATAAAGCATCCAACAATAATGTATGAAATACATTAAGTCCAAACAGCCATGTTATATATACATTGATCTCCCACTAAGATCGATACATATATAGAATAGAAATAAAACAAAAGGGATCCACTCCATCTCTGAGCCTCACCTCATCCTGAGCTCTATGTGCTTGCTGGTGCCATCATTATCTATCAAACCTAGGCCTCAACCCAACTTGGGACTAAAACCAAGTGAATTTATTCTCGAGAACCCAATTGTAGTGGTTGACTATGTAGGGTGTGACTAAAAAACTCAGTAAGTCACCATCAACGAGTTCTTATACTAACCAGTAATGCATTTATATGTTCATGTGACATGATCAGCTAAAATAAATAACTACTGAAGATAAATAAATAAATAAATATCGTCAATCCTTAGTTTCATAAACCCAATCAACCATACCTGATTTATACTGATGTTGTAATGTCTCGACGCACATTTTATGATCATGTCAACTATAACATCAGAATAACTCATTCTTGTGTTTTCTTTATAAGTCATCATAGACCTACCTTATGGGATTTTTATTTATAATTAGTCACAAACCTCCCATGTGGGGGTTTTCTCATATGGTACATAAGCCTAATCAGTATCACAAACCCAGTCAATGATCACCTTAGTATACCAGACCAGCCATGCCTTAGTAGATAGCAATACATCATAAGATCATAGACCATGATCCCATACTGAATGGCCCATGTTGGGATAGCATGTGAAGACCCACTGTAAACATATCAACTCCAAATACATGGAATCACAAACATATATGAGCTCTAAATCCTTGGAAATTATAAACATAGGTGGCTCAAAATCATGGCATCTAAACTATATCTGACACAAACTTCTTAGAAGATCCAACCGTATCCTGCTCCAAATTATGGTAGCCCAACCTTGTCACATCAACCATGAGGGAGCATTCTGCAACCTACCATAAAGATTAAATCACAAGTGTAGGAAAACTCTTAAACTTGTCACCATCATCAATACCACATTAGGCCTCCATGTTGGTCCAAGTTTTGAGTGACACCCACAACTATCTCAACTCATGATCATATGTGCCCATTTAGGGTCATCTAGTTAATTGGGTAGCCAATCGGTCCTTTTTGGTCACACCAAATGGAGGTATTGAATTTGGATTCCTTAGTGTCAAACTGTTTCTTAGGTCAGAACCTATCTTCGGAGGAATTACATGCTCCCTGACATCATCATCGAGGTAGGGTAGAATTTCCATCTATACGGGGACCCTCCACTTAGGAAACAACTAAGAGATGGACCACAACCTATCTTAGTATCCAAAGTCGCTTTGGTTTATTACACTAAACCAACCTAGTCCTGATCTACCTATTCTCTAACCACCTGGTCATAGTCACATAAAACGGAAGAAGTTTGCTCATTCCACCCTCATCTTGATGAGTTCGAACTGCTCAAAGTTCAAAAGGTAATCTTATGTACTATATGGCCTATGATCTCTAATCCTCCTTTTCACTGGATTAGAGGTATCTAAATCCTCTATGAATGGTCTTATGGATCTCATCTAGTCTAGCCTCACCACTCATGAGGTCTGGAGACCACCTAGTTTCTCAAAGGTCCTAGCTCAGGCCATTGGTGCCTAAGGCATCAACCTGGCACACAAGGATTGTCTTTTATCCCTAACACCCATTCATTTTAATCATAAAATTTAATTTAATTAAAAACATTCCAAATAATTTAATTGACTATGGTCATGAACCTCAATGGATTTCTCGATCATCCACATGAAACATAAATAAAATATAAATTCCATAGGGCATGTACACAAGACCATTTACCTAAATTTGAAGCTTCCTTATTTGTGCACAAGGGATAGAAGCAGAATCCAAGGCCTATCCAAGACCATCTATCCTCACTCTAGATAAACCAGTCTCATCTCAATTCCCCAATATCCTAAATATAGTTGAAAATTATTAATTAATTAATTATAACATTTATAATTAATTAATTAATCCAAAACCAACTCGACATAATTCCAGATAACTCACCACATCATCGTGTCACACTGGAATCAAATCCAACAGCCCACAGGAGTTCTATAGGGGACTCTAGACACCATTACTATGAAATTACATAAATAATAGACCCAAATCCATAATTAAACATTTTTTATTTAAGGAAACCCCAGGAAAAACTCATGGCATGATGTTCCATTGATGAAACAACAAATGATGGTAGGAAAACGTCATCTCATGGTGTTCACTTCCTATACTGCATGAAATCCCATTGATACTCATCTAATTTTACCAAGATCTGGTGTAATCTTCATTAAAACCCCAACCAAGTGAAACTAGAATTAGATGAGAAGATAGGAGTAGAATAAGAGTGGATACTAGAGATGAAGACATACCCTAAATTTTTGAAGAATGGTTCCCAAAAACCCATGATTGAAGGATAAGAGCATGAGGGAGGGGGTTTGTCTATATGGGGGTCATGTGTGAGAAGGAAGGAAGAAGATGGATTCCTATTAAAAATTCATAGGGGAAAATCATAAAGACCCAAAAATTAATGAATTTCATGGTTTGGATGTATGTTTTCCAAACCATGTGTCAACAGTGAGGATGTCACTACCTCAAACTCTCCGCATCACATATTTTTTCTATATGGTTTACCAAACTATATGCAAACCATATGGAAAGATTTGCAACTATCACATGGTTTCCCATTGAAACCTCACACGATTTTACCTTAATCATTCCCTAACCAAGTGAACTAACCATTCCTAAAAGAATTTGAAATGAAAATGGCTAGAGGTTCAAGGTTCCCCATGATTTCCCCTAAACTATGTGCCCTAAACCATGCTCCCTATGAAAAATCCCCAAAAACAAGTGAAACCTACCCCAACTCTCTTGAGGATTTCCTGAATACTTGAGGCACCTTATAAGCCTCATTCCATGTATAAAAGCATTACTTTGAGGCATTCTAACTCTCTAAATTACATTAGGAATCTACAATCAAAATTTAACCCATCCAGTAATTGAAAAAATCAAATTCCTTCTGAGTTTTTTCAACTCATACGAACACAGATTCTTATGTGGCTAACCAAAAATGTTTGGTTAAAAACAATTGTTTGATTATATATTATATGTTTTTATTTAAAAGTAAAATTTATCATATTTGGATTATAAAATTTAATTAAATTTGTTTTTTATATATAAAAACATATAAAATAGAATTCATATAGTGGTTATTACAAAGTATGGAATAAAAATAAATGGATTTAAATACTTAAAAATATTTTTTTTTAAATTTTTTTATGTTTTATGTATTTTTATTTTAAAAAAACTAAATATATCATGATTTAAGGCTGATTTTATTAAGATTTAGTGTTTATAAGTATAAAAAAATATTTTATCACCCATGTAATGATTATTATTTGATACTAAATAATAATAATAACACTTTATGTATAAAATCCATTTTTCTATAAAAAGGTATTTAATATATATTTTATGTTTTAATTTAAAAATTAAATTTCTCAAAATTAGAAATTGAATTATATCAAATATATTAAATGTTTATAATAGTAACATTGAGACTATGTAAGATGGGTCATATTATATTTTAAGTAAAAAAATATTTATCTTGGTAAAAAACTTAACAAGTTAAAAGGGAGTCAAAAGATGTAAATTAAAATGGTTCAAATTTTGTTTAATTAAAATTATATAAAACCATTATATAAAAACTTTTTAAGTGTGTTAGAAAATAATATAATTATCACAAATAGTTTCTTAGCTAACTCACCGGATTATCATGTGATTCCATCTTTACCCTTCACCTAACTTGGGTTTCTAGATAAATTTCATTTACTTTCACCTATAAAAGGATCTATCTTCCACCCAATCAAAACCACTTTTGTACTTAGTTTTTCTCTTTAATACAAGCCCAGATTCACTATCCTAAAGTAATCTCCCATGTTTTGTATACTTTGGTCACAAAAAGTATTCCCAAATCCTTCATTTCGAAGGAATACATTGCAAGAAGAATCAATTTCATCAAATTATATAACGAGTTATTCTACAAAACTTTCATTTACTTTATCATATCCAATATTCCTATATCTCATTTATGATACTAATTATATAATTATATAATAATTATTATTCTATAAAAATGATATTATCATGATATCGTGCTATTATTACTCATTCATTGGTTATAATGTGTTCTTGTTTGGGTCATTTTTACAACCTACAAGAATGATTTTATAATGTTACAATAATTAATTATTAAAATAAATTAAATAATAGTCATATGAAGAAATATTGATAAATTTATTATCTTTTAATAATTATTTATGGGTAATATATATATGTACATTCATTAATAAAATCAATTTTCTATTGAATCAAAAATTTAAAAAGAGAGAGATATATATATATATTTTTTAACCACTCTTTACGAAACATCACCATAAATTTCATAAAATTATAATTGAATGTAAGAACTATATCAAAAACACATATGTGACCTAAATTTCCATTCTAGATGTTATTAACATGCAATAAAGAAGCACAGATCCAAACCTCCATACTGAAGCTATCACAGAACAAGTCGGATGGTTGACACTCAAAAATTAATTTTAACAAAGAATAAATAATAAATGGGTAATAATAAATTATAAATTAATGGTATAAATAAAAATAAATATAAATATGGTTCTAATATAGATTAATAATAAACCCAAATTGATTATTTAATAAGTTAGAGCATGCCTGGCCAATTGGGAATGGATTTTTATCTAAAATTTCCCTTCTTGGAGACATGTTGTTGGAACAAAGAAGTTTGGAGAATTTGAGAAGAAGCTATATGTCAAGAAAGGAGGATTGATTAAGTAATTTCTTTTTTCTGTATAAATAACTTAAAATTTTTTATATTTCTTTGTATAATTTTTTTATTAACAAATCATATACTTAGATATATCATAGTATAAAAAATCGAGTCTATCAGATGAAGTGTGGAACTAATTGTTAATCCAATCATATTCATATTTTTATTTAAAAAGATATTAAATAAAGAAAATCAGGTGATATTTTTTGGTTATAAATGTATCAAACATCATGAAGAGTTTTATGATTTCATCTGAGTTTTTTTAAAGGTTAAAGTTGTACAAACATGAGTCTACCAAACTGATGTAACTGGAAAAAAATCTTGGATACGGAAAATGAAATACATGAAGTAATGAAGTTCCATGATTCAAAGTTTGGGGTTATGAATATATGGATTTGTGGAAATACAAAGTTTTTTATATGAATATTTTTAGGAAGTCTATCTGATGGACTTGTATAAAGATCAATATGAGAAGTGAAAATAGTTGGTGAATGACCAAACATGTGTCATTGGGTCATCAGAAAGATTTGTCTTTATAAAGTCATAAGATAGATATTTCTTAGTAAATTTAATCAGATAATAGTCTTTGATAAATGAAATCAAATAGATTCCACCAGATGAACAAATGTCCCTAGGTTCATCAAATATATAAAATTTTGAGAGTCCACTAAGAGAACGTTTTTAAATTCATTATAAAAATGTTTTTGAATGAGGTTCATCGAATATAGGTTTCTAATAAAATTAAATGGATGAAGTTTTCTAAATAAATT
Source organism: Viscum album (assembly GCA_963277665.1). NCBI lineage: Eukaryota > Viridiplantae > Streptophyta > Magnoliopsida > Santalales > Viscaceae > Viscum > Viscum album. The sequence goes on along the minus strand of OY728119.1, from coordinate 1,200,628,379 downwards.
CATCAGATGGAGGAAGAGTCTTTTGAAAGATTTATAAGATGTTCTTATGAATTTTTGAAGAAACACCTGATGGAGTTTTACCAGATGGAAGATGAGTTATGAAGTTGTATCAGATGAAAGGTTATAAGATCTTTATAAATTTTTCATAAATCCATTAAATGTGATGATTTAAATCTAATTGTTCAACATTCCAATAATCATAAAATATTATTTTGATTCTCATTGATATTTAAGGAAAGTTTTAAGAATTATGAATCCAATATCTTAGGAAAACTTGAAGTATGTTAATGATTATATTTAAGGAAATATTTAACAATATTATTGACTCATATTAACATATAAGTTTTAAGGTGGAAAAACATTAAAATATTTGATCAGGATGTTCAAACATTGAGTGGGATATTTTAATTTTAAGTTAAAAATCCTCCTTTGATATTTGGAGATACGATGCCTATATAAAGTGGAGTTGGTTTGCTGAGAATGTTATTGAATTTATTAAAGTTGGGTGAAATGTTGAAGAAGTTAAGTATAATGGTACTAATGTATTTTTACAATAAAATGGAATTAGATGAATAGTATTCAGAGGTGATTAGATAAATAGAGAAAATATATATTGAAAATCATTTTTTTATTAGTTGGAATTAGAGGAGTAGGTAATTAGATTGGTATCAGTTAATAAAGGGTGTCAAACAGAGATTACTGGATAGATTATTACAGGATGAAGATGATATTTCTTATTACTATGTAGGAAAGTGAAGAGGAAGAAGAACTTACAAGAAAGAAAGTGTAAATAAATTTCATGTAACACGGTGAAAATGTATTGAATCCTGTTGGTCAAGGTTCATATAATTTCCAAAAAAGAATTTTATATCATATTATATATATGACAAGAACATGAACTATTCAAGGACTATATTTGTGACGTCTCAACCCAAAAACCACTCAAAGGTTCCCCAAGAAAGTGTGGCTCATAATACGCCAGAGGCCTCCAATTAGTAGTTAGGGCCTAGGGTATGAATGTGGGGAGAATATGTCCTCTGGTAATAGTGAATCATAGCAGATATGGATATATAAACTAGATGTATAACAATAGAGGAATCATAATAACAAATAGAAAAAACTAGCAATGAAAGATAAGCATAATCAGCCCAATAATAGTTATAAACTCAAAATACAGAAACTAAATCATAAAAAAATGATAATTTTATTTCATGTATCTATAAAACTGGAAAATGGGTATACATGGAAGTAGGAAATGCATGATATAAAAAATAAACAAAAATAAATCAAAAACTATCCAATCATCCCAAGCACTGGCATGGTCATCTTCTACCAATATCTATCCTAATAAAGTAAGAAATTCAGGTTTCTAAAGTGGAATATTTCCCCATATCAACACCTGCATTCATATAATCTTCCTGGGAACCATAGGCATCCCAGATAGGGTGTGAGATAAATCTCATTAGTCCACCACAAACAAAGTCTATACAATCCAATCTGTGAATATAAACTGAGCAGTGTATAGGTATACATAAATGTAAATCAATGTCTAAATAATAACTTATACCTACTTCATCTCTAGCTGGTAATGTCTCTAAACATGAGATCATTTAATTAATTCATTTGATTTCAGTTTATATAGTTAAAACATGTGAAAGTGTCGATATCTTGGAAATTGTTCACAATAACAATGAAAGATGATACAAGGTGTTACCAAGGCATCCTTGACCTCAATAATCATCCAAATAATAGGGGTAAATCAATTTGTCTTCCATAAAGGTTTTGATTGTAATTCAATTTGATATCCCAAGGAATTCCATTATAAATGAGTCTAACTAAGTCCATGGAGATCGTCCATAGTAATCTCTAGCTAATCATGATTAGGCCCAATGGGGTGAATTCATGGTTCCCTATGTCTGAAGACATCAAGATTGATCCAAGGAGTGTATTTGAGACATACTAATATATAGAGATATAGTAAAGGGATCCTACAGCATCATTCTATTCATCCTCTAGTAGATAAGGACCATGTTCCAATGTGGGTATCTCCCTTGGAAACCAGCTCCTTGAATTGGAATGGCATCCTCTGAGTGCTCAAGTAATTCCCTCAAGAATCCAAATAAGACTCAATTATAACCACTCCTATAAAGATAAAAAGGTCCATATGCAATAGTAACCTTATAAAAATATTTCATTTTTCAATTCAGGCCATGTAATGCTCATGTTGATAGATGATTCATTAGGTTCATTCCATTACTTTTAAACATAAGTGACAAGGTCAATTTAAGTACATGAAAACATATTCCATTAATTATAAGATAAGTTCCAAGTGATATGTATACATATATACTTTCCATTTGTTAATTTTTTAGGTTCATTCCATCACCCATCATCTAAGGTGAAAAGGTTCACTAGGACCTGAAACCAATTCAATTCAGTTTCATAAGTACTTATTATGTCCATTATATTCCATTCATTAAGGAATGACAAGGTGATTTATGACATAAAACCAAAATAATTTTAGTCATAATTAACTATTCCAAGTTATATCTATATATACATTCCATTTAACATTTTAAGGATTCCTTTATTTAATTGAAATACTTACCTTAGAGGGTTAAGTGATAAATCACACTTCAACAGTGTCTAAAAGGGAAATAAGACATAATTAAGGAAGCACCCTACTTGGGGTAGATTTCCTTAAGGACATAACCTCCAATGGAAAGAATAAAACTTACAACTAGGGATATAGAACATGATTATACAAATAATAAGCATGGAATATGAATTCAAGGGGAAACACCTAGTGAAACTAGCATGCATGCATTAATGAAAATTTATAAATGATGATACTTTTAGGGAAAATTCATATACCACCTACCTCGAGGCTATAACACTCTCTTCATCAAGTATCTGCCCTTAGTTTGGCCTGGATTGGAAGAAAACTAAAGAATGGATCAAAGCCATGAAAATAGGGCACATGAGCCTACATCAAAATAGCATCATTGAGGGAAATAAAAATGATTAACTAAGCCAAAGGGTCAAGGTTCTTACCATGAGGAATCCAATGAGATGATCAGATCTTAAATTTGAGCTCAGATAACCAAATGGGATCAAAACCTATGAAGTGGGGAGGATAATCTCACCCAAGAGTAAAATAAGAATTGTTTTCCACTAGAATTAATAATAAAATAGGTGGGTTAAAAATATAATTCATTAAGGGGAAAATGGTAATTTTTTTGAAAATTTCTGGGTCGCATGGTTTGGCCACACAGTTGGCCAAATCATGTGCAAACTGTGTATACCTCACTGCCTCTAGAGGGAACCTACACGGTTTGGCCACACGGTTTTAGAAACTATGCGCCAACTATGCTATTTGGCTCTCATAAAATTTGCAGACCATCTGCATGGGAATGAGGCCCATGGTGAATGGTTACAAGAAACTGTTCACCTTGATTTTCCCTTTTAAATTCCCCACATGGTTAGTAGAAACCATAGGGGATGGGTTTCATGATTTATACTAATCGTGTAGCCTAGCGATTTCTTCCATCGGTCAGGTTTTCGAGCTCTGAACAAGACCTTGAAACCCATGAAACTTACATGAACTCATTAGGCATCCACAATCGGTCCAAGATAAATAATTATACTGAAATTTAAAGTATCTATACCTCATAGAAAAATTGGTTTCTTACAGTCTTCTCCCTTAAAGAAACTCTTCCCTGAGTCACCATTACAAGGGTGGAAAAACTTCTTTAGAGAAAAAATCATGCCACTAAGAATGTATGTCAACCTCCCTCTCCCAAGTATCATCTTTCACATGATCATGCTACCATATAAATCATATTGAAGGTAAAGAATAGCCTCGGAGATCCTTTGTACTCCAATCAATGATGTGTATGGGATACCCCTCAAAAGAATCATTTTCGTCCATTTCAACATCCTCGGGATCAAAAGTATGAGATGAGTCAGCATGATATCGGTGAAGCTATGAAACATGGAAGAAATTTTTCATGGAATGACTCCTCTGAGGTAATAGAAACCAATATTCTATTATCCCGACTCAATAAAGAATCTCAAAAGGCCCAAAAAAGCATGGTGATAGCTTCCCTTGCCTCTGTATCCATCTATTCCCAAGTTTATGTGATGCCCATAATAAAACATGATCCCCAACCTTGATTTTTAAAGGTCATCAATAGTGATCAGTATAATATTTTTTCTAGAATGAGCTGTATAATATGCTTCCTGGTCAGTTGTATGTTCTCTGGAGTCTCCTACACTAGATAATAACCTAGTAGCACTACCTATCCACCTTTTAACCATCATAGGGGGGAACAGAACATCCAACCATGTAAGGCCTCATACATATCCATTAGAATCATTGCATGGTAGCTGTTATTATAGGAGAACCTAAAGAGAGGGATATGATTTTCCCAAGTAACGTTGAAATTAAGGAAGCATGCTCTGAGCATATCCTATAACACTAGTATATTCTATTATGACTATACATTGTTCTGAGGGTGAAAAATTGTGGTCAAAAGCACCTATAAACTCATATCTCTCTATAAACCTTGCCATAACCACTATGTGAAATGAGATTCCCTATATGAAAAAATATTAGGAGGTACCCCATGTAGTCATATGATCTCAAAGACATACAATCTTCATATCTCATCAACTGATAAAGTCTTCCGGATAGGAATGAAGTGGGGTACCTTTTTTAGCTGATCCACGACTACAAAAAATGAATTTCTAACTTGAGGTGACCTTAGTAATATGACTAAAAAATCAATTGAAACATCTTCCCATTTCCATTATGGGACTGGTAATGGATTTAACAAACCATTAGGTCACTAGTGCTCCACCTTTACCTACTGAAAAGTGGAACACCTAGTGATAAAACCTATTATCTGATGTTTCATACTAGTCCGCCAATAATGGCGTCTCATATCACGATACATATTAGAGATACTTGGATGAACTTCCCACAAAGAAACATGGGACTCTCACATTAGTTATTAAATCATATTTATAGTAACCTAAACGTGCCCATGTATACGTAGGATTTCATCTCCATTGATAGGCCAATCTAGATTCGATTCCTTACTATAAATTATTTCCCATAAGACCAAGACTTCTGGATATGAAAACCACCTACTCATTACCCAATATATAAGGGAAGAGACAATAGATAAGCCTGTAATAATAGGATTCTTGTGACTCTATTGAAACATCATATGTATCTCATAAATTAGTTCTATCAATTTCCATTCATCACTGGCTTCCTAAACAACTTGTACCTAAGTTTTTCGTCTCAATACATCATCCACCGCATTTCCCTTTCCAGTCATATAGGCAAGATCAAAGTTAAAATAATAAAGATATTTGGACCATATTCACTGTATGAGATTCAAGTCATGTTGTGTAAAGATATATTTGAGGCTCTTGTAGTTTGTATACACCAAAAATAACTCACCCATTAGATAGTGTCTCTAAAAATATAAGTCTTGGACAACTACTACTAGTTTGAGTTAATGAATCAGGTAGTTACACTAGTGAGGTCTCAACTAGAGAGACCCATAAACAATGACTCTATCCTACTACATCATCATTTCACCCATATTGATGTCTGATGCATCACAAAACATTGTATAACCTCTTCTAGGATCTATAAGAATCATAATTGGGGCCAATGTAAGCCTTACTTTCCGTTATTAGAATTATTTATCACATGCTTCAGACCATAATAACTTCAAACCCTTCTTTGTAAGACATGTAATAGGTGAATCAACATGTGATAAGTCCTATATGAAAATCATGTAATATCCAGTCAATCCCAATAAACATCATATATCAAACATGTTCGTGGGTTTCTCCAAATAAACTATGGCACTCACCATATCTAGGCCAACTAATACTCCTAATTTTGAAATAATATGACCTAATAAGTGAACTTTTCCGATCCAAAAGTGGTACTTATTAGGATTAGAATATAGATGATTCACTCTCAGTGTATTAAGAACAATCTCAAGATGTCTAGCATGGTCTCTTAGAGCATGATAATACACCAAGATTTCATCCACAAAAACCATACAAAGGAATCCAAATAGGGATGGAAAACCCAATTCATCAAGGCCATGAAAATGGTAGGAACATTTGTAAGACCCAACTGAATTAAAAGGTACTCATATTGACCTTATAGACTTCATAAATTCATACGTGGTATATCTAAAGGCATGACTCACACCCGATGATAGTCCAATCTCAGGTTGATCTTTAATAATATCGTAGATCCTCAGAGCTAGTTGAATAGATCATCTATTCGAGGTAATGGATATTGGTTTTCAACCATAAGTTGGTTCAACCTTCAGTAATCCATGCACAAATGAAGGTTCCCTCCTTCCTTCTTGGTGAAAATCATGGTTGAGCCCCAAGAAGAATTGTTGGGTTGGATAAAACTCTTTGATTATAAATCCCCAACTATATCTTGAGCTCTTGGAGTTTAGTAGGTTCCATTGTGTATAGAGGAAAAAATAATGGGGATTTTCCTAGAACAATATCAATCGTTAGATCTACTTATCTCATGGGAGGTAGTCCAGAAAAATCATCGGCAATGATGTCCCTGAAATGATCTACCATGGTAGCAAAATAAATCTGGATAAAGTCGTCCTCCTATATAAAAAGACAAAAAAACATATGTAGTCACTCCACCTAGCCCATGATTCTTTGGTATAACTCTACCATCTAGGGCATTCCACTTACCCATGTGAATATAAATACCACCCTCTAGTGATGTAAATGATACCCTATGGATATAGAATTTGATATATGCATGATAGGGAACTTACCAATCCATCTCAATAATGACATTGAAATTTTTCATCTTGTGGATGAAGAGTTTCCAAAAGAATGGGTAACCTATTACATCAAGGAGATAGCCATGAATTAGAGTATATCCTATAACCGCACTCCCAAAGGTGTGTCCAGGGTCTTCACACCACAGTAGTACTGAATTTATAGCCTAATACTTTCCATGTTCTTTAAAGAGATAAAGGAGTGTAAATCACCTATATAGAATAAAGAAGATACAATAGTAGAGGCCACTAAAATAGTACCTCATATTGTAGATGGTCATATATTATAATCCTCGGGTATTAGTTGTAAATCATGCAACTGACCTAATACACGACCCTATGCTATAGTTGGACTACCCTAAGTAGGTCCACTCTGCATTCACTGATAATTAGAATTCTAAAAACTATGTCCACAACCTTCTCTTTGGATTTATCTATTGGTGCTACTCCAACTCTCTACCTAATGAGTTTTAACTAATCCTAATCCTGAAGGTGGAGCTAGTGTGGATCCTATTCCACTAGATAGAGGTGGAATGTTCTGGAAGAATCTCTGAAGATGACCCATATGGATGTAAGTACGACACTCAAGAGGGTCTCTATCACACTAAGGATTCAGATTCCCTTGTAGTCTACACTGATAGCATATAATGGATCTTCCAATGTGGATACTCTGGCCACCACTACTCTGATGAGAAACCTCAAGGCTATGCTTCCTTCTACAGGAGGAACTATTGCCATGTATCATAACTTAACATCAATGATTGGTACCATCAGATTCTCTCAGGTATCTCTTAGTGTTAAGATCCTGATTAATGATATTAGAAAAGATAGGTAGGTGGAATAAATTCACCTACGATTGGATGTCTTACTTGATCCCATCCTCTCACTTGCGATAGCTCGTAACTGTCTAAAATCAGTGAAAAGAATTGAAACTCATTAAAATGCATTGAATAATTCATAATGGACATAGAACCCTAATCCAATTGCATGAACTCTCTATATTGGTCATCTCTCAGCATATAAGGGAAAAAAATTAATCATAGAGGGTGGTCTAGAAGTCATCCCAGACCATGCCCTAATGACGACCAGACTGAGTAATCATATCCCAACAGCGCTTGGTGGAGTCAAACATTATGTAGATATAAATCTTGACCGTCCTCTATAGAGACATATCCAAATTCTTGAAGATAGATAATATGTCCTCTATCTAAGACTCATCAACCTGTGGACCACCATCCTCCAAAAATATGGGAGGATGGTACTGCTGTAACTCACAAGTCAGATCAGACATAGTAGGTGCAAGTCATGAAGCACCCTGAATTGAATGCATTAAATGTATGAAACTCTATTGTAACTAAGAATTAGTTACTGGTTCAAGAATAATAGGGGGTGACTTAGGTAAACTACTAGACAGATCATTGGTGGATCAATGTCTAACACCTCCAGATCATGATCGTCGCCACACTCTAAGTGCACTACTAGAGGATTTCAGGGTGGAATAGCTCTAAAAATGCCAAGAACGCACCTTAGAATAGATTAAAAGTAGATAGAAACTCTATTATAAGAAGATCATAAGAAAAAGGGGTCACTACTCAAGGTATACTACCCCAACTACATGCTTATAAGGATAAGGTATTGGTAAGTGTTTGAATTTTAATTAGTAGGGGTTCCAGTAGGTGAAGGGTCATTTGAACCTTGCCTATTCATTTACTAGAAACCATTTCATTTTATAAGTAAATATTTACATTTAAAGTTTGTATTTACTTATATACATATAACAATGTTCGATTAAATAGATCATAATTCCCAACTAATAAAGGCTAACATGCTTTATAACTGAAAGTTGCACCCATTTAATGTTAATTAATCCCCATACAATTTAGTCTCAAAATGTTATGGGTAATATAGGACGGATCGAGTGAGTTAATTATCCATTAAAATTCATGAGGGCCTATACACCTCGTGGGTTAAAACTGGTAGTCACTAAATTGCATCCATATCCCAACTCATGTAACTAGAAGTACATAGCTGACATGGGTAGAAACTATGTATTTAAGATTCCACCATTAACCTTTATAGGAAAACACAATTTATATTGATACTTAAACTTTAAAAAACCAATTCCCTTACCCTAAAAAATATGTTAGTAGCATATAAATGAATATAACAACCATGGCTCACTAAACCTTCAAAGGAAACATAATAAATTAAAGTAATGAAATGAACCTATATGGCATGGAATATGCATGGAATGTGAATTATAGGTGCCTATAATGATGCATGGAACAATTCTCCTTATCATATCAGGACAAGGTAAATATCCATAAAGCATATCAAATACCACAATTTATGTGCATCACCCAACAATGAAAGTATATCAGTTGTAATAAGATAAATACAGAATAATAATTCCTCATTCCCATGAAACTTGGTATTTACCCCAATTGTTAGTTAGCTACTCCCAATCATGGCTTATAACCAAGTTCCAACCATGTTTCTAATCTCCTATATATATTCACAACTAATAAAATAAAATAAAATAAAACTTCTTTGATACCACTTTGTGACGTCCCAACCAGGGTGCCACTCAAAGGTTCCCCAAAATGGTGGGCCACATGGCCTAAATCATTCCTCCTCGTATTCTAGATGCTAGCAACTAGTAGAGAGGTCCTAGATTGTGATAGTGGGGAGATTATTACCTCTATTCAAAGTGGAGCATAACGGATATTTATATCTAAATCCGATATATAACAATAGAAAAAGCATAATAATGAATAGAAGAAACTAGCAGTGGAAGATAATAATAATCAACCAGATAATAATAAACAACTCAAAATATGGAAACTAAATCATATACAAAATGATAATTTCATTTCCTATCTCTAAAAACTAAAAAATAGGTATACATGGAAGTATGAAATACATTCTATACAAAAGCAATGAAAATAAATGAAAAATTATCCAAACATCTCAAACATTGGCCTGATCATCTGCTACCAAGATCTATCCTATGAAAGTAAGCAAGTCAGGTGTCTAAAGTAGGACACTTCCACTTATCAACACCTACATACATAAAATCTACTCGGGTACCATTGGTATCCCAGATAGGGTGTAAAGTAAATCTCAGTAGGTCACCACCACCAACGACATCTATACAATACAGTCAATGAATATAAATTGAGCAGTTTACAGGTTTATATAAATATAAAGAAATTATGAAATAATAACTCATAACTACTTAGACCTAATCTAGTAATGTCTCTGAATGTGAGATCATTTAATTAATTCATTTAATTTTAGTTTATATAGATAAAATGTATGAAAGTTTCAATATAACTGAAATAGACCATAATAATAATAAAAGAGGATCAAAGGTGTAACTAAGGCATCCTTGACCTTAGGGGTCAGCCAACTCATAGGGGTAACTCGTCCAGTCTATAAATAAAAGTTTTGAGTGTAATACAAGGGGATCACCTAAGTATTTTCACTATAAATGAGTTTAAATGAGTACATGGAGCTCATCCATAGTAATCTTAGGCTAATAATTACTGGGCCTAATGGGGTGAATCCATGGAACCACATGTCTAAAGGCATAAAGTTGGATCTAAGGAGTGTATCTAATGCATGATAATATCTAGATAGATAGTGAAGGGATCCTACGGCATCATGTTGGGAATCCTCTGGTAAACAAGGACCATATTCCCAGGTGGGTATCTCCCTTAGAAATTGGATCCTTGAATCAAAATGGAATCCATTAAGTGGTCAAGGAATTCCCTCATAAATCCAAGGATATCTCAATTATGACAACTCCTATAAAGATAAAAATGTCCATGTACAATAGGCACCGTATACACATATGTTAGTATTCAATTTTGGCCATGTAATACTCATGTAAATAGATAAATTATTAGGTTCATTCTATTTACTTTCAACTTAAGTGATAAGGTCAATTTAAGGAAATATAACCAAGTTCCATTAATTATATGATAATATCCAAGTGAAATATATACATATAAACATACCATTTGTTAATTAATTAGGTTCATTCCATCACCACTCATCCAAGGTGACAAGGTTAGTTAGGAAATGAAACCAATTAAATTCAGTTTCATAAGTATTTATTAGGTTCATTTTATTCCTTTCATTAAGGAATGAAAATGTTATTTAAGACATGAAACAAAAAATCAATTTAGTTATAATTAATTAGACCAAGTTATATCTATAAATATACTTTCAGTTTAATAAGTTAAATATTTCTTTATATAATTGAAACACTTACCTTAGAGTGTCAAGTGATAAATCACACCTAAACAGTGTCAAAAAGGGAAATAAGGTGTAATTAAGGAATCATCCTACTTGGGTGGATGAATTTTAGGTCATAACATCCAACGACATGAAGAATAATTAAAAATAGGTCTCTTGAACATGATTCTAACAATAAAAATCAAGGAATGTGAATTTAAGGGGAAACACCAAAAGAGACCAATGTGCAAACTTCAACGGAAATTTATAAATGATGAGACTTTTAGGGAAAAGTCATATACCACCTACATCGAGCCTATAGCACTCTCCTCATCTAGTATTATCCCTTAGTTTAGCTTTGATTGGAAGAAAATTGAAGAATGGATAAATTCCCTAAAAATAAGGCTTATGAGACTCCATCAAAACAACAACTTTGAGGGAAATATAAACAACAAACTGATCCAAAGGATCGAATAGCTTACCATGAGGAATATAAAGAGATGATCAGATCTCAAATCTGATTTTAGAGGATGAAATGAGATAAAAACCTATAAAGAGGGTGGGAGGATCTCATCCCGAAGTAAAATAGAATATTTTATCCACTATAATGAAGAATAAAATAGGTGGGTTAAACATATAACTCATTATGGGAAAATGGTAATTTTTCCAAAAAAATCTGCATCGCATGGTTTGGGCATGTGGTTGGCCAAATAATGCACACCTCACTACCTCTAGAGGGACCCACATAATTTGGTTTCACCATTTGAGAAATCATGATCCAGTCATTCTATTTGGATTTGATAAAAATTCCAGACCATCCACACGATCATGTGTCCATGTGCATATAGTTTGGGAAAACCATGTTCCCTGCTTTTCCCTTTAAAATTCCTCACACGGTTAGGAGAAACTAGGAAAGATGGGTTTCATGGTTTCTACTAAATATATGTCCTAGTTATTTCTTCCACAGACTGGGGTTATAAGCTTAGAATAAGCCTTGAATACCCCGAAACTTATGTGACCTCATTAGGAATCCATAATAGGCCCAAGATAAATATTTAGACCAAATTTTAAGGAATCCATACATCATAGTAAAACAAGGTTCTTAAAATAGTGCTCTGAAAGTGATGGATATTACTAGCTTGTTATGACCACCAAAAGGATTATTTCCTAGTGGTTGCGTGGTCTTGGATTACTTCTAAACTATTCCAAGGGCTAGGTACTGTTATTGAATAGTAAACCTTTTAAATACTTTTATTCATATGGGTGTACTTATTTTGTTTTCCTACAAATTCATTTCTAAATAACTGGAGGTGAAGGTTGTTTCTTCAGTAAGAAAACATAAAAAAATAACTAATGAGTCTAGGGGGTATTGGATGAAGAATTTGAGAAGGATCCAACCCACTCAAATAAGGAAACCTAAAAAATCTAGTTTGAAAACTAAAAATAGATTTCAACCTATGAAAACTATTTGTGAAATATTTGATTAGATGGACATATTGACAAATGATGTCTTCTTATTCTACCATATATATGATAAATCTCAAAAACTAAATATGAAGGAATAAAAAGGAAATGATAAGGTCTTAGTTATTGAAATAGAACTCAATGCTGCAAAAGGAGAACAAACATGGATATTGGATAGTGGTTTTTCTTCACATATGAATATATATTTGAAATTATTAAAGAATTTAAAATATTATAAAGAATAAATAATGAATTTTGGAAATATAGATTCACTCAAAATAAAATGCATTGGATCTTCTATCATTAGAAAAGAAAAATTGAAATCCAAAAGTGCTTTGTTTGTTGATGAGCTAAAATAGAATTTGTTAAGTGTTTCAAAAAAAATGATGAAGGTAATGAAGTTTTTTTAGAATATATGGTTTTTTTGGTTAAAAGGATTAAATATGGTAAAAGTTTACCAAGAGAAGGACTGACTAAGGGAAATCTATTCCCAGTTGGAGATACACAGGGATCATGTTATCTAAGCATGATGGAAGAAAATAAATTATAGCATAAAAGGCTTAGAAATATCTGCTAAAATAATATGAACAAGATAAAAATTAGAGAAATTATTAATGATATTCCTAGAATTAAAAGAAAAAGAGACTAGTGGTGTTCAATATGTCATAAAGGTAATATTAAAAATTTAGTATTTAAGAAAGTCAAGATGCATTCAACTCACCCCTTAGAGCATATACATTTTGGAATATGTTTTCCCATGAGAAAGAAATCGATAAATAGAGATAATGGATTTATTTTCTTTATTTATGATTTTACTAGGACTACATGTATTATGTTTTTGAAACAAAAATCATAGGCTCTTTAAATGTTTAAGAGTTTTATAAGAATTACTAAAAAGGAATGTGAATATTATGTATAGAAGATTTAAACTAATAATGGTACCAAAATGGGATGTTTAAAGACTATCTTGAAAATAATGGAATTTATCATAATAATGGAATTTATCATAATATTATTGAACTATACACACCACATTAAAATGGTGTTTTTAAAAGAAGAAATAGAATTTTGGTGGAGATTTATCTAACTATGATAATTGAAAATAATAATTCTAAATTATTTTGGAGGTAAGTTATTAGAGTAGTAGTTCATATTCATAATTTGTGTTTAAATATTCCAAACTCTGATATGACTCATTATGAGATGTATTAAAAGGATACCCCAAGTTTTAAATACTTAAGGGTTTTCGTTATCCCATTAATAATTAAAGTAAAAGGTGAAAAGTTTAGGAATTTTTATCCTATAGCTGTTAATGGAATATTTCCTAACTACCCTCCTAATGGTAGAAGATATAGGTGCTATAATAAAGACATAGGAAATATTATTGATTCTATTGATGTAATAGTGGTGGAATATTCTGATAGAAAAACTTCTCATTTAGTCTCATATTTAAGAGAAGGAGAAGATTTTGTTGTTACTGTTAAGAAACATAACAAAGTTTTCGAAATAAGTGATAATAAAAAAGATGTACAGGGTGAAGATTCTGACTCAGATATCACAAGTGATGAGGGAAAATTATGTTCATTTTATACTAAGATAAGGAAGAAATAATAGGTCTAAAATATCATTATTAATAAATTATAATAGGTACAAACTATAAGAACATTGAGGTTAATAACACATACTTCTTTGTATTCTCAGGTTGATCCAAGAGATGTTGAAGAATATTCGGAGTATCAAGAGTGGATTAATTCCATGAATGAAGAGTTTTATTATATTAAGAAGAATGAGACATGGGAACTTGTACCTAAACCTAAAAAACAATAATGTGATTGGTACAAAGTGGGTTTTTTCAAATAAGTTGAGTAAAAAAGGTGCAGTGATAAGAAACAAAGCATGACTGGTTTGTAAAGGCTACTCACATGTTAAAGGAATTGATTTTTATGAGACCTTTTAAACTATATCAATTATTAAAACCATAAGAATAATTATTTTTTATCATTGAACAATGAATATATAAGATATTCTAGATGGATGTCAAGTTGGATTTTATAAATGGGGATCTCGATGAAGAAGTTTATATTGAAAAATCATGTGGCTTAGTGCTTCATCAGGATGAAACATATATATGAAATTTGAATAATTATTTACATGGGTTGAAGAAATTTCTGATATCTTGGTATTCAAAATTAGATATTTTATTAAATAACTTGAATTTTAATAAAGGAAGAGTTGATGGTAACCTCTACATAAAAGAAAATCAACATGTTCCCTCATCATGATAGTTTGTATTAATGATATCATATTCACAGTAAATGATGAAGGAATGTGTGAAAAAATTTATATGGACAAGGAAAATTTTATTCAAATGTCCATTCTAGGTGAAATGGAATATTTTCTTGACCTATAAATCTCTCAATAGAAAACATAATTTTTCTTATCTCAAGAGAATTATGCAAAGTAACTTCTGAATAAGTTTATCATGGAAGATTAAAAGTCCATTACCATACCCATTTTAATGGGAACAAAGTTGGAAAAATATGGGGATGTAAAGGAGGTTGATCCTAAATTATATTTAAAGTCAATTGGAAGCTTTTGTATCTAACAGCTTCAAGTAAATATATAGTGTATGTTGTTACACTTTGTGATAGGTATAAAAGTTATCCAAATGAATTGCATATTATGGCTAAAAAATAATTCATAGAAATATTAATGGAACAATTAATTTCAAAATAAAATAGGATAGCACAGGAAAGATTGATATATTTGGATATATAGATAAAGACAGGGTAGGATGTGTCGATGATAGAAGATCCACATCTACTGGAGTATTCTTCTTAAAAGAAAGACATGTGAGTTGGCATACAAAGAAGAAAAATTTAGTGACTCTAAACATGGATTAATCTAAGTATGTTTCTACCACTCAATCTGAAACTTAGTTAATATGGATGAAGACAAAGCTAGATTATTTTTTTAGTTGGTGTGAAATTACACATTCTCTATGGTTTTAATAATAAAAGTTATATATATATATATCACTAAGAATCTAGTGAAACATTATTAATATAAGCCCATTGAAATTAAATATAATTTCATCAAAGATCATATAGAAGTAAATAAACTAAAGTTGCAGTTTATTTCTATAATAGATAAAGTTGTTGAGATCTTCACTAAATTGTTGCTAAAGGAAAAATTTCAGAAACTTAGTTTGATTAGGGGTGTGTTAACTCATTCTATTTAAGGATAAGGTATATGAAATATGTCCCTTATAACATATTTTATTTGGATAGTGATTTCAAATGGGGGAATATATAATATAAATAAATCCATTGGTATGTACTTTATCTTTCATGGAAGAGTATATATTTAGGTTAGTTTTAACATGAGTAATGTATGATGTAAGCTTATGTGAGATATTTTAATAGTTTATTGAAGTGAATACAAGAAACCATTTATTATTGATGTGAAGTTTATTTTTTATAAAGATGAAGGAATTCAAGAAGTTGGAAATGTTTGTGAATCACTACTTTATGGATATCATGGTATTATTATTCAATTATTCTTATTTCTTACATTGAGTTTCCTCATGTAGGATTATAATTTTTGGATATTAATAAATTTCTTGAGTTTTAAAGTTTTAGTGATTTATTTTCCTTAGTTGATAATATAATCTAAAGGGGGTATTATTGGGACCAATACTTTTTTGAGAAATTGAGAATAATATTTTTATCAAGAAAGGATTATTTTTTAAGTATTGCCTTTTTTATCAATGTAAATCACTTAATAATGTTTATATTTCCTTGTATAATTTTTAATTTAAGAAATTTTCTAGTCATATATGTTAGATTACAATAAACCAAGTCTATCAGATAGAGTGTTCCACTAATTCTTTATCCAATCATATTCATAGTTTTATTGGATAGAGATATTTAATAAAGAAAATCAAGAAATGATTTGTTTTCATTCTATATATCAAACATCATGAAGAGTTTCATGATTCAAAATGAGCTTGTGAAAAGGTTCAATTAGTACAAACATGATCCTACTGAACTAAGTTTACTGAACAAAATTGAGGGTATGGAAAATTAAATACATGTATTTATGAAGTTTCATTATTCAAATTTTGTGGTTATGAATATATGGTGTTATAGTAGTAAAAAAAATTCAGATGAATATCGATACAATCTCTATCAGATGTAATGGTACACATATCAAGATTAAAAGTGAAAAAAAAAATAATGAATGACTTGGAAGATGTATTTGGGCCATCAGATATAAGTCTTTTTATAAAGTCATCAGACAATTATATATGAGTAAAGTTCATCAGACATAAGTCTTCAAGCAATGAAATCATACAGAGTCTACTGGATAGAAAAAGATCTCTAGGTTCATAGGAGAGATAAAAAGTTGAGATTACATCAATTTAACATTTGTAAATTCATTGTACAAAAATTTTTTAATGAGTTTCATCAGATAGAGGTTTCCAATAAAGTAAATATATCAATGTTTCTAAAAAATCGTCGGATGGGGGAAGAGTATTATAAAATATTTTTGAGCTTTTCCTAAAAAAATTGAAGAGATTCTAGATAAAGTTTTACTAGGTGGAATAAGAGTTATGAAGTTATACTATAATAAAGATTCAAATATATTTATGAATTTTTTATACAGTCATTAAATGTGATTATTTTAAGTGGGTCATTCAACACTCCAATATTCATGAAGGAAGATCATGATTCTCATTGAGATTTAATGAAAGTTTAAAGAATGAAGAAGTTGAGATATTAGGAATGAATAAAGAACAATGACACCAATATTTAAGGAAATATTTATGAATATTATCAACTCTTATTACCTAATATATTTTAAGGTGGTAGGACATTAAGATATTTGAGTGGGATGTTCAATGTTTGAGTGGGAAATTTGAAATTGAAATTCATACTCCTCCCTCGATCTTCAAATATGTGATGCCTATATAATGGAGATTTGGTGCATTTATAAAGTTGTTTAAATTATTGAAGTTGGGAAAATTTCAAAATAATTTAAGTATTGTGGTATGATAAGAAGTTTTCCAATCAAGTGGAATCAGATAAAAAATGTTAAGATGTGATCATAAAAACAAGGAGGATGAATACCAAATAGTGTTTTCTTATCAGTTGGTATCACATGAATAGGGCTTCAAATTGGTATCAGTCGATAGAGGGTGTCAGATGGATTGTACCATATATAATTCTATAGTAAGGATAATATCTTTCTCACTATTGTTAAATAAAATAAATAGGGGGAAGAATAACTTGAAATAATGAAGATGTGAGTAAATTTTAAGTGGTATAGTGAAAAGACATTGAAGCCTGGTAGTGAAGGTTCTTATTATTGTCATAAAAGATTATTATATCATATTATATATGTTATGAACACATGCACTATCAAAGGAATATATTTCTATGAAATTTATTGATTTTCCGTGTTTTTTTAACCACCAAAAGGATCATTTTCAAGTGGTTGTGTGGTCTTGGATTACTTCCAAACTCTTCAAAATACTAGCTACTCTTATTCGTTAGAAAACCTTGTAAATACTATTATTCTTATGTTTGTAATTTTATTGTTTTCTAGTAGATTAATTTCTCACTTACTAGAGTTGAAGTTTATTTCTTAAGTAAGAAAACAAAAAAATATAGGTTCACTGATTCACACCCCCCCCTCTAAGTGATCACACAAATCCTGATTGTTACTTTCACATGTTTCATATTATCCACATATTTTTATTTATATGGTGTTTATAATAAATATTTGACATATTTTTTCAAAATTTTATTTTTATTAATGGTATTTAAAGTTCCATTTCAAGTTATTCCTTTCAAGTTATTTTTATTCAAAAGTAACCAAAGTCGTAAGGGTTTCTTATCTCAATTTCCCTTCATTGAGATATGATTCATATTCACCAATTTTTTTCTTTTGTATGGTTTATATAATGACCCATGGATTTATTTTATAATAATTTTCATTAAATTAATGGATTTACACATCCATATCATGTTCTATATTTTAAGGTATTTTTTATTCAAAAGTTACCAAATTTGTAAGGGTTTCTTTTCCAATCTCACTTTTAAATCGATATTTTCTATCTCTAAATTAGTATTTTTGAAAAGTATATGTTATTTCCCCAAAAAAATATTTTTTTTATTATACTATGGTTATTTGTAGTTTTTGCATGTCTCCTAACCATTTCACATCTCTTTTGTTCAAAATTCAATCGAAAGGATACTTATAAGTAGAGTCGAAATTCTCTCTTATTTTAGGTGAGGAACCTTTTTTTCTCCATATCCTTGTTTTATATATACTTTTACAAATGTACTTATCGATACTTCTATGATTTCTTCAGTTAATTTTCCATTAACTTTTTATTTCTTTACAAAAGTGTGAAAGGAATGTTTTTTTAACATTTTTCACATGATCACCTTCTCTACACATTTACTTCATCTTTATTTATGTTATTCCTTTCCCATATTTTATAGTTTTACAATTTCTATTTTATTCACTTTATCATTCTCTTTCTAAAAATATTTTTTTTAAAAATATTTTATTTTAAAATAAAATTTATCAAAAAGTAAAGGATATTACTTCTTATTTTTCAAAAGAATTTTCCAATTCTCTGATAAATTATTTTTAAAATATATGTTAATATCCTATAATATTTATTATGCTTCACTAAGGGTATGATATAATGATACCTTCCATATTATTTCTCTACATGTATTATGATCGTGTCTTATGGAAATATTCAAGAAACCCATTTCATTATCACAGGTTAATTATGCTATAATAAAATTATGAATGTGATCATATTCATGAGATACACATATTTATAGTTTATCATTATGTGACAATTGGGTCTAATATAGACCTCCAATGCATTTGGTAAAACTTTATATCTCATGAGATAATGATAATATGCATGGACTTGATTGTGTTTAGCTATGTTTATAACTCTATTTATATACCTGATTATGTTTAGCTATATTCAAAACTCTATGTAGGGATCTTATTGTGTTTAGTTATGTCACAACTCTATGTGCGGACCTAATAACATTTAGCTATGTTCAAAAATCTATACATGGACTGAATTTTATTTATCTATGTTCACAACTCTATTTGTGGACTTGATTTAATTTAGTTATGTTCAAAATCTTATGTGCAGAACTGATTGTGTTTATCTATGTTCACAACTCTATGTGTGGGTCTTATTGTTTTTAGTTGTCTTCACAAAGTTATTATTTACATATGTTTGTGTTTATACCACATGTCTATCTTATGATCTTTGTCTCATGATTATTGTCTCATATTACCACATTCTTATTACATGGTATATATTATGAATCTATGATGATATGTTTGAGGCTATATATACTCCAATCATGATTTATGGACAACTCTTATAATTTAATTTTTTTAATTGGATATTTCTCTCGTGTTCAAGTTTTATCATATGCTTATGATCTAACCCATTATGAATCATTGATAATTTTTTACCATACTAAGAATTTGATCTCACTATAACTTATGTCTCCCATTCCCCCAATGAATTACATACATTAATATATTTATGACAAATCCATGTGGGGAGAATTTTTTGGGAGATATTGAAGAAATGATGTGTTATAATACATTTATATAGTTAATCTATAAGACACTAAACCTTTGGGTTTTGGTTTGTGTGTTTATTTGTGATATGTAATTCTTAAATTATGGAAATGATGTAAAATATATGTATTTTATGATTGAGTTATATTAGTTAGTATCAAATTAGGGTTTAGTTATTTTTGGGGATTAGGTTAATAAGTATAAGAAAACCCGAATTAAATAAACCTAGGTTGAACCAAAAGTATCATAGGCTAAAATGAAGGTTTCATATATTAATAAATATTATGAGTAATTTTTCATATTCATATTATTATTTACTCTAATTTTAATAAGATATTATTTTTTATTATTCATGCTAACCATTTGTTTTAGTAAATTATTTGAAATAGAATCATAAAATTGAGGCAATGATAGGTACACTCATTAATGATAAATATATTATCTGATTCTAGTATTATTTATTCCTTTATATATTGAATAGTCTATAAGACTATTTATTAATATCCTTAAATATTGGATATTAAATTATTATGGTTTTTGGAAAGATACTTCCTATAGATCTTGTTCTTCTTACATTGATTATATTTGATGTGATATTGGTTATAGATTATCTCTCCCTGTATAAAGCTCATATCAATTTTTTGGATATGGAAATCTCTTTTCATATCCCAAATTATCCCATGATATAATATCAAAGATAGTATTATAATGAACTCCCTTTGGAAATTAATTCCTTAATATGGGTTTTGGTACCTAATAATCAGGGATAGTTGGCACAAATGATCGGGGAGGAACTCAACATTGAATACATTCCAATTTTATTGGAATATATTTATATATTTCTTAATGAACTACCTAGTATTCCCCCAAGAACATGAGTTTGAGTTTTCAATTGAACTCATACCTTGTTCTATGCCAATATTAAAGAGTACTTAAAGAATTTCCCTCATTAAATTAGAATAATTGAAGAATCATCTTAAAGAGAATCTATACAAGGGATTTATATGCCCAAATGATTCATTGTGGGGTGATCTGGTCTCTTTGTCAATAATAAGGATTGGATAATGTTTCATTTCATTAATTATCGTAAACTTAAAAAAACACAATCAATAAAAAGTATCCTTTACCCTGTATTTATGATTTGTTTGATCAACTTATAAGGGGGAAATACTTTTCATAGGTGGATCTCTGATCTAGATACCATTAATTAAGGGTAAAGAAAGAAGACATTACAACAACCTAGAATTTTTATCAATGAAATTTCACTAATTATAATTATTTCATATAGTATAAATCACATAAAATCACATAGAGAACACAATAAAAACTCTATATATGAAGAATGAATAAAATAACAGGTAGTTCTAGAAATTAAGAAACCTATACTGATGGAATAGTAACTTTACCATTGGAATAGTGACTCATCCAATAGAATAGTAACCTAGCCTATGAAAGCATAAATAAAATTTAAGTATATTATTAATGAAAATATAATATATTTATATCATGTGATAAGTAAATAAATGTTTTAAAAATGATAAATTAAGTATTGGTACTTTTGTGAAACGTAAATGTTTATTTAAAATTTTATAATTAATATAATAATTTAAAAGAAAATATATTTTCATAATATATATTCATAAATTAATAATTTTTTCCCTCATAATTATAATATAATTTTATTATACTTTAACTAATTTTTCAATGTGTCGTAAAATGAGTTATAATTTTAAAATCAATATTTTTCGAATAAATGATGATTTTAATTAAAAATTAAATTTATCATATATATAATATTATTTTCATAAAATTGAGTCCATTTTTTTAATCTAAATTTTTAAAAATGGTTGGGGTTAATTTTTGGGATTTTTCTAAAATAGTAGAATTTTTGTGAATTGTGAAATACGACAATTTACAGTATTTAACAATTTAGTCAAATACATGAATTTTTGAGTAATGGTTGAGTCATGGATGATTTAAATGGATAATATGTAGAAACAAAATGATATATTTACTATTTTTAATTACAAAAATCTATACTATTGATAGTCATGATCCAAAATAATAAACTAATGAATAAAATAATAAAAAACTCTCATCTCCTTCCACTATAAATACCACCCATCACCACATCTTCTCCTCACACATTCTAATCCATGTATCTTGATAATATTCTTACCAATTACTCTAAAAAACCTCTTACTCATATTATGGTATTTATTTTATCACCAAAATACCATTTCCATGTCCCTTAACTAGGTTCTGAAGGAGACGACACCCAAGAGGTAAAACCTTCCCTCAGTCTTCCAATTTCTTTTATTTTATTATCCTTCCCCCACCTCCCCTATCCAAAGTAACATAATAACTACATTAACATAAATATACTTTAATTTTATTATTTTAATGATATATCCACCATCAATTCTCTTCTCTTCCCCTTTTGTTCTAAAAATGAAAACATCATTCGTGAGGTGTGGATTCACCACCTTCATGGATGATGATTTTTTTGTTTTCTAATACCACATTAAAGGCTGGTAATAAAACCATTATAACTACTAAATTAGATTTTAAAATTTATATTAAAACTTATTTAGTGTTCTGTAACCAATATATATATATAATATTAATTAATAAAACAAAACTAGTTCGTGGTGATCGAAAAATGCCAAAAATAATCTAAACGGTTATCATTAACATTTTATCTAATGAATCATAATCATATCTTAAAAAATGATATATAAGACCATTTAATATTATATAAGTTCATTAACATATAATTTCAATTCTGGATAAATATTTCCATTTTACATGATCTTTCATTCATGTATACAAGTGAACCAATCATGAAAACCAAGGAAACAAACACTTCCGAATAATGAAATTGAATCTTATAACTCATAAAAAAGGACAAAATGAACTTAATAAAATTATAATAAATAAAATAAATGTTTAAGATGATATTAATTAATTTATTAATTAATTTAATTTGATTATCTAGTTCATTAATTACAAGTACAGAACACTTTCACACATAAAGTAAGGGATTCTTTCCGAACCTCCATTTTTCATTCGGGTTACGCTTTATCTCTCTTTAACCAAATGTAGTTATTAATTATTATTATTATTTATTCCTCCTAAATTATATGTTTATACTCAAAAAAATATGTACCTATCTCAATTATTCTTTCTTTTATGAGTAAATATATGTTTTATAAGGTTCCCTTTTCAATTCCTCCCGATAAGCAAGCCCGATTTAAGGGAAATTCCCAATTTATTACCCATTTTAAAGTACCCTAAATAATTTTTTTTAATCCAAAAATGTTTTTTTTAAATCACACATTTTATCATAAACAAATATCTTAGTTCATTTCTTTTTTATGAAAAGTATTATTCCTTTTTCTACTTTAATGACTCTATTATAGTTTCCCTTAAACCACACTAAAGTGGCTCATTTCTAAAGTTTATTAAACACTCTTTTTACATGTTTTCATGTAATTTGGACATAATTTATCATTATATATTCATAATTTCACTTTTTAATTTCCATATATTTTTTAAATCCATTATTTCATGGACATCATTATGATACGCCCATTGTTTATGCTTTATGACATGATTATGATACTCATTTCATTCCATAAGTAACTCTTATGTTTATTATTTTTGTTTGATCCTTCATGTGAAACACATATTCATGAACATGTTATGATGGGTACACCTATATAGTGATATAATTAATTGGGTAATGTTTAGTCTCATGATAAGTCATGTTGGGATAGGGAGTGAACCTAATTCATTTATGGGACTTTGTCCACCATATGAAATAGTATTGGTAGTTATCCTTGACTCATGATTATGTCATGGTGTATGTTGTTTAAAAATTATCACGATTCCATGATTTCATGATCCCATGTTCTACATGTTATGATTCCATATTTTTATTTATGTTTTATGTCTTTTTATGTCATCATGTTATGCCTTCTAACCCATGTGCTATGCTTTATTCCTATGTATATTACCTTGCTGGGATTTGTTTCTCACCCCTTTGTTCATTTATTCCCTAGGTTATCCTAGGAATATGTAAGATCTCAAAGGAAGTTAGGAGATCCTTATTTACATTAAATTAAATATGTTTTTATTTTGGTTTCATACTTTTTAATCATGTACCATATCTTCCCAATACACTAGACTTTACGATCCTTGGTTCATATTTGATGATTAATTATGATTAAATCATATAATAATACATGTAAAATGATAGGGTCACTATAGTTGGTATCAGATTATGGTCTAGTTATTTTTGGTTATTAGTATTATAAAACATTAGTAATAACCCTATGGATAATTCTATCACCATGGATAACCTAGATAGGAACTTAGGGAATCACTTGTTAGGATATACTTTTTATTTTCAAGTTTATCCTTCAATGTTTCATGTTTTCTTTTTATATTACTTTTAGATAAGTATTAAATCCCCCCTAATTTTACTTTATTTTTCTTAGTTATTGGATATAAATAATATAACTCATGCCAAAAATCAATTTTATAGGCAATGTGATTATTTCACTAATGATATTCCTAATTTAATGGAAGAAGGGTTAAAAAATATTGTGTTTATTAAATTCTATATATCACATATTACAATTAATAACTGGAAAAAATTTGAGTTTCCTAACACATCAAATAAGATAATTATGGAATCTCATAGAATCTCAGATAATAAATATGATAAATAAAAAAAGAATCAATTCCCAACGTTTCAAACATGTGAGTAGAAGCATCCCAAAAGTTGTGTCAAGGGGACTGGGAGATGCTTCAATTGTGGAAAATATGGTCTTAAAGTGGAAAATTTACAAAGGAAAATGATTATTCCTAATAAAAAGATACATGGAAATAAAATTCAAAACTAGGGTACCATATACGGTTCTACGTCATAAATGTGGAGAAGTTGGGCATTATTCAAGTAAATGCTCTATCAAAGTGCTGACAAACATAATTACCACCACCAATATCTAAGACCAAGGGAATGAGGAAGCCCCTATGCTGATATGGATCATGATGACTAAAGTAAAATTAACATGTACACCGGATTTTTTTTATCTAGTTGTATTTCTATTCATTCCATATTAGCATATCTTGTATGTTTTCAAAGTACATCGAGTCACCACATCAAAGTAATTGATTTCATTGGGGGGAAATTTTATTATTATTGTATCATATATTGAATTTTATGGAAATTAAATTCTTGAAAATCATATTCAACTTCCTTTAGTGGGTTTTGATTTTATATTGGGCATGGATTGGAAATATTTATATAAAACCAACAATAACTTCCCGGAAAGGGAGATCAATATTCACATCCTAAAGCATCCTCAAATTCTATACAAGTGTAAGGAGGGTGATGAATCTCCCTTAGATTAATTATATAAATTGTGGATATTATTTCCTTATGTGAAATCATATCTAGATCAAACGATTGAGACAAAGGAGAGAATCTTGCTTGAAGGCAAGCCCATTGTGAGGGACTACACTAATGTTCTCCATGAATAACTTTCTGGTATTCCACCTGACTGATAGATTCATTTCTCAATTGAACTTATTTCTATACCTCTAACTATATCAAATACACCTTATAGAATGGACAAAATTTAGTTGGAATAACTGAAGAAGTTGTTGCAGGAGAATCTGGAAAAGGGATTTATATGCCCGAGTGCTTCATCGTGGGGTGTGTTAGACCTCTTTGTCAAGAAGAATAATGGATCAATGTGCCTCTTCATTGAATATTGTGACCTCAAAAAATCATTATAAAAAACATGTAACCCCTTCCATGGATGGATGACTTGTTCTATAAACTACATGAGGCCAAGTATTTCTCTAAGGTGGACCTTCGGACGGGATATCACCAATTAAAGGTAAATAAGGAAGTTATTCTCAAGACTGCCTTTCAAATAAGGTATGGACACAATGATTTCATAGTGATTTCATTTGGACTCACTAATTATCCAACAATTTTCATGGACTTAATGAATATAGTCTTTAGGGAATACCTCAAACAATTTGTGGTAGTCTTTATCGATGATATTCTGATATACTCTAAAATAAAGGAGGAGCATGAGAATAATTTGAATAATGTGATAGATACTTTGTGAAGGGAGAAAATTTATGAAAAGTATAGAAAATTTGATTTATGGATGGAGGAAGTATCATTCTTGTGGAATATTATCACTAGCAAAGGAATATTTGTCAACCCTTACAAGACAAAGGAAATTGAAGCATGGCCAAGGAAAACATTTTTAATGGAGATTTGTAGCTTCCTTGGTCTAGTTTTGTACTATCAATAATTTTTTAGGGAATTATCATGATTTTCAAACCCACTAACCAAGTTGGCTCAGAAGGGAGTAATTTTTTATTGGACTAGTGAATGTGAAGTTTTCTTCAAAGAGTTGAAAAGGAGGATTATCGCTACACCATTACTCACACTTATGAAAAGTGGGGAACTCTTTATGGTATACAGTGATGCCTCAAATAAGCTCTTAGTTGTGTGATAATGTAAAATGATAAATTTATAGTTTATTCCTCAAGGTAGTTGAAAATTAATGATAAAAACTATCCAAAGAATGATATGGAGTTATTATTAGGGATATTTACATTGAAAATATGGATCTATATGGGGAGAAGTGTGAGATATATAGTGTTCATAATATCCTAAAATATATATTCACAGAGAAGAAGCTTAATATTCACCAAAAAAATATGGTAAGTTCTCATCAAATATTATGAATTCTTAATGCACTACCATCCTGGTAAAGAAAATATGGTGGTGGATTCTCTAAGTAGAAAGGATATTGAAACATTATCAATGATGAGAATTTATAGGGATCCAATATTATTATACTTTAAAAGGATATACGTGGGAATCATTAATGAATGAATATCATCAATCCTTTATCAAATGATTTCTTAATTATCCCTCATGGAGAAAATAAACAATTCTCAAAGAAATAGTGTGGAAATTTAGAAAAGGGTGGAAGCTATCAGAAATGGGAAATATTCAGAGTTCAAAATTGATGAGGAAGGAGTTGTAAGATTTGAGTAAAGATTATGTGTACCATAAAATACAGATATAAAGAAAGAGATTTTCAATGACACACATAGATCAACCTTTTCTATTCACCTAGGAAGCACAAAGATGTATCGAGATATCCATGAGAATTATTGGTGGGACAATATGAAGAAGTAAATAAATGAATATACATCAAAGTGCATGGTATTTCAACAAGTGAAGGTTAAAAAGAAAACATTTAATGGGATGATGAAACCATTACCCATACAAAAATGGAAGTGGGAAAACATAACCATGGACTTTATCACTGAAATTCCAAATACATCCATATGAAATAATGTTATATGGGTCATAGTGGATCATATTACAAAGTCATCTCACTTTATCACAATTAGATAGGACTTATCACTTGGTCAACTTGCATTTATATACATCAAAGAATTAGTGAGGCTGTATGGATCACCAGTATTGATTGTATTTGATCAAGATTTGATATTTACCTCAAAGTTTTGGAAAAGTCTCCAACATGCTCTCTAAACACTGAGTTGAACTTTAGTCAGCTTATCATCCTCAAACTAATGTCCAATCTAAGAAGACTATTCATACACTGGAAGACATGTTGAGAGAATGCTCTATGAATGTTAAGGGAGGATGGGACCATAATGTACCTTTGGTTGAGGACTATTACAAAAATAGTTTCCAATCAAGAATCCAAATGGCTCTATATGAAGTCCTCTATGTGAAAAG
The DNA here is from genome assembly GCA_963277665.1 of Viscum album. Taxonomy (NCBI): domain Eukaryota; kingdom Viridiplantae; phylum Streptophyta; class Magnoliopsida; order Santalales; family Viscaceae; genus Viscum; species Viscum album. The sequence goes on along the minus strand of OY728119.1, from coordinate 1,200,600,374 downwards.
ATGCAAAACACTGGCATGTTGGGATGATGTTAGTGAACGAAAGCTACTGGGACCTGAAATGGTCGAATAAATGGGAGAAAAGATGAAAACCATTCAGAAACACATCAAGTCAGACCAAATTCGACAAAAGAGTTATGTAGAAAATCATTTATGGGACCTAGAGTTTGAGGTTGGAGACATGATATTCCTCTGTATATCTCCATGGAAGAGGATCATGAGATTTTTGAAAAATGGAAAGCTACATCTCGAGTACATCATCCCCTCAAAGATTCTTAATCATGCTGAAGTTGTGGCCTATTGACTAGAACTTCCACCTACCATATCTCAAGTACACAATTTATTATACATATCCCTCTTTAATAATTACATACCAAATCGCTCACTTGTACTGAATTTGAAGGTGGTATAATTGGATAATGAACTCTCATATGAAGAGAAGCTGGTGAAGATCTTGGACCATGGAGATAAAGTTGTACACAACAAGACTAATCATCTGGTCAAAGTACTATGAAAAAACCATAAGTACAAAGAGGCAACATGGGAACCGAAGTAAGCGAAGGATAAGTACTCTCACCTGTTTCCAACTTAAAATGTAAAATAGAATTTTGAGGGTTAAAGTTCATAAGGGGGAAGAATTTAATGACCCATAATTTTTATCAATGAAATTTTCCTTCTTATAATTATTTCATATAGTATAAATATAATAAAATCACATAGAGAACACAATATAAACTTTATAAATGAATAATGAATGAAATAAGAGGTATTTCACGAAAATAAGGATCCTATACTGATGGAATAATAACTTGACTGTTGGAATAGTAACCTGGATAATAGAATAGTAACCTCATATATGAAATTATAAATAAAATTTCGGTATATTATGAATGAAAATATAATATATTTATATCATAGAATAAGTAAATAAATGTTTTACAAATGATAAATTAAGTATTGGTATTTTTGTGAAACGTAAATGTTTATTTACAATTTTATAATTAATATAATGATTTAAAAAATTATTCCATAAAATAAATTCATAAATTAATATTTTGTGTTCTTATAATTATAATATAATTTTATGAGACTTTAATTAATTTTTCAAAGTGCCATAAAATAAGTTATAATTTTAAAATCGGTATTTTTGAATAAATAATGATTTTAATTAAAAATTAAATCTATCATATTCAGAAAATTATTTTCATAAAATGGATTTTATTTTTTAAATACACACATTTAAAAATGGTTGGGGTTAATTTTTTGTATTTTTCTAAAATAGTTGAATTTTTAGTGAATAGTAAAATACGGTAATTTACAGTATTTAACATTTTAGCCAAATACCTGAATTTTTGAGTCATGGATGGTGTAAGAGGCCACTATATCAATCAAAAATTAACTAATTACTATTTTTAGTCACAATAATCAACACTATTGATAGTCCTGAGTCAAAATAATAAACTGATGAATAAAATAATCAAAAACACTCATCTCCTCCCACTATAAATACCACCCATCACCACCTCTTCTCATCGCACCTTATAAGTCTTTGATATTGCTAATATTCAACCCAATTCCTCTCCCAAACATCTTAATTTCATTTTGGTATTTCTGGTCTCACCAAAAGACCATTACAAGGTCATTTAAGGAGGTTCTCAAGGAGACGACGCCTAAGAGGTAAAACCTTCCCTCTCTCTTTAAATTTATTTTCTTTTCTTATTATTACCTCACCTCCCCTATACAAAGTAAAATTATAACTCTAGTATAATATATATACATTAATTTTATTATTTTAATTTTATATCCATCATTGATTCTCATTTATTCCCCTTTTCTTCTAAAAAATGAAAACATCATCCATGAGGTGTCGATTCACCACCTTCATGGACGATGATTTTTTTTCTAATATCACCTTCAAGGCTGGTCATAAAACCATTATAATGGTTAGATAATATTTTACAATGTATATTAAAACTTATTTATTGTTCTTGAACAAGTATATATACATAATATTAACTAGTAAAACAAAACTATTTCGTGATGATCGAAAAAATTCTAAAATAATCTAAACAATTATCATTAACCTTTTATCTAATTAATCATCCTCATATTTGAAAAAATGATATATAAGACCATTTAATATTATTTAAGTTCATTAATAACATATAATTTCAATTATGTATAACTATTCTCATTTTACATGATCTTTCATACATGTATACAAGTGAGCCAATCAAGAAAACCAAGGAAATAAACACTCACGAATGACGAAATTGAATCTTATAACTCATCAAAATGGCCATAAATAAACTTAATAAAATTATAATAAATAAAATAAATGGTTAAGAGGTTATTAATTAAATTATTAATGAATATAATTTGATTATCCAGGATATTAAGTATAGGTACAGAACACTTTCAGACATAAGGTAAGGGATTCTTTCTGAACATCAATTTTTCCTTCGGGTTACACTTTATATCACTTTATCCAAAAGTAATTATTAATTTATCTTATTTACTCATCCTATATTATATTTTTATTCTATAAAAATATTTACCGATCTTAATTATTATTTATTTGATAGGTAAATATATGTTTTATAAGGTTCCCTTTTCAATTCCTCCCGATAGGCAAGACCAATTTAAGGGAACTTCCCAATTGCTTACCCATCTTCAAATACACTCCATAATCTATTTTAAGCCAAAAATATTTTTTAAAAATAACTCTTTTTATCATGAAAAACTATCTTAGTTAATTTCTGGATTTATGAAAACAATTTTGACTTTTTTCACTTTAATAATTCTTTTATATTTACCCTTTAACCACAGCAAAGTGGCTCATTCCTAAAGTTTATTAAACACTATTTTTACATGTTTTCACTTAATTTGGAAATAATTTATCATTATATATACCCAATTTCCCTTATTAATTTCTATATATGCTTTAAATCCATTCTTTCATGGACATCATTGTGATACATCCCTTGTTTATGCCTTATGACATGATTATGATACGCATTTCATTCCATGGGTAACCCTTATGTTTATTATTTGTGTTTGATTATTCATGTGGCACACATATTCATGAACATTTTATAATGGGTGCTCCTAGATATCACTCAATGCATTGGTAAATGTTTAGTCTCATGAGACATCATGTTGGGACAAGGAGTGAACCTAATTCCTTTATGGGGATTTTTCTACCATGTGTAATAGTCTTGAAGTTAGCCTTAAATCATGCTTATGTCATGATTTATTTTATTTCCACATTCTTATTATTCCATTATTACATGATACCATGTTCTACATATTATTATTCCATATGTTTATTTAGGTTCCATTCCTTTTAATTTCATCATGTAATGTTTTCTAACCCATGTGTTATTCTTTATTCCTATGTATATTTCCTTACTGGACTTTTTAGCTCACCCATTTGTTCATGTATTCCCCACATCATCCTATGTAGATGTAAGATCTAAAATTAAGTTAGGATCTAATTATGGAGATTAAATAAAAGATGTTTTGGTTTTGTTTTCATGCTTTCTAATCATGTACCTAATCTTCCAAAGACATTATCCTTTATGATTCTTGGTTTTTATTTGATGGTTAATTACACTTAAAATAATTTAACAATATGTGTAAAGGGATATGGTCACTATTTATATACCCAAGATAGAATTTCATATAAGATATGGACACTCTAAATTCATAGTGATGTCATTCATACTTACAAATTCACCTACTATATTCATAGATCTGATGAATTGTGTCTTTAGAGATTAGCTTTGAAAATTTTGGTTAGTATTTATAGATGACATTATCATCCTTTAAAATTTAAAATAAGAAAATTAATATCATTTAAGATTATTATAAATAACTTATTAAAGGAAAAAAATTAATCCATGTTCACAATGTGTGAATGTTTTCTATAAAAATTATCCATATTGGATCATATAATCATTAGTGAGGGTATATTTATGGATCCTTCAAAGATATAGATGATTATAGAATGGCCCAGACCAACCACTATGAAATATATCTGTATTTTTCTTAGATTATATGGATATTATTGATGTTTTATAATAAATTTATCATTATTTCCAATTCCACAAACCAACTTAATGTGGAAGGGATTTAAGTTACTTTAGATAGAAGAGTGTGAAAATATATTCAAGGAGCTTAATAGAAGGTTGGTCATTGCACCTATACTCACAATAACCTATATTAGATAAGTTGTTGTGATATATAGTGATAATGCAAAGAATGTATCGACATGTGTTGTAATGAACAAACCCGTGTTGAACCAACCCAGGTTGAACCAACCCGGGTTGACCCAACCTGTCCCCCGATCCATCCCACTACACGACCCAAAGAATGTTCTAGATTTCCATGGTCTAGTGACAAGCACCAAAAATAACAAATAATCTATTGGTAATGGTTTTATCATGTAAAACTAGCATGAACCATCCATAAAACGATATGGCCACACCAATATCATTAGATTCAAGATAAATAAAATACAATATCTAAAGTACACAAAATATGAAAAACATATACTATAAAGAAAAATAAACATTACATGAAAAAATACCATAAAAGACCATATACATGGTATCTCAATTCATATATCAAAATTAAAAATAATGGGAACAATACCAAAAAATTCCTATACATAATTCCCAATGGATAAAAATCTCAAAAATGACCCTAGGAGAGACAACTTTATGAGATCAAGTCTCCTCCAGAAAGACACGTATAGTGGTAATCAAAAAGAGCCATCCTAGAACATGGTTCTCTTGACTTTATCTATGTATTAAATATATATATATATATATATATATATATATATATATATATTCCCAAAGACATATGTTGGGTGTGAGGCACAAATCTGAGTAATAAACCACCATTAATCTATTTATTGATTTTACCCATGAAAATCAATAAACTAGTTTTAAAACACTTTTCAAAACTAAACCACTTTGAAAACATGTCATTTTCAAATAATCCTTTGAAATCCATTTTGTTTTTCCATTTCAAAAAAAATAGTTTTCCAAAAAAAATTATAACATATATAAAATGAATAACACGCCATGACATTATCAATACACCTAACACAACAACAGAAATAATAAAATCATCATCAAATAACCATATAAATGGAAATGCACATATTATATCTCATCACATAAAAATGATACTAATAAAATAATTAAATCATAGAAACCAATCCAACATGAGTAATGTTTACCTAGGTATCAAACCATTATTCCTATCATGAGTGATTCTAAAAAAGTATGTTATCTAACTTAGCAAATATAGAAGCTCTCATGGTCTTCCTCGATCCTAAATCCAAGAGATCTCACAGTCTCTTGATAACCAAACAAGGATTATTTCTTAATCTTCCTACCCAAAGGATCTCATGGTCCCTTGGAAACCAAAATGTTAGCTTGAACATTTTTTCCTTTAAAGGATCACATGGTACCTCGAACAACCCCAATATCACACCCTAGTAAACTCGTGTTCTACTCCATTTCAACACAATCACAAACAAGTTCCCATCAAGAAAATCTAATTCTAAATCTAATTTCATAAAAAAAACAGACCCACTTTCATTAAATCACCTTTCATAGGGTAAAACGATTTTTAAAATCATTTTATAAATCCATTTAAAACCACAAAACCTATTTGATCTATTTTAACAAAAACTTGGTGAGCAAACAATCCAAATCTAATTGAAAATTCCTCTTGAAATTCCCAATTAAAAAAAACCATGGATCACATAAAACATGGAATAAAAATCATGTATAATCATTTTAATGTAAATTTAAAAAAAAAACAAATGAGATTTATAATTTATAGGTAAGACATGGAAAATTACCTTAGATAGAGACACCTACTTTGGATTCACTTCCAACCTTGTCACCTTCAATGATAAACACCCAGAAGAGGTAGAACAAGGCCTCACAAAACTAATACAAAATAAATCAAACCATTTCTCCCATTAAACACCATATATTCATCTAAAAACCCTCCTAGGGTTACACATATCCATAAAAATGGAAGAATAAGAATAAATAAGAGGGGGAAGAATAAACCAAGAGAAAATGTGATTAACTCTAGGAAAATAACCTTTATTCCAAGATAAATACACCAAAAATAAGAGGGAAAAGATTTAAGTCCAAGGAGGAGGATAAAAACATGGTGGGGTAAGGAAAATGAGGGACAAAATGCCTTTAAAATAAATAGGGGTAAAAAGGTAAAAATCATTTTTTAAGTGAGATGGACAGGCCATACATTTAGAAAAACTATGCCCCAACAGTGCGGGTACCATTGTCCACTCAAAATATGAGTTGTGTGGTTATCCCTATGTGTTGCATGGTTTGAAAAACTATTCTCAAACCGTGAAAATCCACATTGTCTCCCTCTACATCACCCTCTCATGGTAATCCACATGATTAGAAAAATCATGCACTAACTATGTGCTTTGGTACGTCTTCCAAAAAACTATCATTTACAACCCCCAACACTTGGGGGCTCTAAGAACAAATCAAAAGGTAAAGAAAACCAAAAATTATTCATAACAGGTACCCTCAATGTGTCATAAACTCCCCACTATGCCACATTCCTCCCCCAGAAATTCCTTAGGCTTCCTCGAAAGAAAATAGGTGAGGTTGTTTCTCCCTCACCAAAGCTTCCCACTCCCATGTCTCATGGCTATCACTACCTCACTGATACAGCACACAGACCAATGGGATTTAATTACCATGGAGTACATTATTCTATTAATCCAAGATACAAATTGGATTCCCCATAATGGTGGTATTAGGCTCAAGCTCTAAATCTTCCCACTCTAATACATGAGATGGGTCTGAATGATATATCTTCAACTAGGAAACATGGAAAACGTCATGGATAAAGGTCATCTGTGGATGTATCTCTAACTGATATTCTACCTTCTTGAGATGTTCCACAACATGAAACGGCCCATTATAATGTGGATATATCTTCCCCTACTTACCCAAGTGATGATGACCCAGTCAAATAGATACCTGAAGGAAGACCTGATCACCAACCTGAAACTTCAATAGGTGATGATGACTATCAACATAAGACTTTTGTAGAATATGATATTTTTCTAACCTTTTCTAAGTCAACAAAACTATCTCAAGAATCTCCTAGAAGAGACTCATTCCAAACAAGGAATTCTCACCCAACCCAGCCCAATACAATGGGGATTGGTACATTTGTTTATACAACACCTTAAATGGGTCTGTCCTGATTGAGGCCTGATAATTTTTGTTATAATAAAACTAATACAATGGAAAGTGCCACTCCCATGAACCCCTAAAATCAAGAAAACACACTTGAAACATATCCTCGAGAGTATATATTGTCTAATAATACTAACCATATGTCTATGGGTGAAATGAAATGCTTGGTCTCATCTCAGTTACTAAAGTCTCTTGGAGTCCTTTCCATAATTTGAAAGTGAAATGGTCATCCCGGTCTGAAACTATTACTAAGGTCACTCTATGAATCCATAAAATCCCTCAAACATATAGGAATAGGAGTTCCTCTACCTTTTTCAAATCCTTTATTAGAATAAATTGGGTGGATTTCATCTGATGATCAACAATCACCAATATGGAATCTTTCCCACTTAGGGTATGAGGTAGTCCAATTATGAAATCCATAAATGTCTCATCCCACTTCCACACTAGAATAGGAAGTGGATTTAATAATATAGTTAGTCTTTGATTCTATTCTTCGATCCTATAGAAAGTCAATCATATTGAAACAAATTCTCCAACTATAAGTCTCTTAATGGTCCACTAAAATCAATTCCTCAAGGTATAAAACGTTTTGGTCACCCTGAGGTACATGGGCCAATACTACTACAAAATAGGCCTTTAACAGAGCTAGAAATGTCCTTTATCAACACTATAAAAGCACTGATAACATGAGTGATGTTAAAATCCTAATAATTTTATCAACGCTGATAAAGGGGTCATTTATTAGTGCTAAAAAAATTCCTGATAAATAGATCCTTTATCATAGCTTTTAATACTGCTAATAAAAGACCCATTTATTAGTTCATTAATTTAGCACTGCTAAAGGAACCCTTTATCAGTGATTATAAAATCACTAATAAAGGACTTTTATTAGAACTTATAAAAGAGATGATAAAGTATTTTTACCAGTTCTTTTAGAAATGATGATAAATGTGTTTTTTATCAGTGCTAAGTACTGATAAAGTTTCTATTTATCAGCACTTTTAAAATTTCTCTTAAAGGTCCATGTTGTAGTATGATGTAATATAACACTAAATCACCAAAAACACATCAGATATCAAAAAAATCCCAATAAATAATTTAAATGGAATGAAATTTACAACACAAATACCAGAAAAAAAACACTATATTATAGACATTTCAAACATTTTTTTATACAGTTACATAAATACAAATTATTACATACATTCAAAAACAATTCTAACTATAAATGTTACCATGATTTACATTGACTTTATTTTTCTAACTACAACATTACATGATTATTTTTGAACAAACCACCTCAATTAAAAAAAATAATCCACTAGTATAAGAAAACAATTATTAAGAGTAATACTAAAAAGAAATAAATTAAACATAAATATGAAATAATACATTAATTATATGGATAATTATTTTACTATGAAAATTTCAATATTAACTCTATGATTGATTGGTGGATGGAACTTGAAATAAAGTGATAAATGTCAACACTACAGGAGTGAAAGGTTTTGTGAGATAAGAAGTCTGTGGAATTTTTTGTGTAGAAAGGGATGAAAGATGGATAGATCACCCAAAATCGAATAAAAGAATCCACCTGTATAATAAAAAAATTATTATGTTAGTAATACTAAAAAAATAAACATACATATGAAACAATAAATTAATTCTATGGACAATGATTTTACTATAAAAACATTAAGATTGCCTCTATGATTGAGTAAAGACAACATTGTTACTCTTCTTGAAAATGTAGTTGAAGTAACTTGAAAGTGATAAATGAACCACTGTAGGAGTGAAAAGGTTTTAAGGGATAAGGAGCATGAAAGATGGATAGAGCACCCCAACTCAAACAAAATAATCCACCGTTATAAGAAAACAATTATTATGTGAGTAATACTAAAAATAAATAAATTAAATATATATATGAAACAATATATTAATTCTATGGAAAATGATTTTACTATGAAAACATCAAGATTACCTCTGTAATTGAGCATAGGTAGTGTCATTTATCTTCCTTCAAAGGCATTGGAGGTAACTTGAAAGATAGTGATAAATTCACCACTGTAGGGGTAAAAAGGTTTTAAGGGAGAAGGAGTGTGAAAGTTGGACAGAGAACCCCAACTCGAATAAATGAATCCGCCTATATAAGAAAAAAATATTATGTGAGTAATACTAAAAAAATTAATCATACATATGAAATAATACATTAATTATATGAAAAACAAGTTTACTATAAAAACATCAATATTACCTCTATGATTCAGTATAGGCAGCATCGTTGCTTTTCTTGAAAAGGCAGTAGAAGAAACTTGTAAGAAAGATAAATGCACCAATGTAGGGGTAAAAAGGTTTTAAGGTAGAATGAGCATAAAATTTGGATAGAACACCCCAACTCAAACAAAAGAATCCACCTATATAAGAAAACAATTATTATGTGAGTAATAATAAAAATAATTAAATTAAAATTAAATATGAAACAATAAATTAATTTTTTGTACAATGGTTTTAATATTCAAACATCAAGATTACCTTTGTGATTGAGCAGAGACAACATCATTTCTCTTCTTGCAAAGGCATGACACGTGAATAGAAATATTCTAAAATAAACAAATTCTATAAGGAATAATGAAAATTAAATCAATTTTACATTATATAATTTTTTAGTAAAATAGAGAAAGTGTATCATAACATTACCTTTGCATCTATCCAAATGGTTTCCTTCATTATAGTTTGTTCTTCTAATGGATCGGTAACATCATCATGTGCAAAATACATTATCTGTATGAGTAGTCAAAAAATTAATTTAGATAATGTTAATGCAGTAGAGAACATATGATATTATGAGGAAAAGTATAATATATTAAAAAACACTTTTACATTCTCATTGAAGTCTATTTATTTTTTTTAAGTTTTCAAGGATTTGATTCCTCTTTCAAGAATATAAATCCCCCCTTTGTGCTCCCCTCTAATGTACAAGGCATTGTCTACATTAGGACTGGCATTAACTGATTGTGATGTCCCAATGAAAGGTTCATCCTCACTTGAATTTTCATCTGACTCAAAATTTGTTTTAGTCGCCAAAAGGACAATCGACCAATTCTTGTTTGTTGGATCATAGACCTAAAATACATGCACTACTTATGATGCCATTATGAATAGCTTGTATGTTTTCCCTTCTACACATAAATTCACTTTCATAATGCCCATTTTATCAAATTTCAATCCATTGATATTTTCAACCCATTTGCAATGGAAAAGTGGCACTTGAAATATTGTATAATCCAACTAGTATATATGTTCGGTAATTCCAAAATATGACATATTTTCATAAATTGGGTTTCTATCCTTGGAACCAGATATGTGCATCACTTCAGCCACAAGCATAACACCACTGTTTTTCATCATACTAAAGTCATCGTATTCTTTTGTATAGAATTTATAACCATTGATTACAAACCCAGTGTAATATATAACATTTGAATTTGGTCCTATGGCTAGCCATTGAAGTCTTTTGGAAATTGAATTCGTATTTTTAGATAACTCCTTATAAATTTTATCTATAAACCATCCTATAAACTGTTGATTATGTGTATTTGGTATCCATCTTTCAACCCTTGATGGATTCAAATATCTAAAAATTTCTTTGTGGGATTCAATTTCAATATCTTCACTATTATGTAATATGTAAAGATGTGCTTTCTCCCACTCTGTCAAGGTAATTGTAACAACATCTCTTCTAAAAATCCCTTCACCCATAAAACATTTGTTGTAATGAGACTTTGGGAGACCGATGCTTTCAACATCTAATAGTTAATCGGTACAGAATTCAATAGCTTCTTTAAAAATATATCATTTTGCAATACAACCTTTTTGTCAACATCGATTCTTGACATACCCTTTCAAAATCTTCATATACCGTTCAAAGGGGTACATCCATCTATAATGGATAGGACCGCATAGTTGAACCTCTCTGACAAATTGGACCATCAGGTGGACCATTATATCAAATAATGATGGTGGTAAGAACATTTATAATTCACATAATATGATTGAGATCTCCTTATTCATGATGGAAAACATCACTCGGTTTACAAATTTACTACATATGGCTTTGGAAAAGAAGTAGAGTATGGTTAATGTATGTCATCCATTTTGAGATATAATGTAATAGAAAGCAACAGGTATTAAATATTGCATCAAATCATGACAGTCATGTAATTTTAGTCCTTATAACTTCAAATTATTCATTGAAACGACATTCTTGATATTTGATGAATATCCCTGTAGAACTTTTACACTCATAAGGAAAAGAAAAAATTGAGATTTTTCCTATCTGGATAGAGTGTAAGCTGCTGGAGGAAGAAAAGTATTCCTTTTACCCTTCACTGGTTCCAACTCTTCCCTTATCCCCATTTCAATCAAGTCCAACCTAGCCTTGATGCCATCTTTCGTTTTTTCAGGAACATTTAGTAACAATCCAATAACACTATCAAATATATATTTTTATACATGCATGACATTAAGAAAAATTTTGACATAAAAGTAATTCCAATACAATAATTCAAAGAAAATTAGTATCTTATTCCAACTTGATTTTTTAAGGTTTTTCAAAAATGGTTTACCAAAAACAGTTTCAATCTTTTTTACTTTTTTGTACAGTTGATCACCCATTGTAGGAGGTAGTGTTTTACATTGTTTGATATTCCCATCGAATGTTGTCATCCAAGATCAGTATTTATGTTTTTGAGGTAAAAAAATTTGATCTCCTAAAAACGTAGTCTTTGATTAATGTTTCAACCGAATTGAGTATGTGCATTTTTCAGAAATGGGACACCCCAACATGCCTTTAATGAAAAAGCCTGATAAATTTCCATAAGTGGGGAATTAATTTATCATTTTGTACAACATGGACCTCAATGTGAATTCTTAACTTCTATGAGCATCATACATTGTAACACATGTATCCCACATAAATTTCAGATATTTGATAAATAGAGCCAAATACACATCAATATCATTACTGGGTTTTTTTGGTATAGATATAAGTAGAGAAAACATAATGAATTTTCACTTCATGAATAACAATAGAGGAAAGTTATAATTTACCAAAATGATAAACCATGTATTGTGAGTACTAATCTGTACACCAAAAATATTTATTCCATCTGTAGATAATGCAAGAAGAATTTTCTCAGCTCATCTCTAAATTCAAGAAACTCAAAATCAATTTTATTCCACTAGGGAGAATCTGTTGGATGACGTAGGTTCTCATCTTTAGTTATTGTGTTTTCATGCCATGTTAATTGTCTTAAGGTTTCCTAACATTCATATATTCTTCTAAACCATGGAATGATAAGAAAGTACCATACATATTTTGAAGGTTTTTATTCATTTTTCTTGTATTGATATGCACCACACTTAGGGCATTTGATGAGTGATTCATAGTCCTTGTGAAACAATTTGAAATAATTTGAACAAGACTATATTTTTTTAGAGATCATTCCCATTTAATGTAACATTAATTTTTCATCATATGATCGAAATGGTAGTTCATTTTCTTTCGATATCATATATTTTAAAAGACCAAGTAGTTCTGTAAAGCTGGTGTCACTCCATCTGTTTCCAGCTTTCAAATTATAAAACTTCAATATAGCTGACAATTTTTTGTATTTAGTACAACCAGTATACAATGGTTTCTTGGAACAGATATTTAACTCCTCAAACAACTTTGTAAAATAACGAAGGTCATCTTCAATTTCCATTGTCATTTCTTCCATGCGATCTCCATCATCTTTTACAAAGGTATTCATATCAAATGATTTATAAACCATAGTATCATCCCAATTGATGTATACATTTAGTTTTTCCCTATGTTTAGTTTAACATTTATAGATTTGATATATTCTATGAAAAATCAAATCTTCTTATAACTCTTCCAAACTAAGTTTTCTTGAATAACAACAACGTAAACACGAATAGAGGATTTTAGAAGGGACGTCTGCAGGCTCTCTTGCAAACTTGATGAAGTCTTTAACTTCATCTTCATATCCATTTGTCAAACGATTAGTGTGCATAAATTTTTGGTTCATATCTATCTTATTGGGTTCATAAAAGATTAATTTTATACAATATATAAATAAATACACATAAGATATTCATTATCAAAAGTGAAAGTTATAGACAATTATAATAAGGGAAATATAGATCATTTCTACTAGAATATCTGAGCTCTTAGATATTACAAATCCAATAATAAGGGGTGTTGGAATTTGAAAAAATAGAGGGAGATAAAGGCAGATAATAAATGATATTATCACTAAACTTTATAGGTGTATACCGGAAGATGGATAGTGTAATGACACTAGCCTGAATTACCCAAATAACACCAGGTCAGATTATCTTATGACCTCTAACACACCTAAAAGTAACTAAAGGATAGTTTAAACTTTGGGTGTAAAAACCCATAAATGGGAGGTGTACCCCCCCCCCCCCCCCCCCACACCAAATAGAAACAATTAGTACCTGAGGTAGAACAAAATTCTAGCATGACCCGTGGGGTCAATGGACATGCAGACCCAAAATCGTCATTACCCAGTATAGGCATACATGTTAGACAAAAAACTATGGAAATAAATGATGAAATAGTTATATAGACACACATACATGTCGCAATAATATAAAAACTCACTCACTGGTAGTCTATAAGAAATATAAAATAGATAAAAATATGATATTCAGACATAACATGAACTAAAGGCACCATAATGATTCAAAAAGTGAAGTCTTGATGCAATAAAACCTCATGTTCTTAACTGGGGATGGCCCCTTTGAATCTTCTCCATAAGAAAACTAAGGACCATAGTGAATTCTAAGAGGAACTAGATCCAATGATGCATATAACCAATATAGAAACATACATCACTCCACTAACTTGGTTCCTGAAAAATAACATCTGAAGTTGCATGTCCACTACGGTGTCCATGAAAGGTGTCAGTATATATATAATCATTAGGGAACCACTAAGGTGCCTTAAATTGGTAGTCAAGAAATAAGAATATACATGAAAATTTCTAAACATTGATATACATATATGAAAAAAAATATTCATTAAGAAGATATAAAACATAGCAGTAAAACAACAATAAATAAATCCAAGGTTCAGTGTCATATATAAACAATGAATCATACATCGGTAGTCAATTCAAACAATGGACCACAAATCGTTCCCTGAACAGTGGATCATAAACAACAGATCATAAACAAATCATAGAAGAAGAAATCAAAAAAACCAAAAATACACAAAGAAAATCGCAAGGCCTACCTCGCTTGGTTGAAGAAAATCCAAGACCCACTTCGGATGTCAGACAAGATGTTAGGAGGCAGTCGAGTGGTGTGATTTGACCTTCGATTCACTGAGGAGGAGCATCGGCATCAGGTGGCTTCCACGGAAAGCTTCTATATCCCAATAGGTTTGCAAATGGTTAGGGTTTTTAAAATAGATCAGGAAACTTTTTTCAACGCTTACCAATAAGCATTGATAAAGAGCCCTTTTATCAGCACTTATTACATAAGCATAGATAAATGTTCATTTTATCAGTGCTCTATTTAGCGTTGATAAATCCTCATCTTTATCAGTGCAGAAAAAACGCTGATAAAGATTCTTTTATCAATGCTTATTACTAAAGCGTTGTTAAAGGATTTATAATTATAATTATAAATAAAAAAATTATAAAAAATTATAAATACTTAATAAATATATATAAATATAAATATAGTAAATATATTCCTTTTTAAATATATTTATTATAATTTTATAATTATTTATTTATAATTATAGAAATATTTTTAAAAAATATTATTTATATCATTACATATATTTATATAATTATACATATATATATTTAATAAATATATAAAAATATAAATATAGAAAATATATTCATTATTTAAGTAAATTTATTATAAATTTAATAATTATTTAAATATACATAATTATTTATTTATAATTATATAAATACTTTTAAAAAATATTAATTTATTAATAATTATAAATATATAATTATATAAATATAGTGAATGTACATTTATAAATATATTTATTTATAAATATTTTTTACAAATATATTTATTTATAAATATTTTTTACAAATATATTTTTAACATTATTAATGAATATCTAATTTTTAGGGCATGTATATATATACAAGACGAGTGAAATTGAATAAATTAAGAATATAGGTACACTTTAACAATATTGAAAAAATGGTTAAGTTCTATGTGTGTGAATATTGTATATAAAAATGCATTAATTACATATATATGAAATCAATATAGCACACATTTGATCTATATTAAATTGAAAAATCAAACGACATTCATTTATATGTCGAGTACTATGAAATTAGTCAATACTTTTAATTCATTTTAATTTTTAATTATAAGCCATTTTTCACTAAATATATGACAATTTAATTTAAAGCACACAAATATTTTATAATATATAAATCATATTTATATACATTAATATATATCTATATATTTAATATATACAATTTAATAACATTAATTATCATAATTATCTAATTAATAAATTGTTTATTATTTAATAATATATAATAAGTCAATTCATTTTTATCAATAATTATTTAATTAATAAAATTTGAAATATTTTTTTAATAAACATATTTTTTATTTTTCATTTATTTCATTATTTCATTTTATCAACGCTAAAAATCGCTAGTGAAAGAAATATTTATGTAACACCCCAGGTAAATAAAGAATATGACATTTTCATATTTATCCATATTTGTAAATAAAATATTAATATGACTTTAAAGGGGACGCTATGCTCGATGGCGTACCCAACACGCAACAACGAGTTTCTTGGGAATCTTACGTTGCACTCTAATAATAAAATAATATTATTTTAAATGGTAGTTAACATGTATTTGTTGTATAGGCCGGAATTGATAGAAATAGCTAAAATATGATTATATATGTTTTTAAATGTTTTACATTTATCCAATAAAAGATAAAGGCTTAAAATACGGAAAGAATTCAATTTTAGGCATATATGCCCTAGTTTTCACTAAAGGTTCACTTATCGCCTTTTGATGGAGAACCGTCATTAAATATAGTTTTGTTCACTCTTATACATTCTATTGGAAAAAATAAAACTCTTCTTAAGAATTGGGACGTCAAAATTTACTTTGTGTAAATTTTTGGTATCTTTCCGATAAAGTTCATTTTTTAATGAATAGTGTAAAATGTTGTATTTTAATTCAAAACCACTTTTTAATATAATTTATTTATATGATTAGATTATCTTTTGAATTGTTTTTAAAGTGAAATTAGAATATATTTTTACCATTAAATCCAATAGTGTTCTTTGGAATTAATTTCACTTTGAAATCAGACTTAAACTAGTGTCAATCTTTTGATACTTATTGTTTCATAAAAACACGCTATTTGCTCTGACAGCGGGAATTAATTATTAAATTAATTAATGTGACTTATATTTTTTGAATTTTGTAACATAGACTTCATTTTTTAATTCTGAATATCAAATATAGCTTAGGGTGAATTTTTGGGATTTTTCTGAAAAACTTCAATTTTTGATGAATAGTGAAACCACTAAGTGGTACTTACAAAAATTGATTTTTCCATTTAAATGAAATTTTTCCATATTTGTGTTTTGAATTTTAAAAATCTGACATACATGGTTGTCATTAAGAAGTTAAATGTGGTTCAATAGGATAAAAATATTTTTTTTGGTGAATAGTAACTTATTAAGTTTTTAATCGCGATTAGAGGTAATTATTGTAGTTTATGGTAAGAATAATGTTTTAATAAAATGAAATGACCTAGAAACATGTCCTACCCTCATTTTATGTGTCATGGCCGACCAAGAAAATCCATGGGTCAACATGGGGACCCCATGGAGCCACTTTGGTTGGGAAATGACATAAATATCTTTTTATTTAATGTTAAAGTAAAAATGACACAAACATGAGATGTTTTACTAAAAGAATTTTTACATGGGGTTATACAAGTCATATTTTTAAATATAAATAGTCATTTCAAAGATAAAAAGATTTCCTAAATCATAGTATTTTTTTTATAATTTTTAGACATTAAATAAATTAAATTATTTATGACATCATGATGATGCAGCGATGACCTCATTATTTAACGATTTAAATAAAATGGAAAGATAATGTAATATCTAAGACCTAAACATGTTCAAAACCTATTGGATGAGTGGATTTAGAACCCTTATCACCTTATCCTATAAATACATCAATGTGGGACCTTTAAAATCCGAAACTCTTTTGAAAATAAAGTAACATTTTGTAACTTTACAAGAGTGCCCCTCCTCTCCTCTTATAAAAGGCCCCCACCTCTACCTCCTTACCCACACTCCCAAATCCTTTGGATCGGCCAAACTCTGCCCATTTTGTCTTTCCACTTCCCTCTCTTACTCCTTGAATCCTCAATTTGGGAAGAAGTCTTCCCAAGGAAGCCTTTGAGCTCAAACCAAAGGGAGTTACCTGATTTTAAGGTAATGTCTTCACTTGAGTCCTTTTGTTTTATTTTGCCTTTCCAACCCCCTAAACTCTTTTTATTAATTTCTTTTGTAAAAACTCTAGTATATTAAATATACTAGGATGTTTTTATAAGAATTATTAGAGCTACACTTACACACACCTACATCTAATGGTTAAAGAACATACTGTTTTTGTGGATGGTGAATTTCTGCCTCACGAAACGATGATTGTTCAACACTCGTATAACACCTTCAAAGGTGGCCTTTAAGATGTCACTATATTTATATATGATATTTAATATGTTTATGTTTTACTTAAGCTTCTGTATTTTTCATTTATGGCGTACCTTTATGGTTTCCATTATGGGTAAACGTGATATCTTCATTTAAGGAAGTGCGGACTACCGCCCCCTTAAAGTGATGTGATTCGTTAATGCCATATGTGGGACGTATAAAGGATGGATTTAAAGTTATTATATATGATGTTATACTGGAATTATAATATACCTTTATATAATTATTATTTCTTTCCATTAATTTATGAGATAGAAATGAAAGTAGCGTTCATGCGTACGTACGGCTTACCGTCTCCATGAACGGTGCATTTCATTTCTTATCCCCAAATGTAATGTACTATTATAAGTACATATTTATAATGGATATATATAAGGTATTTTACATATAAATTATGAATATAATTCTGGAATTAAAATATACATACCTCTCATTTAGTTTTAATTCCATTAATATGACAAAGAAATGAAAGTAGTGTTCATGCGTACGTACGGCTTACCGTCTCCATAAACGGTGCATTTCATTTCTTACCTATAAATGATTATGTAATATTATAAATAAATGTATATGCTGGATATATATGATATATATTATATCCAAATCATGAATATCATTCTGGATATAATGAACCATTGACCACACGAACAACATGTAATTGTAAGAAGTCCACTTTTGACTTAAGAACCAAATATCGACAAAACAAACATTATTAACTTAAATGATTACATAATGTTTATAACATGTCAATAATTGATATAAAAGGAATAAATAACTTGAAAAAGGTTCTTAAGCAAGTAGAAATTAACTCAAGTTTATTATTTAGGACGTTAAAGAACGGTCGAGTCAAGTCGGACCTGAGGTAAGGGATCCTACTCCTCTCTTTCTTTTTAAGTACACTCTTTTATGTCATTCCTTCTAAGCTCATCTTTCTTGTGATTGGGATGTTATTTTATATTACTCTTACTGTAATTTTTATGTTCATATGATGAGAGACCCTATTCTCTCTCATCAATCCATTTTGGAAGTTTTGAGTGGCACCGTTAGGCTGCCGAATTTTCGTAAGAGATCTAACCTCTCTCTTTCTCTTTAAGTACTCTCCTTTATGTCACTTCTTTTAAGCTCCTATTTTTATAATGGGGGGATGTTATTTTATATTCCTATTGCTGTAAATTTTATTGTAATGTGATGAGATACCCTATTTGATCTCATCAATCCATTTTTGGAAGTTTTAAGTGGCGCTGTTAGGCTGGCGAGTTTTCGTAAGGGATTTTTCATCTCACTTTTATTCCTGTGAGATTTATGATAAATTTGCCACAATTTCCTTTGAGTGTTGTATGTAATGACCATTATTTTACTCATTGTGTAATATTCTTTCATTTTTGAGTATTTACATCAATGTTGTATTGTCCTTCTTTCACGGGGCGTATGTTTCGAAAGATACTCATGTCGGTAAGGGAACCTTTCACCCTCCTATTTTTAAAAGACTTATTTTGTTGGGTATTTTAATTTACATATTTTTATGTTGGGATATGTTCTCATATATCCTTATTGATGTAAATTTTATGTCCAAGTTATGAGATACCCTTTTTTTATGTGACGTCGTTAGGCTGTCAAGGGAACTTCTTAACCCAATTTCGATTTCTTTGGGTTCAACATGTAGTTATTGAATATGTCATCCTTTGAATATGTGTGAATCACCTTTGATTATTTTAAACTTAATATCCATTTATATTTGGTGTTTTAGTTTGTCACACATAATTATGTAATTTATTTATCCTTAAACCAAGGATATCGTCTTTATAAGGGACTTCGTCTCAATCTCCTTTCTTTGAGGCATATTCTGTTTTATACACAACCATCTTTTATTCGGTGTATAAACCCCTTTGACTTTTATGTTTATTCAAAAGGAATCTTTTTTATATGAAGTTTTTATTAAACGACAAAAGGGAATGTTTTTGTCGTACGTATGCGGCGACAACGACTTCTCCGCCGCCGTGACCATTATTTGAGTTTCGGCTTCCTCTACAAGCCATACCATCTTTTTAAAAGAAAAATAAATACCATGTTTTACTTTTATTTTATTTTGGTATTGAAAATGGTTTTCATAATGTATTTATATCAATTTGTTGTATTGATATCTTGTTATTGAAAGGTGGAAATGTTATGTTTCCTTTATGCATGTTTTATGTGATAAGATTATGTTATGGTTCTTGGGCATTGTTATGAATATGGGTGGTTCCGTGATAAACTTAGTGCGGGTGAGCCCGATATAGCTCTCCAATGCATTGGGTAATGCGAAGGAGTGAAACTTTAAGGTTTCTCCGAAGATATTTAGGGAATATACTGTGGTGGGTATTCCAAACGTAACCAAGAGGGTTACTTCCTACGTAAGAATGTTATGAATGCCTCAAGTTACCTTTATGTCATATGATTTCTATGATTTATTCATGATTTTATGAGGTATGTCAAAGTGCTTATGTTTTATGGGTAAAGTATGATTTCATTCTTATGTATACATGTACTCATGTTTCCTTTCCATATTTTTATATCCGTTACTGATCTTTTTATGCTCATCCCAAGTTTTTGAAATGTTTTTCACAGGTCAAGGGAAGGGTACATGATGTGATGGTAGTGTCAAGGATGTTTCAAGAAAGAATCCATGTTTTATTTTAAATATGTTTCTGTTGATGGGAAGAATGAATACTGTCTTTTATGTAACCACTTTGTCTAAATGTGGAATGTAATGCAAGTTTCATGATCTAATTCTCTAAAACTCTAAACCTGAAAAGATCCTCAATGTGTAATCTTGTAATAACTCAAGATTAAGTAAGGTTTAAGGCTGGGGCCTTATAGTTGGTATCAAAGGTCGGTTTAGATAACTTTAGAGGTTAGGGTATTCTCTAAGCACAAGTGACATTACCATAATGGTTAGGATTTCAGAAAGAGTCCTAGTTTTAGATAAAGTGAATGAGTAAGTATATCTTAGTGTTTATCTTCCTCATTAGTACATGATGGTTATGTTGATATACTCACACTGACCTTTTTGTTTTTAGTAAATGGCTGGATCTAGTAGGCACCAAAGTGATAATGGGTTTGAAGGAAACTGTGGTGGTTCTCTGATTAAGAGACTGGATGAGATGGGGGATTCAATGAGGAATATCATGGTTGTTCTAAACCAACTATCAAGGAGTCATGATCAACCACTTAAACCTTGGTGAGTTCTCTAATGAATCATGTACGAGATGGCCAACTCAATGTGGAAATTCAGGTAATAATTATTAAGGTAACCATTAGGGTTTATATGATCCTTACTTTTTAGGTAATTATGGGTTACTCTATGATATGATGGAAAATGAAAGGAAAGAGATAAACTTGAGGTTAAAATATGTTATGATCATTTTTGAAGATTTTATCTCATTTTGGGGGATGTTTTAAGAATTATATAGTTTTGGAAAAAGGACAACATGCAGACCATGTGACAACCTGTCGCGTCGGAAAAAGCTGGGGGAATCGAACCCACAACCAAAGTGCGACTGGTATTTATCGCCTACCACTGGACTATGTGAAGTCCCTAGTTATTTTGACTGATTCTTTCTAGTTATATGATTTTATGAATTAAGAGTAAGTTGATTTTGGGTTATTTATGAAAATGATTAACCCATCATGGAGGATATGTGATTAGGTTAATTACTTTTCAATACGATACTTTAGGAGCAACTGATGTTGTTTGGAGATAAATGTTACGATTTAACTTGGAAGACTATGTGACTAAATCCTTCAAATATTTTGGTTTCAACCTTATTTTGGTTTACTTTGAAGAATTTTATGGACAAATTGTTTATCTAATGGTCCTCGTTGAACTTTGGGTTTTTTTGGACAAATTTTGGAGATTAAGCATAGATTTTCTTTTTATAAAGGGTTATCCTTTTCTGGATTATCTGATCTTGTACTAGCCTTTTTGGTTTTGGTTTTGGTTAAAGTCTAAAGACATGGGAAGTATATAGTTCTCTTTTGTGGATTAGGTGATTCTCTAGAAGTTGATTATAGTACTCTTAATGTGAACAAGTCTTCCTAAATACTCGTCTTTTGGAGAAAATATGAGTTTGTGTAAGGAATCTAATAAAAGTTGAGAGTCAACATGACAAGTGATTATGTTTCCTTATGAATAAATTCCTCAATAAAAAGTAACTTAAAACAAAAATGTTGTCTATTAACTTTTCCTACTGGGGAATCGAATACCGTTTAACCCATCACAAGTTTGTGATTTTCTCATGGTTAACTTTCTCCTAAACATATTTTCTATCACTCTCCATCAGAACATGACCCTTTGTTTTTTCCTCCATGTCCATATTTTCATACTTGGAATCCTAGTATGGGTTAACTCGTGTGACCTTTGTACTTATCTTTCTTTATTTTATAGTGATTGTTTTACCGACTCTTGTTCCGATGTGGGACTTTCAAGGATGTTTCCAAGCTCAATTTTAAAAATTGCGAGGACGCAATTCCCAAAAGGGGGGAAGGATGTAACACCCCAGGTAAATAAAGAATATGACATTTTCATATTTATCCATATTTGTGAATAAAATATTAATATGACTTTAAATGGTATGCTATGCTCGATGGCGTACCCAACACGCAACAACGAGTTTCTTGGGAATCTTACATTGCACTCTAATAATAAAATAATATTATTTTAAATGGTAGTTAACATGTAGCCGTTGTATTGGTGGGAATGGATAGAAATAACTAAAATATAATTATATATGTTTTTAAATATTTTACATTTATCCAATAAAATATAAAGGCTTAAAATACGGAAAGAATTCAATTTTAGGCATATATGCCCTAGTTTTCACTAAAGGTTCACTTATCACCTTTTGATGGAGAACTGTCATTAAATATAGTTTTGTTCACTCTTATACATTCTATTGGACCAAATAAAACTCTTCTTAAAAATTGGGACATCAAAATTTACTTTGTGTAAAGTTTTGGTATCTTTCCGATAAAGTTCATTTTTTAATGAATAGTGTAAAATATTGAATTTTAATTCAAAACCTCTTTTTAATATAATTTATTTATATGATTAGATTATATTTTGAATTGGTTTTAAAGTTAAATTAGAATATATTTTTACCATTAAATCCAATAGTGGTCTTTGGAATTAATTTCACTTTGAAAACAGACTTAAACTAGTGTCAATCTTTTGATACTTATTGTTTCATAAAAACACGCTATTTGCTCTGACAGCGGGAATTAATTATTAAATTAATTAATGTGACTTATATGTTTTTAATTTTGTAAAATAAACTTTATTTTTGAATTCGGAATATCAAATATAGCTTAGGGTGAATTTTTGAGATTTTTCGGAAAAACTTCAATTTTTGATGAATAGTGAAACCACTAAGTGGTACTTATAAAAACTGATTTTTCCGTTTAAATGAAATTTTGCCATCTTTGTGTTTTGAATTTCAAAAATCCGACATACATGGTTGTCATTAAGAAGTAAAATGTGGTTCAATAGGATAAAAATATTTTTTTTGGTGAATAGTAACTTATTAAGTTTTTAATCGCGATTAGAGGTAATTATTGTAGTTTATGGTAAGAATAATGTTTTAATAAAATGAAATGACCTATACACATGTCCTAACCTCATTGGATGTGTCATGTCCTACCAATAAAATCCATGGGTCAACTTGGGGACCCCATGGAGCCACTTTGGTTGGGAAATGACATAAATATCTTTTTATTTAATGTTAAAGTAAAAATGACACAAACATGAGATGTTTTACAAAAAGAATTTTTACATGGGGTTATACAAGTCATATCTTTGAATATAAATAGTCATTGGAAAGCTAAAAATATTTCCTAAATCATAGTATTTTGTTTATAATTTTTAGACATTAAATAAATTAAATTATTTATGACATCATGATGATGCAGCGATGACCTCATTATTTAACGATTTAAATAAAATGGAAAGATAATGTAATATCTAAGACCTAAACATGTCCAAAACCTATTTGACGAGTGGATTTCGAACCCTTACCACCTTATACTCGAAATACATCAATTTGGGACCTTTAAAATCCGAAACTCTTTTGAAAATAAAGTAACATTTTGTAACTTTACAAGAGTGCCCCTCCTCTCCTCTCATAAAAGGCCCTCATCTCTACCTCCTTACCCACACTCCGAAAGCCTTTGGCTCGGCCAAACTCTGCCCATTTTGTCTCTCCAATTCCCTCTCTTACTTCTTGAAACCTCAATTTTTGCAGAAGTCTTCCCAAGGAAGCCTTTGAGCTCAAACCAAAGGGAGTTACCCGATTTTAAGGTAATGTCTTCACTTGAGTCCTTTTGTTTTATTTTGCCTTTCCAACCCCATAAACTCTTTTTATTCATTTATTTTGTAAAAACTCCAGTATCTTAAATATACTAGGATGTTTTTATAAGAAGTATTCTAGCTACACTTACACACACCTACATCTAATGGTTAAAGAACATACTGTTTCCGTGGATGGCGAATTTCTGCCTCACGAAATGATGATTGTTCAACACTCATATAACGCCTTAAAAGGTGTCCATTAAGATGTCACTATATTTACATATGATATTTAATATGTTTATGTTTTACTTAAGCTTATTTATTTTTCATTTATGGCGTACCTTTACGGTTTCCATTATGGGTAAACGCGATATCTTAATTTAAGGAAGTGCGGACTACCGCCCCCTTAAAGTGATGTGATTCGTTAATGCCATATGTGGTACGTATAAAGGATGGATTTAAAGTTATTATATATGATGTTATACTGGAATTATAATATACCTCTATATAATTATTATTTCTTTCCATTAATTTATGAGATAGAAATGAAAGTAGTGTCCATGCGTACGTACGGCTTACCGTCTCCATGAACGGTGCATTTCATTTCTTATCCCCAAATGTAATGTACTATTATAAGTAAATATTTATAATGGATATATATAAGGTATGTTACATATAAATTATTAATATAATTCTGGAATTAAAATATAAATACCTCTCATTTAGTTTTAATTCCATTAATATGACAAAGAAATGAAAATAGCGTTCATGCGTACGTACGGCTTACCGTCTCCATGAACGGTGCATTTCATTTCTTACCTCTAAATGATTATGTAATATTATAAATACATGTATATTCTGGATATATATGATATATGTGATATCCAAATCATGAATATCATTCTGGATATAATGAACCATTGACCACACGAACAACATGTAATTGTAAGAAGTCCACTTTTGACTTAAGAACCAAATATCGACAAAACAAACATTATTAACTTAAATGATTACATAATGTTTATAACATGTCAATAATTGATATAAAAGGAATAATGAACTTGAAAAAGGTTCTTAATAAAGTATAAATTAACTCAAGTTTATTATTTAGGACGTTAAATAATGATCGAGTTAAGTCGGACCCGAGGTAAGGGATCCTACTCCTCTCTTTCTTTTTAAGTACACTCTTTTATGTCATTCCTTCTAAGCTCATCTTTCTTGTGATTGGGATGTTCTTTTATATTACTCTTACTGTAATTTTTATGTTCATATGATTAGAGACCCTATTCTCTCTCATCAATCCATTTTTTATGTTTTGAGTGGCGCCGTTAGGCTGCCGAATTTTCATAAGAGATCTAACCTCTCTCTTTCTCTTTAAGTACTCTCCTTTATGTCACTTCTTTTAAGCTCCTCTTTTTATGATGGGGGATTTTCTTTTATATTCATATTTCTGTACATTTTATTGTAATGTTATGAGATACCCTATTTGATCTCATCAATCAATTTTTGGAAGTTTTAAGTGGCGTCGTTAGGCTGCCGAGTTTTCGTAAGGGATTTTTCATCTCACTTTTATTCCTGTGAGATTTATGATATATTTGCCACAATTTCCTTTGAGTGGTGTATGTACTGACCATTATTTTACTCATTTTGTAATATTATTTCTTTTGTGAGTATTTACATCAATGTTTTTTTTTCCTTCTTTCACGGGGCGTTTGTTTTGAAAGATACCCATGTCGGTAAGGGAACATTTCACCCTCCTCTTTTTAAAATACTTCTTTTGTTGGGTCTTTTAATTTACATATTTTTATGTTGGGATATGTTCTCATATATCCTTATTGATTTAAATTTTATGTCCAAGTGATGAGATACCCTTTTTTTTATGTGACGCCGTTAGGCTGTCAAGGGAACTTCGTAACCCAATTTCGATTTCTTTGGGTTCAACATGTAGTTATTGAATATGCCATCCTTTGAATATGTGTGAATGACCTTTGATTATTTTACACTTAATATCCACTTATATTTGGTGTATTCATTTTTCACACATAATTATGTAATTGATTTGTCCTTAAGGATACCGTCTTTACAAGGGACTTCGTCTCAATCTCCTTTCATTGAGGCATATTCTGTTTTATACACAACCTTCTTTTATTCGGTGTGTAAACCCCTTTGACTTTTACGTTTATTCAAAAGGAATATTTTTTATACGAAGTGTTTATTAAAAGACAATAGGGAATTTTTTTGTCATACGTATGCGGCGACAATGACTTCTCCGCCGTCGTGACCATTATTTGAGTTTCGGCTTCCTCTACAAGCCATACCATCTTTTTAAAAGAAAAATAAATACCATGTTTTACTTTTCTATTATTTTGGTATTGAAAATGGTTTTCATAATGTATTTATATCAATGTGTTGTATTGATATCTTGTTATTGAAAGGTGGAAATGTTATGTTTCCTTTATGCATGTTTTATGTGATAAGATTATGTTATGGTTCTTGGGCATTGTTATGAAGACGGGTGGTTCCGTGATAAACTAAGGGCAGGTGAGCCCGATATAGATCTCCAATGAATTGGGTAACGTGAAGGAGTGAAATGTTAAGGTTTCTCTGAAGAGATTTAGGGAATATACTGTGGTGGGTATTCCAAACGTAACCAAGAGGGTTACTCCCTATGTAAGAATGTTATGAATGCCTCAAGTTACCTTTATGTCATATGATTTCTATGATTTATTCATGATTTTATGAGGTATGTTAAAGTGATTATGTTTTATGGGTAAAGTATGATTTCATTCTTATGTATACATGTACTCATGTTTCCTTTCCATATTTTTATATCCCTTACTGAGCTGTTTATGCTCATCCTAAGTTTTTGAAATGTTTTTCACAGGTCATGGGAAGGGTACATGATGTGATGGTAGTGTCAAGGATGTGTCAAGAAAGAATCCATGTTTTATTTTAAATATGTTTTCGTTGATTGGAATAATGAATACTGTCTTTTATGTAACCACTTTGTCTAAATGTGGAATGTAATGCAAGTTTCATGATCTAATTCTCTAAAACTCTAAACCTGAAAATATCCTCAATGTGTAATCTTGTAATAACTCAAGATTAAGTAAGGTTTAAGGCTGGGGCCTTATAGTTGGTATCAAAGGTCGGTTTAGATAACTTTAGAGGTTAGGGTATTCTCTAAGCACAAGTGACATTACCATAATGGTTAGGATTTCAGAAAGAGTCCCGGTTTTAGATAAAGTGAATGAGTAAGTATATCTTAGTGTTTATCTTCCTCATTAGTACATCATGGTTATGTTGATATACTCACACTGACCTTTTTGTTTTTAGTAAATGGCTGGATCTAGCAGGCACCAAAGTGACAATGGGTTTAAAGGAAACTGTGGTGGTTCTCTGATTAAGAGACTGGATGAGATGGGGGATTCAATGACGAATCTCATGGTTGTTCTAAACCAACTATCAAGGAGTCATGATCAACCACTTAAACCTTAGTGAGTTCTCTAATGCATCATGTACGAGATGGCCAACTCAATGTGGAAATTCAGGTAATAATTATTAAGGTAACCATTAGGGTTTATATGATCCTTACTTTTTAGGTAATTATGGGTTACTCTATGATATGATGGAAAATGAAAGGAATGAGATAAACTTGAGGTTAAAATATGTTATGATCATTTTTGAAGATTTTATCTCGTTTTGGGGGATGTTTTAAGAATTATATAGTTTTGGAAAAAGGACAACACGCAGACCATGTGACAACCCGTCGCGTCAGACAAAGCTGTGGGAATCGAACCCATAACCAAAGTGCGACTAGAATTTATCGCCTACCACTGGACTATGTGAAGTACCTGGTTAGTTTGACTGATTCTTTCTATTTATATGATTTTATGAATTAAGAGTAAGTTGATTTTGGGTTATTTATGAAAATGATTAACCTATCATGGAGGATATGTGATTAGGTTAATTACTTTTCAATACGATACTTTAGGAGAAACTGATGTTGTTTGGAGATAAATGTTACGATTTAACTTGGAAGAATATGTGACTAAATCCTTCAAATATTTGGGTTTCAACCTTAGTTTGGTTTACTTTGAATAATTTTATGGGCAAATTGTTTATCTAATGATCCTCGTTGAACTTTGGGTTTTGTTGGACAAATTTTGGAGATTAAGCATAGATTTTCTTTTTATAAAGGGTTATCCTTTTCTGGATTATCTGATCTTGTACTAGCCTTTTTGGTTTTGGTTTTGGTTAAAGTCTAAAGACATGGGAAGTATATAGTTCTCTTTTGTGGATTAGGTGATTCTCTAGAAGTTGATTATAGTACTCTTAATGTGAACAAGTCTTCCTAAATACTCGTCTTTTGGAGAAAATATGAGTTTGTGTAAGGAATCTAATAAAAGTTGAAAGTCAACATGATAAGTGATTATGTTTCCTTATGAATAAATTCCTCAATAAAAAGTAACTTAAAACAAAAATGTTGTCTATTAACTTTTCCTACTGGGGAATCGAATACGGTTTAACCCATCACAATTTTGTGATTTTCTCGTGGTTAACTTTCTCCTAAACATATTTTCTATCACTCTCCATCAGAACATGACCCTTTGTTTTTTCCTCCATGTCCATATTTTCATACTTGGAATCCTAGTATGGGTTAACTCGGGTGACCTTTGTACTTATCTTTCTTTATTTTAAAGTGATTGTTTTACCGACTCTTGTTCCGATGTGGGACTTTCAAGAATGTTTCCAAGCTCAATTTTAAAAATTGCGAGGACGCAATTCCCAAAAGGTGGGAAGGATGTAACACCCCAGGTAAATAAATAATATGACATTTTCATATTTATCCATATTTGTGAATAAAATATTAATATGACTTTAAATGGTATGCTATGCTCGATGGCGTACCCAACACGCAACAACGAGTTTCTTGGGAATCTTACGTTGCACTCTAATAATAAAATAATATTATTTTAAATGGTAGTTAACATGTAGTCGTTGTATTGGTGGGAATGGATAGAAATAACTAAAATATAATTATATATGTTTTTAAATATTTTACATTTATCCAATAAAAGATAAAGGCTTAAAATACGGAAAGAATTCAATTTTAGGCATATATGCCCTAGTTTTCACTAAAGGTTCACTTATCGCCTTTTGATGGAGAACAGTCATTAAATATAGTTTTGTTCACTCTTATACATTCTATTGGACCAAATAAAACTCTTCTTAATAATTGGGACCTCAAAATTTACTTTGTGTAAATTTTTGCTATCTTTCCGATAAAGTTCATTTTTTAATGAACAGTGTAAAATATTGTATTTTAATTCAAAACCCCTTTTTAATATAATTTATTTATATGATTAGATTATATTTTTA
Source organism: Viscum album (assembly GCA_963277665.1). Lineage (NCBI taxonomy): Eukaryota > Viridiplantae > Streptophyta > Magnoliopsida > Santalales > Viscaceae > Viscum > Viscum album. The sequence continues at coordinate 1,200,570,556 of OY728119.1, read as the reverse complement.
ATTAGTTTAAAAGTTAAATTAGAATATATTTTTACCATTAAATCCAATATTGGTCTTTGGAATTAATTTCACTTTGAAAACAGACTTAAACTAGTGTCAATCTTTTGATACTTATTGTTTCATAAAAACACGCTATTTGCTCTGACAGCGGGAATTAATTATTAAATTAATTAATGTGACTTATATGTTCTGAATTTTGTAAAATAAACTTCATTTTTTAATTCTTAATATCAAATATAGCTTAGGGTTAATTTTTGGGATTTTTCTGAAAAACTTCAATTTTTGATGAATAGTGAAACCACTAAGTGGTACTTATAAAAACTGATTTTCCCGTTTAAATGAAATTTTTCCATCATTGTGTTTTAAATTTCAAAAATCTGACATACATGGTTGTCATTAAGAAGTAAAATGTGGTTCAATAGGATAAAAATATTTTTTTGGTGAATAGTAACTTATTAAGTTTTTAATCGCGATTAGAGGTAATTATTGTAGTTTATGGTAAGAATAATATTTTAATAAAATGAAATGACCTAGACACATGTCCTACCCTCATTGGATGTGTCATGGCCGACCAAGACAATTCACGGGTCAACTTGGGGATCCCATGGAGCCACTTTGGTTGGGAAATGACATAAATATCTTTTTATTTATTGTTAAAGTAAAAATGACACAAACATGAGATGTTTTACTAAAAGACTTTTTACATGGGGTTATAAAAGTCATATTTTTGACTATATATAGTAATTGTAAAGATAAAAAGATTTACTACATCATAGTATTTTTTTTATAATTTTTAGACATTAAATAAATTAAATTATTTATGACATCATGATGATGCAGCGATGACCTCATTATTTAACGATTTAAATAAAATGGAAAGATAATGTAATATCTAAGACCTACACATGTCCAAAACCTATTTGATGAGTGGATTTCGAACCCTTATCACCTTATCCTCTAAATACATCAATGTGGGACCTTTAAAATCCGAAAATCTTTTGAAAATAAAGTAACATTTTGTAACTTTACAAGAGTACCCCTCCTCTCCTCTTATAAAAGGCTCCCACCTCTACCTCCTTACCCACACTCCCAAAGCCTTTGGCTCCGCCAAGCTCTGCCCATTTTGTCTCTCAACTTCCCTCTCTTACTCCTTGAAGCCTCAATTTGGGCAGAAGTCTTCCCAAGGAAGCCTTTGATCTCAAACCAAAGGGAGTTACCCGATTTTAAGGTAATGTCTTCACTTGAGTCCTTTTGTTTTATTTTGCCTCTCCAACCCCCTAAAATCTTTTTATTCATTTATTTTGTAACAACTCCAGTATATTCAATATACTTGGATGTTTTTATAATAATTATTCGAGCTACACTTACACACACCTACATCTAATGGTTAAAGAACATACTGTTTCTGTGGATGGCGAATTTCTGCCTCACGAAACGATGATTATTCAACACTCATATAACACCTTCAAAGGTGGCCATTAAGATGTCAATATATTTATATATGATATTTAATATGTTTATGTTTTACTTAAGCTTATGTGTTTTTCATTTATGGCATACCTTTATGGTTTCCATTATGGGTAAACGCGATATCTTCATTTAAGGAAGTGCGGACTACCGCCCCCTTAAAGTGATGTGATTCGTTAATGTCATATGTGGGACGTATAAAGGATGGATTTAAAGTTATTATATATGATGTTATACTGGAATTATAATATACCTCTATATAATTATTATTTCCTTCCATTAATGTATGAGATAGAAATGAAAGTAGTGTTCATGCGTACGTACGGCTTACCGTCTCCATGAACTGTGCATTTCATTTCTTATCCCCAAATGTAATGTACTATTATAAGTACATATTTATAATGGATATATATAAGGTATGTTACATATAAATGATTAATATAATTCTGGAATTAAAATATACATACCTCTCATTTAGTTTTAATTCCATTAATATGACAAAGAAATGAAAGTAGCGTTCATGCGTACGTACGACTTACCGTCTCCATGAACGGTGCATTTCATTTCTTACCTCTAAATGATTATGTAATACTATAAATACATGTATATGCTGGATATATATGATATATATGATATCCAAATCATGAATATCATTCTGGATATAATGAACCATTGACCACACGAACAACATGTAATTGTAAGAAGTCCACTTTTGACTTAAGAACCAAATATCGAAAAAACAAACATTATTAAGTTAAATGATTACATAATGTTTATAACATGTAAATAATTGATATAAAAGGAATACTTAACTTGAAAAGGTTCTTAAGAAAGTAGAAATTAACTCAAGTTTATTATTCAGGACGTTAAAGAACGATTGAGTCAAGTCGGACCCGAGGTAAGGGATCCTACTCCTCTCTTTCTTTTTAAGTACACTCTTTTATGTCATTCCTTCTAAGCTCATCTTTATTATGATTGGGATGTTATTTTATATTACTCTTACTGTAATTTTTATGTTCATATGATGAGAGAACCTATTCTCTCTCATCAATCCATTTTGGAAGTTTTGAGTGGCGCCGTTAGGCTGCCGAATTTTCGTAAGAGATCTAACCTCTCTCTTTCTCTTTAAGTACTCTCCTTTATGTCACTTCTTTTAAGCTCATATTTTTATGATGGGGGATGTTATTTTATATTCCTATTTCTGTACATTTTATTGTAATGTGATGAGATACCCTATTTGATCTCATCAATCCATTTTTGGAAGTTTTAAGTGGCGCCGTTAGGCTGCCGAGTTTTCGTAAGGGATTTTTCATCTCACTTTTATTCCTATGAGATTTATGCTACATTTGCCACAATTTCCTTTGAGTGGTGTATGTACTGACTATTATTTTACTCATTGTGTAATATTCTTTCATTTATGAGTATTTACATCAATGTTTTATTTTCCTTCTTTCATGGGGCATATGTTTCGAAAGATACCCATGTCGGTAAGGGAACCTTTCACCCTCCTATTTTTAAAAGACTTCATTTGTTGGGTCTTTTAATTTACATATTTTTATGTTGGGATATGTTCTCATATATCCTTATTGATGTAAATTTTATGTCCAAGTGATGAGATACCCTTTTTTTATGTGACGTCGTTAGGCTGTCAAGGGAACTTCTTAACCTAATTTCGATTTCTTTGGGTTCAACATGTAGTTATTGAATATGTCATCCTTTGAATATGTGTGAATGACCTTTGATCATTTTACACTTAATATCCACTTATATTTGGTGTATTCGTTTGTCACACATAATTATGTAATTGATTTATCCTTAAACCAAGGATACCGTCTTTGTAAGGGACTTCGTCTCAATCTCCTTTCATTGAGGCATATTCTATTTTATACACAACCTTCTTTTATTCGGTGTATAAACCCCTTTGACTTTTAAGTTTATTCAAAAGGAATCTTTTTTATATGAAGTGTTTATTAAAAGAAAATAGGGAATGTTTTTGTCGTACGTATGCGGCGACAATGACTTCTCCGCCGCCGTGACCATTATTTGAGTTTCGGCTTCCTCTACAAGCCATACCATCTTTTTAAAAGAAAAATAAATACCATGTTTTACTTTTCTTTTATTTTGGTATTGAAAATGGTTTTCATAATGTATTTATATCAATGTGTTGTATTGATATATTGTTATTGAAAGGTGGAAATGTTATGTTTCCATTATGCATGTTTTATGTGATAAGATTATGTTATGGTTCTTGGGCATTGTAATGAAGACGGGTGGTTCTGTGATAAACTAAGGGCGGGTGAGCTTGATATAGCTCTCCAATGCATTGGGTAACGCGAAGGAGTGAGACGTTAAAGTTTCTCCAAAGAGATTTAGGGAATATACTGTGGTGGGTATTCCAAACGTAACCAAGAGGGTTACTCCCTACGTAAGAATGTTATGAATGCCTCAAGTTACCTTTATGTCATATGATATCTATGATTTATTCATGATTTTATGAGGTATGTTAAAGTGGTTATGTTTTATGGGTAAAGTATGATTTCATTCTTATGTATACATGTACTCATGTTTCCTTTCCATATTTTTATATCCCTTACTGAGCTTTTTATGGTCATCCCAAGTTTTTGAAATGTTTTTCACAGGTCAAGGGAAGGGTACATAATGTGATGGTAGTGTCAAGGATGTGTCAAGAAAGAATCCATGTTTTATTTTAAATATGTTTCCGTTGATGGGAAGAATGAATACTGACTTTTATGTAACCACTTTGTCTAAATGTGGAATGTAATGCAAGTTTCATGATCTAATTCTCTAAAACTCTAAACCTGAAAAGATCCTCAATGTGTAATCTTGTAATAACTCAAGATTAAGTAAGGTTTAAGGATGGGGCCTTATAATTTAGCAGCGCTAAAAATAAAAGAACTGATAAAGGGTACCCTTTATCATCACTAAAAATAAAGCATTGATAAAGGATACCCTTTATAAGTGCTAAAAATAAAGCACTGATAAAGGATAACCTTTATAAGTGTTAAAAATAAGGTGCTGATAAATGTTTCCTTTACCAGCGCTAAAATAAAATCACTAATAAAAGGTTAAATTTATCAGTTCTTTCTTTGACATTGATAAATATGATATTTATCAACGTTTTCTTCTAGAGATGATAAATAATAGTGCTTTTAAAGGCATGTTTTGTAGTAGGGCAATAGGATTGATGCACCTTATGCATCACCTCCTACCTCAATCTCAAAGTAACTACCAGCTATATTCAGAAGAAGGGAGAACCATCGGGAGACCAAAACCAATCACCCAAGGACTCCCCACCATTTAAAGCACTACTAAACCACTAGCAATCGGGGTCAGATATCTTCTTACACCCAACCTGATCGATGAGAAGGGTTATAACCTACACACTATCTAGGAACACATTCTATCCATATTCTTTCATGTCCAGATCTAGATTAGAAAACAAAATCATTAGACCCAACTCATCTTCTGATTTTATAACAGCTTGCACTAGAATCTTCCTACTCAAAGAATCTTCAACCACATTCCCCTTCCTAGGTGTATACATAATATTGAAATAAAAGGTATGAAGATATTATACCTAGAATCTCTTTCTAAGGTTTGGTTCCCTCTAGGTGATGATATACTTCAGGCTTTTATGATCCTAATGCACTATAAAATGATCCCCAAAGAGGTAATGGCACCATTTATTTAATGCATGCATCAAATGTACTAATTCTATATCATGGGTGGGATAATTTAGCTCAAGTGGGAATATTTTCCTCAAGACAAAGGCCACCACATGGCCAACCTACATCATCACACACCCCAAACCCACTCGAATGTAGTACAGTACCTAGAATAAGCTCTCCTGGGATTAGGAAGAATCAAAATAGGCATGGATTTCATACAGGTCTACAACTTCTCAAAAGAACTTTTTCACTTCTCATCCCACTCAAACATCACCCCTTTCTTGGTTAAGACCTTTAAGGGATAATATATCCAAAATAATTACCAAAAAAAGTGTTTATAACACCCAACTAAAATAATAAATATATGGATCTAGAATAAAGTATTGGGATACTCCCAAGACATGACTGCTTGAACTTTCTATGGATCCACTAAAACTCCTACCTTACAAATCAGGTGGCCTAAAAAATCTACTTCATGAATCCAAAACTATAACTTAGATAGATTTTTATATATATGGTTCTCTCTTAAGACACCCAAAACAAACTTAATATGGTCATCATGTTCCTCCTTCATCTTGGAAGACACCCATATTTCATCAAAAAACATGACCACGAAGGATTCTAAAAAAATTGAAGATCCAGTTCATCAATTCCATAGACTGCAGGAGAATTGGTAAGCCCAAATGGCATAACCAAATACTCAAAATGTCTATACTGTCTTTGAAAGGTAGTCTTTGGAACATCCTCTTCCCATACCCTCAACTAGTGGTACCTAAATCTCAAGTCAATATTTGAAAACCAATAGGCTCCCCTAATCTAATAAAAAAGATGATCAATATTGGGAAACTGGTATTTATTATTCACAGTCACCTGGTTAAGCTTATGATAGTGTATGAAAAGTGTGAGGCCCCCATATTCCTTATTTAAAAATAGTAATAGTGAATCACATAATGACATCCTGGGATAGATAAAACCCTTACCCTCTAGATACTCTATCCATAACTTCAACTCTTTCAGCTCTATTAGAGTCATCTAATAAGACAGAAAGGAAATCAGGCTCATCACGAGGAGAAGATTGAGAATGAACTTAACCTATTTTTGTGGTGTAAATCCATAAAAATACTCTAGAAACACATCTAGTCACCTTGACATGACCATTGAAAGTTCACCCACTAAACTATGATCAACATCATTGAGAAACAGCTTGGACTACTAGCCTAAGATCAACCCCAACTCTAAAGAAACTGGACCTACCATCCCTAATCATAGATCCCACTCACCCTGAAATATTTGAGTACTCCTATAATGAGTAAGTAAATGGAACCTATTGTGATTGTAGTAAAATAGTTCCTTGAATCTTATCAACCAAACCATGCTAGTGATACGATCAAAAATGTCCAGGTCCAAAATAAGGAAGTCCCAAATGACTTCCATGAAAGCTACCAAGACATGTCACTCTGGGAACTTGAAACCTTTCTCCTTATTTCAACCCAATGAGGTTATAAAATTAATAAAATAAGGTATCAACTCAGCTTATATACCAAATAAATCACATATTTTTTGGTAAATGATGGAATGGGATGAACTAGTGTCAAATAAAATTGATGTTATGAAAGAAGTAATGGAAACCGTACCTATCACAGTGGTCAGCCCAGAATATGATTCCTCTAGAATAAACTCTATTTTATGGATTTTTCTTGGATCATACCCACCCTAATTCTTCTTACCTTGGTGAGAATCTCCCTTACTATGATGGTGATATCCTTTACCCTTGGAAGCCTCTGAAATAACCTGAGAGCCCTTTGAAAAAGTGGATCCCACATTGCTCCCCCGTGAATCCAACTGATAGAAGCGCTGAAAATAACCTATACTTATTAACTAGTTGAACACCCTTGGAGTCTATGAGAAATGAGGTCTAATATTTCTAGGCTTCCCACACTAGTAACATACAACTATATTACACCCCGAAGAAGCCACATGAGTTAAACCTACTGACTATTGAACACTCTTATTACTACCCCTCTAAGGCTCTCCCTACTTAATCTTCTTCCTTGATGAAGAAATATTACTTCCACCCACTTAAGGAACACCACTGAGACCCTTCTTTCCAGTCAAATCAGCCTCTTATAGAACTATATTTTCAACCACCTCTGAATAGGTCATTAAACAAAGAATGATATTCATAGATCTAATCTCTATCCTCAAGCCCATCTTGAAACACTAATCCTTGAGGTAATAATTTAGTAGGAGATCTAGAGATACATAAACCAACTTAGTAAAATAGATGGAATACTCCCTCATCGAATGATCCCCTTACTCCAACATCAAAAACTCATGGGCCTTCATCTCCCTCAAGGTATCTGGTTATAACTTCCAATTAAAATCCACCTTGAATGTGGTTCATGTGAGATCATCATGTCTCCTCAAGATCACAATTGACTCCCACCAATTACTACCTAGTACATAAATCACATATGTGGTGAATCCCATTTTATAGGTCTCTAGGGTCTTTAAGAACTCAAATATCTTCTTGATATGATCCAACCAATACTTTGGTTCATTGTTTCCCTTTCCACCATGAAACATCGATGGATTTTTCCTCATAAACTCTTGATCATGGTCCACAATCTGTGCGTGATCTAAACCAACCACTTGACCCAATATTTGTATCATATTAATCACGGACTCCACTATAGTCACTTCAACAAGAGGAGTTTCATGTGGGGTTCTCTCTACAGCACCCTCGCTATGCCTGGATGAGGTTCTTCTGGGTTGAATCATCTGCAAGACAAAAAACACAAGCTTCATCAATCACAAATCAATCTCAAACCAAATAAAAGAAACCAAAATAAATCCTCATCATGGTTAAAAATAATCAACACTATCATCACAAAAAAATACAAACAAAAGAATAGAAAAAAAACTAAAAATATCAAGCATTCCCCATTATTCACAGTTTTGGATACATGGTTTTTAAAATGGTGAGACAACCATGTGGGTGTCACTATAGTTGTAAGGAAATGTTGTACGAGATGTGCATGTTTACTACTAACTATGTTCACTAATCATGTTCAGTAACTGTGATCCTCTTTTAGATCTCACTTTTCTACCCACAAAACTCAAATTAACCCCTTGAGCTCACCTCAGGACTCAACACCAATCGAAAAATACCTCAAACTCACATTAAAACAACCTGTAATTGGGCTAAAATCATAACCACAACCTAGAACACCCATGGAAACTCAAGGTTCAATACGAAGAAGATCTATCTAGGAACTCCTTCATTCCTACCTCCTGAGTCTCGATGGTCCTAGATACAGTCTACCAATAATTCCCAAATAATAGTGGATCTGATACCTTTTTTGAATAAACCAACCTGGTTCAACCCAACTCGTCACTTGATCCATCCTGATACATTGCCCAAAGTAGGTTCCCAATCAACATGGGATGGTGACAACCACCAGAATAGCTAATAATCTCTTATGAATGATTTTTCCATGGTAAATCAAAATGAGCCATCCATAAAATGTGATAGCCACACTAATATCATCATAGTTAATATAAATAAAATAGAACATCCAAAGTATGTGACATATGAAAAGTAGATACCACAAATCAAAATAAACATTATATACAAACATGACATAAAAGTAAATATGCATGATATCTCAAATTATATCTCAAAACTCAAAATAATAGGGAAAATTCTCAACAAGTCTAATGAATACTTTCTAATGGATAAAAAAATCCCGAAATGACTCCATGAGACCATATCTCCTCTAAAAAGACATGGATTGTAGTAATCTAGAAGACCTACACTAGAACATGGTGACATTTCCTTTACCTGCATCCTTCAAAATGAAATTTACATACGGTCAAAGGAATATGCAGGGTGTGAGGCACAAATCCCAATAGAATAACACCATTAATCTATTTAATTCTTTTACCCATGAAAACCAATAAACTAGTTTAAAAACACTTTTCAAAACTAAACCACTTTGAAAACATTCCATTTTCAAATAAACCTTTGAAATCCATTTTTGTTTTCTATTTCAAACAAAATCAGTTTTCCAAATTAATTTCCAACATGGATCAAATGAATAACAAGGAAAGACATGATCAATATATCCAAAAAACAAAGGCAATTATAACATAATCAATATATAACCATATAAATAGAAATGGGCATAATATATCTCATCACATCAAAATGGTATAATAAAATGAATAAATAATAGAAACCAATATAACATGAGTAATGTCCACCTAGGTCACTAACCATCATACCTATCATGATTGATTCTAAACAAGTCTTCTATCTATATATGCAATAAAGGAAGCTCTCAAGGTCTTTCCTGATCCCAACTCCAATATCTCTCATGGTCTCTCGACAAAAAAACATGGAAGATATCTCAGTCTTTCTATATAAAGGATATCACAGTCCCTTGGAAACCAAAATGAAAGCTCTCATGGTAAACCCACTAAATAATCACATGGTCCCTCAAGAAACCCCTTTCTCACACCCCAGTTAACCCATGTACTACTCCTTTCCAACATAATCACAAATAAGTTCCCATATAAGAAAAGCCAATTCTCAAGAAACTTTCATAAGAAAACATGACCACTTTAATTAAATCACCTTTTATAGAGTAAAAATATTTCTAAAATCATTTTATAAATCTATTTAAAATCAAAATACCTCTTTGAACCATTTTTACAAACACTTGGTGTGAAAATAAACCACACCCATTTGAAAAACCCTCTTTAAATGAATAATTTAAAAAAATAATGAATCACATAAAACATGGAATACAAATCATTAATAAATCATTTAAAGGTCAATTTAAATAATACAAACCAAATTCAATTCATAATTTAATGGTAATCCTTGTAAAACTCCCTTAGATAGAGACACATACCTCGTATTCGCTTCTAACTGCATCACCTTCAACGATAACCACTCAGAAGAGGTAGAATAAGGCCTCACAAGCCTAAGAAATAATAAATAAAACCATTTACCCTATTAAAGTCCCTATATTTATCCAAAATTATTATGTCCTAAACCCGGGTGCCACTCAAAAGTTCCACAATCTCGGTTGGCCATGTGGCATCAAGCTTCCGACTAGCAGCGAGGGCCTAGGGTGTGTCTATAGGGATACTATACCCTCATTACCAAAGTGTATCATAGAAAATAAATAGGATATCAGGTAAATATCATAAGAAATATAATTAAATAAATTTCATAGATGAAGAGGATGGGAATAATAAATAACTAATAAACTGTTAATCATATACAAAAGATGGTGATACATGGCATGTCTTTATAAAAATGGGAAACAAGAATACAAGGAATAAGGAATCACATGTTATACAGAAGAAGAAGAAAAATCCAAAAACTGTCCTCAGCATCTCGAGAACCAGCCCAGCCATCTACTACCAAGATCTATCCTAATGCAAGAAAGTAGTATCAAGTGTCTAGAACGGGATGCTTCCCTTTGTCAATACCTGCATACATGTAATCTTCCCAGGTACCAATGGTGGATCAGATTGGGTGTGAGATAAATCTCAATAGGACACCACTAATGGTGTCTATAATATCTAGTCCATTTAATATAAACTAAAAAAAATGAAATCAAGCATATATAAAAGTAAAGTAGTACAACAATGTAAATACCCAAGTACTTTCTTCATCCTCATCTGGTTTTTGAACATGTAAGCATTTAATTTATTAATTATGTTCCATTATATATATATAATTCATGTAAGGTATAACCAGCACTGACATACTAACATGATAATAATAATAAATTATCCAAGATGTAACAATTCATCTATGATGATGATGATGATAAAAGGAATACAAGGTAATAACTAAGGCATACGCGACCTTAGGGGTCGATCCAAAACAGTTAATAATTTATAGCCATGATAAAGGGGATAAGAGTGTAATTCAAGGGGAATTTCCCAATTAATTCTACAATAATGATTCTAACCAATTCAAAGGAATTCATCCAAGGTAAAAAGGATGATAAATTATTGGTACTAAGGGTGTATCCAAGGCACCTCATGTCTGTAGACTTCATGCTGGATCCAAGGAGTATATCTAAGAAATCCTATAATAATAATGGAGGGATCCTATAGTGACATACCATAAATCCAAAACTATACAATGATTGGGTTCCAAGGTGGGTCTCACCCTTGTAAACCGGTATCCCTAAATCGGAATAGCATCCACGAGTGCTCAAGGAATTCCCTCGGGAATCCAAGGCTATCTCAAGTCTGACCAATCCTATAGTGATTTCAAGGTCCATATAAAATACGCACATTATACATGATTCATTAATTAATTAAGTCCATGTAATAATCATTTCATTTAATAATTCAAAGGGTTCATTCCATAACTTTCATTAGAGTGACAAGGAATTTCAAGGACATGCAACCATTTCTATCATTTCATATTTAAGTACATGGTTCACTCCTTTACCTTTCATAAATATGACAATACGGTCTAATTATAATGGACCATAATTTACATACATACATATTAATTTAAAATTGAATAATATTCATTAAAAAACATAACAAAATCATGAAATCACCATATAGGTTTAGTGTCTTTAGAAACTAGGAAATATAAACAACTAGTTCATAATACATCTACATTGTCTCTCGCTTATTTCCTAATAAAAATACCCCTTTTGACATATCTTACTTAATACCCTTCTTCATGACCTAGGGAAAAGAAACATGAGAAATGGTGATCTCATATTCTCATTAATTATAAATAAGAGAGATATAAATCATATCATAATCATAAGACATAATAACATAACATTTTAAAATCTTATCATGCATATGAAAGATCGTGATATCATGCCATGGGATAAATGATAAAAGTTCATAAGAATAAATTAATGTAATCCCAAAAGTCATAAAATAATATATGGAATTTTTTGGAATACACATACTTATAGAAAATAATTTCATATTAGTCAAGTCTCATTTCCAATACTATTATAGCAGACAAAGTCTATTACTGAACTGAATTCACTCCTCATTCCAACCCTGTATTAGTGAACCGAGATCATTTCTCGTTCCAGTCCTATATATCTCATGAGATATAAATCTTTACCCAATTAATTGGAGGGAGATATAGGTCCCACCCATCTCATTGTGAAATCATTTTTATATGTTCCACAAAAACATAAATCATTCATCATATCATAACCCAAGGAATAAAATGGGTTTCTTAAACATCATTCCATTATAATATAATCTATGTAAAAAAATGGACTTCATAAATATAATTCCATAAAAAACATAATAAAAACATAGGAATAATAGGGATAGTATACTTTAAACATAACCCTACTAAATAATTTAATATTATATGGAAAATAATTTTGATAGAACACTTGAAATTAATTCTTGAGGAAAATATCATTTCTTCTTCATAAACATTTTCTATTCTCAAAATGTTGTGAAATTTTAAAAGAAAATAAATTACTTGAAAATAAACTTGAAATATTTTAAATAAATCTTCATTCGAATAATGTTTTATGAAAATGTAAAAATCTATTCATGTCATATAATTTGAAAGAAAATATTCTTCTCGAACTTTTGTTGGAAAGTCAAAAACTACCTCGTATCGAAAATGACAAAAAGATTCCTTTCATACCGTTTAGTAAAAATTCACCAATGGGTAAAATTTAATTTAAAAAATTCTAGAAGAATACAAATAATATTTTGGAATACATATTTAGGAAACATGGGCATGGATGATAAATAAACCTCAGTAAATACTTCTGTATAAACAATCTCGGATAAAAATGATATTTCTTAATTATCCCTTATCTTTGGTCTGATATCCTTTGTATATATCTGAGCCTCATGAATAATTATTTAAATAATTTTATTTACTTATTTCATAATAATAGTAATTTTTATGATATCATATATGATCATATTATCATCTGTTTGTTAGTAACATTTCATTATTACTCATTATTCAGGTATTAATGGGTTCATTTTCTTATGAAAGTTTTGTAGAATAAGTTTCAGTTATCCTTATTAGTTCATATTTATATCATTTAAAAATTATATTAACATAATATATACCATATTTATTCATTCTATACATTTATATAATCATGATTTAATGGATATCATATAGAATTAATCGCATCCCATCGTGGAGACGGTAGGTCGTACGTACGAACGAGCGACGATATCATTCCCATAATTGTGAAATGGTATGGATTTGGATGGTAAATATTTTGATATAGAATACATATCATGTTATAATAATCACCTATAGTTATTATATCCATCATTATACCCATCCAAGTAAAGTTGTGGTGAAAAATAGATTACACCATGGCGTGGAGACGGTAAGTCGTACGTACGCATGCATGGAGATTTCATTTTTCATAGGATGGATAGAAGGTGGAATATGGTCATTCCATAATAATTATAACATATAAGTATATAATTGATACTTTATTTATTACTTTATAATGGAAACAACTCCTGAAGAGGTAGTATAAGAAGAAATAAGTTTGAAAGAATCAATAGAGGAGATTACCTCTTCTTCGATGAGCTCCCTCTAGATCTCTTCTTAAAGCACTAGAGTTGGTCTTTGAAGAAGACCAGAACATCTAAAATGTGACTAGGGAAGTTAATAATAGAAATTGATAGGTTATGGCCGATATTTAAGGTTCAAAATGAAGTAAATAAGTGAGGGATGAGTTTCCCTTTTATAATTGACGTGAGGGGCACTTATGAATTCTCCAAAAATAGTAATTTATAATAAAATAAAACCATATCTAAAAACCTCAAAAATGTCCCAATTTTAAAGTTGATATGAGATAAGGATTTAATATCATCAAAAACTAAATTTTATACAAGTTTTTTTTGTCAATTTGAACCTTATCATTTTATTTAACACTTAGTTATTCTATTTATTTTTAACTAGGGTAACAAATATTTCAATATTAAAAGGGAAAAATATTTCATTATTTGATGTAAATTAGACCATAAATAAATAATTTAGAACATTTTAGACCATATAATAATTATTACATATTTTAAAAAAATGTTTTATGATTTTGAAATAATTTAATAAAAAATTATTTTGATAAACAATCAATAGTATCAATTTTTACACTATTCAATTCATTGATTTTTAAAAATATTACGATAATAAGTTCACTTTGAAAAAATTATTTTATTATATTCCTAAGAGGTCAAGGTCATCTATAAAATTTATTAGATATATTAATTATCCGAAATTATATTTATTTTAATATTTTTAATGGCATTTATTTTATATTTTTCTTAATAAAATAATTACTACAACACGGTTTTGTGTAATTATTTAAAATACTTATTTATAGAATAAAAAATAAAAATAAAATACTATGAAAAAGATAAATACTCTATATTTTAGAATAATACTTATAATCAAATATATCTTTTGTAAAATCCAACATTAAAAAAATTATATTTATTAAAACATTAATGTAACAACATTAACATCAATTTAAATAAAATATTATAAGTGTCATAATATTTTCCATATGGCTCCAAATAGTCAATAACTCGGCCATTATATGATTATGGTTGATATATACTCAAAAAATAATATTTGGATAAGTTTTTGGGTCTTTTAATGGTTATTTTTATTTTAATAAAAATTATTTTATTATTTTATCATCAATTAAATAATTTATGCGTCATCAATGTATAAGCCTGTGAGCTAATTATTTATTTCCTAAAAATTAAAAATAAATTACCACAATAAATAGAAATATTTTATCTTTAAAAATATTATTTATAATCTAATTTATCTTTTGTATAACCTTATATTAAAAATGATATAGTTATTAAAATTTGAGTAAGAAATATTTAAATTTTCTTTAAATAAATTAAATTAAATGTCCTAATATCATCTAAGTGGATTCTAAAGGATATCATTTCAACCCAAGGATGATTTAGGTTGAAACACACTAATCAAATTATATTAGAAAAAGTGTTAGGGTAATTTTATAATATTATTTTTACCCATAATTACCTGATTTTCCATTTTACCGTATTAATAAAAATTAACGAAGTTTCTATTCATAATGCCCAAAAATAAAAGATATATATTTACATAATTTGAATCAAATGATTAAAAATTTGGAATCCATTTTTTAAAATTCAAAAAAGGGAAGCTGTAGTAATTAATTTAAAATGTATCTCATCATCGAAATAATAAAATAGGTTTTAAAAGTTAAAACATTTCAAAAGATTAAAATGTTTTTATATCTAAATTTAATGTAAAATTAATACCAATGGAATAAATTACATTAACTGATAAAAATATATTATATTTATAATTTTAAACCATTAAATAATATAATTTAATAATAAAAATTATTTCAATGAAAAATTTTGTTTCACTTAAAATTTAGTATATTTTTAATATTCATCAAAACATGAAAGTTATCAAAAAAAATATCAAAAATTCATCCAAAGTAAATTTTTATATCTCACTTCCAAATAATAGGTTTGTGTTTTTATATAAAAAATATTAATGTGTTGAAATTTTTATTTAAAAAGGGTTCTCCATTAAAAGGTGGTAAAATTACCCTTTTGAAAAAAAAATATAGTTTTTTATACAAAAAATAGGGTTTATTCATACCCTATGTCTAATATATATATTTAATGACTATGAAAAATATTTTATTAAATATATTACATATATATTTCATTAATTTCATTTAATAATTGTAATTCACTTAATTTATTAATATAAAAATACAAATATTTCCTTTACATTTAATTGGTTTATATTTTTCATAAATAATTGGTAGCCAAAGAATTCACCATATATTTTCATATGTTAGTTATATTTATTCCTACTAAATTAACAGCTAGTTTATAATGGTCATTTTATACCAAGGTCATATCAAAGTTCTTTTAAACCCATGATTGCATGCAACGCAATCTATTGAAGAATTAAAGTTATTTAAAGAAAATATTTCATAAAAATATCTCAGTGTTATATTCTACCCCCATTAAACTGAATTTTTCCCTCAAAATAAATCACTTGAATAAAAACAGATGTGTATACCTCTACCTCATCTCATCTTTAAGTTCCCATGTAGCTTCCTCAAATTAGTGGGTCCGCCATAAAAATTTAACCAAGCAAGTGATCTTGTTTCATAAAACTTTTTCACTACAATACAAAATCTATATTGATTGTTCTTCATAAGAAAGGTATTTCTTTGAAAGTATAACTTATAATTTTAGTACTTGTGAAGGGTCATGTATTTACTTTCTTGGAAGAGATACATGGAACATATCATGAACTTGATAGAGGTTCGGTGGAAGCACCAATCGATAAGCTACGCTACTAACATGATCCATAATTTCAAAAGGAACGATATACCTAGGGTTTATCTTGCCATTATTTCCAAATATAATTACTCTCTTCCATGTAGATATTCATAGAAACACCTTGTCATCCACTTCAAACTTTAGGTATTTTTGTTGAATTTAAGCATAATGTTTTTGTCAAATATGAGATGCTATGATGTGTTGTTGAATAGATCTGACCTTCTTTTCCATTTCATCAATAATATTAGGTCCTAATAGCTTTATTTCCCCAACTTCATCCCAGTAAGTTGGAGTTCTTCACTTATTTATATAGATGGATTCATAAGAAGCCATCTTAATATTGGAGTGAAAGATATTATTATAAGAAAATTCTACCAAAGGAAGGTTTTGATCCCAAAAAACTTTGAAATCCATAGATAAAGCTTTCAACATGTATTTTATAGTTTGAATTGTCCTCTCAAATCGAACGTCTATCTAAGGATGATAAACAGTGAAGAAACTTAACTCTGTATATAGATCCTACTGAATAATTTTCTAGAACTTCAAGGTAAACCTTAGATCCCAATCATATATAATGGAAAGTGGTACTCCATGCAATCTTACCAATTATTTTATATATATACTTTCAATTTTATCAAGAGACAAATACTCTATAATATAAATGAAGTTTTCTTACTTCGTAAGGTGATCAACTATAACCCATATAGAATTATATCATTTTTATGTCTTGGGAAGTCTGATGAAAAATTATATAGTGTTTTTTTTTCATGTCCATTTTGGTATGGGTAATTCTTGTAACATCCCCTTAGACTTCTATCTCTCAGCTTTAACTTACTGGAAATCCAAGTACCGAGAGACATATTTAGCAACATCTCTTTTCATTCCATCTCATTAGAAATACTCTTTCAGGTCCCTGTACATCATTGTGCTTCCAAGATGAATAAAGAATTAAGAACTATTATCCTCATCCAATAGCTCCTTTTTTAATTATATTATGGGAGGAATACATAAAATATTCTTGGACCTTATTATTCCATCACAATCAAGGTTGAATTAAGGAACACTTCTTACCTTCTTTTGTTGCTCTACATATTCCTTCTACACCTCTTTAATATTCATTTGTATAGATTGTTTAACATTCATTTTAGAAATATAATATTTCTCCCCTTCCATTAAAATTTCAATATTCATCCTTCAAAAATCCAAAAATATTGAATATTTTGTGATCCTCTTCATGGATAGGCTAGCATGTCCTTTTTGACTCAAAGCATCTGCCACCTTGTTCACTTTCCTAGTGTGGTAGTGAATCGAGTAGTCATAATATTTAACCAACTCCAACTATCTTCTTTGGATCATAATTATCTCATTTTATGTGAAAATATACTTTAAACTTTTATGATCAGTATAAACATAACACCTTTCACCATAAAGATAATTCTTCCATATCTTTAATGCAAAGATTACCGCAGCTAACCCCAAATCATTAGTTGGGTAATTTTTCTCATGGATTTTCAATTGTCGCGAGGGATAATCTATCACCATATCATTTTTAATGAGAACACATCTCATCCCATTCTTGGATGCATCACTATAGATCACAAACATTTATCCACTACAAGGCAGTGTGAGAATAGGTGGACTGGCTAACCTTCTTTTTAGATCTTTGAAATTATCTTCACAGTCCTCCATCCATAAGAACTTAACTTATTTCTGGGTCAACTTGGTGAGTGCATTAGATATTCATGAAAAATATTTCACAAAATGTCAATAATATCCATCCAAACCAAGATAACTTTGGATCTCAGTTACCATTGTTGGTCGAGGACAACTTTCAATAACTTCTGTTTTTACTGGATCCACACATATACCCTCTCTTGAGTTTATGTGACCTAAAAATAAAACTTTCTGAATCCAAAAGTCACACTTTTTAAATTTTTCATAAAGAATCCCCTTTATCAGGGTCTTCATTACATTTCTCAAGTAATATTCATGTTTATCCTTATGCTTCGAATATACATGAATATCATCTATAAAGACTACCATAAACTGATCAAGATAGTCTCTGAAGGCTCTATGCATTAGATCCATGAAGATAGTGGGGGAATTAGTAAGACCAAAAGGAATCACTATAAATTCATAGTGTCCATACCATGTACGGAATGTTGTCTTTGGTATATCCTTCTTCTTGACCATTAATTTATGTTATCCAAAAAGAAGATCAATCTTGGAGAAGTTTTGAGATCCATGTAGTTGGTCAAATAAGTCATAAATGTGGGGAAATGATATTTTTTATAGATAGTGATCCTGTTAAGTTATATATAATCAATGCAGAGTCTCATTGATCCATATTTATTCTTAAAAAACAAAACAGATTCACCCCAAGGAGACTCAATAGGATGTATAAATCCCTTATAAATATTCTCTTGTAGTTGCTTCTTCAATTCCTATAACTAAATTGGGGCCATTATATAAGGTGTATTTGAAATAGGAATTTCACCTAGTGTGATTTCTATTGAAAAATTAACTTCACAATTCTGTGGAATACCTGAAAACTCTTCAATAAAGACATCAAAAAAACCCCATACAATAAGTTTATTCTTAATGGTGAGTTTCTCCCTAACCATTTGAGAAAGATAATCTTCATTTATAGGAATCAAGACCCATAAGATGGAAGAAATTTCCACTGGAAGGTAATACTCATCATTACATTGATAGATGATCATAGATTGATCTACAATATGAAATGTGACTTCCCTTACTTTTAAATTTATATGAGATCCATATAGATAAATCCAATCCATGCTAAGAATAACATCAAATTTCACAAAAGTAAGGATCACAAGATTTTCATAAAGCACTTTCCCACAAACTTCAACTGGAAAAGAATTATAAAATTTTGATGTGATCATTGTGCCATTAGGAGTTGTCACAGCTAACTCAATATCTAATTTTTGAGGTAATATGGTGATACCCTTATAAAATTCTTCATAAATAAAAGATTGGGTGGATCCATATTCAAAAAAAAACATTTTATACTTTAAAGTGGATGGAAAGTGTACCTTTCACCACTTCATTATCGTACTCTACATCTCCGATAGTGATTTCATGTGACTTGAATTTTTCCTTGGCCTTAAGAGTATGATGACGTTGATCATCATCTATAACCCTTGGATTAATTCATTGGTTGGCATAATGCCTCATTTCCTTTCACTTGTATCATTGAAGTGTGGGAGGTGAATTTTGTCTAGACTTTTCTCTATTTACATCATTATATATATTTTTCCCATCACTTCATCATTTAACTACCCGATGACCTTCTCTCCCACACTTAAAACATTCTCTAGTCCCTTTAAGAAAATTTCCTCCATGTTTCTTTCTACACATTGAGCATAAGGGAAAGCTCAACTTCTTTTTAGTGTGGTATTTAGATTTTCCCTTGAATTCCATTTTTCTCTTCTTATCAACCCTATAGGACTGATGGGTTGCCCCAATCTCCATCTCAACCTTGAGAGCACATCGAACGATTTCTTCATAGCTCTTGAAGTCCCTTATGGCTAATTCCCTTTGGAGACTGGGTTTTAATTCACTAAAGAATCAATCAATTTTACTCTCAGGTTAGATAATAATTCTAAAATCATACCTTGCAAGTCTTTTGAAACTTGCTTCATAGGTACTAATATATTCATCATCCTTTTACTTAAGCTCAAGGAATTCCTTATCTATCTTTTTTCAAAGAATAAAAGGAAATTACTTATTGAAAAATAAGTTCTTGAACTCATCCCATTCTATGGATTCAATTTCATCTCTTTGCCTCGTATTATTGATAAGGTTACACCATTGATCTGTTTCACCTTCCAAATGATATACTGCTAAGATGACTTTATCATATTCGGAACATTGGAGAAGTAAAAAATATTTTTTTAGTGGTACTAATCCATTTTTTATCCACTAATGGATCATAAGACCAGCTAAAAGAAGGTGGATGCTACCTCATGAAGGACTCAAAAGAATTTTGTTCCCTCCTTTGCTCATTTGGAATTCATGCATGATTCGTAGATTAAGAAAGTTTTGTGATCATAGCTACATGGTTTTTCATTCCATCTCCCATAACATTTGGTTTCTTAGGAGGACAATCATTTCATTTCCCCTTTCATTCAGCATTAACACAGTTCCTTAGGTTTCCACTATTGAATAAAACCAAGAATCATAGTGTGAGAAACACTAATCATAATGGGAAAACCACATAATAAAGAATAAAATTTAAATTTTGGACACTTTAGGTTTTATCCTATGTTATTCATGATTATTTATAAAACACTGGGATTATAACCTATGCTTCAGCATATCCTTAGGGTTTCTACTAAGGTTTTCTCATTATAGTTTCCAAAGTTTAACTATACCTTTACTCTGATACCAACTATAACAACTTATACTTTACATACATATATGTTACCTCAAAATTAAAAAATATTCATTAAAAACATAACAAAATCATGCTAGGACCGTATATTTTTAATGTCTTTACAAACTAGGAAATATAAACAACCGGTTCATAAGACATCTACATTGTCTCTCACTTATTTCCTCATAATAAGAACCCTTTTTTACATATCTTACTTAATACCCTTCTTCATAACCTGAGGAAAAGAAACATAATAAAGTGTGATCTCAAATGATAAGTAATGGTAAACAAGGGATATATTAATCATATCAAAATAATAATACATAAGAACATAACATTTTATAATCTTATCCTCTATATGAAAGATCATGATATCATGTCATGGGATAAATCATACAAGTTCATAAGAATCAATGAACACAGTCCCGAAAGTCATAACATAAGACATGGAATTTGTTGGTATACACATAATCATAGATTATCATTTCATATTAGTCAAGGTTCATTTCCAAGACCATCATAGCAGACAAAGTCCATCACTGAACCGAGTTCACTCCTTGTTCTATCCCTGTATTACTGAACTGAGATCATTTCTCGTTCCAGCCATGTCTAAATCGTGAGATATAAATCATTACCCAATTCATTAGAGGGAAATATAGGTCCCAAAAATCTCATAATTAAATCATTATTATGTGTTCCACAAAAACATAAATCATTAAAGATAGCATAATCCAAGGAATAAAATAGGTTTCTTAAACATCATTTCATCATAACATAATCCATGTAAAACAAATGTATTTCATAAATAGCATTCTATAAAAAACAGAATAAAACCATTGGAATAATAGTAATAGTATACTTGAAACATACCCCTATTAAATAATGAAATCTTAGATGGAAAATAATTTTGATATAACACTTCAAATTAATTCTTGAGCAAAATTTCCTTTCTTCTTCATAAACATTTTCTTTCCTCAGAATGTCGTGCAATTTTAAAAGAAAAGAATTTATTTGAAAATAAAATTTAAATATTTTAAAGTAATTTTCATGTAAATAAGGAGTTATGAAAATTTTAAAATTCATTCATGTTGTATAAGTTAAAAGAAAACATTCTTCTCATACTTTTGTCAGAAAAAGTACCTCATATCGAAAACGACAAAAGATTCATCTCATACCGTTTAGTAAAAATTCACCAATGGTTAAAATTGACTTTAAAAAATTTTAGAATAATATAAATAATATTTTATAATAAATATTTAGGAAACATGGTGATGGATGATAAATATACCCCAGTAAAAACTTACGTATAAACAATCTCAAATAAAAATGAGATTTTAAAATTATCCCTTACCTTAGGTCTGATATCCTTTGTATGTATCCAAAAATCCCATATAGTAATTTAAATAATTTCATTTAATTATTCCATATTAATAGTAATTTTTATGATATAATATATTATCATATTATCATCCATTTATTATTTGTTATTCGGGTAATAATGGGTTTATTTTCTTATGCATGTTTTGTAGAATAAGTTTTTGTTATCCTTATTATATAATAGTTATATCATTAAAAAATTATATTAACATGATATATACCATATTTATTCATTCTATACATTTATATAATCATTCTTTAATGGATATTATGTAGAATGAATCGCATCGCATCATGGAGATGGTAGGTCGTACATACGCACGAGCGACGATATCATTCCCATAACTATGAAATGGTATAGATTTGGATTGTATAAATTTTGTTCCATAATACATATAATTTTATAATAATAACCTATATTTATTATTTCTATCATTATACTCATCCAAGTAAATTGGTGGTGAAAAAAATATTACACCATGGTGTGGAAACGGTAAGCCGTATGTATGCATGTGTAGTGATTTCATTTTTCATAGGATGGATAGAAGGTGGAATATAGTTGTTACATAATCATAATAAAATATTATTATATAATTGATACTAGAGTTTTTACTTTTTAATGGAAACAAATCATGAAGAGTTAGTAGAATAAGAAAGAAGTTTGAAAGAATCAGAAGAGGAGATACCTCTTCTTCGACGAGCTCCCTCTAGATCTCTTCTTAAAGCACTAGAGTTGGTCTTTGGAGAATACCAGAACCTATAAAATGTTACTATGGAATTTTAGAAGGTAAATTTATAGGTTATGTCTAAGATTGAAGGATAAAAATAAAGTGAATAATTGATGGATGAGTTGACCATTTATAATTGAGGTGAGGGGCACTTATGGAATCTCCAAAAATATTAATTTATAATAAAATCAAACCACTTCCAAAAACCTAAAAAATGTCCCAATTTCTAAGAGGGTATGATATAAGGATATAGTATAATTAACCAATAAATTTAAGATGAGTTTTTTCTATCAATTTAAACCTTATTATTTTAATTAACACTTAGTTATTCTATTTAGTTTTTCACTAGGGTAACAAATATTTCAATATTAAAAGGGTAAAATATTTACTTATTTAGTGTAAATTAGACCATAAATAAATAATTTAGAACATTTAAGACCATATAATAATTATTACATATTTTTAAAAAATGTTTTATGATTTTTAAATAATTTAATAAAAAATTATTTTGATAAATAATCAATATTGTCAATTTTTACACTATTCAATTCATTTATTTTTAAAAATATTAAGATAACAATTTAACTTCAAAATAAATATTTTATTATATTTATAATAGGTCAAGGTCATCTATATAATTTTTTTGATATATTAATTATCCCAAATTATATTTATTTTAATATTTTTAATCACATTTATTTGATATATTCCTTAATAAAATAATAACTACAATAGTATCGTCTAATTATTTAATATAATTATTTTTTGAATAAAAATAAAAAATAAAATACTATGACAAATATAAATCTTATAGATTTCATAATAATACTTATAATAGAATATATCTCCAGAAAAAATCCAACATTAAAAAAATGTTATATTTATTAAAACATGAATGTGACAACTTTAACATCATTTTAAATAAAATATTATAAGTGTCGTAATATTTTCAATATGGCTCTAAATATTCAATAACTAGACCCTTGGATGATTATGGTCGATATATACTTGACCAATAATATGTGGTCAAGTTTTTGGGTCTTTTAATGGTTATTATCATTTTAATAAAAATTATTTTATTATTTTCTAATTAATTAAATAATTTCTACATCATCAATGTATAATCCTTTAAGGTAATTAATTATTTCCTAAAAATGAAAAATAAATTACTATGATAAATAAAAACATTTTATATTTTAAAATAGTATTTATAATCTAATTTATATTTTATATAACCTTATATTAAAAATGATATAATTATGAAAATTTGAGTAAGACATATTTAACTTTTCTTTAAATAAAATAAATTAAATTTCTTAATCTCATCCAAGTGGCTTCCAAAGGATATAATTTCGAAAAAACGATGATTGAGGTCAAAAAAAACTCGTCCAGTGATATTAGGACAAGTTTTATGGTAATTTTATAATATTATGTTGACACATAATTATCTGATTTACCCTTTTTTGTATTAATAAAAATTACTGAAGTTACTATTCATAATGCCCAAAAATAAAAGAAATATATTTACATAATTTTTAGCTACTGATTATAAATATGGAATACATTTTTCAAAATTCAAAACATAGAATTTTCAGTAATTAATTTAAAATTAATCTTGTTATCGAAATGAGAAAATGGGTTTTAAAAGTTAAAACAATTCAAAGGATTGAAGTATTTTTAAATCTAAATTCAATGTAAAATTAATTCCAATGAAATTTCTATTAACTGATAAAAATATATTCTATTTATACTTTGAAACAATTAAATAATATAATTTAATAATATAAATTATTCTGATGAGAAAATTTGTTTTCACTTAAAATTTAGTATATTTTTACTATTCATCAAAACATGAAAGTTATTAGAAAAATATCAAAAATTCATCTAAAGTAAATTTTTATATCTAAATTCCAAAGAATATGTTTATGTTGTTATATAAAAATTA
Source organism: Viscum album (assembly GCA_963277665.1). Taxonomy (NCBI): domain Eukaryota; kingdom Viridiplantae; phylum Streptophyta; class Magnoliopsida; order Santalales; family Viscaceae; genus Viscum; species Viscum album. The sequence continues at coordinate 1,200,545,566 of OY728119.1, read as the reverse complement.
TTAATGTGTCAGAATTTTAATTTAAAAAGGGTTAGCCATTAAAAGGTGGTAAAATTACCCTTTTGAAAAAAATATAGATTTTTATACATAAAATAGGGTTTATTCATACCCTATGACTAATATATCTATTGGTTGAATATAAAAAATATTTTAGTAAATATATAACATATATATTTCATTTAATAATTATAATTCACTTAATTTTTTAATACAAAAATAAAAAAATTCCTTTATATTTAATTGGTTTATATTTTTCATAAATAATTAGTAGCTAAAGAATTTACTATACATTTTCATATGTTAATTATATTTATTCCCGCTAACTTAATGGTTAGGTTATGATGTTCATTTTATACCAAGGGCACCTTGAGGTTCTTTTATACTCATGATTTCACGCAACACAATCTATTGAAGAATTAAAATTATTTAAAGAAAATATTTCATAAAAACATTTGGGTGTTTCACTAAGGATGATCAACAATGGGGAATTAATTTATAATAACCTAGTCCAAGTGGTATAAATAATATACTTTCCAACTACCATTTAAATATTCATTGATTAATTTAAAACACTTACCTTAGAAGGTTCAAGTGGCACTATCACTTATAGGGGATAACCATTAGAAATTCTATATTTACTCTATTGAGGAAGGGATTACCATTAATAGTTTCAATCCATAGCACACCCGAAAAGTGGCATAGACAAACATGTCAAATCATTAAAGGCATAAACAATGGAAATTCCCTACTTGTGATGGATATCATTGAGGTTATCACCTTTAGAGACATGAATAACATTAATTAAACAAGATTTACAACATGAGTACAATGATTATAAGTAAGGCATATGAATTTAATAGACAACATATGATGAAATCGCCGTGCACATAATGGAAATTTATAAAATGATAAAACATGAGGGTTGAGTTATAGACCACCTAACCCATACACGTACGACTCTCCTCATCCAGTATCAACCTTTATTTTGTCCTAAATTAGAAGAGATCTGAAGAATAGAGCAATTCCCTGAAAATAGGGCATATGAGCATGCATCTAAATAGCATCTTCAATATAAAGAAGAATGATGAATGACTAAAAAAGGATCTATATCTTACCAATATTCATCCAATGTGATGAACGGTGTTTCAATCGGACATTGAATCGAATTTTGGGATTAAAGTATATAGAAGAGGGGTTTAAGAGATCCAAAAATGGGAGATGATCCTTTGTTATTTTCTGGAGAGAATAATAGAGGAAAGAAAAGTTAAAAAAAATCATTAATGGTGGTTTGGTCATTTTACCCAAAAATTTGGGTCGCATGGTTTGGTTGTACATTTGACCAAAATGTGAACCAACCATGCACCATCTTCTATAAGTAGGGGCACTTTGTACGATTATGCCACATGATTAGGGAAACCATGCGAAAACCATGAAAAACACCTCTGCTAAAAATTTATCATTTTTATACAATAATGTAGTCCCTAGTTCATGGTTAGAGAAAATGGTGCACCTTGTTTCACCACACTATCTATCCATGTACGGTTAGGAGATACCATGTAGGTTGGGTCGCACAGTTTCTACTAATCGTGTGGAACAATGTTTTTCTTCATCAGCCAGGGTTCCAAGCTCTGAACAAGATTCAGACCCCCCCCCCCCAAAACCTTTATAACATCATTAGGTGTCCATATTAGGTACAAAATAAATAATTGGACCAAATTTAAAAGGATCCATACTTAAGAAAAAAACCAGGTTCGTACAGTCTTCCCCCCTTAAAGGAACACATCCACGAGTTCACCTTCCAAGGGTGGCGAAACACAATCTGGGAAAAAATCTAGCCACTAGGCAAATACGTCAGCCTCCTTCTCCCAAGTCTCATCCCATACATGGTCACACTGCCATAACACCCATACTAAAGGGAAAAACTAACCTCATAGAGCCTTCATGCTCCAGTTAATGATGTGTATAGGATACTTCTCAAATGAAACATTGACATCTAACTCAACCTCCTTGAGATAAAAAGTATGATACAGGTCAGCATGATACCAGTGAATCTATGAAATTTGGAATACATAATGCATGTAACGGTACCTCTGAGGTAGTAACAACCAATAGGATACTAGATCCACTCTATCTAAAATATCAAACAGCCCTACATAAAGAGGTTATAGCTTTCATTGACTCCATATCCATCTATTCCCAAGCCTGGATGATACCTATAGGAAAACATGATCCCCGACATCAAACTCTAGAGGTAATTGATGTCGATCAGCATATGATTTATTCCTAGACTGAGCAGTATACATACACTTCTTGATCATATGAACCTACTCTGAAGTCTCTTTCATGAGATAAGGACCTAGTAGGGATGCATCTCCTACCTCTATTCAACATAGGGGTAAACAGCACAGCCGAACATAAAATGCCTCAAAATAATCCATCTGAATTGTAGCCTAAAATCTATTATTATAGGTGAAATAAAATAGAGGGAAATTATTCTCCCAAGAACTACCAAAATCAAGGATGCATTCTCAGATCATTTTCTTTGAAACCTATATCATTTGTCCCGACTAAACATCAGACTTAAGGTGAAAGGATGTTCTCAAAAGCACCTGTATACCCATAGGCTTATGCAACCCCTTCTAGAACCATGAAATGAAATGCACACCCCTATATGAAATGATAGTATGATTTACCCTGTGTAGTTAGATGGTCACACATAAATACAATCTTCCCAACTCATCAACTAAAAAAGGCTCTCTGATAGGAAGGAAGTGGGCTACTTTATTTCATATGTAAATGACTACCCATACAACATCGCTACCTCTAGGTGGCCTTATTAAGTAGACTACAATGACCATGTAAATATAATACCATTTCCATTTTAGGACTAAAAGAAACTGCAACAATCTTATAGGTCTCTAGTGATCCGCTGATAGGTGGAACACCTGGTGATAAAGCCTGCAATCTGATATTTCATCTCATCCCACCAATATCAGTGTCACATATCTCGATACATCTTAGATATTCCTAGATAAAATTTCCATGGATAATCATGTGACTCTCACATTAGTTCATCTATCATATCTATAGGAACCTAGAAACATACATTTGTCTATGTCCATAAGCCAATTTGGAGGCAGTTTATCACCAACAATTCTCTCATGAAGAACCAAGCCTTCAGGATCTGAAATGATGCCTACTATTTACCCTCTTAAGGGGTGAAGAGGTAATTGTCAAGGTTGAAAGACAATACTGGTCATGACTGTCATGAAACTCTAGATGGAGCTCAGAGAAAAGGGCCATAAATTTCTATTCATCACTTTCTTCTTGTACGGCATGTGCCTGAGTTTTCTGGCTCAGTGCGTTAATGACTACATTACCCTTTCCAAGCATATAGGAAAGCCTGAAGTTGAAGGAGTAAAGATTTTCGACCCATATCCACTATCAAAGATCAAGTCACACTATGAAAATATATATTTGAGGCTCTCATGGTCCGTATACACCACAAAGTTCTCACCCATCAAATAGTGTCTCCAGCAACATAAGGCATGGAAAACTATTGCATGATTAAGATTATGCATTGGAAAATTTATCTCATGAGGCCTCAATTACCAAAATCTGTATGCAACAACTCTACCCCCTACATCATAATTTCACCAAAATCGATGCAAGATGCATCATAGGACACTATATAACCTATACCAGGCTCTAGAATAATCAGAATAGGTGATGATACAAGCCTCCCTTTCAGCTCTTGAAAGGATTTATCACATGATTTTGACCATAGGAACCTGAAACCCTTCTTTGTAAGACCAGTAAGAGGTTCTTCAAGGTGTGATAAGTCATGTATGAAATGCCTTTAATATCCATCTAGCCCTAAGAAACTTTTTATATCAAACATGTTATTAGGATACTCCTAGGAAACCATAGCACTCATCTTCTCTAGGTCAATAGATACTCCTAATTCAAATATAATATAACCCAAGAAGTGACTTCTTTTTATCCATAAGTGGAACTTAGCAAGATTGGAATAAATTTAATGCTCTCTCAGTGTACTCAAAATGATCACAAGGTGCTTAGTATGGTCACTACAGGTGTGAGAATACACTAAGATTTCATCTATAGATACCATGAAAACATAATCTAGATAGGGGTGGAACACCATATTCATCGAGTCTATAAAAATGGTAGGCGCATTCGTAAGACCAAACGGTATAACGAGATAATAATATAGACTATACCTGCTATGGAAATTTATATGAGGTATATCAGATAGCCAGACTCACACCTGATGATATCCTGATCTTAGTTCAATCTTATAAAACATCATATCTCCTTAGATCTAGTTAAAGATATCATCTATTTAAGGAAGTGGATATCAGTTCTTAATTGTAAGTTGGTTCAACCATTTATAATCCATGAATATACGAAGGTTATCCTTATTATTCGCTAAAATCACAGGTAAATCCCAAGAGGAAGTATTAGTCTGTATAAAACCTTTGGCCTTTAAATCCTCTAATTTTCTCTTGAGTTATTGGACCTCAGTAGGTTTCATCCTATACGGAGGAATGAACACTAGAGCTACTCCTAGAACGAGCTCAATTATAAACTCTAACTCTCTCTCGAGAGTTAATACAGAAAAAACATTGGGAAAACATCCCTTAAATGATCTACTACCAGAGGGAATTCATCCTAATGTAAACCCTAATCCTCTATGAAAAGATTAGAAATCAGGGTAGTCACTCCACCTAGCCCATTATGCTCTAGTCCAGTTCTACCGGCCTAGACATCCCAATCACCCTTGTGTAGATAATTTTTACCCTCTGATGATGTAAATGATACCTTACAGCGATAGTAGTATACAAATGCTTAATATGGGACCAACCAATCCATCCCGAGAAGGACATTGAATCCTATCATCTCGAGAACAAAGACATCCCACAAGAAAGGGTAATTGCCTACCTCAAGGGGAGAGTCCTTGCATTGGTTTATTCCCTCTGAACATACTCCCAATGGTGTATCCAAGGTCATTACACCACATTAATACTATATTTCTAGCTCAAAACTTTCCATGATAGATAAAGAGATTAATGAGTGTGAAGTGCATATATCAAATAAAGTAGATACTATAGTGGAGGCTACTAGAATAGTATCTCATACTATAGATGATCCTACACTCTGATCCTTGGGTATCAGCTATAAATCATGAAAATGACCTAATTCATAGCCATGTGCTACAACTGGACTACCTGCTCATGACCGCTCTACTGACGCTGCTGATAATCTGAAGTCTGGATATTGTGTCCATGACCTCCTCCTCGTCCATTCTTGTCAGTGCTACTCCAACTCCTCACCTAACATGGAATAAAAGAACCAACCCCTGAAGGTGCAGTTGGTGAAGATCCTATTCCATTGGAAGCAGTTGGAAAGGTCCAACAGAATCTATAAATATGACCTATATTTCCAGAATCCCAACACTCTATAGGGTCTCTATCGCATTGAGGCTTCAGATGCCCCTATCTTCCACACTAATGGCACACCACAGAGCTACCAATACAGGTACTCTAGATGCCACTTCCTTGACAATAAATCTCAAGGGATCACTTCCTTCTACTAGAAAAACTATTGGAATTCCTCATAACAGATATTATATGCTTGTTACTATCGTTTTCCCTCAGGTTTTTTGTAGTGATAAGATCTTGATTAATGATCTCATAGAAATTAGGTAGGTAAAAAACATTTACCTAAGTTCGGATGGAATAATGGATACCATACTCAAAATTTCTATCATGTGAAAGCTCATTGATGACTAGAAGTAGTGAAAAGAACTATAACTCAATGAAACGCACTGAATACTCCATAACCAACATAGAACCCTGCTCTAGATGCATGAACTCTCCATCTTGGTCAATTCTTAGCATTTGAGGAAAGAAGTAATCCTATAAAGTAGTCTAAAAATCCTCCCATACTATGCCCATATGGAGACCATCCTGAGTAATTACATCCCGCAAGAACTTGGATGAATCATATAGCATATAATCAGAAATATTGACCCTCCTCTCTAGAGGCGTCTCTAGATGCTCAAAGATATAGAGGGTGGCCTCCATCCAAGACTCAACAACCTATGGAACTCCATCCCCCAAGAAGTTGTGAGGACGCTATTTCTAGAAATCACATGTAAGATCATCCATTGTAGGTATAGGTCATGGAGAACCTTTCATGGGATACATCAGATGTAATAAACTATCATGAAGATGGGCTTTAGTTCCCAGATTAGGTATAGTAGGTGGTTCCTCAGTGGCACTCCTAGTGTTCAGACTGGCAGCTCAGGGCCCATCATATCTAGATCATGGTTATTTCCACCCTCTTAGAGCATGACGTGAGGATTTCATGGTGGCATTAGTATAAAAATGTCAAGAGCATCACTACCCATGGCATACTACGCAAACTACCCACTAAGAATTTCAGGTGTTGGTAAGTGTTACAATTTAAATTACAGGGGTTTCAGTTGGTGATGGGTCAATAGTACTTTGCCTCTTCATTTACTGGAAACCAGTTCATTTAATAAGTCAGATTGCACATTTTTAAGTTGCATTTTCTTATTTCCATATATCAAAGTTCATTTAAAATGGATCTTTATTCCTAGTGAATTAGGTCTCATGAACCTTATCACTAAAATCAACACCCATTTAATTTCATTCTAATGGCTTAACTTGGTAAATTATTCATTCCAACCCATGAGGGCACATACAAGTCATGAATTGAAACTAGAAATCACTCAATCATATCCCAAGAGCAGCATAGGAATATATATATATATATAAACAAGTCTCACTCAAAAATCACAACCAAACAGGAAAATTAAAGTAGTTAAATGCACCTATATTGCATATCATGTGCATTGAATTTTAATTATAGGTGCCTATAATGATGCATGTAACAATGATCCTTTTCCCTCATATCATCAACCCATGGATGAGATTAAATTATAAATCGTAATAATAATTATAATCTGCACACATCATGTGTGTCACCCAATGGTGAAATGATATCAACAATAATAGGAAGAAATGGAACAATAATTATAATTTAAGAAACTCAGCATTTACCCCAAACATGGGTTAGCTACACCCAACAACAGCTCATAACCAAGCTTCAGAGCATTTCTAATTTCCTTTATATTATCTCCAAATAATAAAGAAATAAAGGAAACCCTTTGATACCACTTTGTGAAATCCCAAACCCAGGTTCCACTCAAAGGTTCCTCAAGCCCGGTTGGCCACATGGCCTCAAGTACATCTCCCCGAACACCAAAGGCTAATGACTAGAAATAAGGGCATAGGTTGTGTCCATGGGAAGACTATACCCTCATTACCATAGTTTATCACAGTGGATAAATAGGATTTTAGGTAAATAATAGAATAAAAATAAGTAAAAATATGGAACAGCAGAAGCAGACAGGAATAATAAATAACTGATCAACTGTTAATCATATAAAAAATTTTATGATAAATTTTATGTCTCTATAAAAATAGAAAATATGGATACAAGGTAGAAGTCATAATATGATATAAAAAAAGATTAAAAAAGAAGCCAAAAACTATCCCCAATGTCTTGAGCTCCATCTTGGTCATCTGTTACCAAGCTTCATCCAAATGCAAGTAAGCAGTATTAAGTTTCCAGAGTAGGGTGATTCCCTTTTTCAACACCTACATAAATGTAATATTCCTAGGTACGAATGGAGTCCCAGATATTGTTTGAGATAAATCTCAATAGGCCATAACTAATGACATATATAACATCCAATCCATGTAATATAAACTGAAATATTGTTCAATCATGCGTATATAAAATTAAAGAAGTACACTAATGTAAATACCCAAGTACCAGCTTTAGCCTCAACTGGTATCTAAACATGTAACCATTTAATTTATTAATTATGTTCTATTTTATATATGTAAGTCACATGAGGTATAACCAGCACTGACATCCTAACATGATGATAATAATAAAGGATCTAAGATGTAACAAGGCATCTATGATGATAATAATAATAAAAGGGAACCAAGGTAATGACCAAGGCATCCTTGACCTTAGGGGTTGATCCAACTTAGGTAATAATCTATAGCATGGATGAAGGGGGTAAGAGTGTAATCCAAGGGGCACCACCCAAGGAATTCCATAAGAATGATTCTAACTAAGTCCAAGGAATTCATCCAAGCTAAAATAGGATAAGCAATGACTAATCCCAAGGGTGTATCCAAGGTTCTTCTTGTATATGTGTCTTGTTGGATCCAAGGTATGTATATAAGGCATCTTATAATAATAAAAGAGGGATCCTACAATGTCATACCAGACATCCATAAGTAGAAAAATATGGGGTTCCAAGGTGGGTCTCACCCTTGGTAACCAGCATCCCTGAATCGGAATGGAATCCATGAGTGCTCAAGGAGTTCCCTTAGGAATCCAAGTCTAGCTCAAGTATGGCCACTCATATAGTAATTTCAATGTCTGTATACAACAGGCACCTTATACTTTATTCATTAATTAATTAAGTCCATGTAATAATCATGTCATTTAATAATTCAAAGAGTTCATTCCATACCTTTCATTAGTGTGGAAAGGCATTTCAAGGACATGAAAAAATTCATATCCTTTCATATTTAATTACTTCTCCTTTACCTTTCATAAACATGAAAAGTTAGGATAAGGATGAGTAACTATAGGGAATTAATTTATAATAATCTTGTCCAATTCATATCAATGATATACTTTCCGATTACCATTTAGAAATTAATTTATTAATTTAAAACACTTAACTTTGAAGATTCAAGTGGAACTATCACTTATAGAGGATAACCATTATCAATAATATAATCACTCTATTAAGGAAGGGATTAACATTAATAGTGTCAATCCATACCACACTCGAATGGCCTCACAGACAAACATGTAAAACCAATAAATGCATAAATAATGGAAGCACCCTACTTTGGATGGATATCATTGAGGTTGTAACCTCCAATGACATGAATAAAATTTATTAAACAAGATCTAGAATATGGTCACAATGATTATAACCAAGACATATGAATTTAATATACAACACTCGATGAAATCAGTGTGCGCACAACAACGACAATTTATAAAAAAGACAAAACATGATGGATGAGTTATAGACCACCTATCTCATACTCATATGACACTCCTCATCCAGTATTAGCCTCTTTTTTGGACTGGATTAGAAGATATCTAAAGAATAGATCTGTTAAGACCAAAAGGGGCCTATATACCCTGAGAGGGGGGGTGAATCAGGGTATGGATATTCTTTTTCAAAGTTTTTCCTGCCCCACTGGATCTTGACCCCTTTGTTACAAGGGTCACTTTGTTTGCACTTGTGTGTATGTTATGATCACTTACTTTCTTCTTTATATGATGATGATGCTTTAAATGCAATGCAGGAAAATTAGCAGGCAGACGCATAGATTTTTACTTGGTTCACCCTCACTGGGCTACGTCCAAGGAGCATACGCCGATAGGTTGTCAGTCGTACCAAATTCCACTAATCTTCACTAGATGTGGATACAAAGTTCGGGCTAGATCACTTCTATGCCCAGGCTCACTGCCTTTACAATGTTTAGGGTCAGCTCACTACTTTCCCAAGGGTCACTCCCTGTTTCTCTCTCTTTGGCTCACTGCCGGTGGAGAGGATCACCTTCTTTCTCTTTCTAAGCTCACTGCTCTGGAAGGAAATCCACTCACAGTTTATAGAGCTGTAGGTCTCTTCATTTGCATGAAATAATGCATCTTCAACTGTTGATAGATGCTCTATTGAAGTCTAACTTTCATCCACTAATGAATACCTCTTTGCCTCTGAACACTAGGCAATTCCTTTTGGAAACACCTTCGCAAAGAACCCTACTTCGCGAAGCTCCCAATTTCGCGAAGCTCAAACAAGCCTTCATGAAGCTCCTGCCTTTTCGCGAAGCACTTTCGCGAAGCTCAAGACGTCACAAAGAAACATCCCTCGTGAAGCTTACTAAGCCAACGCGGAGCACGCAGGTTTCGCGGAGCTACAATAGCCGCTGTGAAGCTCCTCTTTCGCGAAGCACACTGGCTCCGCAAACCACCTTCGCAAATCGAGAGCAAATGATCTTCTCTGAAAAATCTCTCTACTTCTCTCGAGGGGGTCGGCCTCTATTTATAGGTGATTCCACTGACCCTCTAACTTTCCGCACGAATTCAATGCCACGTCATCTCAAATTGCGAAGCTTCGAAGTTTCCGCCGGAATTCTATCCAAATCGCGAAGCACCACGGAAATTTTCCATTCGCGGAGCTCGTCATAATCGTGGAGCATCCCGTCAATTCCTTCGCGCCTTCGCCGTGAAGCTCCCTCGCAATTCCCTTCTTCACCGCGAAGCTCCCTTGCAAAGCCCTTCACCGCCGCGATGTGCTTCAGCCTCTGCCGTTCGCTAAGCTCGTCATAATCGCGAAAAATCACCGCCTCCATTCTTCTGGTCTTTGCGATTTCCAAATCATGCATCCTATCTTCACGAAATTCATGCCTTTTCTATATTAAATTATGATCTACATGGAAATCCTATTTTCGCGATGCTCACCAAACTCCAAATTTTGGACCCCAAAAATTTGGCAAACACTGGGAAACGGCGCCACCTTGTACTGCTCTTTTGTACCACCTCCAGATCGTCCTTTCCTTTGTCATTGTTCTTTGTCAACAAGGATTGTCAACAAATTCTCAGGAACTTGACAATTCTTTATGGAAACCTACTTTGTCAACAAACACAATCAACCCAAAAATAATTCAATGTTACCTTGAGGGATTTTTGCCCAACAATCTCCCCCTTTGGGTTTGTTGACAACTCTTCACAACTCTGCTCAGAATGATTTTCTGCACTTTAATACCTCACTGAGTCTTCTTCCAGCCGCTACCACCATTCGCCTCTTGCGATTATGATAGCGTTCAAGGAATCACTTAACACATACTCTAAGACCACATGAGCAATGCTCGGCGTGAGAAACAAGAGTAGATGAAAAGTTCATCAATGAATCACTTCATGTCAAACACCAATTGTCTATTATAACCTGATACCAATTCTTAAATTGATACCAATTGTTGAACCACACTTATACCAATTCGTGATAGCTGGAAACCTTCTCTCACCATTCCAACACCACTATTCTGCTGTTATCACGATCCTCAGCTGTCGTGATATCTAGTCTTTGATCGATCACTTCTAGCATCGTCAGATTTAATACGCTCCCCATTTCTATTCACAACTTCATCCCTTGTCAGCTTCAAAACCTCTTTAGCCTTATTGCCTATGTTGTCCAAGCTAAGCTCTGGCTAAGCACGTTCAACTAGCTTCAACTCCCCCTATCTGGCTGCTCCACTGGTCAGCTTGTCCCCGTATCTGTCATGATTTCTCGTATAGCCACACTGTCTCCCCCTTCAACAATCACTATTTTCTCCCCCTTTTTCAACGAATCCAAAGGTCACTCCTTTGTAGTCTGTAACATAGTAGAGAACACATATCAGCACATTAGGTAAAAACACATCATACCTCAGGGAGAGGGGGGGATTCCATATCCCCACTATTTCAAGTGCGGGGAGTCGACTGAACTCATAGAGCCAGTCGATGCCTTTCAAATGCTTCCTTGGGTAAGGCCTTTATCAGAATGTCTGCAACCTGTAGCTCTGTAGGCACATACTCCAACTTCACGACTCCCTGCTCAATCTTCTCCTTGATAAAATGATATTTTATCTCAATGTGCTTTGTCCTTGAATGATGGACGGGATTTTTGCTGAGATTTATAGCACTTGAGTTATCGCACTGGATTCCAATCAGAGACTTCACTTCAACTCACATATCTTCAAGCTTCTAATTCATCCACAATAACTGTGTGCATGCTTGAGTGGCCACAATATACTCATCTTCTACGGTGCTCAAAGAAATTCAATCTTTCTTCTTGATCTGCCAAGAAATACAAAATCCACCAAGATATAATGCACCACTGACGTTGATTTTCTACCATCTGCTAAACTGGCCCAGTCTGCATCAGTATATCCCAATAACTCTATCTGAGATTTATCAGTATATTTCAAGCCAAAATCCATTGTGCCCTGGATATACCGAAGTATTCTTTTCACTGCAAGCATATGGATTTCCTTGGGATTACTCTGATATCTCTCTTCTTGGCATGTGGAGAAAACAATATCATGCCTTGTTGCAGTTAAGTACAACAGACTTCCAATAATTTGCCTATATTCTATGATATTAACTGCCTTTCCATTCTCATCTTTTGATAATTTCATTCGGGTAGCAACCGGCGTCTTCATCTCCTTGGAATTATCCATTCCAAACATCATCAGAACCTTCTTTTCATATTTCTGAAAGACACCTTCACTATGCTTCATTTGAATCACAGATTCTGCAAATATTGATTCTGCATTGAATGCCATTCTCTCGGTGATTGTTTCAACCCACATAATTCTTTCTTCATCCGGAAAACCTTGTTCTCATTCTCATGAATAAGAGAACCATATGGTTGCTCGATATGCACTTCTTCCTCCAGAATCCAATTCAAGAATGCTGATTTGAAGACCATCTAGAATACCTTGAACTTTCGTTTCACTAGAATGGCTAGGAATAATCTGATTGTATCCTTCCTTGAAATTGGTGCAAATGTCTCATCACCATCTATTACCTCTATCTGGGAGTCTCCTTTGCACATCAGTCATGCTTTGTTCCGAATCACTGTGCCATATTCATTCATTTTTTGTCTTGATAGACCCATTTAGTCATGATGACATTTTTATCTTCTGGCCTCAAAATAATCTCCCATGTCAAATTCTTTTCTGAATCGGCATCAATCACTTTTTCTCCCCTTTTGTTGCTTTCTTCCTCAACACATTCATTAGGAAATTGCTCACTGATTAATTTTTCAGTGGCTTCATTTCTTTCAGCTGAAAACTTTTCACTGTGTCATTGTTCAATGATGTCATTTCTTTGAACTTCTTCTCTCAGATTTTTGTTGACACGCCTTTGATTTTCCCTCGCAGCTTCATGGTATCCTAAAAGCAGTCAGCTGATACCACATTGTTAGATCAAAAAAGATAAGAATGAGGTGCATGATTATTGTTGATTCTCCCTGTGTTTCTTTCTTCCCTCGATAGGGAATTCTTGAGCTGAGTCGTCCAATTATTACTTTGATGGCTCTAGCATCTGATTTTGTTATAGAATACTCCCCCTGTGTTACACAACACTTCTATCTGTTAGGCCCAACGATAGAGACCCATAACCATTCTTCTCCACGTGCACCATTTATACTAATTTGGCACTCATCATCGAGCCATTAACCAAATCTCTAAGCCTACTGAGTTGGAAATCGGTGTAGGAAACAATAGATAAAGCTAATAACACAATCACTTCTAATTGTGCTCAGTTTCTCCCTTTCATTTTCAATTCTTCTACCTGATTTGAATCAATTTAAACTCTAGAGCATATCACTTCTCCACTTCGCATCCTTAGATGCCACTACCCAATGGATCGTATCTCCCTAAAACCTAAAACACATGAATCACCAGTTAATAACATTTATATAAATAGGGAGAGGGGTTTCTTCCAGAATCCTCAAGATGAGGATTGTAGTTGATCCTGATGGGTCAACACTTTGATTCTTTCTTGGAGTGCATCACACTCCTTTCTTGCTTCCTCCAGCTGCCTGGCCAACTTCAACTGCTCTGGCCATATGACTAAGCATTCATTACCCACATGCTGATCCTTTTTCTGATATGTAGATTCTGTAGGCCCGACCTTTCTCATCACTTGGGGTATAGACCCACTAGTACTCATTTCCTTCATTGAGGTTCTTCCAAAATTCCATTTTCCTTGATTATTTCTCTGAGCAGGAATCTCCTTGCTTGTCATCTTCCCTTGCTTCTTCCACCACTGTAGGGATTTTACTTTTTCTTCCAGTACTCTCTGTGGCACATGCCTTGTGAATTTTTCAACGCATTCTTTATTTATCTGCCTTTTATCTGATGTCTGAATCACCACACTCTTTTTCACTGGTGGTGAGTCCTCCATTGAATGTGCACTCTTCTTATTCACAGCTGTAGTGTTTCCTCCCTTTTTCTTCCATATTATTTCATGTTCATTCTTAGAGAGCGGTTGTCGGTGTGACTGATACACTTTTTTTTCATCTCCTTGTGACTCTCCAGGAACTCTAAGCTTATTATTCAACATACCACTTTCTCTCCCAGGGTATGATTTCTCATTATACACCACTGGAGTCAAGAATCTCTTTTTGAGTTCCTTTTCCTTCCTTGCGTTCTTATTGCTGCAATTTCTTGCCAAATGCCCATAATCTGAACATATAAAACATTCTCCATCAAAGGCATACCTCATTTTGTCATTTCTATGTCGAGATTCTGATACATCTTGAGTTCTTCTTCTGACACGGGGCTCTTGAGCTTCCTGACACATACTCATGGTGTGTCCCATTCTTCCACAGTAATAGCATCTAACAGATGCTTTCCTCTGAGAAACTCTTCTCTCTGATTTCTCATGATGCTTCTTCTTATTCTCAGATTTAGTAAGGTTTCTGTTTTCACAGCCTGAAATGTATTCCAGAGCCTCTGAACAGAAGCTTGACATGTGACCATGAATCCCGCAGAAATAGCACATGTCATCACTTCTTTTTGTAACTGACCTCTTTGTCCTATCTCCAGCACCTACAGGGTTTTCTCCACTCCTGGAACTGTTCAGGGCTCTCTTCTTATCATGCATGGGAGGTGATTTATCAAATCCAATACCAACTTTTCCGAAACTTGCTGGTCTTTGAGCTGAGAAAATATTTTGTTGTTTCTCTTCAAAAATAGCATATCTGTTCTTCATTTTATCATCACTTGTCGAAGGATGATCAAATAGAAAGTGTAAGGCATCCTTCATTTTTGGCATTCCTTTAGTATTGGATTTCTCCAATTTCATCTTTACTGATTCTATCTCTTCTTCCAACTTTTGAATCTTTATATCCCTTGATTCAAGTTGGACATCAAGTTCTCCTTTGAGAAGCTTACCTCTACTCATCTCATCTTCCAACTCACGTGTCAACTTATCAACCATGTCACTCTGCTCCTTTACTTTCAATTTTTCTTGAGCAACAGAATCAGAACAACATGCATTGTCTTGTTGTAGTCTTTGATTCTTATGAACTAGCTCAGATAGCTGTGTAGCAAGATCAACATTTCTGGCTTTCAGATTCTAAACTTCATCTTACTTTTGACTCTCTTCATAATCACCAGCCTTTTGTTTTCCTTTTATTTTATCTAGCTTTTTTAGTTCCTCACCATGAGAATCATTCTTCTCCTTTAGGTCAGTTTCCACATCAATAAGCCTTTGATTTAAGACTCTTAGCTTGTTGACCTCAATTTCCAATGCTTGGATCCGAATTTCTTTAGACTTAATTTCATTATTGTTTCCAACATAACTTGGAATATCAGGTTCTTTGATGCACT
This sequence comes from Viscum album, assembly GCA_963277665.1. Lineage (NCBI taxonomy): Eukaryota > Viridiplantae > Streptophyta > Magnoliopsida > Santalales > Viscaceae > Viscum > Viscum album. Next base: position 1,200,530,027 of record OY728119.1, on the reverse strand, counting down.
TGACTTGATCTTTCACTTTTCTATTGAAGCCATCGATCTCCATTTTCTGTTCTTCAATCGTATGCTTATACTCACCAACTGATTTTGAGTTATCTGGTGCTGATAACTTTAGTTTCTCAATTTTATCCATCAACTCAGACTTCTCCTCTTCCTGCTGCTGCATATAGACTTTGGCATCACGAACCACTTTGTTAGCTTTCTTGGTTTTGTCTCTTCAAACATCTATCTATTCAAGAGCATCCTCTAACTCAGCTTTCATATCTATTCTTCCTTCAATTATTTCTTCTTCATCATCACTTGTTTCAATATCACTTTGAAGTTCATGTACTTCACTCATTCCTACATCATGCTTAAGTGAATCAATCTTTTCCGTGTTAGATTCATCCAGAAATTCCTTCAGTAAACTGTTTGATTATTTTAATTGAATCACACTTTTCCCATACACACTTCCACACTGAGGAATACCACCTAACTTCTACTTCTTCTTGGATGTTTTTCCCTTTGTCATGGCTCATCGAGATAAGAGCAGACTGGTTCTTTAAACACACAGATCGACTACACCAAGTCGGAGCAAACAAATACGATAAAAGCAACCTTCGCTCTGATACCAATTGTTAGGACCAAAAGGGGCCTATATACCCTGAGAGGGGGGTGAATCAGGGTATGGATATTCTTTTTCAAAGTTCTTCCTACCCCACTAGATCTTGACCTCTTTGTTACAAGGGTCGCTTTGTTTTCACTTTTGTGTATGTTATGATCACTTACTTTCTTCTTTATCTGATGATGATGCTTTAAATGCAATGCAGGCAAATTAGCAGGCAGACGCATAGATTTTTACTTGGTTCACCCTCACTGGGCTACGTCCAAGGAGCATACGTCGACAGGTTGCTGGTCATACCAAATTCCACTAATCTTCACTAGATGTGGATACAAAGTTCGGGCTAGATCACTTCTATGCCCAGGCTCACTACCTTTATAATGTTTAGGGTCAGCTCACTGCTTTCCCAAGGGTCACTCCCTGTTTATCTCTCTTTGTCTCACTGTCGGTGGAGAGGATCACCTTCTTTCTCTTCCTAAGCTCACTGCTCTGGAAGGAAATCCACTCACAGTTTATAGACCTGTAGGTCTCTTCATTTGCATGAAATAATGCATCTTCAACTGTTGATAGATGCTCTATTGAAGTCCAACTTTCATCCACTGATGAATACCTCTTTGCCTCTGAACAATAGGCAATTCCTTTTGGAAACACCTTCACAAAGCACCCTACTTCGCGAAGCTCCCAATTTCGTGAAGCTCAAACAAGCCTTCGCGAAGCTCCTGCCTTTTCGCGAAGCACTTTCGTGAAGCACTTTTGCGAAGCACTTTCGCGAAGCTCAAGCCGCCGCAAAACAACGTCCCTCACGAAGCTTACTAAGCCAACGTGGAGCTCGCAGGTTTCTCGGAGCTACAATAGCCGCTGCGAAGCTCCTCTTTCGCGAAGCACACTGGCTCCGCAAACCACCTTCGCAAATCGAGATCAAATGATCTTCTCTGAAAATTCTCTCTGCTTCTCTCAAGGGGTCATCCTCTATTTATAGGCGATTCCACCGACCCTCGAACTTTCCGTGCGAAGTCAACGCCACGTTATCTCAAATCGCGAAGCTCCGAAGTTTTCACCAGAATTCTGTCCAAATCGCGAAGCACCACGGCAATTTTCTGTTCGCGGAGCTCGTCGTAATCGCGGAGCATCCCGTCAATTCCTTCGCGCCTTCGCCGAGAAGCTCCCTCGCAATGCCCTTCTTCGCCGCGAAGCTCCCTTGCAAATCCCTTCACCGCCACGATGCGCTTCAGCCTCTGCCGTTCACGAAGCTCATCGTAATCGCGAAGAATCACCACCTCCATTCTTCTAGTCTTTGCGATTTCCAAACCATGCATCCTATCTTCACGAAATTCATGCCTTTGCCATATTAAATTATGATCTACATGGAAATCCTATTTTCACGATGCTCACCAAACTCCAAATTTTGGACCCCAAAAATTTGGCAAACACTGGGAAATGGCGCCACCTTGTACTGCTCTTTTGTACCGCCTCTAGATCGTCCTTTCCTTTGTCATCGTTCTTTGTCAACAAGGATTGTCAACAAATTCTCAGGAACTCGAAAATTCTCCATGGAAACCTGCTTTGTCAACAAACACAATCAAACCAAAAATACTTCAATGTTACCTTGAGGTATTTTTGCCCAACAAGATCAATTCTCTAAAAATAGGGCATATGATCCCACATCTAAATAGCATCGTCGATAGAAAAAATAATGATGATCAACTAAAAATGAATCGAGATCTTACTGATACACACCCAAAGTGATGAATAATGCTCAAATTGGACACTAGATCGAAGCTCGAGATCAAATTATATAGAATAGTGGTTTAAGTTCTCCAAAAATGGAAGAGGGTTCTTTATTTTCTTCTAGATAAAAAAAGAGAGGAAGGAAGAGTTAAAATATTTCATTAAGGGCGGTTTGGTCATTTTAACCAAAAACCGGGGTCACACAGTTTGGTCACATGGTTGGACAAACCCTGCACTGACCATTAGCCATCTACTATAAGGAGGGGCACTTTTCAAGGTTAGGCCACATGGTTAGGGAAACTATACGCCAACTGTGAAAAACACCTCCTTTAAAAATTCTGCAGTTTTTGCATGGGCATGTAGCCCCTAGCCCATGGTTAGGAAAAACCATGTTCCCTACTTCACCCCACTATCTATACCCACACAGTTAGGAGAGACTATGTAGGCTGGGTGTCACGGTTTCTAATAACTATGTGGCCTAGTGTTTTTCTCCACCAGTCGGGGTTTTGAGCTCTAAACAAGACTCGAACACCCCTGAAACATTTATAACCACATTAGTCATCCATATTAGTTTCAAAATAAATAATTAAACCAAATTTAAAAGGATACAACATAAGATAAAAATTGGGTTCTTACAAACGCCCCTTCTAAGGTTACATATCTCCATAAAATAGAAGAACAAGAAGAAATAAGGGGAGAGGAAGAATAAACTAAGAGGAAATGAGCATATCTCAAGAAACACCATGATGATTCCAAGATAAATACACCACCAAGGAGAGGGAAAAGATTCATGTACAAGAAGGATGACCTAAATTAAATGGGGGAAGGAAAATGAGGTCCAAATTTAAAATCAATGGGGGTAAAAAGATAAAAAATCACTTTTTAAGTGAGTTGGACAATCTGCACAGTTTGGCTACATGGTTAGGAAAACTGTGCACCAACTTTTTGGGTGCCACTATAAACTCAAAATCCAAGATTCACAATTATCCTCAGGTATCTCATGATTTGAAAAACTATGAAAACCCCCACTTTCACTCTCTATGGCTCCCTCACATGGGTAGTTGCATAGTTATACATGTCGTACGCTAATTGTATTCCTTGGTCTGTCTTTACAAAAACTCCCATTTCTAACCCCAACACCCAAAAACTCCAACAACAAACCAAAATATAAAGAAAACCAAAAATTAGACATATTAGTGACTCGGTAGGTTTCATGTGTATCTATTATGAAAAATAAAAAGATGATAGTGTATTCCCTGCATCAATTAAAGATCCATGAACAAAATTACCTGATGCATGATAGGGATTTTTGAGGTAGTAATTTCTGCATTAAATTTGTTGATACATTATCTCTATAGTAAAAATTATGATATATAAAATGATCTTAAGATCTTAAACTATATATTCACATAGTTTGAGTTGAACATTCATGAAAGGATATGGTTATATTTAATCAAAGATTATGATTTCTAAATACATTACCATCCTAGGAAGGAGAACAATGTGGATAATGATATAATAAGAAAGAATAATGTTACCCTATCCTTGATAAGGGGACCCAATATTTATGGAGATTCAAAGGATGGATATGGAAATCATACATAAAAATATGAAATCTTTCCTTTCTAAATTATTGATCAACCATCTATCCATGCAAGGACCAAGGATGTGTGGAAGGAGGAATATTTGACACAAATGGGTGTGAAAATGGAAATATTAATATTTCCTATTATAAAGTAAAAGATAATTTTATTTTTCATACTAAAGATATTGATTTTGATATATCATTAGAAAATATACTTTGAGTCATGCCTATAAATACTCTCATCTATTTTTATCAATGAGATAAATTAAAATTATCAGGTTTCTATTTATTTAATATGGGGAATGTAACATCCCTAATTTAATTTTTCATTTTCCTTCCCTATATTACTTGTTTTATCCTTTTTAATGAATAAAAACTTGACTAAAAATTAATCAAACAAGATATGAATCGAAATAACAAAACTTTATTCAATCATAATCAAACATTACAACAAAATTACATGAAAGAATGTATTACATACCATGGTTTATTACATACCTTAAAATTATATAAATTTAAATAGGAAAATAAATCAAAAATAATAATATTTTTAAAACTATGAAACCCTATGGATCATTTTCACTCTTGAGAGTCACTATTAGTGAAACTAAATCTATAATGATAAAAAAAAGAATCATGAAATGAGAAAAAAAATTGTAAAATCCTAAATAAAAATTAAAGGAATGAGAATTTTTAGTTGAGAAGATAAAATGGAATGAATTTATAATATTTAACGGGGGTAATATAGTCATTATATGACTTTTATAAAATTTATATAGTCATTGGGTATAATATCGATAAAGATGTTACCTAATTGGAATCACTAGTATATAGTTAATATGAATAAAGTTTATTTAGAAGTAAAAAATACAAATTTTCATTAAAAATAATTTATTTTAAATAAAATAAATAATTTTTTAAGAGAATTAATATATATTAGTTTGCTTATTAAAAAAACATTGAATCTAAAGAAACTTTTTTTATTATGGATTTTATTTAATTTATTACTTTTTAATGAATGATATTAATAAAATGTATCAATAAAATTTAATGAATGATTAGTAAAATAAATTAATATAATACAATAAATAATTATTTATAGGGAATAAAAATTTAATTATTCATGGATAAAAAATGTTTTTTTAAAATATTATATATTATATGTTTTTATTTTAAAGTTAAACTTATCTTATTTAGATTATAAAATTTAATGAAATTTATTGTTTATATATATATATATATATGTTTGTGTGTGAGAGAGAGAGAGATGAGAACTTTTCCAAAGGATAAGTCTCCTAAATAGAGAAAAAAAGTTACACCAGTCTGAAGGAAAGAATTTTACATTTATCTCTTTGGGAAAGAGGCATTAACTCTTCAAGAAGGGTGTTGGAAAAGGCGAAACCATCACAGCTCACCCCATTATTTGCAAGACTGTTAGTAAGAGAATTAGAATCATGATAAGAATTTATAATAAAATAATTCATTTAGGAGAGTGTGTACAAGAATTTGATCCATCAAGCAGTCATCTTCTAAGAGGTAAATATTACCAGTTTTGACATATTTCACAACATAGATAGAGTCTCACTCAATCCATAAATTATTCCAACTTCATTTTCTTTCCACATAAACTGCATTAATCATACCAATAATTTCAGCTTCCATAGAAGAGGTAATTCCACATGGTCTAAAAATTTATCCCATCATGTCACCATTGTGATCTCTAAATATGTATTTAAATCCTGCATGGCATAGATTTTTTCTGGATACTCTATCAGAATTTCATTTAATCCAACAAATAAAAAATGTTTTTACTATATATTTTATATTTTCATTTAAATTTTAATTTATCATAATTAGAAATTAAATTAGAATAAATAGGGTTAAAATTTAGAATTATTACATCAAAATTAAGTAAGAGGGGTCTTCATAAATTTTTATTAAAAAAACATTAATATGGTAAATAATTAAAGAAGGTAAAAGGGGTAAAAAGAGACAAATTAAAATGGATTCAATTTTGGGTAATTAAATTGATATAAACGCATTATAGAAGACCTTTGTTAGGTGTGGGAGTCAATCCTACAATTATCACCAACATTTCTTTGCATAACTCGCCTAACTCTTATGTGATTTCATATTTACCCTTCACCTAACCTAAGTTTCCAAATAAATGTCCTTCATTTTCACCTATAAAAGGATCTCCCTTATACCCACTCCAAACCACTTCTATCCTTCATTTTTCACTTAAATATCTACAAAAAATTACCTCTCATAAAGCCATATCCCACATTTTGTAGTCTTTAGTTTCAAAGAGGCCTAAGTCCTTCATTTGGAATGAATGTATTGTGAGTAGGAGTGATTTTGTCAAAGTGGGGAGTTATTCTTCAATCCTTCAATTTACTTTTTGATCACCAATCTTCCAAAATCTCATTCTAAAATATAATGATATAATACTAACATCATTATGATTCTATTAAAATGATATTAAATGATGTTATAAATTTATAATCATGAATGATTAAAATAACTTAAATACTATTAATATGATGTAATAATGACGGATTTAATATGTTTTCATTATTCATAAATTATAATATATATATATATATAAGTGTGTTCATAAATAAAATTACTTCATGTATTGAATCAAAATTCTAAAAAAATGATATTTTTACCACCCTTTACAAAAAATCACCATAAATTATATAAAATATCTATTAGACTTCAAAACTCTATTAAAAACAACTTCAGTTGAATTCTAAAGGTGATTGAAACATGATCAAGGAACATGGATTGGAACTTAGCATATAACAAATGGGATAATTAACACCCAAATATTTATTTTAACAAAAAATAATTAATAAATGAGTCATAAGAAATTATAAATTAATTGTATAAAGTAAAATGAATATAAATATGATTCTGATGTTGATTAATAATAAATTTAAATTGATTATATAGGATGTTAGAGCACATCTGACCAAGCAGGAATCTAAGGAAAGGGTTTTTCATTTCAAATTTCCCTTATTTGATAAATATTTCCTATTATGCACCTATTTTCAATTATATTTTTTATATAATAACTATTTGACATATTTTATCATAATTATCATTTTATTCATTGTATTTAAATTTGCATTTTAGGTTTTCTCTTTTGAGTGCTTTTGATTCAAGATTACCAAATTCGTAAGAGTTTCACATCTAAATTTATCTTGATTGAGATATGTTTCATATTAACTACTAGTTTTATTTTATTTGGTGTATATACTACCTCATGTATGTATTTTATAATAATTTTCATACAATTCAAGGGATTTAAAAATCCATCTTAGGTTCTCTCTTTCAAGGGATTTTTGATTCCAAAGTTACCAAATCCCTAAGAGTTACTTTTCCAATATCACTTTGAAATCAAGACTATCTATGTTTAAATTCATATTTAGATATATTGTATTTAATTTATCTCTAAAACCTCATATACTTTTATATGCTCTCAATATTTCTATGTCTTACATGTCTCCTTACCATTTAACCTCTCTTTTTTTCATAATTCAACCAAAAGGATGCTTGTAAGTGGAGTCAGTTTTATCTCTTCTTTTCAGTCAAGAATATTTATCCTCCATGTCCATGTTTTCTATATGATTTTAAAAATATTTTTATCCCTAATTATGTGATTTATTAAGTATATTTTCTATTGACTTTTAATTTCATTACAAAATTGTAAAAAGATTCTTTTTTATCATTTTTCACATGGTTGTTTCTCTCACCATTTTATTCAGTTTTCTTTATAAAGATTACTTTCCAAGTTTTTATGGTTTCCCAAAGTAAATTTTATTCAATTACTTGTTCTCTTTATAAAAATATCCTTTTAAAAATTATTTCATTTTAAAATTTAAAAAAAATCAAAAATTAATAGATATTCCTTATTTTTCAAAGCAATTTTCTAATTCTCTTATAAAATGTTTTTCATCTATATAAATATCCTTTAATTATTATTATGATTCACTAAGTATATTCTCTAATGATATCATACACCTTATTAATCTATATGAATTAAGATAATGTCTTATAAAAAACATCATGAAACTCATTTCTTTCTCACATTTTAATTATATTATGATTCAATTATGAATGTAATCATGTTCATTTGATACATATATGTATGGTTTATCTTTATGTGATATTTGGATCTAATATAAAACTCAAATGTATTGGATAAATATTTATATCTCATATGATAATTATATTATTCATGGACTTGATTGTGTTTATCTATGTTCATAACTCACAATTGGATCTCATGTATCCCTCTAATACATTAGGTAATACTTTATATCTCTTGAGATAACAATATTATGCATGGAAAGAATTTCATTTTTCTATGTTCATAGATATATGCATAAACCTGATTATATTTATCTATGTTAACAACTCAATACATGGACCTAATTATGTTAAGCTATGTTCAAAACACTATGTGTATAATTGATTGTGTTTAGAAATGTTCAAAACTCTGTGCATGGAACTGATTGTATTTAGCTATATTCATAACTCTATGCATGGACCTAATTATATTTATTTATGTTAACAAATTTGTGTGTAGACTTTATTATATTTATCTATATTAACAAGTTTATGGTCTACATATTCTTGCGTTTGTGCCACATGACTGTATTATGCTCCATGACTCATGATTATTATCACATGTTTCCATATTCTTACACCATGATATATATTATGCTTCCATGATGACCCCTTTGAGGTTATATGTCCTTTTATCATGAATTGTGGAAAAATATTATGATTCCACATTTTTTTAGTCACATATTTCTATCATGTTAATGTTTTATCGCATGCTTATGATATAGCCCATTATGAATCATTGATAATTTTTTCCCTTACTGGTCATTTTAGCTCACTCATTTTTATGTTTCTTATTTTTATGAGAAATTAAATGTTGGAATATGCTTAAGAGGAAGTCGTGTTGAGAGAATTTTGTAGGAGATGGTGAAGAAATAATGTGTAATAATACATTTATCTAGATAATATTTAAAGACACTAAACCTTTGGGTTCTGGTATTGTGTGTTTATTTATGATATGTAATGTTTAAATAATATAAAATATTTAAAATATATGAAGGTTATTCTTTGGTCATCTTAGTTGGTATTAGAGTTGGGTTTAGTTATTTTTTATGATTAGTTTAAAATGTATAAGAGAACCCAACTTAAGTAAATCTATATTGAACCAGAAGTATCATAGGATAAAATGAAGGTGTCATAGAGTAACAAATCTACATTTTCATATTAATAATATTATTTAATTTGATTTTCATAAGATATTATTATTTATTATTCACATTGACCACTTTGGTTTTAGTAAATTATTTGTAACATAATCATAAAATTGTGAGAGTAACAGGTGATTTCATTAATTAAAACATATTATTTTATTCTAGTACTATGTATTACTTCCTATTTTTCATAGTCTATAAGACTATTGATTCACATCCTAAAAAATTGGATATTAAATTATAATTCAAAAATTACTTATGGTGTGATGATTGAATCTAATGTATATTACCCTTCTCTGATTAAGGTATGTCGGAAGATAATTCCTTAAGATCTAGTTTTTATTCTATTGATAGAATTCAATGTGATATTTGGCATGGATTGGCTCTACCTACCTCAAACTCATATCAATTTTTTGGATAGGGAAATATCATTTCATATCCCAAATCACCCCATGATCAAATATCAATGCAAGTATGATAATGAACTCCCTTTATAAATAAATTCCATAATATGGGTCTTGATACCGAATAATGAGGTATACATGGATCAAATGATCATTGAGGAACTCAAATTGAATAAATTGTAATTTTATGAGAATATATTGATTTATTTCCTAAAGAACTGATTGATCTTCCCCCAAAACTTTAGGTTGAGTTTTTAATTGAATCCATACCTAGTTCTATGTCAATATCAAGAGTACTTATAGAATATCCCTAATTGAACTAGAATAATTGAATAAGCATCTACAAGAGAATTGAGACAAAGGTTTTATATGCTCAATTTTTTTATTGTGGGTTACTTCAGTCCTATTTGTTAAAAATAAGGTTGTATAAATGCATATTTTCATTGATTATTATGAACTTGAAAAAATAATGATTAATAATAAGTATCATCCACCTTGTATTGATGATTTTTTTGATCAATTTATAGGTCAGTAATACTTCTTGAAGGTGGATCTTTAATCTGGATACCATCAAGTAATGGTAAAGAGAGAATATATACCTAATAAAACCTTCCACACAAGATATAGACACTATAAGTTCATAGTTATTCCATTGGAACTTGAAAATTCCCTTATTTTCTTCATGGATCTGATAAATAGAGTATTTATAGATTAGCTTGTTCAATTTATGGTAGTATTTATAGATGATATTCTCATCTATTTTAAGAATAAGGAAGAACATGAAAATCATTAGATTATTGTTCTAAAGACCATAAAAAACGTTAAATTGTATGTCAAGTTTAGAAAGTGTGAATTTTGGTCTCAAAAAGTATCCTTCTTGGGTCATGTAATCATGATAGACGGTATATCTATATATATTTCAAAGAAATAAGTGATTGAATAATTCCCCAAACTAACTAATGCAACATATATCTATATCTTTCTTGGATTATTTGGATATTAATTATGTTTTGTGATAAAATTATCACGATTTCCAATTCCACTAACTAAGTTAACATGGAAGGGAGTGAAGTTACTCTAGATAAAAGCGTGTGAATATAGATTCAAGGAGGAAAGGTAGGTCACTCCACCTATACTCACACTACCCTGTAAAGGATAAGGTTTTGTGATATATAGTGATAGTTCAAATAATGGATTCAGATTTATTATTTTGATAAATAACAAGGTTATATCTTATGTCACATATAAATTAAATACCTGTGATCAAAATTACCAAACGCTGATATAGAGATAGAAATGATAATTTTTTCATTAAATATATAGATTAATTATGTATATAGTAATGTAACACCCCCAGTTTGAGGTATGTTACTATTTAATACTATATGTTTAAGTTATGGAATGTTCTAGGATGGTTTTGGTAAGTTATTAAGAGTTTTGGAAATTTTTGGAGGAGTGTTGGAGGTCGCACGGTTTGTGAATAGTCATAGGAAACTATGGGGAACATCTAATTAACCATGTGAGAGTGTTTTGTGCTTTATAGGATGGTGCATGGTTGGCCTGCAGTTTGGAAAAATCATGAGTCCAAACTATACAGCCCTAGGTGTTGTCCAGTAACACAATCATGGTTGGCACATAGTTTTCTAAATTTTGCATCCAAACCATGTGAAGTGATTAAATAGGCTCTAAAAATATATTTTAAACCTGATATATTCCCTAAAACACTCATTATTATCCTCTTGGATAGGGTACTCAAACGCCAAGGTTCCTATGGAGATTTTTCTAATTCCTTGCACTCTAGAATACAATCTCTAGGAATCTAGGAGCATTGATCCTATGAATCAAATGCATGATACCAATTTCTCATCCTCTTCCTTCTTATTATTGTTTTATCTTGGTAGTAACCCTAGTCTGGGGATACCATTCCATGATATTTGGTTTAGGATGATTTTTTATGGGGATTTCATGGGGATGCATTATAAGAATGTGATAAAAGCCTATATTTATGATATATTGGTACGATCTTTCTATAAGAGCACATTGGAGGTAGGTGGATTATCTCCCGCTCTACTTTTTCCTAGAACTTGAAGGCTTTAGTTTTAAAAAATAATTTATTTGTATTTATCAACGTAAAAACCTTGATTATCTTTCTTGTTTATTTACTTTGAATGGGTTATGGGTATCTCTCAAAATGTGTTCGATAAAATGATTAAATAGAAATTTAGTTTTCAAATAATTTTTTTGGGTGTGAGAACTTGGAATATCATGGTTGGAATGTGTTCATGATGCATATTAGGGCCTTGTTGGTTTATACTTGGATGTTTTGTTGATTTGGGGGAAATTTGGATTATACCACCAAGTGATGAATTGGGTCTAGAGAAAGAGTTTTACTCCTAAGTTTGGACTGTTTAGAGGACATATTTAATGGGTAAAAACATTGGTTGGTCACTTTTATGGGTGTGTGTGTGTGTGTTCATGACATGGGTGGACTCTATGGTGTGAGTTATTTTTATTTCTATTGTATCTATATCTTAATTTATCATTCTTGATACTATACCTGGTTTTATATATATTTATTAATGTGATCTACTTTTTTCTTATTCTAGTTCCACATGTGGGAAGTATTAATGTTTTCCTAATGGGTTGTATACTCACAGTCTACATATTCACCTTGGTGTGTATGTAGATGTCATTTATCATGATACATGAAAGGGTAAGATCTCCTGATTTTCTATTAGATAATATTGATGTTATAGTCATGTTCAGTGGGAGGTGGAGCTTGGATAAGGTCATGTGGTGGAATTGTTTAGGGTTTCCCACTAGTTCCTTAGTGTCTCTTTGTGTCATTATATTTAAAGAATTATGTGGTGTATTATTGACTATTGTGACTCTGATTATGGTTTTATTATATTTATTTGGATTGGTTTGTTTTTTTTCATGAATCATATATATTAATTGTATTATTGTTTGTTTTATATTGTTGTTTGTGTCATGTATAAGGGTAAATAATTCCACAATGATATGGTATATTGGCACTTATTTTCAGACTTTGGTGTCAGGGGGATGCACTTAAGGTTAGTGGCATTCCAATCCTGACCAAGCCAATGGGTCAGGGTTGGAATGTTACAAATGGTATCATTTTGGTATGTTCCATTAGTTTGGATGGTAGGAATAGAGATAGGATGTGTCGATGCTTGAAATATAGAGTATAAAAAGTCATAGTTTACCTATTTATATTGAATTTCAAGTTACCAGGGTAGTTCGGGTATAAAAAGTGTTATTAAACACTTCTAAGAATGTTGTTATCTCATAATCGTGCATGTAACCAATGAGATTTTAGTTTCATACATTAGTAAAATACTTCATATTAGGACTTCGTTATTCACATGATATCTTATGATCTTGATTATTATGATTTAGTATATCGTAAATGACATGGGATTAAATTACTTTGTTGTAACTGAGTAATGGTTTCTCTATGACTATAGAAAAATGTCACCAGTCTAGAGACATAGAAATCAGTAACAGGGTTTTTTTGAGCACATGGTTCCACCTGAACAGTAGGTGAATAAAAAACTTATAAGAATCATTGTTGAAAAATTATAGGCTATTGAAAAATGAAATCAACCAAAGGAACCATGTCATGTGGATTGGTCACTATAATTCCAAAGGAATAACCCACTGATCTTTCAGGTTGATTGTAGAATTGAGAAAGCATACATATGGATTAGTAGAATGAATAGAATTTTTAATTTCTTGGGAACCCAAACTGAAATTAAAGTGAATCTAGAAGTGTATATGCTTGAGGATCTAGCATAAAAATGGTGGGACCTAATTATCCCATCAAATGTCCATTCAAGCATTACTTGGGATGGATTTCAAGAATTTTTTAACAAATAATTCTACCCGAATATCTTTTGAGTATCACGAATAATGTATTTATTTGATCTAAAACAAAGAAAACTTTCAGTTGTGGAATATAGGTTATGGTTTACATACCATCACTATTTTCATTGGAAGTGGAAGCTAGTGAATCGATCAAGGTGTGAATGTTAAAATCAGGTATGTTACTAGATATTAAATCAAGAGTGATGATATTCTACATTGAAAATTACACGGACATGGTAAAGAAGGCTATGGTGGTAGAAAAATACATCACTAGGAATATTAGTAGAGGGAACACCTTTTTCCTTCCATACATAGGTGGGAACTCCAGTGGTAGGAATAAGAGACAGAGGGATATCTACTCCCAAGGTAGTAAATAACTAGAGAATCAGTCCAATGGATCAACCTTCTTTCCTCCACATTGTAATAATCATCTGAGTTACTTCTTATGTGGTTCATTAGAGCACGGAAAGAGGGAATTCATGGAACCATCTCGGCATTGCCATAAATATGTTCAAATGGGACATCTCAAGAATTATTATAAAAATACCATGAAGAAAACTGGTAGTGATGGTTCTAATATATTGTAGGATTCTCATACCCACATAGGATAATCTCATTATAGTAGTTATTTCCCTTAGAATCAAGGTAATTAGGGTGATTCCATAAATACCTAGACATCTCAAAAATCACTACCTCAGCATGGGGGAAGGAATCTTTCAGGGGGAGTGGATTGAAAACTTTTTAGAAATTATTATATTATACCAAATGAAGATATAGGTCCCTAGATAGTGTGAGGTACCATTCTTCATGACTTTACTTTAATGAATTCTTTATTTGAAACTGTTGATTCTTATTATTATTTTGGTTCTTGAGGGGTAAATAAATTGGTCTTGCCTATGGAAATGATGCCTCATCTTATGAACATCAGTACACCTCTCAGCCAAAAGGGGTGCAGGGGATTTAAATGTTTTTCATGTTTTATAACCATTAAATTAGTCCATTTTTTAAGGGAGTTTACCATATTATAAATGTAAATATTTAATTAAATATTGGGGATGGATTGGTTGATATCATTCAATGATTATATTGATTGATACACTATGAAAGTGACTTCTACATCACCTAAAGGATTTTTTTGATTATTCAAATTGGAATGGGATGTAAATGAAAAAGATAAGTGCCTTTAATGATAGCGGTTGGGACCATCTCGTATCAATTAAAAACAATCACCTTGGGGACTACTAATACAATTGAGCATAGATATTTTCCTAGCATAGTAGACTAATACCCTAATGTATTTCTATAAAATTTATCCAGACTACCACCTAAAGATAAATTGGGGTTTTATATCAAGATTCTCTTAGGAAATAATCCTATTTCACTTCAATCGTATAGAATGGCACCCAGAAAAATTATCATAATTGAAGGTTTGTATGGAATAATTAGAAAGAAATGGATTTATAATACCAAGTACAACACCTTGGTCCATCCCAGATTTATGTTTTAAGAAGGATAATAGTACTATTAGACTATGTGTTGATTATCATAAGTTGAACCAAGTTATAATTAAGAATTTAAACCCTATTCCTTGAATAGATGATCTGTTTGATCAATTGAAGGGATCCAATTGGTTCTCCAAAATTTATCTCTGATCGGGGTACCACCAAATCTAATTCTAGGGGGAATATATAACTAAGATAGATTTCAATAGTCACTATATAAAATATGAATACTTGGTCATGCCCTTTGATCTTACTAATACACTAGAAGTCATAATGGAATTGATGAATCATATTTTTCAAAAATATATGGTCTCTTTAATTGTGCTATTATTTAATGATATTTTAGTGTATTCTAATATGAAATATGACCATGAAATACACTTGGAGATTTTATTAGGTACATTACAAGACTGCTCTATTTATAAAAAATTCTAAAATTGTGACTTCCAGATATAATAAGTTCGCTTCGTTGGGCATGTCATTTTTGAAAAAGGCATATCAGTCAATCCTGATAAAATTGAGCGCATTATTTCTTAGTAACCACATAAGAATATCTTTGAGATATGGTTCTTCCTATGATTATAAGGGTATTATCGTCTCTTTTTCTATGAATTCTTTTGCCTCTCTTCTTCCATGACTGTATTAACAAGGTAGGGAGTTCCTTTCAATTAGAGTGATGATTTTCATAAATACTTCAAGGAATTGAAGGCTCATATCACTTTATCACCTATCCTTATCTTTCAAAAACCATGTGAGGGATAGGTTATATTTTGTGAAGTATCTATATCTATATTAGGTTGGGTTCTCACATAGGTAGATTATTTCATAGCTTACAACTCTTAGAAAATGAGGATACATGAAAAGAACTATCCAACTCAAGACCTAGAATTAGTTATGGTATTCCATGATTTAAAAACATGTAATCACTATCTATTTGGTAAAAAGTTCACTTTTTTCATGGATCACAAAATCTTAAAACACATTTTTCACAGTGAGACTTGAACTTGCGACAATGAAGTTGGATGAAATATATCCATATGTTCAACTTCTACTTGGTTTATACACCTGAGAAAGAGGATTTGGTGGTCGATTCATTAATTCATGATTCATATAACCAAGTGGTTAGAGAAGCTCAGGACCAATGGAAACTGATGGGGGTAATTAAGACCATGCACTTGGAATGTACTGAGTAGAATGATATTGTCATTTTATTTCTATTAACACTTATTTCTGTCTTGGTAAAACAATTAAAGGAGTCTCAACAGTCATAACTAGATTTCCTTATATTGAGTTTGACCCTCAATGGTGTGGAGACCATTAATGGATGGATAGAGGATGAAAATTATATGTTGTTCTTTCAAGATCATATTTTAGTTACTCTATCTTTCCAATAGAAACTTCTTTTTTGGAACTATTCTAAATGTGTTATATACTCAAATACTAAGAAAATGTACAAGGAAATAAAGTAACATTTATATTGGTTATGTATGAAGAATAAGGTTTTTGAGTATGTTATGAGATGTCTCACTTTTCAGTAGGTGGATGTTGAACATTAACAACCAACTAGAATGTTACAATCATTTCCCATGCATTTATGGAAATGGGAGCACATTACTATTGAATTTTTCACTGATCTTCCAAGAACACTTCAAAAGCACGATTATATATGGGTGATTATGGGCTGACACGGGAATTCAGAACACTTTATTCCAATCTGGGAGATGAATACAATAGAAGAGTTACCAAGGCTCTGTACCAAGAAGTGGTGAGATTTCATGGGGTACCATTTTATACTATCCTTGACTGAGACCCTAGATTCAATTAACAGTTTTATCAGACCTTACAACAGGCCCTTGGAACTAAGTTGGCCATGAGAATAGAATATCATCCTCAAATGGATGTCCAGTTAGAGCGTGTGATTCGTACATTTGAGGACATGCTCTGGGATTATGTGATGTACTTTTTTGGTTCATGGGAAGACCATTTTTATTTGGTGTAGTTTTCTTATATAAATATTTATAAAAACATGATATATATGGACCCATATAAGGCATTGTATGGTCATCCATGTCAATCACCACTTTTCTACGTAGAGACTGGGGAAACATAACTGATTGGATATAAATTTGTGTATAATACTAATAAGAAAAATTTGATGATTGGGAAAAGGATTTAAACGGACCAAAACTGTCAAAAATATTATATTGATCATTATTTTCACCCTTTATCTTTTGAAGTGACAGGTCACGTTTTCTTGTTATTTTTGATTCAATTGAGGCATCATCACTCGGGTAAGAAAGGAAAATAAGTGCCTTGGTACATTATACCTTTTTAAATCTTTGAATGTATTAGAAATGTTTCTTATTGTATAGTTCTACCATAAAGATTAAGTTTTTTAAATAATATGTTCTAATTCTCATAATTAAAGAAGTATCCTCCCAACCCTACCCATGTGATTAGTTGGGACCTTGTTACTCTCAAGGATGATTTGACATTTATTCACACCTTTATTAGTATTATAGATAGGAAAGAAAAGATATTATATGGAATACATATATCTTTGGTGGGAGTATTATAGAAACATTCTAGGATTCAGGAATAAACTTGGGAGTAAGAAAAGTTTATACTAGACCAATGGTCATAGATTTTCCAAAACATCAACAACCTCCAACTTTCCTATGATAAAAAACCCAATTTTGGGGAGAATATAACACTCATGGTTTGAGTTATGTTACTATTTAATACTATATTTTTAAGTTATGGAATGGTATGGGTTGGTTTCAGGAAGTTATAAATGGTTTTTGGAAATTTTGGAGGAGTTTTGGAGGTTTGATATTTAGTTTGTGGTTAATGAAAACTGTGTGGAACTCCCAGGTAACCATTTGGAAGTTCTTAGGGGTGTCTAATAGTAAACAAATATTTTCATACATAGATATTACATATTTTTAGATGAACATTCATTACATTATACAAACACACGCCTGAGGATCATAAAGGTATAGTGCCTTTGGAAACATGGAAACATGGAAACATAAACAACTAGTTCATAAGTGGACTAAATAATCTCCCATTATGTTCTTCATAACTAGAACACTTATTATAAATATCACACATAATACATTTATTCATAATCTATGTAAAGTAAACATAAAAAAGGGTGGGCATGGATGCTAGTAAAGGTAAAAAAGAGAGATATGTAAGCATAAAATGAACATAAGGGTATAAAAACATGAGCCTGACATTTGAAAACCACACCCTGCATATCAAAGATAATAATATTAAGTAATGGAATAAATATTTGAAGTTCATAAGGCATGGATCATACATAAATCAAATAACATGGTCCATGAGAGCATAAAATTGGCATAATACATGGAATTTTGGCATACACATAAGCATAGAAAATCATTTCCATGGTAGTCAAGGCTCACTATCAAGGCTATCATAGTTGAATGGGTTCACTCACCAAACCATCATAGTAGTCAGGGTTCACTCCCAAGACCATCATAGCAAAAAAATTCCCTTACTAAACTGGGTTCACTCCCCATTACATTCCATTATATCTCATGAGATATAAATCTTTACCCAATGTATTGGAGGGATATATAGGTCCCACCCATCACATAATAAAAATCATACATATGTGTGCCTCAATATTATAAAACATTCAGTGTATCATAACCCATAAAATGAAATGGGTTTCATAAATATTTCATAATATTATAACCTATGTAAAAGAGATAGGTTTCATAATCATTTCATCATTTCATCATTCCATCATAGCATAACCCCTGAAAAGAAGCAGGTTTTATAATAATTTTCTCATGGTATAAACCTTATAAGATAAATAGGTTTTACAAACATCATAAAATCATAAAAATAAGACATTCATATAAAGAATAATAATGGTATCCTTGGATCATATACCCGTTAAGTCATAGGTAACGTCAATAGATTTCATCTTAGATGAAAAATTATTTTGAAAGATCATTCAAAACATTTCTAGAGTAGAATAAATTTTCTTCAAAAATAAATTTTTAAAACATAAAAAATATTCAAAATCCTTTTATTTGAAAATAAAATTATAATATTATAATGGAATCTTGAAAGAAATAATCGGTCATGATAGTGTAGAATTTCATTCATGTCGTACACGATAAAATGAATATTACTTTCACAATTTTAGTAAAAACCAAGTAGGCCTTATTTGGAAAGATACAAGAAGTTTCCTTTCAAAAAAATTGGTAAAAATTAAAACAGGGGTAAAAATTTATTTAATAAATCATTTATATAATGTTAAAACATTTTTTGAAAACATTTTTAGAAAAAATAGTTTTGGAAGAAAAGAGGTTTTTGATCGAAGAGATAAATAAATAAGATTTTTCTTAAAAACATTATTTTGAACAATTTAGTGTATAAAGAGAGTAAAATGAATGGAAAACATGTATTTTCAATATATTCATCAAAAAATACATTCATGGGAATTATATACACCACATAAAAGAAACATGTGGTTAATATGGCATGTGTCGTAAATAAAATAAAATTGAGATTAAAATCTATTACCTTAAGTCATGACTTCCTTTGTACATGTTAAAAACTCATGTATAATAAATATAATTTTATTTTAAATATATTAAAGAAACATAATTATATATATCATACTATATATTATTTTTTATGACCTTTTATTACTCTTCTATTACAATTTCATGTTAAAGTTATGTTCTGAGCAATAAGTGCTTTATTTTTTGTGTATATTTTGATTTATTATTTTTTTATCCTCTTGATTTGATCATTTTTACATAATATATAGAATTTAAAAGATAATATAAATATAATATATATTCATCATATATGTTTTTATAGCAATCCATGATATTTAGAGATATAAAATGAAATACATTGTTCATGGAGATGGTAGGTCGTACGTATGCATGAACGTTATTTCCATTTTCTCAAAGGATTGAAAGAAATAAACATAAATAAAACATTAAAATTAAATAATATTTTTATTTCATATATATCACATATTTTCCTTAAACTTGTCCTTAATACCTTCCATGTAAAGCATGAATTAAACACATCACTTCATGTGGCGGTAGTCCACCGTACACACGAGCAACTTTATAATATTCCCATGAAATGGAAAGTATGAAGTTATATGTGATATAATAATTCAAGAAGTATAATAATATTATAAATATCATATATAAACACTTAATACATCATTATATCTAGCCTTGATATGTGGTTATGGAAAATGAATAACATTGATTCGCAAGGCGGTAGTCCACCGTATACACGAATGAAGATTTTGTATACCATTTTATGGAAGAGGATGTGGTTGTAGGTAATGAACTTAAAATAAAAACATACCAGTATAGGTAATATATTTAGATTATTATATCATCATGGTTTAATAAGAATTTAAGGATTTGTAAGGATAAATAAAATAAAATGCTCAGTTAGGGGTGTTACCTCTTCTTTAGACAACTTCTTTCAATTTTCAATAAAAGGCTTCTTAGGATGGTGTTTCTAATGATTTCTCCAGGGCGTGCACATCCGTCGCGTTCGGGGGACATCGGCGCGGTTCTGTTGCCCCACATTCCCTCTTTCCAAAGGTGGGCGGCATTCACTCCTTATTCAGGGGCGTCTACTCCTTGATCGAAATGGGATTATGGGATGTTGGTTCTTACTTTCATGGATTCATCCTCATAACTCGTCACCTAGTCCGGGTCTCCCTTATAGATTTAATACGTTGTTCATGAAACTCTTCCCAGTTTCATGCTTCCATGGACACCGGTTAATTACACTTCTTCTGTCAGGACATTCCAAGGGGTCTGGTCAGGGAAGCAACCTTCAGTTGGGGAAGTAGTCATGTTGAGGCATCACTGGCATGTCTGGATGTTGGGGAATTGGCATGTCTTTCTTTTTCCTCTTATTATAGGGCTTCTCGAGGGCGCGGAAGCCCGAGGAATCCCACATCGACTGTGGGGAATCATATTCTATAGGCATGTATCTGATGATTTCCTCAACTTCCCATGTTTAATACAGGGTATGCCGCAAGTTTAACATCCAGCGGAGACGGATCGGGCTGATCAGAACACTAGCTAGAGTGGATCAGATTGAATAACCCCCTTGAGGGAACACCAATATTGGGATCAAAATGTGGGCAGCTTCTCGAATGTTGTGGAGGGGAATGGGGTGGTATGGTCTCACCAGGATGTGGCGGCCCGGGTAAGAATCGGGATGGGTAATTTAAATTTGAATGGAGTGAAGGAGGAATGAGATGGGACTGTCATGGAGATGACGATAGTGATGGGCTTGAGCCTCGACGAGACCTCCTACGTATCCCCGTGGTAGGGAATCAATGTCCGCGTAGTTCAATTGGTGATAACCGAAGTGAATGGGGTCGGAACGACCAATGGGTGATGGGCTTGAACCTCAGGAATGCTTCCTACGTACCATGCCTTGATAAGGATCAAAGTCCACGTAGTTCAGGATGGGTGTCGGTGAACCGACGTGAAGAAGGACCTTGGTCCAATGAGTGTTGGGCTTAAACCTCGTGGAGGCTTCCTACGTACCATGCCTTAGCACGGATCAAAGTCTTCGTAGTTTAGAATGGTGTGGGGCTTACACTCTAGGATGACCAAGGTGTGGGTGAACCGATGCGAATGATGGTCAGAATGATCAGGTGGTGGGCTTGAACCTCATGAGGCTTCCTACGTACGATGCCTTGACATGGATCAAAGTCCACGTAGTTCAGAATGGTTTGTGTCGGAGGGCCGACGAGAATAAGGAACTTGGTCCAATGAGTAGTGGGATTGAACCTCATAGAGGATTTCTACGTACCATGCCTTGACATGGATCAAAGTCCCTGTAGTTCAGGTTGGAGAGGGGCTATTGAACCAACATGAAGGGGTGTCAGAACAACTGGATGGTGGGATCACAACGGCCTACCACTAGATTGGGATACAGTTTAACATCATGAGGGATAGGAAAAATGATGGTCTTGAACCTCAGGGAGGCTTCCTACGTACCATGCCTTGACAAGGATCAAAGTCCACGTAGTTCAGGATGGGTGTCGGTGAACCGACGTGAAGAAGGACCTTGGTCCAATGAGTGTTGGGATTGAACCTCGTGGAGGCTTCCTACGTACCATGCCTTAGAATTGATCAAATTCTTCGTAGTTTGGGTTATATGGGGCTTACGCTCTGAGATGGCCCAAGGTGGTGGGGCTTGAACCTCGTGGAGGCTTCCTAAGTACCATGCCTTGACATGGATCAAAGTCCCCATAGTTCGAGTATACAGTTTAACGTCATGCAGGATGGGGGCGTGTCAAAGAACTGACATGAATAAGAACCTTGGCTTAGGTGGATGGTGGGATTGAACCTCATGGAGGCTTCCTACGTACCATTCCATAACATTGATCAAAGTCCCCATAGTTCAGGTTGGCCACAACGGCTTACCGCTGGATTGGAATGTAGTTTAACGTCATGTGGGACATGGATACTTGGCAGTTTAATGTCCTACAACTCAGATGAGGGGTTTGGGGATTACACTCTAAGGTGGCCCACGGTGTGTCGTGGTTGGCTCTCACTCTAAGCTCACGGGAGTCATGTTTAGTGTGAGAAAAAAGAGGCAGCAGAGACCTGACGATCACGTCGCGAAGGGTGCGTCTGTGGGAAGCGAGAAGGGGCTTATGCGTTGAGCGGACCATAGTGCCGGTACTTACTCCAGGATGGAGGCCCAAGGGAAAAAAACTCATAGAGAGAGATATTTGGCACCCATTAAGAGATGAGGGGGGCCTATTCCTTATCACATCCTCCGCTAGCCTTGGGGACCAAAGATGAAAGGAGGGAGCAGGGGGATCTGCCTCTTGAAAGAACGGCTAAGGGCTTACACCAAGGTGGTTTCCCTTCCACGTGGACAAACGCCACTCCCAAAAGGAGGATATCATCCCTTGTGGAGATCAGGGGGTGTGGAGAATGTCCAAGGTGGGGGAACCCCATGTGAGAGGCACTGGGTGATGTCACAGTTTAACGTCGTGTGTTGAGGACGAGGTTGCTTGGAAGTTTAACATCCTGCAGCTCAGACTAGGTGGGTTTATTCCGCACCACTAGGACTTACATAACCGGTACCCTCTGCTCCTTGTTGGAGGGAAGGTATCGGTAATGTCGTACTGAAGGGGGGTAGCAGAGCGAACCATCTAGGGGTCCACGTTAGCGTGGCTATGTGAAGAATCAATAGCCATTAGTGTGCCTATGTGAAGAAGCATTAGGTGAAGCAACGCCACAGGCAGTATCATCCAGGGGACTTTGAAATCACATCATGTGGACGTAGAGGGTCGCACAAGAAAAGTAATTTCCAAGCAGAGGGGTCCATAGGCAGGGGCCTTGTGGAGTTCGGTCGCTCTGCGTAGTGGAGGGAACTTGCGAAGGGGTGTGCTTCGCGAATTGGGGTGCCTTATCCTTAGCATGGGGCGGAGGTGCAAATGGGAGGTGCTTCGCAAAGTGGAATGGCTTTCGCGGAGCACAGGTGCCTCATGAAGTGAAGTGTCAGGAAGCAATGTGCTTCACGGAGTATAGTGACCCTGCCTTGGCATGTGGATCATGTATACGTGAGGGGTTTTTCACGAAGCATAAACGCTCTGTGACAACCCGGGTCCCCTTGGGTATCCCCTTTCCTCGCCAATGCCCTTAGTCTTCACAAAGGGAATCCCTCTCAGAAGAGGGGATCAAAACGAGACAATGTGGAGTCACCTCGCGAAGAAAAAATACCTCGCGTAGCTCATGATTCGCAGAGCAAAGGGTGCTTTACAATTTGGGATCTAGGAAGGTGAAAGGTTGGATTTTCCATCCTCTGGGCTTGGGGGGAGTCCAGTATTTATAGGAAAGAGGTTCTGCGAAGTAGATCTTACATGGCGTGAAGAGGGCTTCGGTTGATTCGTGGTGGGTCGCGAACATCAAGGGCGTTCGTGGAGCTTCCCGCCTCCTTTGCTTCACGGCGGGTTTGCGAACGTCAAATCCGTTCACGAAGCATCCCGCCTTCGTTGATTTGTTGCGGCGTCGTGAATGTCAACAACTTTCGTGGAGGGGTCTGCCTCTTTTCCTTTGTAGCGGGTTCATGAATGTCAGAGGCATTCACGGATCACCCCACCTCCTTTGCTTCGTGGTGGCCGTGTTGCTTTGGGGGATCCACACAGAGACTTCTCGAGACAGGTCATGGGGCCTCTTTTTCTTCTTTCTTTTCTTCCAACATTTTGGTTCCAACAAATCCCCCCCCCCCCCTCAGACTTGGAGCCGCGAAGAAATCAAGGGTTGAAGTCTGAGGGTCAATCACCAAAATCTTTGGCTAGTCGTGGAGACAGATCGCGAAGAAGGCTCGCGAAGGGGACAACCGACGCGCAGGCCAAGCGCACCGCGAATCTCGGAACGATCTGGACATGCCGTGAATCTCCGAAGGCCGCCTTCTATAAATAGGGGGCTGACCTCTCTTTTTTCCTTTCCTTTATCCACGAATTTTTTCTATTGTGCTCTCTATTTGCAAAGCTCCACGTACTTCACGACTACTCACCGTGAATTGAGCTTCGCGGTGAACCGCGAGTCTTTGACTCCGCGACCACGCTACGCGAGATTGTGCTTGCAGGACGAGTCCAGGATCTGCGATTTGGCTTCGCGAACGAGCTTCGCGAATAGGCTTCGCGACCCGATCTGAAAATTGTTCGAGTCTTAAAACCAAATGTCCCATCAAGAAGCCGCCCAGGGGGTGCTTGTAGATGCTGCCCGGAGGGATGAGATGGCAAATTTTCTGGGTCTAGGGGAGTTGTTCCGTATCCACTTAGATCATAATTCACTGATGGAGGTACTATTAGAGAGCCATAAGAACTATTTTTTGTGCAAGAAGTTTCCCTTGTATGGATTCGGGTTGAGGGATGATGTATTTATTCCTGAGGCGAGTAGGGACGAACCAGCTTGCTGGTTCAGGATTACATTGTTCCAGCGCCAATGGTTTAGGGCGGATGATGGTCATGTGCAGGAGGACTTCACACCCATCGTCATTGACTGCCTGTACAACCACCTGAACAACACTGATGGACAGGCATTGTAGTTGAAGACATATCCTCCTCTGTACCACACAATACTGAAGGCAGCCTTGAGGGATTCGAAGAAGGGGTGGTCCGATGAGTGGGACCTGCGCCAGGGCGACAACTTCACAGATGATTGGGCATGAGCCTACTGGGTAGGCACCTCATGTGAGGATTTTGGAGCCGATATGAGGAGAGTGGGTTTCTATGAGGCGGCATGGGCCCCCAATTCCACATATATCAACCGAAACAGCTGATGCCGGAGCTATTGAGCAGATGGTCGTCTAGGACCAACACTTTTCACCTGCACCATGGGGAGGTTGGCATCAGCCGGTGGGATTTTCATCAGATTTCAGGGGTCCCGATCTTGGGGGCTATGTATGATGAGTTCCTCCCCATCATGAGTGCGTGGGAGGATCCGAAGTAGATGTCGCGGATGGCGCTGGCACTGATGGGGCTGGTCCCTAGAGAAGACAAATAAGAGGTGAGGGATGTCCACATCAAGAAGTGGTTCAATCAGTTCCTGAAATTCCCAGAGGATCGAGAGTTTCCCACGAGGCCTCGAACTTTCCCAAAGGGGGATCAATGGGGCAAGGAGCATTCGTATTGGTGGCTCTTGGAGGACAGCCAATGGAAGACCTGGGGTTTCAGTGTCAATACCGAACAACAGCCGATAGTCAGACTGGCAGCATTTATCGTAGCCCTTATCTGTGGTTAGATCCTACCAGTGAGGGATACCAACATGGGGGTGCGGCCTAGCTCATTCATCATGGCATCCATGTTGTCCACAGGAGGGTGGTTCAATCTGGGGATTCTGATGCTCTCCATATTGTACAAGATTCTACGGCATGTTAGCGAGGGCAAGAGGCCGCAAAGGATATGCGGGCCCTTCCATCTTCTGTATGGGTGGATCGCGGCACACATTAGGGAGGTTTATGAATATTCGAACCCAATCTCGCCTCCAGGGTCAAACTTCCGCCCATCCATTCTGAATGATGTCGGGAGATTTCTAGCCAAATTAACCATACAGTTGGTGCTAAACCTGGTGTGGAAGGTGAACGAGTTTAATTTCTACCTGTTTCCATTGCTGATGGGGGTACTCACCGACGACGGTCGGGGGACGGAGGAGCACCGGGCCTATCTCCTAGCCTTTCGGGGTGGATTCTTAGTATCAAGGGTGGACTGTGAGCCTCTCTGCGAGTTGTACACCCCACACCGGTTTGTGAGGAAATTTTGGTGCGTGCAGTGACTGACTCTACGGGTCTACTTGGAGGTGTGCCACGAAGAGCACCCGTGTGTGATGAGGAAATTGTTTCTCATGTTCACACGGGAATATGGGAAAATTCGGAATTAATTTCCCCCACCTACTTCCACCTTCAGACTGGTGAAGGAGTACGCCATAAGCTGGGAAGTAGCTTATCCGGGGGAAATGATGAAGTATCCAACTGTTTGAGCTGGTGATGGCGGGCCTTCCCCATCCAGAGGTCGGGGTAAGAGGGTGGAAAAGGCCTCTCACGGTGGTGGGGCTGTCGTGGCGGAGAGACCTGCACCAGCTGAGGGTGAGGCAGCAGTGGAAGATCCAACAATGGCAGCGGATCTGATGGTCTCAGGAGAGCAGATCCATCTGGAAGGGCATCCATGGAGGGGATTCCACAGGATATCTACTCAGGCTCTGGGGAAACGGTTGTGTCATATCGACATGCCAGAGAATGTTGTTTTCCTAGAGTCCTGGGACATTTGGGATGTCAACCGCCAATTCCTCAGCCCGCCCGTGATGTGGAAATACATGAACTGTCTCGGGATGGATTTACTGGGTATAAGCCCTGTCCGGGCTAGTTTCGCAGTATCCCCGGTAGAGGCAGAGCAATATCTGGCTGAGCTGCAGAACTTTGTACATTCCAGGGGTGCCCTGCATCCAATGATAGACTGGGTGAGGGTACTGCTGAATCAGAAGGTTCCCCCACATTTTTCGGCCGCTGAGCTAAGAGAGTGCTTCCCCCTGTCGGAAGAATTAGATGAATCCTCTTGGGGGGGTGAGGCTGGTGGAGGGAGCCCGTTGGAGGAAGGAGAAGTTGGCGATAAAGACTCAGGTCTCGATGATTTCGCGGAGACTCTCAAGGTAACATTACAAGTTTCTTTCCTCAGGGTTTGCTCTCAGGACATTATGGACTTCTTACCAACATCTGAACCGTGCAGGAGGACCTTGTGCATAGACCTCGCTCTCGCCCCTCAGTGGGTGATGATGCAGGACCCTCAAAACCTGCACCTGTGGTCGCATCTAGTTTTGTGTCTGGCGGGGGTAGGTCACCCGAGCTGGATCCTACAGAATCTCCAGACCTTCTGAAAATATATGGAGGGCCACGCTTCGGGGTCCCATCAGCATCAACTTAGGAGCAGTACCAAGAGTTCAATCTCTGTAAGTCCTCTCCACTGAATTCGTTACTGACACACGTTGATCGTTCCAACTAATGTCCATTCCCTTCTCTGTTACATAAAGTACTTAGACTGGAATGGGCCATTGCGGCAAGGTTGGTCAGGATTTCTAGCGGCGCCCCACCCAGAGGCATGCCAATAATCATGGAGATAGTTACCCAGTCCACTCGAGATGCAGTTCCCCCCATCATTGGTGGGATCGCCAGCGGGGTCATGCCCAAGGTTATTGAGGTGGGGTCCGATGATGAGGATCTTCTGGTCAACCCAAGTCCCGCCATGTCTAATCCAACCCTAGATGATATGCCTGATCCCACGCCAGACACAGATCCCGCTAAAGATTTCTTGAGGGCGTACCCCGCATATGAGCCTGCCAACTATGCGGACTGGGACGAGACGGCCTCTAACGAAGAGGACAGCGAGATAGTCCATCGACGATCATAGAAGCTAATCATGCGCTTTATCAAAAAGACCCCCCAGGCATTATGGATGGATGAGATGGATATACTTCAATTGTGGCTACGTGATATTTGTGCTGGGGGAGTTGATGCCCAACGCCCTCACCTGCTCATCCGAGATCTTATGGCAGAGAAGATCTGGGAGTATGATCGCGGCCTCAGCGTGGGTTGGCAGAGGAGGAAGGATATGGACATCAAGAAGCTTCAGGAGGCTGAAAATGAGGTCTGACAGCTACGGATCCAGGCGGATGAGCACTCAGCCTCTCTTAATGCACAATCAGAGTTGATCTTGCAATTTAAGGCCCAGCTGGCAGAGGAAGAAGAGATTCTAAGTCAAGCTTCCAAAGAAATGGTCATCATTCAGGCTGACATAGAGCGGGCCCAAACTGAGGAAGATGAATTATGCCCCATCGCTGTTGAGGAGGAGCGGGATTTGAGCTGGCGGTATCAACTCCTAGATGCCACAAGTCTAAGGGTGGCAGAACTGCAACTCTCTTTTGATGGGGTCAAACCGTCCATGGGAGGAATAAACCCCCGAGTGTTGTAAGGATCACAAACTCTCAAACGTACTTTCATGTATTGATTTATTTGATTCCATAGCATGTATGAATCTCGTTATCAAGGTTGGATTCATCCGCATCTGTTATATTCGTGAAATGTCCATTGTTCAGTCCCTAAGCTCACGCGGGTCGAGCCCAATGTGAGAAACAAGGGGTGATCATTGTGCTATTCCTTCTGAACATAATGCGTTGACCAAGCTTTGGGTATCCGGGGTTTAAGTAACCAATCTGAATCTTCTGGGAAGACATGGGAGAGGCCCGATCAGAGGATTAGGACCTCAGAACAATCGACGAGTCGTTATTATGATTTGCTCTGGTGCATAATTGGGGTAACTCCAGGGGCGTTGGGATTAGTCTGAACATAGGGAGGTGTGAGGTGTGAATCACGATACCCAAAATCAGGAATGCTATGGGGGTGGCATGAAAACGAAGGATAACTATCGACCATGTTCGAAACACAGTATCCTTATTGTGGCGGCCTGAAATGGGGATAACAAATGAGGGCCGACCATTGACCACGTTCGAAATACGGGGCCTAACTCAAAATTCTACCCATTAGTCTTTCGGAACGTTGGCCCAGGACAATAGGTGGGCCATAGGCTGAGCATCCATACTATTAGGGGGTTCTTCCAGATTTGAAAGAGGATGAGGGTCCGAATAAGGGGGAACGCAAAGCGTGGAATGTGGAGTGAGGGTTTGTTCGAACAGAATCCAACACTCTTGAAATTACGCCATCATGGCAGAAGCACATTGGATGGACGCATCGGTTTGATCATGGATCATTCCTTCTTTCAGACAGGGCCTCTCTGGAGAGGGTATATTTCTCTTCCCAATGCCATCATGGGGCATCCCAGACTTTTTGGGGGCAAAATTGTAGTTATATGGTTCCCCACGAGGGGTCAGGACAGGAGGCCAGAAATGGGGAGGAGCAGGACTTTACGATTCCTAGGGTTGGACCCTGGGCGAAATACTGAGGTGTCTCTACATATCCCATAAGGATGAGAATCAAGCCATACGTAGTTCTGGAAGCACAGTTTAATGTCATGCGGGATGATGAGAATCCTAGTTGCGCCGGTAAATATCCTATCAAAACTACTAAGCCCAAGTGAGTCATGCTCGATGTGGGAAACAAGAATTAGTGGTGGGACTTTCCCGACACATAAAGGGGAATGTTAGGGCGAAGGGACTCTTGGTAAATATCAGCCCAATGGCGCTAACTCATCCATGTGATGTGCCTAGATGCGCGAATAGATAAATCCGAGTATATTGGAATTCCACTTGAACATGAGGAAGTGGAAATGTGTGAATCATGACGCTCGAAATTTGGATTGCAACGATGGCGGCGTGACGATGGAGGAAAATTATTGACTATGGCAGAAACGCAGCATCCATATCGCGTTATCCTGGAATGGGGAAAGACAAATGATGGTCAACCGTTGACCATGTTCGAAACATGGGACCTGTCACAAATGTTGTATGAGATCCTTAGGGACGTTGTCCCGAAATGATAGGAGATCCCTTAGGCCCAGCATCCATAGAGAGCCCTTAAGTCTAGCATCCATGTCGTCCGAGGGTCCTTTTGAATGTGGAATAGGATGAGGATCCAAATAGCGATCTCATGAAGCTTGGTCATGGAATGAGAGGAATGTCTCCATGAAAATTCCACATTTTGGGCTCTTTGTCAAAATGCATCTGAATACATCAACGAGACGTATTAGGTAGAGGGAGTCGAGTCCTTTCCCATAGGGAGATCTTATTTTAGGGTCATAGAATTTGGACCATGGATGGGAGGAAACGCGGGAGACTCATAGCGAGCAATTACAACAACTCGACGTGGATGGGAACCGGGGGTTCCAACCACCACATGTCCCTGGGGAGAGGTTTTAGGTCAGGGGACCAAAAACGAGAGTTGAGCTGGGCCTGAAGCAAAGTACAAAGGCGTTCCTACATACCCCATGGAGATGGGGATCAAGCTACACGTATTTATTGAAAGGGTCTTAGTTTAAGGTCTTAGAACTCAGACCAAAAATGGGTAAGGAGAGCAGGAGACACACGGTAAGGTGGTTACAAAACCCAACGTGAATGAGGACATAAGCCCTACTTACCATGTGTTCTCTAGGGAAGTGATCGAGTCAAGGGACCGAACACTAAAGTTAGGCTGGGCCTGCGGGGAAGTGCCTGGGCACTCCTACGTATCTCATGAGGATGATAATGAAGCCATACATAGTTCTTGAAAGGTGGCACGGCACGGTAAGGTACCAGTGAAAAATATGAAATGGGCTCGCGGGTCTAGCCCTTGCACCAAGAGAAGCAGTATTTGATAAATCCTGTTTTTCCTTTAAGGTGAGTGGTTTTTTTTTGTGAAGCGATAGGACTAGGGTAGCAAGCCCTGGAATCTCCACAAGAATCAATCCATAGTATGCGTTGAAAAATGGCATGGAATATGAAAAATACCCAACGTGACGTCCTCTATGATGAGGTCATCACAATGCAGTTTTGTTTTTCGTCATGCGGCCAGGATGATAATGTCACAGTTTAGGGTCATGTGATAGGACCAAGCATGCATTTTAACATCATGCAATGCAGACGTACCAGAGAAGATGCTAGGTGGAAAATGTGTACGGTGCCATGAAACATAACCGACATGAATAGGGACATGATCCCACATCACACCGTACACAATTCTGAGAGAGGAACCTCGGGACAAGGGGCCCAATAGGGGTGAAAGTGAAAGGGGCCAGAGAAACTAGCTCCCAGCTGAGCTGGACCCGAAAACGAGATTTATGGGTGGTCCTACGTATCCCAATGGGATGAGAATAAATCCACACGTAGTTCTAGAGGGTTCCTTTTAACGTCATGCGGGACAGAAAATAGGAGGTCTAATTCTTAGAATGGGGTGCACGTGGTGTGGCTATTGCAAACCTGACGTGAATGAGGACATAATCCCACATTACGCCACGTGTTCCCGTAGTCAAAGTCCCTAAGGTGGGACAGAAAAGACAAATTTTCTGAACTCAAGATGGACCCATATAAAAGGGGTCTGGGTGTTCCTACGTATCCCAAAGGGATGGGAATCAAGCCATACGTGGTTTTGGGGAGATCTTAGTTTACGGTCTTAGAGTTCGGACCATGGAGGGATGGCAGATTTCCAAGTAAGCGCAGACCTCGACCTGATCTCTAAGACCACATGAGTTAAACTCGGTGTGGGAAAAAATGGAGGAAGATTTCTTTTACAATACTTGGAATGCACGCCAAAGGGAAATCAGTGCGGAGCCCCGAATGACGCCCCTATCGTGGCTTTGGTCCTCCTGACGCGCTGATGCGCACTGAGTAATAGTACCAAGAGTTTCGAAGTTCTACTTGGACATGATGAGGTGGAGAAGGATGTGAATCATGTGACTGACATTTTGGGCTTAATGGGGTTGGCATGGCGATGGAGGATAACTGTTAATCATGGCAGAAACGCAGCATCCATATCGCATTAGCCTGAAGTGGGAACAACAAATGAGCATCAACCGATGACCATATTCGCAAAACAAGATTTTTATCAATTTGTTGTCTGAAACCCTCGGGGTCGTTGGCCCATAACGGTAGGAGAGCCCTTAGACGTGGTATCCATTCCATTTTTTGGGGTCCCTCAGGGTGTGAAAGGTGATGAAATCCCTAATAAAGGGTAACACGAAGCCTAAAAAGCGGGTGAAAACATGTCCGAGCAGATTCTGACATTCCAGGTACTAAACCAGAGTACCCTTGGGCACATTGGTGAACCGCCAAAAAGGGTCGACATGGTGGCTCAGGAGGGAGAGGTACATGGTGTGGTCATTACAAGCCCGACGTGAACGAGGACATACT
The DNA here is from genome assembly GCA_963277665.1 of Viscum album. Classification (NCBI taxonomy): domain Eukaryota; kingdom Viridiplantae; phylum Streptophyta; class Magnoliopsida; order Santalales; family Viscaceae; genus Viscum; species Viscum album. The sequence continues at coordinate 1,200,497,647 of OY728119.1, read as the reverse complement.
CCCATACCAGGTCATGTATTCCCCTCTCTAGGGAAGGGTAGGCCAAGGGGCCAAGGTGAAATGGAAATTTCCGGGATATGGGGCTAGACCCAAAGCCTAGACATTCGGGTGGTCCTACGTATCCCATAAGGATGGGAATAAATCCATAAGAAGTTATCAAGATGCAGTTTAACATCATGCAGGACGAGGAGGGGAGTAGGATACCCCCAAACAAGGGAGGTGTATGGTATAAAGAATAAACTGACGTGAATGAGGACATAATCCCGCACCACACCATACACTCCCATAAGAGAGAACCTGGGTCGGGGGCCTGAAAAGCCAAGGGGCCTGATATTTGGGCTTCAGTCAGAAAGGTCTGACCGACTTGCAGTTTAACATATTACAATGAGGACGAGGGCTAGGGTAAGGTCTCATCTGGGGATATGTACGGCACGACGAGTATCCCGACGTGAATGAGGACATAATCTCACACCACACCATACAATCCTACCAGAGAGAACCTGGGCTAGGTGGAAGGTCATACACCCTCATGTACGGTTATTTCCCCATCATATCTCCTAAGCCCACATGAGCGGTGCTCGGTGTGGGAAACAAAGAGCCGGTTTTGGCTATCTCCGTCCAACGAGTTCCGATAACTGGCATCGCTCGAGGGGAGTTTTTCACTTGGGGACAGGGTAGAACAAACCACTACACTCGATGTTTGGGACATATTGGGGTGGTCCTAAAGATCCAAGAAAACTGTTGACCATGTTTGAAACACAGCGTCCCTATAGTGACATGAAATGGGAGCAACAAATGAGCATCGACCGCTGACCACATTAGAAACGCGGGACTTGTATCGGCTTGTTGCTTGACATCCTCGAGGGCGTTGGCCCGAAGTGGCAAGAGGGCCCTTAGGCCTAGCATCCATACCATTCAGGGGCCCTTTCGGACAGGGAAGGTGATGGAATCCCAATCAAGGAGTGGGTGAAGCATAGCTGTACCCATCTACGAAAGAGGCGAACATCTCCAGGGAGGGGGACGTACAGCCGGATCGAGGCTAGCTCGACGTGAATTGGGGAAAAATTATACACCCTTCCATATGTATTGACCCGAGGGGAAGATTCTGTCTTTTGGGCTGGGCCAACAGACAAAATGTCCAGTCGTTCCTACGTATCCCATGATGAATCAAGCCATACATAGTTCTTGAAGGCCATGCAGTTTAACGTCGTGCGGTGAAGATGCGGGAGGATAGAAGAATGGGAGTGGTCACATGGTGTGACCATTATAATCCTCATATGAGTGGGGCTAATGAAGCCTACTCCACATCATGCAAGGACCCTCCGAGGAGACTATACCTAGGGGGACAGTCAAAGAGAAGAGCTTGGGGCTGGGCTCAAAACGAGGCATCTGAGCATTCCTACATATCCCATGAGGATGGTAATCAATCCATACGTAGTTCTCAAGATGCAGTTTAATGTCATGTAGGACGATGTTCAATTTAAAGTCATGCAGGACTAGACAGTTTAAGGTCATGCAGGACCGTCGTGCAGTTTAGGTTCATGCGGGACCGTCCAGTTTAAGGTCATGCAGGACCATACAGTTTAAGGTCGTGCAGGACCGAGGGGCTCAGGAAAGGTATTTCTTGAGGAACTTTTCATTTTTGGGAGGGGTTAAGCGCTCACCATCCATGGTCACCAAGGAATATGCTCCATTGGGGTAAACCTTATGAATTATGTAAGGTCCTTCCTATTTGGGCTCCAACTTGGGTGGTTTCCTACCAGGGATCATTGGCGCTCGGAGGGCCAGCACTAGGTCGCCTTGCAGAAAAGAGTGGAGGCGAACCTTCTTGTTGAAGGCTCTAGCTATCTTATTCTGATGCCTTTCCATATTGTGCAGGGCACGGATCCTAATCTCATCAAGTGCATCCAATTCATCTAGATGGATTTTTTCCACCTTATCTGGCACCTTCTAGTCATAGACTGCAGTGTGTAACAATGGCATATGGATCTCAATGGGTAGGACGGCCTCATCCCCATACACCAGGGAATATGAAGTCACCTGGGTGCAATTGCGATTCGTCGTCTGATAATCCCAGAGGGAATTGGGGAGCTTGTCCAGACAACTCTTCTTGTTCTAACCAACCATTTTCTGCAAAATGTTAGAGAGGGTTTTGTTGAACACCTCGATCTGTCCATTTGCCTGCTCGTGATAGCGAGAGTTATGGTTCGAACGGATATTATACTTGGCGTACAATTTCTTCATCTCAATTGCTTTGAATTTTGTGCCATTATCGGTGAGCACAGTGTGAGGGACTCCAAATCGGTAGATGATGTTGGAGCTTACAAAATCAAAAAATGGATCGAGCCTTGAATTCCTTGAGTGGGATTACCTATTCCCCTTTGGAGAAGAAATCCGTAGCGGTCAGGATGAACCTGCACTGGCAGGCTGTCACCGGTGGGTATGGCCCCACGACATCAATCCCCCATACCATGAAGGTCCAAGAGAACTTGGTGGAGTAGAGAGGTTCTGGAGGCCGATGCAGGAAATTAGAATGAACTTGGAATGCATGACATATCTTGGAGAACTCGATACAATCGTGGATAATAGAGGGCCAGAAGTACCCCAGTCCCCAGATCTGATGGGATAGCTTCGGCCCAGCCTGGTGGGCTCCGTAGGAACTGGCTTGAACCTCTTGCATGACCTGAGAAATCTCGACTCCTTGAATACAATGGAGGAGAACACCATTGAAACCACGCTTATAGAGGATCTGCTCAAGACTGGGACCACTCTGGAGGGTAAACTACAGTGCGCGGCGTCAGATTTGCTCGTTCTCGGCCTGATCATCTGGGAGGAAACCATTTTGGAGATACTCGACAAAAGGTGCTCTCCAGTCGGGAGTCGTCTCAACCACGACATCTGAAGAACCTGGGGCTCCTGACATGGAGGATCTGGCGGTAAGATGGCTTACTTGCGGGTCATCTTCATCCTCTGGGGTGACGGGGTAAATGACTCTATGGTGTTCCACATGTATAATCAGATCATCCTACTCGGGTTTTGCAAGTGACGTAGCTAAACCGGCCAAAGCGTCTGATCGACCATTCTATGACTGAGGGACATGGGTAACCTCTGGTTGAGAAGGGAACTGGGCCATTAGATGGAGGGTGCACTCCAACAATGGCATGAGCTCTGGCTTTCTAACAACATAGTCTCCATTTACTTGCTTGATGACTAGTTCGGAATCCCATTTCACGTGAAAATGGGTCACATAAATCTCAAGGGCCAGCTCGAGGCCAGTGATGAGAGCTTGATACTCTACCTCGTTGTTGGTGCAGCCTTCTGACAATAGGAATGAGTACAGCAGAACGGCTTGAGCTGGGGTGATGAATATGATACCCAGACCCACTCTGTTGATCCTAGGGTCATTGAGCCTTATACCGGTGGGGCTCCGTGAGGCACCATCGAAGTGCATTTTCCAACATGAGATGGCATGATCGACTGAGATGATTGCCTCATCAAAAAAATCTAGGTCCAGGGATTGATCCGCAGGGGTTGGATGGGCAGCTAGGATGTCTTCCAATGCCTTCCCCTTGATATCCTTCTAAGGCACAAACCTGATGTCAAACTGTTGAATAATTACCACCCACCACGCTAGTCGTCCAGTCAAAATGGGGCGGTTCAGAATGTACTTCAGTGGGTCTACCCGAGAGACCAACTGTACCTCATGGTGTTGCAGGTAATGTCGCAATTTCTGTATGGAAAACACGAGCGCAAGTCATATCTTTTCGATGGGGGAGTATCTGGTCTCACTATCGAGGAGCATGCGGCTGAGGTAGTAGAGGTTGTTCTCTGTCCCCTCATTGTTCTTCTGGGTGAGAAGGGTGCCGAGCTATCGTTCCAGGGTGGTCACATAAAGGACCAGCGGCTTTCCAGTGATGGGTGGAATCAAGATCGGAGGCTGGAGCAGATACTGCTTGATTTCCTTGAAAACATTCTGGAACTCTTCTTCCCATTCATAGGTAGAGCCTTTCTTCATGATTTGGTAAAAGGGCTTACACTTTCCATCCAGATTCATAATGAATCGGCATATGTAGGCTAAGTGTCCTTGAAGACCTCGAAGCTCCCGAATATTACTTGGGGGAGGCATCTAGATGATGGCCTTGATCTTCTCTAGGTTGATCTCGATGCCCCGATATCTGACAAAGAAACCTAGAAACTTTCCGGAGGTGACCCCAAAGGCACACTTCAACAGGTTCATCTTCAAGTGGTGGGAACGGAGGAAGACGAATACTTTCTCAAGGTCCTTGAGATGGTCCTGGCACTGGCGAGATTTGACCACCAGATCTTCCACATAGCACTACACCAATGTTCCGAGAATTGGCTTGAATATACGGTACATGGCCTGTTGATAGGTGGCACCTGAATTTTTCAGGCCGAAGGGCATAACTTGGTAACAGAAAGTACCTCTGGGGGTCTTGAAAGTGGTGGAATCCTCGTCTTCAGGGGCCATACAGATCTGGTTGTACCCAAAATACCCATCCATGAAGAAGAGGGCTTGGAACCTGGCCGTAGCATCAATAAACAACTCTGTCATTAGGAGGGGGAAATCATCCTTTAGACAGTGGCGGTTGAGATCGCGGAAGTTGATATAGACTCTGATCTGCCCATTCTTCTTCCTGATTGGCACGATGTTGGCTAACCACTTGAGATACTGGACTTCCTTGATGAAGTTGGATCTGATGAGCTTGTCAAATTTGGCCTCGACCATGGAACCATGAGAAGGGTGCATCTTTCTGGGAGGTTGCTTGAACCCGCGATGGTTTGTCGGGATACCAAGGCGGTGGATGGATACCTGAGGATCTAGACATGGAATCTCGTCGTAACTCCAGGTGAACACATCTCAGTGTTGCTTAAGGAAGTTCACGTACCGCAGCTGCTCCTTGAGGGACATGGCGGTACTGATCAATGTGGGTCTCGGATCTGCCTCACTACCAAGGTTCACCTATACCAGTTCATCGACCGTGGTAGAGACACCTTCTTCAAAGGCAGGGGGAGGATCCTCTATATCCTCTTATCCACTTGTGAAGGGATCTTCCGCGGGGGGAGTTTTCTCCGAGCCACCAGACTCCGATGGGAGGATGGTGCTAGCTTGAGTGGTAGTGGTCATCATATCAGGAGATTCATGCGCCATTGAGACCATAGCGATGAAGGCAGTTAATCCAATCCCATCTGATCTTCATCCTATGGGGCTACGCTTGATAACATCAAATCAGTAGTGGCGCGTCGGCTTGAGCCGGTTAATTCCAACCCGGTGAAACAGACACGTATGATGCACCGTCGTTTCCATGAGCCTGACGTCCCGATACCGTATAGGGGTAGGAGGTTCCGGGATCACCCGAGCCTGGTTGGTGTAGGAGTACGGGGTGATTTTTCACCGTCTCTTGGACCTGGAAATATGCCTTCCTATTGCACCCAAAACGAAAAAGAATTGCCCCATGTCGAGGGTCGTGGCCTCCAACTGATGGATCAGGAAGATGTAGGCATCATCCAGACCTACCCAGGGATAACTTGTGACAGTGGTGGGCTCAATCTTGCTTTCCAGAATCTGCTTATCCTTGCTCTTGTAATAGTCAGCGTCCAAATAGCGGGCTTCACAAGAGGCAAAAGGAGACGCATCTCCTTGGAGCACTCCTACTTGACCATTGAGGGAGTATTTGAGGCATTGGTGATATGATGAAGGGACCGTCGCATGCAGGTGGAGCCATGGCCTAACCATTAATGCATTGTATGCGGTGTCCTGAGAGACAACCATGAATTCGGTACTGGAAACTAGGCCACCAAACTGGGTCTTCAAATGGATCTTGTTGACCGGGGTCTGCTCGGTCATGTTGTATCCCTGGATTCTTAGTTCGGAGAGAGTTAAATCATCCTCAAACAACCCCATCTTCCGTAGTGTCCGAGTCGGGATTAGGTTAATCCCAGAGCCCGTGTCAACAAGACAGCGGCGGACTTCCACGCCATTGAACTGACCAGTGATGTACAGTGGAGGAATGTGCCCATGTATGGGAGGGTCTTCGTCTTCACCAGAGAATGAGATAACTTCCTGGCATTCGAAATTCTCAATTTCCTCAGTGTGGAAGGCTTGTGCAGCTACTACCTCTGTCTCAAACTAAAGGGGGCTCTTTAGAGCCTCGGCGAGCACCTCACGCATGTCTGATGACAGGCGAAAATCCATGAGGATAGAAACCCTCGCTGGGATGCCAGTAAGGTGATTCAAAACATCATACTTCTGTGTTAGGTGTGAACTTATGCTTACAGGAGGTCGCTCTGTGATTGGAGGAAGGACGGGACGTGTCGGCTCGACCAGTGGCTGGCTAGTGCTACGTACACCCCGTTTCTCACTAGTCAAGGCCTGAAGAGTAGCTTCCTGATAAGGACCGGACAACTGAGATCAGCCTATAGCAGGGTGAGACTGGACGTGGTATAGACGAGGTAGCTCTGCCTGATCTAGCAGCACAAACGGCAGCGGAGGTAGATCTGAGGATGTCAGATGAGAAAGTTGTGCGTGCTGAGGTCTACGCTGGACCTGCTGTCTGGTCTCAGTGGCATGAAAGTCCTAGATGAAATCGCTACCTGATGTGCCTTGATGACCCATATAGTCGCGGTTTCACTGACATTGACGTTGACTGGGGACGTTGGGGAGGTTCACCTGGTGTCCCCCCTCGTCGAGAGTCATATAGGGATTTACCAACTCAACGGTATTAACTGAAGTGTGCCCATAACTGTTGCTTGACGAATCATCCACCACTGGGTAGATTCTGGGAGAAACCCCCATCTTAGGGGGCATGAAGTCACCAAGAGTGTGGGATGATGACGGCATTGGTGGAGCGCGTTGCTTCTTCTTGCGCCGCTGATGCATGCTATTCTGGGAAGAGGCCGGCTGAGATGATGACGCAGAGGCGCTGGTCGCAGCCTCTGAAGGCCCCGGCTGGTTCAGGCATGCCCGAATAATACCATAAGCACGGGCGACTATTTTACGAGCCATACATTCATCATACTTCTAGGATCCGTGGCTGGGAACCTGCTGCCACTCACCTCCGTTGTCGCTACCACTTTCTGACCTCACAAAGACACCCGCCACTTGTTTCGGAGCCGGGTCTAGCCTGACTATGTTGTTATCGACCTGGTCTTGGATCCAGTATTTAAACACATATCACTACTTGAGGGTGTTCCCCAAAATCCGATGATATAGGCAGTAATTGGGGAGATCGGTGAGATTCACCTCTGTCGGCCTTCTGTACTCGGGTAAGCATACAATCCCCTGCTCTAGGGAACTACGGAAGTAACCGGAGACCTGATCCTCACTGAACGAGTAAGTCTGGTGTATTTTTTCTAGATAGGGGGACCTGGGAGCCTGGCCTTGACGAGGGGCTAGAGGAGCCTGCCGAGGAGGCAGATCCTGATTATCCCACCTAGGCGGCAGTAGCGTGTTGCATGGGGGAACCTGCCGATTTTGAGGCGGTCGCTGCTGGGCAGGAGGCTGCACCTGCTGTGGTGGGCCTCTATGAGGTTGAGGAGTCAGTGTTATTGGCATCAATTCTAGTTACCCGGGGGCTTCTATTTGGGCCACTGCGTTGGGCTCGGCTCTGGCATCCCTCCTTTCTAGGATCACAGGGGGCAGTAGACGCACCTGACTAGCCTGTTGCAGAGCTTCCTCGAGGTGTTGGGCATTATCTGAGAAGTCTCGGAACCCCCCGGGGTAGTTCTGAGTGATAAGGGAAGGAACCAGTTCTGTTTTGACATTCCCTATGCACATCGTCAGTAATTAGTCCTGAGTCAGTGGCATGTCGAGGGAGTATGTGAGCCCCTTCCACTGGGTGATAAAGTCTGCGACTCTCTCATCAGGCCTTTGTTTGCACTTGAAAAGGTCTACAATGCTGGTCTTTTGTGTGGCAGAGCTGAACTGGTATAGGAATTGCCGACGAAGATCCTCCCAGCTGGTCACTGATCCAATGGGGAGTTGGCTGTACCAGACAAACGCAGGGCCTTCCAATGTCTGCACAAAACATCAAAGCTTGGCGGATTCCTGCTGTGCTGGAGTCCCCAACATGGGTCCACACCTTGAGGAAAAGTGGGTCAGGTTCTGTGGCGGATCTCCTATCCCGTTAAAGGGAGAGAAAGTGGGATTTCCAAAACCCATGGGTACAGGCATATCATCCACCCATGCTGGATATGGCTTGCCATCTGGTGTTACTGCCACCTATCGCGTTTCCAATGCCTCGAGGCGGGCGATGAGTGTCGCTATAGGATCATCCGGGTGAGGGTCTCTATCTTGGTGGGGATCCCTAACCACGAGTGCGTTTCTGGGCTCTTCAACATGGTAGATGGGTTCAACAGCTCGTGGAGCGACTGGCGGGGCGGCCTGCGGGGCAGTTGGGGGAACCCAGACTGGATTCCTCGAATTGTCGCGTCGTTCGGGAGGGTTTGGTGAGACGTATCGCGCCCTATTGCCATTAGTTTCGGCTTCAACCCTGTCCATAGGAGTGGTATGATCAGGGTTTCCCGGAGGCATCTCACCAGGGGGAAGTTGTTCTTGCCCCTGCTACCCCAGCCTAGGATCACCATAGTTGGGTCGTCGTTCTATAGTGCACTCGGCTAGGAGTTCGTCGACCAGCCTCTTCTGCTCAGCAAGTTGATGGCGCAACACGGCCTTCTCGTGGTCTTCCTCCATCTTCTGCACTGAGGCGGACGGGTCAGAGTTATTGACAACTTCGACATTCTCTTTACCCTTACCGACATTCTGACTGAGTACCAACGACTCAGTAGGTGCAGGGAGACCTAGGAGGTTCCTCTGTTGATGATTAATCCTCCCTGATGGGTCAAAAAATGGTGGTGCACCCTCAGTGGGTAAGTCTCCATCAAGAAATTCCAGCTCGTCCTCCTTGTCCACAACATCGGCCATGTGGACTATGACCCTTCTCGGGGGAACGTCCTCAATATCGCATATCGAGTTGGGCTGCTGTCGAATAGGGATGAAGAGGAGGGCAGCGTACTTCCCCCATCCACGGACTTTCACGTGGGGGGTATCCTCCCTGATGATTTTGTGGAGTACCATGAAACTTTGAACGCATCTTTGTTGGAGGGTCCTCTGGCGACCTGGTGACTCAGGGAACTGGGCCATGGGGAGTGTGTCCAAATCGACCAGACAGCATTGCTCACCGATTTCCTCAAAGTGAACTTGGCTCCTGGGGTACACCACCTGATGATAATGAAGAAAAAAGTGTGTCTCCCATAGGGTTCGATGGAAGCACTCGACTTCAACTGGGGTGAGGGATTCTGGTGCACATAAGTTTAATGCCGCCACCAGCCAGAACTTCTCTGGTAAGTGATCCGCCACAAGAATGTTCCATAAGTTCCTGGGCTCGGATTCAGGGTCTAGCCTCGTATTTCCCCACTCTTCAACAGGAGGTGGCTGAGGAACCATTAGTGGTACTGAAGCGGACCATTGATATAGTAGACTGGGTGGTGGAGAATATGGAGAACGATCTGACTGACCGTCAAATTCCAGGCCATCCTCCGAGGAGTGCGGTGACCTGACCACAATGTCACGATACGACAGGATGATAGCCATAGATTCTGGTGCAGGGATCATGGTTACCGGCGATGGGTCACGCTGTTTCTCAACCGCCATCGGTCCCCAAAATAGCTCTCCATGATCTCTGGTCGAGGTAGAGGGCACTTCTAGTGATGATGGTGGTGACTGCCTGGTCGGAACCTGTGGGACTCCCAAAATTTCCTCCTCCTGGATGTACCTGCAAAGAGAGGCGGGAATTCGGTATACTTCACACTCTATAAGGATGAGGCTGATACGCCTTGTTCCTGCCCCGGTCCTTGACACAGAGGACCGAGGGGAGGGTTCCACTGTTGAGTCATACTCTACTTCATAATCCAAGAAACAGACCAGTTTGATCTCAGTCTAAAGCTTTTCGGTATTCTTATTGCGACATCGATGACCCGCCTTCCTGCCCCAGGATGGATCTTCGGGGAAGGGAAAATTCCCAGCACGAGAAGGTCCTTCAGTCGTACTAGTGTTGGGGCGGGGATTACATCCGCATGAGTGGGCCGGGGTACGAGGATCACTGGGAAAGATGTCAAAGGGGGCACAGGGAGGACCTTCGTGCTAGGTGCTGGTATGGGTGGGACCCCCGCTGGAACTGATGGGAGCACAGGTAGGACCTCCATGCCTGGTTCCCTTGGTGACGTCAGTGTGAGGAAGGTCCCTGTACTGATCGGACCGAACACGGGTAGGACCTCCGTGCTGGGTGTTGGTGAAGTGAAGTTAATCTCCACCCCTCTGGTTGATAGGACGAATAGGACCTCTGTCAGCTGCTACAAGGATGTGAGGAAGGTCCTCACATCGGAGAGTGACTGGATGTGCAACGTCCCCACCCCGGCGGTCTGTGGCAGAAGAGATGGCTCTGTATCCAGTGTAATGAGTGCGGGAGAGGCTCCCATACGAGGTATTTCTACCACATGGAAGGCCCTCATTCGGTTCGAAGGTGGCACGGGGCATACCTTCGAGCTAGTCCTGGGAGCGGGAAAGGCCCGCGTCCCCCATGGTGGTTGCACGGGGAGGGTCTCCGTACCAGGTGGCATTGTTACGGGTTAGTCTGTGGTGGCCATCGCCTGTGCCTGAGACCAGGAGAGTCAACCCAGCCTACCCGTGGGGTGGTTGGGGCCTTGATCCAGGTCGGGAATATAGCTTCCTCTGCTTGATGTATGCAGGGGGTTGATGATGCACGTCGGCGGTGGCTTGGGCCATAGTGTCCGTTGACGTTGACTCCCCTTGACGAGCGCCCTCCTCGGCCTGTGCCCAACGTTGGCATTGGGTTAGTCGGACCAGTGTCAGTGGTGTAGGTAGGTAGTCTACCTGCTCTTCAGCTCAGGGAATCGGGTGGCGGTGCTGGCACGTCCTGGTGGGGGCCCTCACTGGGAACCCCTGGGACGGAACTCTGGCTGGGTTGGCCCGAACATCCCCTACCTCATCGGTGTAGGGCATGGAGTCTTCGAGGTGTTCTGGGGAGAGGCTCCCGAAACAGTTGAAGGTTGAAGTGGGGAGCAGCGGCTCCCTGCGAGGCCCTCGAGGGTGGTGTTGACGGCGAGGCACAAATGCCTCTAAATCCAGGCAGGCCATGTCCCTCGTAGGGATGACCCCTTCCTTCTCGTACCTAGGTAAAAGGTCATTGATTGCCCTTCATTGGATAATATCCGATGGGGAGAGGGGGAATGGGTGCCCAGTAGCCACAGCAATCGAGGCCGTCGTGGAAAAGGCAGAACCGCGCGGGGTAGCCGTGTTGATATTTCCCCTGCCCCTGCGTCGGTGGGCAGGAGGTGATCGGGTTCCGGATGCAGCAACTGGGTTCCTGGAGGTAGGTAGATCATCTCATTAGTACTGACAGAAGAAGAAATCGACACCCAGTGCCCCAGCGCCATTCCGTCCTCCATGACCGGTAAGAGGGATCCACACTGACAACGTCGCAGATAGAGATGCCCAACATTTTGACTACCCCAACTTCTGGTGAGTTTCACACCAGGCCCGCTATTTGCTTGGTGGGACCCAGCGTCAGATATCTGGATCCGGTGTCATGTCACTCTACTGATGTCTTGAGGGCTACTAATCTCCACATTGAGGAGAAGAATTTCATGTCAGGTTCACCATTTCTATTTTCGATGCTTTCACCGGGGCACGCACATCTGTCGCGTTCGGGGGACGTTGGCGCAGTTCTGTTTCCCCTCATTCCCTCTTTCCAAAGGCGGGTGGCATTCGCTCCTTATTCAGAGGCGTCTGCTCCTTGATCGAAACGGGATGATGGGATATCGGTTCTTCCTTCCGTGGATTCCTCCTCAAAACTCGTCACCTAGTTCGGGTCTCCCTTATAGATTTAATACGTTGTTCGTGACACTCTTCCCAGTGTCATGCTTCCATGGACGTCGGTTAATTACATTGTTTCTGTCAGGACATTCCAAGGGGTCCAGTCAGGGCAGCAACATTCAGTTGGGGAAGTAGTCACTTTGAGGCATCACCGGCGTGTCTGGACGCTGGGGAATTGGTGTGTCTGTCTTTTTCCCCTTATTATAGGGCTTCTCGAGTGAGCGGAAGCCTGAGGTATCCCATATAGAGTGTGGGGAATCATATTCCATAGGCATGTATCTGCGGTTTTCCTCAGCTTCCCATGTTTATCACAGGGTATTCCGCAAGTTTAACGTCCAGCGGAGATGGATCGGGCTGATCAGAACACTAGCTAGAGTGGATCAGATTGAAGAACCCCCTTGAGGGAACACCGATATTGGGATCAGCACATGGGCATATTCCCGAATGCTGTGGAGGGGAATGGGGTGGCATGGTCTCACCGGGATGTGGCGGCCCGGTTAAGAATTGGGATGGGTGATGAAAAGTTGAATGGAGTGAAGGAGGAATGATATGGGACCGTCGTGGAGATGACAGTAGTGATGGGATTGGGCCTCGATGAGACCTCCTACGTATCCCCATGGCAGGGAATCAAATTCTGCGTAGTTTGGTTGGTGAGAACCGACGTGAAGGGGGTCGGAGCGACCAATGGGTGATGGGATTGAACCACAGGGAGGATTCCTACATACCATGCCTTGACAAGGATCAAATTTCAGTTAGTTCAGGATGGGTTTCGGTGAACCGACGTGAAGAAGGACCTTGGTTCAATCAGTGTTGGGATTGAACCTTGTGGAGGCTTCCTACGTACCATGCCTTAACACGGATCAAAGTATTCATAGTTCGGAATGGTGTGGGGATTACACTCTAGGTTTCCCAAGGTGTGGGTGAACTGACGTGAATGATGGTCGGAACGACCGAGTGGTGGGCTTGAACCTCATGAGGCTTCCTACGTACCATGCCTTGACATGGATCAAAGGCCACGTAGTTCAGAATGGTGTGTGTCGGAGGTCCGACGTGAATAAGGACCTTGGTCCAATGATTAGTGGGCTTGAACCTCATGGAGGCTTCCTACGTACCATGCCTTGACATGGATCAAATTCCCCGTAGTTTGGGTTAGAAAGGGGCTATTGAACCGACGTGAAGGGGTGTCAGAACAACTGGATGGTGGGATCACAACGGCCTACCGCTGGATTGGGATGCAGTTTAACGTCATGCGGGATAGGAAAAATGATGGGATTGAACCTCAGGGAGGCTTCCTACATACCATGCCTTGACAAGGATCAAAGTCCACGTAGTTCAGAATGGGTGTCGGTGAACCGGCGTGAAGAAAGACCATGGTCCAATGAGTGTTGGGCTTAAATCTCATGGAGGCTTCCTATGTACCATGCCTTAGCACGAATCAAATTCTTCATAGTTCAGGTTAGATGGGGCTTACACTCTGAGACGACCCAAGGTGGTGGGGTTTGAACCTCATGGAGGCTTCCTACGTACCATGCCTTGACATGGATCAAAGTCCCCATAGTTCGGGTATACAGTTTAACGTCATGTGGGACGGGGGCGTGTCGAAGAACCAACATTAATAAGGACCTTGGCCTAGGTGGATGGTGGTCTTGAACCTCAGGGAGGCTTCCTACGTACCATGCCTTGACATGTATCAATTTCTCCGTAGTTCTGGTTGGCCACAACGGCTTACCGCTGGATTGGAATGCAGTTTAACGTCATGCGGGACAGGGATGCTTGGCAGTTTAACGTCCTGCAGCTCGGATGAGGGGTTTGGGGCTTACACTCTAAGGCGGCCCACAGTGTTTCATGGTCGGCGCTCACTCTAAGATCACAGGATTCATGATAAGTGTGAGAAACAAGAGGCAGTAGAGACCTGATGATCACGTCGCGAAGGGTGCGTTTGTGGGAAGCGAGAAGGGGCTTACTCGTTGAGTGGCCCACAGTGTCGGGACTTACTCCAGGATGGATGCCCAAGGGTGGAAAAGCGCAGAGGGAGAGAGATTTGGCACCCAGGAAGAGAGGAGGGGTCCTGTTCCTTATCACGTCCTCCGCTGGCCATGGGGACTGAAGATGAAAGGAGGGAGCAGGGGGCTCTACCTCCTGCAAGAATGGCTAGGGTCTTACACCAAGGTGGTTGCCCTTCCCCGCAGACAAATGCCACTCCCTGAAGGAGGATATCATCCCTTGTGGAGACTGGGGGTGTAGAGAATGTCCAAGGTGGGGGAACCCCACGTGATAGGCATGAGGCGATGTCACAGTTTAACGTCGTGTGTTGAGGACGAGGGTGCTTGGCAGTTTAACGTCCTGCAGCTCGGACAAGGTGGGTTTATTCTACACCCCTAGGACTTACATAACTAGTACCCTCTACTCCTTGTGGGAGGGAAGGTACCAGAAATCCTGTACTGGAAGGGGTCATAGAGCGAACCATCGAGGGGTCCACGTTAGCATGGATATGAGAAGAAGTAATATCCATTAGTGTGCCTATGCGAAGAAGCATTAGGCGAAGCAACGCCATGGGTGGTATCATCCAGGGGATTTTGAAATCACATCATGCGAACCTGGAGGGTCACACGAGAAAAGGAATTTCCAAGCAGAGGGGTCCATAGGAGGGGGCCTTGTGGAGTTCGGTCGCTGTGCGTGGTGGAGGTCACTTGCGAAGGGGTGTGCTTCGTGAAGTGGGGTGCCTTAGCCATAGCATGGGGAGGAGGTGCAAATGGGAGGTGATTCGTGAAGTGGAATGGCGTTCTCAGAGCACTGCCTCATGGAGCATGGGCTCCTCACAAAGAAAAGTGTCGGGAAGCAATGTGCTATGCGAAGTATAATGACCCTGCCTTGACATGTGGATCACGTGTACGTGAGGGGTGTTTCGTGAAGCATAAACACTCCACGACAACCCGGTTCCCCTTGGGGATCCCCTTCCTTCATGAATTCCCTTAGGCTTCGTGAAGGGCATCCCTCTTAGAAGAGGGGATCAAAACGAGACAATGCGGAGGCACCTCGTGAAGCAAAAATACCTCATGTAGCTCATGATTCGCATAGAAAAGGGTGCTTCGCGATTTGGGAGCTAGGAAGGTGAAAGGTCGGATTGTCCGTCATCTGGGCTCGGGGGGAGTCCGGTATTTATAGACATGAAGAGCCACGAAGTAGAGTTTATGCGGCACGAAGAGGGCTTCGGTTGTTTCGCGGCGGGTCGCGAACGTCAAGGGTGTTCGCGGAGCTTCCCGCCTCCTTTGCTTCACAGCGGGTTTGCGAACGTCAAATCCATTCGCGGAGCATCCCGCCTTCGTTGCTTTGCAGCAACGTCGTGAATTTCAACGGCTTTCGCAGAGGGGTCTGCCTCCTTTACTTCAAGGTGGGTTCATGAATTTAAGAGGTGTTCGCGGAGCATCCCTCCTCCTTTTCTTCATGGCGGCCGCGTTGATTGGGGGGCTCCGCACAGAGACTTCGCGAGACAGGTCACGGGGCCTCTTTTTATTCTTTCTTTTCTTCCAACATTTTGGCTCCAACAGATGGATTCTTGAACAAACTAAGGATTTTAGTATTGTATTATAGTGGTAAGTATGTAATTTTGGTATTTAATGGTAGAAAATAATTTTTTTTGAAGTGTGAAGAGGATAGGATAAGTGGTGTATTTTTATAAGTGATGTGAGTGGAACACTTGTAATGTTTGAAAAGAAAAAGGTGCACCCATGTTTTTCACATGACACACAGCTCTTAAATGGATCATTATCAAGAATATAAGATCTAAGGTATAAATTTGGTCATATATTGGGTGTTGTAAAATTTTTTGGGTTATTTTTAACCCTTATCTTTTTAGTTTAACTCCCCAGCAACCTCATTTTACCTTAACCATGGTAAATATTTTTTTACAATTTTTACTATTAATTATGGTCAAAAATTACATTGACCATATTATATAATATAAATTATTATTATTATAAATATGAAATACATTTTTAAAAATTACATTCACATAAGTGGAAATTTGTAATTTAAATTAAACTCATAGATGCGATGAGAAAGCGGTTTTCCAAAGAGAAAATGTTCAAAATTTTAAAAAGTTTTTATATCAAAATTAAATATGAAAATGATTCCAATGACCTAAATTTTATTAATTTATATATAATTGAAGTAATTTTACTTTTAAACCCATTTTAAAACAAAAAATAACCTCATAAATTATTTAAATGAAAAGGCAGTTTTCAATAAAAACCAGTATTTTTCACTATTCACTAAAAAACTAATCTTTTCAGAAAAAATCCCAAAAAATCACCCTAATATAATTTTGACATGATAATTTCAAAAATTAACTTTATTTTATAAAATTAATTTTCTAAAATTTTCAAAAATTAATTTTATTATTGTTCACAAAAAGCAATAATAAAAAACCTTTTTTGAGAAAATTGTATTTTCGAAACATATAAATACTTTTCTAAAAAATAGGTTATTTTTTATCAATGTGTTTTCTTTATATAAAACCATTATACTTAATATTTAAAAATTATTTATTACTATTTGTATATCTAGGTTTAACAGTTAGGTTATAACAGTTTCATTTAAATAATAATATTAATAATATATCATGGTTTGTTAAAACCCAGTGTTGCGTGTAACACAAGCTACCAGAGAAAATTAATTTATTTGAAAAAAAATCATAAAAACTCAGGGTGTTAAACGTATGAGAAGTAGCACAGTTTGTAAAAGCCACGTGGTAACTATATGGTCTCATGAATTTTTTAACAGTGATGATTCTCACGGTTGGCACATGATTTTCCAAACCGTGCAACAAAATTCTACAGAACTGGGTGCCTTTTAGTAACACCTTCATGGTTATTGTATGATTTTTTAAACTGTGTGTTAAAACTATGTGTGTTATTAAAGGTATTCTGAAAATTATATTTTCAACCCGATTTATTCCCTAAAATGATCATTATTCTCCTCTTGGGTAGGGATCTTGAACCTCAAGGGTCCTCTATGTGATTTTGGTGATTCCTTGTGCTCCAGAATACAATCTCTTTGAATATATGATATTTAATATAATGAATAAAAGGTAAGATCCTCATTTATCCTTCTATTTATTATACTTATTTTCTCTTAGGAGGAACCCTTTCTAGGGCCAACATGCCTATATATTTGGTTTATAATGTGTTTTTATGGGTGTTTCATGGAGATTCATCATAGCATGGTGGTAAGAACCTAGATTTATGAGATCATGGTAAGGTTCTTCTAGAAAAGAGTGTTGGAGGTGGGTGGATTCTCTTATACTCTACTTTTTTCTAGAACTTGAAGGATTTCATTTTCAAAAATAAATTTATTTTATTTATTAATGGAAAACCTATGATGATTTTTATTATTTTTTGACTTGGAAAATATGGTTTTGGGTGTTACCCACAACGTGTTTGACAAAATGATTAAATGGAAATTTATTTTTCAAAGAAACATTTTGGGTTTCAAAACTTTGAATAACATGGTTGGTGTGTGTTCATGATGTATACTAGGTACTTGTTGGTTTTGACATGGATGTCATACTAATTTGGGGAACTTTGGATTGTACCATTAAGTGAAGACTTAGTTCTAGAAGGATGGGTTACGCTCAAGAATTTGTACTGTTCAATTGACATATTGGATGGGGAAAAACAATGGTTTGGAACTTTCATGGGTGTGTGAATTCATGACATGGGTGGTCATTATGGTGTGAGTTATTTGTATTTCTCTTATATATATATCTTAATTTCAATTTATTCATACCTTCCCTGGTTTGATATATATTTATTATTGTGATCTGACTTGTTATTATTCTAGTGGCATGTGTGAAAAGTATTTGGGTTTGCCTACTAGGTTTTATACTCACTCCTTTTATATGCACCTTGGTTCATATGTCGATGTATATTATCATGATATTGGAAAGGGGAATATATCCTACTTTTCTAGCATAGCATCTTGATATTACAATCATGTTCTATGGGAGGTGGATCTTGGAGATGGTCATGTGGTGAAGTGGGTCAGGGTTCCACACTAGCACCATAGTGTTTCTTTGTGTCATTGTATTTTAATTCTTGTGTGGTGTATTATTTACTTTTATGACTCTAATTGTGGTTTTATTATATAAATTTGGATTATATGTTTTTATATCATGCATCATATGTATTCACTGTATTGTTGTTAGTTGTTTATTTTTGTTTGTGTCGTGTGTGAGGGTAAATCATCCCCTAAGGATATGGTATACCCTTGGTATTTATTATCATCCTTTGGTGTTGGGGGGATTCACCTAAGGTTAGTGGAATTTTGGTCCTACCCAAGTCAATGGGTCAGGGTCAGGATGTTACAGGTGAAAAATGTGATATATATATTGATAAAAATAGCTTCAAGTATATATTCACATGGAACGAGTTGAAAATGTACCAAATAATGTTGTTATAGTTAATAAAAGACTATAATTTCTCAAGAAATTACCATCCTATGAAGTCAAACAAGGTGGGTGATGCCCAGAGTAGAAAGGATCATGCTAATATATCCTTGATATAGATTAAAAGGGACCCAATCTTTATGGATATTCAAAATATGGATATAGAAATCAATAAGGAAGGGATTAAATTCTAACTATTCTAGATGATTTCTCAACCATCCATCCATACAAGGATTACGGAGGTATAGAAAAGTCATGCTTGGAATAAATGGGTGTTTCAAATGTAAATCTCAATATATGTTTATTATGAAGGAAACAAAAGATGAGTTTTTTAGTATTATCTGATATAGTGAGGTTGATATCTCATTGGAAATTATATCTTGATTCATGTTTATAGATACTCATATATTTTTATCAGTGGGAGAAATTAAAATTGTGATGCCATAATTTTTTTTAATGAGGTGAGAGTATAGAATTCTAAATTTAGTTGTTCATTTTTATGCCCTATTTTACTTATTTTATTCTTTTTAATGTATGAAAAATTGACTAAAATGAATCATATAAGACTTGAATAAAAATAACAACACTTTATTCAATCGTAATGGAACATTACAATAAAAGTATATAAAACCATGTAATACATATTAGGGGTGATTACATCCCTTAAAAGTGCATAAATTGAAATGGGACAATAAATAGAAAAGAATAATATTTTTACAACTAAGAAACCCCCTGGATCATTTTCACTCTTGAGAATAACTATTAGTGAAACTAAACCTAAAATGAAAAAAAAATATCATGAAATGAGAAATCATTTTATAAAATCCTAAATTAAAATTAAAGGATTAGGAATTATGATTTGATAATTTATAATGAAATGAATTTATAGAATGTAATGGGGATAATATAGTTGTTATATTACTTTTATAAAAAGATATATAGTTTTTGGGTATAATACCAGTAAGAATATCACCGATTTGGAATTATCAGTATATGGTGAATATACATAAAGTTTATTTAGATGTTAAATATATAAATTTTCATTATAAATAATTTATTTGAAATAAAATAAATTAAGTTTTAATAGAATTAGTATATACTAATTCACTTATAAAAACATCATTGATTCTAAGAAAATTATTTTTATTATGTATTTTTGTTAAATTAATCATTTTTTAAAGAATAAAATCAATAAATATTCTGATAAAATTTAAGTAATGATTATTAGTATAAATTAATGTAATTAAATAAATAATTAAGTAATTATAATGAATAATAATTTAATTATTCATGCATAAACAAAAATATTTAGTTTAAAACATTATTTTTATCATATGTTTTAAGTTTTTATTTAAAAGTTAAATTTACCAAATTTGGATCATAAAATTTGATGAAATGTATTATTTATATATACAAACATATAAATTATAATTCATATAATGATTATTAAATGGTAAGGAATAAGAATATATTCATTCCAATACTTAAAAATATATTTTTCTAAAAAATGTTTTTTATGTGTTATGTATTTTTATTTTAAGAAACTAAATATATCATGGTTTAAGGATGGTTTTGTTGAAATTTAATGTTTTTAATTATAAAATATTATTTTAAAACTCATATAATTATTACTAGTTGATATGAAAATAATAACACCTAATGTTTAAAAAGTCATTTTTTTATAAAAATGGTTTTTTCTATATATTTTAGGATTTTATTTAAAAATAAATTTATTATAATTATAAATTTAATTAGATAAAATAGAGTCCAAATTTTTAATTATAACATAGAAATTAAGTAATATGGGGAATCTTTTATTTTTAGTAAAAAAAAATAATTACTGTGGTAACTAATTAAACAATGTAAAAATGGGTAAAAAGTGGTAAATTAAAATGGATCCAATTTTTTATAATTAAAATAAGATAAAATCATTTTAGAATACCCTTTTTAGGTGTTGGAATCAATCCTAAAATTCTCACAAACATTATCTTACCTAACTCTCCTAAGTATCATGTGATTTCATCTTTACCTTTCACTTAACTTAAGTTTCTAAAGAAATATCCTTTATTTTCACCTATAAAAGAGCTCTCTTCCACCTACTTCAAAGAACTTTTATACTTTGTATTTATATTGAATTCCATTCCAAATTACCTCTCCTGAATTCTTATACCATGTTTTATATCCTTTGGTCACAAAGATTTCTAATTCCATTTTGAATGAAGATGTTTCTATGAGTGATTTCGTCAAAGTGACAAGTTATTTAATACTATTATTTATTTTCTTATATCCAATCATATT
This sequence comes from Viscum album, assembly GCA_963277665.1. Taxonomy (NCBI): domain Eukaryota; kingdom Viridiplantae; phylum Streptophyta; class Magnoliopsida; order Santalales; family Viscaceae; genus Viscum; species Viscum album. The sequence goes on along the minus strand of OY728119.1, from coordinate 1,200,476,993 downwards.
AAATATCATTATCTACTCAAATGATGTAATACTAACATCATTATGCTTCCATAAAAAAATTCTATCATAATATAACATTATTCTCTTACTCTTTCATTAGTTATAGTGTATTCTTTTTTGGGTTGGTTTTATCACCTACATAAACGATGTTATAATGTTGCAATCATGAATGATTAGAATAACTTAAATAATGGTAATATTATTTAATAATTGTGAATTTAAAAAAATACTAATTATTTAATGGTAATATATATAATTATATTCATTAATAAAATCTATTTTTTATTAAATTGAAATTCACAAAAAAAAAATAAGATTTTAACTGCTCTTTCTGAACCATCGCCATAAATTCTATAAAATGACCATTGGGATTCAAAACTATATCAAACAAACTTATGTGAACTTTATGGAAATTCTATAGGTGATGAACTCATGATCAAGGACTATGGACTAGAACCACCATTTTGAATATAGTACAGAACAAGTGGGACAGTTAACACTTGAATTTTAATTTTAACAAAGAATAAGGATCACCACAGTATAGCACTGAGTGTGGAGACACTAGGAGGAACACTGCAGTGTGGTGCTTGAGTGGTGCAGCATGGAGAAGGATACCATAGCACAGGAAGTCCATCCCTGTAATAGGAGGTAACTATAGGTGTGATTTTTAGGTAACTACAGCATATCCTAGGGTTCTACAACATGGTATTGTGGGAAACAACTTAGTGATTGGGTGGCATCGATATATTTTTCCTTCGGTCCACTGGGACTTCGGGATATTATAAGGGTTATTTATCAACCTATTTAAAAGGGGATTATCTAAAAATCAAATAAAAACGTAATTTGAAGAATAATATATATATATATATGGTTCTAATATAGATTAATAATAAACCTAAATTGATTATATAAAATGTTATAGCATGTCTGGCCAATAAGGAATCTAATGTAAGGGTTTTTCACCTCAAATTTACCTTCTTTGAGACATGTTCCACATTATGCACCTATTTTCATTTATATAATGTATATAATACTTCTTTTACATATTTTATCATAATTATATTTTTATTTAGGGTATTTAAAATTTTATTTCAAGTTCTCCCTTTCAAGGGATTTTGATTCAAAAGTTACCAAAGTTATAAGGGTTTCTTATCTAAATTTACCTTTATTAAGTATGCTTCATTTCCAACATTTTTTTTCTTTTGTGTGGTGTATATAATTCCTCATTTATTTATTTTATAATAATTTTCTTGAAATTAAATGGATTTATAAATCTATCTTATGTTCTCTCTTTCAAGGGAATTTGGATTCATAGTTTACTAAAGCCATAAGGCTTTATTTTCCAATATCACTTTAAAATCGATATTTTCTATGTCTAAATTATTACTGGGGGAAATTATATGCTCTTTATCTCTAAAACCCTATATATTTTATTCTCCTCTAGTTATTTATATGTTTTACATGTCTTCTTACCACTTCACCTCCCTTTTATTCACAATTCAACCGAAAGGCTGCTTGTAAGTGGATCCGACCTGATCACTTCTTTTCGATCGGGAATATTTCTCCTCCATGTCTATTTTTTCATATGCTTCAATATATTTCCTTGTCTCTAGTTTTATTATTTCTTAAGTTTATTTACAATTGAATTTTACTATATTTATAAAAAGTGTAAAAGAATATTTTTTTAATGTTTTTCACACAGTCTCTTCCTCTTACTATTTTCTTCAATTTTCTTTATAAAGCTTCCTTTCCAAGTTTTCATGAATTTAAAAAGTAAAATTTATTCAACTTCTCATTTTATTTATAAAAATATTATTTTAAAAAAATATTTCCTTTTAAAATAAAAGTTATTAAAAAGTAACATAGATTCCTTCTTATTTTTCAAATCAATTCTATAATGCTATTATAGAGTATTTTTCATCTATGTCAACATTATTTAATGTTTATTATGTTTCACTAGGGATATTCTTTAATGATACCATACAACTACTTTCCATGTATGTATTATGATAGTGTCTTATGTAAATATTCATGAAACTCATTTCTTTCTCATTGGTTAACTATTCTATGATGGAATTATGAATGTGATCATGTCCATGTGATACACATATGTATGGTTTATCATTATGTGATGGTTGAGTAAGATATAACCCTATAATTAATTTATTAAAGTTTTATATCTCATGAGATAATGATATTATTTATGAACTTGATTAATTTTAGCTATGTTTGTAACTCTATGTGTGGACCTAATTGTGTTTAGTTATGTTCACAACTCTATATGTGGACCTGATTGCATTTAGTTATGTTCATAAATCTATGTGTGTACTTTATTGTGTTTAGATATTTTCACAACTCTATGTCTAAACCTAATTGTGTTTATATATGTTCCAACTCTAAGCATGAACCTAGTTGCCTTTAGCTATGTTAAAAACTTTATGCATGAACCTGATTATGCTATTTTTTCATAACTATATGTGTAGACCTACTTGTATTTAGCTATGTTTACAACTCTATGTGTGGACCTAATTGTGTTTAGTTATGTTCACAAAGTTATGGTTTACCTATGCTTGTATTTTTTTTCAAATACCTATTTTATGCATCATGGTTCGTGATTCTTGTCTCATGTTTCCTCATTCTTACACCATGGTATATGTTATGCTTCCATAATGATCCTTTTGAGGTTATGTGCCTCATCATTCCTTATAGAAAACTCTTATGATTCTATGTTATTTTTAATCATATATTTCTCTCATGTTCATGTTTTCTTATATTCTTATGATCTAAAAAATTATGACTTATTGATAATATTTTATCTTATTAAGTGTTTGTGATCACTCCTTATGTTTCCCATTTCCACAATGAATTACATACAGGAATATTTTTACGAGAAAGACATATGAGGGGAATTTTAGGGGATATGTTAAAGAAATAATGTGCAATTAGAAATTCAAGTATCTAATATCCAAAGACACTGAACTTTTAGGTTCTGTGACTGTGTGTTTATCTTTGAGATGTAATGCTTAAATTATGAAAATTATGTAAAATATATACAGGTTATGCTTGGGTCTTCTCAGGAGAATTTCCTGAACATTCACTCAAATATTTTAGACTTCCTAACTTAACTATTAGTGAGCATTCATGATTCAAACAATTCCCAAGAAACACCTAAAATCAATTAAACTAATATACATCACTAAAAGAATCAAAAAAATTAAACACCATAATCAAAAGTGACTAAACCCTGAATAAACCCTAGGAAAAAGACTATTAAATTACACCTAGACATGGAACCTTAAATCCTTAATTAAAACCACCAAATCAAATCTTAATATCACTCTAAAATTATGTAAACCCTAAAACATATCAAACCTAAACTGATTCAAACCAAGATATTGATAAACAAAGGGAAATAAACCCCTGTTAATTTTCTTTAGATGAGGGATATGGAATCCCTAATCCAAAATGATATCTCACTATATCTTGGTGAAATACCGTATCGAAATACCTAACAAAGGATAAAGGAATTATAGAAGAGGGAAGGAGAAGGTAAGAAATAGAGGAGGAGGAATTACCTTGTATTCAGTGTGAAAATAATCATTGAATCCACCTTGAAACATGGAGCATAAGTAAGTTAAGGAAAACCCTGGAACTCTAATATAGAGGCTTACAAATGGATGGAGGAAGTGATGTTCAAATGGCTTAGGAAATGGATTGAATGGGTAGAGGAAAAAGGACCAAAAAATTTTCCAACTTAAAAAATCATGTAAAACTACAAGGTACACATTCATGGACCATCGAGTACCCAATGGAACCCCTTTGGTACCCTCCCCTCTGTCAAGTACACTAAGTACTCAGTGTCTCCCACTGGGCACCTGGTGCCACTTATAGTCTTGGGATTGTGGGTGCCACCACCTTGAGCCTCTCTCAAACTCTTGACTCATCAAACGAATGCCAAACCATGCTAATAAACACATATAATTTCATCCTAAAACACTAAAATTCTAATCAAGATTCTAAAACTAAGAATTATCCCTCAAATAGAACTAAAAATTAAAAATGGATGATGTTCTCATCACCATAAAATCACATGTGAACCCAAAATTCCATTTAATTTAACACTCTAATAACATGTAATATTACATAAAGCTTTTGGGATTTTGATTTTTTTCTCATGAGATTGACCTTATACTAATCACTTTATAATGACCATGTAGTTTACTATTAAGAATAATAAATATAATGTTAATCTTGGATACTCCTTTGAAAATCACAACACCCATTGAGAGTTCATCAAGAATCCCTATAACTATATAGATTGACTCAAGACCTCTGTGAGGATTTCTAATTTTTTATATTATAAATATTAGGACAATAAGGTGTATAGAACAAGTTTTTATCAAAATATGTGCTTGAATATGGAAACAGATACTACAAGGCATATCTGGTGAAGTGCGATCAAAATATTTCATGGCATGTAGTTTTCCTCACCCTTGGCCTCTAACTTTGGGTCCTTGAGGACCCTCCAACATCATACTTTAACCACTATATAGGGTCAATTATGAACATGAATAAAAGTTTCATCCACCTACAAATACATTGAGAGATCCTCTATGTCTAGCTCTAAGTGCCTAGTTATGGCCTCCTCTTGTGGTTAATGTTGACACAAGAGAAATGGGTGATTCCATTGGAAAGAGATTTCCCTAAATAATGCTTCTTATAGCTTCTATAGGGGATCTAACAAATAATATACCCCAACTCAACTTCATAGGGATCAACTCCTAAAAAATATATCTCAAATCCATAATCTATCATGATTTAATTAAAAATTGAAGGATTGTAAGGGTCTGGATTTCCAAAACTCTCCCTTTGTGTTTTCTCAAGCCTTGGGGGTGTCAAGAGGGTGATCAAATCCCCCTTTATTAACTATTTATGAGTTTATTTAATTTAAATTTTAATATACCCTTACATAGAACCCCCTCCCCATGTGAAGGAAAAGATCTTTACCCTTACGCGACCCACTTTTTCATCACTACATAATGGTAAGGCAGGTTTTTTTTATGTTGTGTAAAACTAAATGGAGTCTTGTGTAAGGGTATAGCCTCACATTAGGGTAATTTTCAGTTTTTTGAAAAGGGAACCCAGTATTTTCATTCACTGTGTAAAGGTCATTATCATCTCATGTGAGGGTATCCAACTACATAAAGGTCTTTTCCATTTTATTTAAGGGTAAGGCAGCTTTTTCCATGGTTTTATAAAGGTATAGATTGATATATGTAAATGTCAAATCATATTTCCTTCACTGTGTAAAGGTAAGTTCGGTTGTTTTTATACTATGTAAAGGTTTGTCTGATCATGCATATGGGTAAGTCTCGCATTAAGGTGTTTCTCATATAAACATTATCCATTGCCTCGCATCAGGGTAGTTCAGTCATATTAGGGTCTCGTGTCAAGGTATTCAGCTACGTAAGGTTCATTTGAACCTAACCTTATGTTGAGTACCCCTCCAATGTAAGTGTAACCCTTTATTTTAGAAAATCTTATCCTTATTACCATACTCACCTATAACTAAATTTTTATGGGTAAAATGAGGATTTTGAATTAGAAATCATGGGAAATAAATATTTCAAATTGTGGAATCATAATATTATAATTTAAATAATAAAAATGCATGAATTAAATAGATTATTAAATAAGTAAATATTGGAATGTTGAAATATATATATATATATGTTCCTAGAATTATGAAGTGGTCTTGTATTGTTTTATTTTCCCAAGCTATACTTACCATTTAATAACTACTGTAATGTGGATATTTGAATCACCGCATTCCACACCTTTTTTATATCAAAATGGGAGGGGTTTGTAAGCCTATCCACTATTTTTATTATACATGTGAACTATTTCTCTCTATCTCTCTCCCATTTATTCTTCATGTTTTTCCTTAAAACACTACATGAACAAAGGATCTATCCTAGAGTTTATGAGCACTCCTTTTTCGATTTCAATCCATGAGATTTACATGTTTGGTTGTTGAAATTCTAGCTGAATTCCTTGAGAGTTCTAGGTAATGTGAGATCACCTTTTTCCTCTCCTCCCTACTCATGTGAAATGGGTATATTGAAGCTTAGAATTTGAGTTATGGGGTTCATAAGCTTCTAATTTTAATTTGTGTAAGTGTATAATTATCATGCTCGAGTATTCACTGGGTAAATAATGCAATCAAACTAATGAAGATAATAACCTATAAAATAAAAAAATAATGGGGGTAAATATTTCATGTGAACATGATGTATTTTATTACTACAGTTTTCCATTTACTTAATAGTGTGGGTTATTTATGTCACATCCCCTTCATTTTTTTTACATATCATGTGTGCTTATAAATTGGATAAACAACTTAAAGTAGGAATGAGGAGTTAGATGGAGAATATGTTGAGTTTATTTTGACTTCATAATCTAATTAAAATAATAAAAACAATTTGAGAATGTTTATTGGGGAGTTATTTATGCTTTAAGAACATTTATTATATTTAATCTTTGAGTAAATTTTCCAATAAATGAATTAATAAATTTGTGAAGCTAAAATAAAAGGATATACTCAAGTTGGTAATTTATGGAAGATGATGATTGAGATGTTCCATAAACTCAATATTTCTTGGAATTGTTTAGAAAGATGGATACTTTCATGAGTATGTTTATTTTATTTATTAGTTGTTAAACACTATTAGATTAGGTTTCTTGTTTTATGAAACCTAATATTAATAGATTGATTAATTCTATATTGAAAATGGAAATGGTTGTTGCTGGAATTCCTTCTCCCATGCATTTATATGATAGATTCCTTCCTTTGATTTTATGTAAAACCTAGTATGGTTGGTTATTCAATGAGGGATGGGTTGGTTTATCGGGTTGTGATATTGTTTGATGTAGTTAATGGTTGGGATGGTTGGTACAGGTTAAAATCTAGGTTTTCCCATTTTCTTTGTCTCTTATTGTTATGTTATTTTCTACTAACTATGTATGGTTGTTACCTTTGAGTATATCTCCCCTTGAGATTATTTATGTTAAGTATTATAATACATGGGATATGGAACATTAAATGAATATAAATGAACCCATGAGAATGGGATTGGATTATGGAAATTATATGATTAAATGGAATCCATGATCTAGTTTAGAAAATAATTATGTTTATAGTTGTGAAATCAGGAAATGATACGTTAATTATTAAAGCATGGCTTTAAAAAAATTGTACAATGGTTAAACCTGAAATTATGAATGGTTATATGGTGAATGGTAATTAATGGATTATTAAATTAATATAATGATGAACATTGATGTTTTTGTGCTTAGTGATTTAGTAATTTAGTCCTAGAGATGACAGGCATGGTGTTATGAGGGAAGTTAGTTGTAACTCGAGTCTAGGGTGAGTAGTATCCCCTAGTGTGGTTTTTTGATGACTATATAATTATAATTTTTAATTTATTACACTCCACCATTAGAGTTTGTTGGGGGCGGTCGACACCCATATTGGCCTTGGGTTCCAAGTATTTCCTAATATCTAGGTTGTCGAGGGAACAAATGGTTGACTACTCCCCATACCCTACTCTCTAGAAAACCATAGGATGCAAGTGTTAATCAATTATGGAAGACCCTAAAACATGGGGCTTCATCCAAGTATATTTGTACCTCTCGTTGCTTCCCATAACTTCGATATCAAGTTGACGATCATAAAAATGATCACTCATTCAGTACAATTCATCGAGCAGCAACATGAAGACCCCAATTCTCATATTGGGAGTTTTTTGGAATTATGTGATACTTTTAAATTAAATAAAATCCCAAGTGAAATTATGATACTATGACTATTTATATTTTCATTGAAGGATAAGGCATGATAATGGATTCATAGCCTACTTCCTCACTCAATTACAACTTGAGAGGATTTGGTAAGAAATTTCTTTACACGATTTTTCCTGCATTCTAAATCGATGGATCTATAAGTAAGCATACTTGAATTTTAAGAATTGAGTGAGGATTAATTATATAGTCCATGGTAGTGATTTAAAAGTTCAATTAGATGATTACCTCATCATGTCATAAAAATATGGTTGCTAATTCAGATGTTATATAAAGGATTGTCGCAAGGTAATGGTCAATTATTGATGCAGTTTCTAGAGGTTCTCTGATGAGGAAATCATTGAAATAAAGTTATGAATTACTGGATGAAATTCCCAAAAATAGTTTTCAATGGAAGATGGAGGAAAGACCAATGCAAGGTGTTCACCTAGTGGTCAACAACTAGGTTTCCACCCAAATGAATGCAATTTCCAACAAACTCAATACGATGATGGACAATCAAAATCCTCAAGGTATGACTTGTGAATATTATAATTAAATAGATTTTAATATACAAAATTTTTATCATGTATGGAGGCTACAACATCCAGTATATTCAAAAAAGTAGAATCAACTATAAAGCCAAGAATTTCAACCGAGGACATAAGGTTTTCAACCCCAACATCAAGGGATAAAACTCACAAGTCAAGTGTGCTCTTTAGAGGATACCTTGGAGAGTTTTATGAACACAAAAGGAGAAGCACTTAAGGAATTTATAGTTTATGCAAATAACTGAGGTCTAGTCATCCAAGAATTAAAATATGACTTGCAAAATCAATGGGATTTCATGCGGAACTTGGAAATATAAATAGATCATATCATTAGGCAACTAAAGGAAATTCCAAACGGAGTCATGTCAGGTGAAACAGAATTCCCAAGATATGGTGAGATCAAATCCATAACCCTAAGGAGTGGAAAGACCACCTGATATTCTGCTAAAAAATCTTATGGTGTTTCTGAAAAAGTTGTAAAAAATCTGAAGAATGGGCTAAAGAAGTAATAAAAGTAAGAAAAATAGTGGAAATAAAACCAATGCAAGAAAGATAACAAAAAGGAAAAGAGTCTGAAATATATGTTTGAGAATCACCACCATCTTATCGAACACCACCACCATTTCCAAAGTGATCAAGGCAAGAAAAATTCAATGAGAAGAGGGAAAAGTTCATGGATATATTCAAAAAAAATCACACCAACATTTGATTCACTGAGAAAATTGTAAACATACCAACCTATGACAATTCTATGAAGGATTTTATGACGAAAAAAAAAAGTATACTAAAGGAATTGGGAACTGTCCCATTGACAGGATTTTACTCGGTTGTGGTATCAAGGAGCCTACTAAAGAAACTAAGTGATCTGGGAAGTTTTTACATTCCCATTGATATTGGTTCTAACATGTTTGGTGGTGTTCTATGTGATTTAGGATAAAGTTTAAACATTATGTCGTATACAATATTCAAGATATTAGGTTTAAGAGAAATGAATCCAACTCAAGTTAGGCTTCTGCTGGTAGACACAACAGTGAGACGTCTCTGAGGACTACTTGAAGATGTCATTGTCAAGGTAGGCAAGTTCTACTTCCTAGTGGATTTTCTAGTGCTGGACATAGATGAAGAAAAGACCCCAATTATTTTAGGAATTCCATTACTAGTTATAGGAATGGAATTAATTAATGTCTAAAATGGAAACTTATGTTTTATAGCTTCTGGAGAATATGTGAAATTCAATATTCATTGGGTGATGAAAAATTTGGATGAGGAAATGGTAGAATAGTTGAGAGAATATGAGTTTTTGGAAGTTGAGGACACTATTTTTCTAGGAGGTAAAGCTGAGTTATCTACTGTAAAACTGAAAGAATAGGTTGAAAAAGAAGAGAATAAATAAAAAAAAGTTTCATAAAAATTATAGAAACTGTGGGGAAACTACTGTCCAAGAAGAGTTCAAAGAGGTACAACCAGTTTAGGCAGTTAGTGAGCTACCATTTGATTATTTAAGAATGAATAGAACTCACTAAATTAGGTCCATGGATATTGAGATTTTTTTAACTAGAGGATAATTAAATTTGGTTTATAAAAAAGGGATATGACCTATATACATCAAAGAATTATAGCTTCGATAATTTGTAGATCTAGACAGGGAAACCTCCTTCCTACCTTTGATCACTTGACGATGAGAGTTAAGGTTGATCTAAATGACAATAAACAAATAACTTTCAGGAGAGAACCCACATTTTTTATGTTTTAATTTCAATTATATTTTAGGAACTAATATATGAGTGTATCCACTTAATGATTTTTGTATTTTCATGTAATGGGAATGAACATTCAATATCTATTTGATATTGTTAGTTCTATGGTGATTCAAGGTACAAGAACTACGGTAAAAAGAAAGGAAAACAAAATAATATTAGAACTTCAAACTGAAATGGTAGTTTACTTTAAAATTTCATCATTTTTACTCCCTTGTATATTTTTTTCAGAATCTATCTATTTTAATCTTTAATGAGAAAAAATGCATTTCACACTTATATTACTGTTTACTTTTTGATCAATGATACTTAATATTTTTTAGGAACCCCAAGATGTCATGTTTTAATTTTTAAATTTATGGAATTAAATAAGTAAAATGGGGTATTGTATGATTATAGTGAAGCATAGTAATTTGAAATCAATGAATCGTGTTTTTTTTTATTTGTAGTCACATGCTTCTGAATTTTCCCTTCTATATTTCATGCTTTAATTTTTAAAAAATAATGTTGATTGGTTTATTTTTATGACACATATCATGATTGATTTTATTTTAATTACATGTTCTTATTACCGAGAGGTTTCTAAGCCAAATTTTACTATCTTTATTAGTTAATTTTTTGAGATAACTTGGGACATGTCACCTATTGAAATTTGATTTTGAACTTTTCAAAAATATGATTGTAAAAATTCACTAGAAAAATGATTGAGGCATTCTTGTTTGATATAGTCATTATACTTGAGACCCACATTACATTTATCCTCCTTTTATCCCTTAGAGACCATGTATGTATTTTGTTAGGAATATCCACATTTCATGACAATTTATCTATTCCAACCCTTACTCTAAAGTTTTGTATGATTTTCATAGTTTAAATATGGGGGATGAGGGATTATAAAGAAGAAGGTATATGTTTTATTGTTCACCCCTCAAAAAAACAAACAAAATAATAAAAAATATGGTTTGAGTTATGGAGGGTCAAAAATCACCATCACTTTACCAATGATTTTATCATTCAGGGTTAATTGATGGATATGAGACTTGTACTAGCTCAATTTTCAAAAAATTAAAAAATAATAGAAAAATATATAGGGGTAACACATTCATTGGGATTATTTTTATCATGACCTTACTTGAACTTGGGAAATAGGGAAACATGTCACTTTTTTTAAAAGGAGAATGAAATTATGTTTATTTTTATTATCATGTTTACAACTTAGATATTAGCCTCCTTTTTTAGACTTATATTTTTGTACATCAATATCCTACCATCCCTAAACCTCATAATCATATGATCATAACTTCAAATCCCTCTTGATTTTTAGTGAAATTTATCTCTACTAAGTGGATAAAGTAGATCATTTTCAAATTCATATGTTTGGTGAATGTATTCAAGGTATGAGGAAACCTTCATATTCATTTTACCATGAGTTATGAGAGAAGAAAACAATTATGAGGTAAAACATGATTGGAGTTTTAATAATGATAATTTAAAATATTTGAATAGAAGAGATGATAAGTATCATCATTTTTCATTGGGAAACTCAAATTCATTGTGTCTAGTGATGAGTTGGATTCATTTTTCATGTGTGATACTTGAAATTTCCTTCCCCCATTGATAATTGTTTTGTTTCATTGATTTTAAATTTTAAATATTGGTAGAATGAAGCTTTCCTTTAAATTCATAGTTGATATATATGCCTGAGGAAAAGAATGACTTAAGTGTGGGGGATTTTTTGAGTTTGTATTTTGTGTGTGAATTTTAAAATTTTATTTATTTAATTTATTTTTTTTTAATTATATAAACCCATGTATTAATTATTAATATTCATTTTTTGAGCATTTTTTAATTTGGAAGAAAATTTTAGAAAAATAAATAAAAATAAAACAAAAATAATTTTTTGCATTGTTTTATTATTTTGAGTATTTTTATGTTCATTTTGTATGATGGAATTGCAAAGGGGGTTGCCACAAAAAAATATGGCCACCCAAAGCATCATAGATGAGTGCACCGATGCACAGGGAAACTCCATGCGATACCGGGAGGAGAATCTCACCGGGACAGGGTGGTCCACGGTGGCGTAGGGGGCCCGTTGACCCCCATCTGACTTATCGGAGGATGGATGTCATAGATTTACTTATTAAGTAGAGGAATTATCTCCACAAAATTGATGTGGGATTGGTCCTAAACTTAGGTATTGTGAACTTAAGTGGAACGATGCTGCTTTATCCCCGCTCACACGTCACCCACCTCAAACACACCATCACACGCCTCTGTCACCCTCAAAGTCACCTTCCACTATTCAAATCACTAGAAAACCACCATGGTCGACACCAGAAGAGCTCTAGCTCAATTCATACTACACTTTTGAGGCCTGAGATCACCATGGATGATATCTGGAGCCTAAAATGACGTCCATGAAGACCATTTGAAGTTAAAAATTTCCCTTCATGATAATAGGAGCTTCATCCATCCATTATAAAGGTCGGATAGGTTAAGGAGAAGAGCTACACTGCAGGCCTTCATCGCTACATCATGGGCTCACCAATGGAGATATCATTGTGTAATGGTATTCTCATTGTGTCGTTGAGGTGGATAAAATATAAATGGATAGGATTTTTGAGAAAGGAAGACAATACAGGACCATGAAACCCATTACACCATGGTCCACTACCACTGAGAAGAAGAAGAAGATGTTGAGGTTTTGGAAAAACCACTATGCCGCAACCATGAAAATAGAGAAAATGAAGAAAGGATTTGTGTCTTAGCACTTCCACTACGGCGTTCAGGTGCCTCAATTGGAAGAACCTTGGTTTGGAGAGGAAATGGAGAGAAAAGGGTCGTACCATCACTAGATGCGCTGCACCATAGCCAAAATGCATGCTGCATGGGTTGTGATATAGGGAGAACACTCTACGTCATAGGGTTTCAGTTGCTGCAATATTTAAATAACCATTAATCTTGGGCTATCCATGGTATTCATGCAATCTATGGGGATTTTTAAACATGGAGATACATGTGGGAGGGAAGTGCCTTCCATGAATGAGTTTTTACACTCCCTAAATAAAGGAAGGCCGGGCTAAATTGGAAGGAAACCATCATGGATATAATTAATGATCGATTTAAGTGTCATAAATGATGTAAAGAAAGAAGATATTAATTCAAATTTTAAAAATAGAGAGAAAATTCACTCATGGGAGAATAAAAATAGAAGTAAATTGATGTGTGGAGGACCTTTTTTATCTGGAGAATGGGATTAAGGAATATATTGTGGAGTCCTTCAATTGTTGTTATAGGTGTTTTTCTTTTATTTTCCATATCCCCTCATGACTAGAATTAGGGTTTAATTATTCTTCATACCAAATATGTAATTATGGGGAATTGCACCTAGTGAAGAATGTCACATGGTAATTCAAGTGGGTTTTTTCATTCATTATAATTGTTTAAATCTTATTCTCCTCTTATTCACACGACCACTATAATTCAAGGGAAAGTATGCCTAATTAATATAATAACTATCTTCCACTTATCATATCAAAATCAATGCATGGATTGAAATGGATATGTTTAAGCATGGTTTTGAATGCCTTACTAATCAATTAAACCAAGAACTGGGGGGGAGGTGACATTGTTAGCTTAGAGTTTGAGTACTCTGATATGAGGCTTTCTTTGATCCAATTATAACAACACTCTAATTACCATAAATATTATACTTCACTAGGGGAATTAACCTAGAATTATGTTGCTTGGTATGATCTTCTAATCAATTTCAAAACCCAATTCAATCTTCTACTTTTTATTAAAATTTCCTAAAAAAATTTAATCAATTTCTACACTGTTATTGGTGGATCAACCTCGACCTTCCATTGTACTACATTTTAAATTAGTTGGTGATATTCGAGCACATAAATTTTTTCTTAATGTCTACCTAAAATCCTTCAAATTTCTTGAATGTCCAAAGTTGGGGTGATGAGAAGGATAATGTGGATTAGTGCTACAATAATGTCCAAGAAACAGGGTATTTCAAATCCAATAGTGAGGGTTGTTGGGTTTTGATAAAATAGTGAGATATTAATAAACATAATATTTATTTAGTATCTACTTTAATCAGATAAAGTACTAAAATTCTACTCTTCTTGTTTATAGAAATAGAAATAAATATGTATTCAAAAATTTCACTACAATCCATACTTAATGAGGATAACCTTCTCACTATTAATTTCCAAGATTGAAAAAGGTGATTACGCATTATCCTATGCCAAGGAAATTGTATGTGATGTACGAAAATATTCTTGAAGTTCCTGGTAGATAGGATAATGAGTAATAGTTGTCTCTCGGAGAGAAACATTTGAATGATGTCATAGATGTTCAATGTTTCATGCTTTCATCCATGACCAATGAGATTCTAAAGAAACATGAGGACATGGATGTGTATAGCATGATGTATCTTCTTTGGGATCTCTATAAATAAAAGGTGAAACAAGAGAGGTATTAGATCTCAAATTCTTTTTTTATAACCAAGCTTGGAGATTTAGTGCTAGCTGGGCCTCATGTAGTCAAGCTTATTAGATAAATTGAATACTTAGACATCTTGGGGATTAAATTCCTAGATGGGGTTCACACAAAACTCATATTGTCCTCACTACTCAATTCCTTCTATAGTTTTATTATTAATTATAACATGAGAAATAATGGGAAGAGTCTTTAAAAACTTCTTATTCTGATTCAATAAGTAGATAAGGACATGGGGCATGACAAACCCATGGTTGTTATGATGAACAAGAAAAGGAATATCAAGGAGAAGGGGGCCAAGACTCGTAACAAGTCTAAAATTCCTGAGCACCATCCTTCCAAGAAGAGGAAGATCCAGAGGCAAAAAAAATGAAAAGGAGGTAGTAAGAAAATCCACTAGAAAAGGAACTGAACCTAGAAGAAATGGGAAGCTAAATGTGTGTTCATTATCAAGTGTAATCTTTCAATATCTACACATTGAATAATATATACATCTTGTGGTGCTCACATTTGTACCCAAATGTAGGAACCAAGTAGATTCTAAAAGACTGTCAGAAGAGAGGTGGATTTGTGAGCTACCAATGGTGTGAGTATGGACGCTCTAGCCATTGGAGACTACAACCATTCATTTCCATCAGGAATGATATTAGTTTTAAGATATTATTATTATGTACCGACTATTACCAAGAACATAATTTTTATATCTTTCCTATATACAAATGGTTTTATTTTAAAATTTGGAAATAAAAGTTGTTTATTTTATAAATAAAACATATGTTATGGTATATAATATTTAAATAAAAATATTTATGTATTAAATTATGAAAATAAAGTATTGAAAATTGATAACAAATCACGTTTGCACAAATCATATAACACCTAGTTATGGAATCACCATCTTGGTCATGAAAACGAGAATTGTTTGACAAAATTTTATCAAGATGGTTATTTAGACTCTTTTGAGCTAAAACCACTTGAAATATGGCATGATTATTTGCAAGGAAAAATGACAAACCACCATTTTGTGGATAGGGTGAAAGGGATACAGAGCCTCTAGGATTGGTACACACTAATGTGTATAGTCCGTTTCCAGTAGAATCTGGAGGTGGGTATTCTCACTTCATAACTTTTACTGATTACTTGAGTATATATGGATATCTCTACTTGATGATGTAAAAGTATGAGTACTTTGATAAATTCAAAGAATTCAATAATTAAGTAGAGAATAAAATTCAATTAGATTAAGGTGGTGCATATCTTAACCAAGATTTTATTGACTTTTTATGGGAGTGTAACATCCTGACATGGGTGCCACACACTGGTGCCCTGAGCCGGTCAGTTACATGACCTCAAGCGTTCCTCCCTATATTCCATAGGCTAAAAACTAATAGCGAGGGTCTAATATATAACATAGGGAGACTATACCCTCTTTATCAAAGTAGCACAATAGCAGAAATAAATAGACAATAAACAAATGATAGAACCATGACCAGAATAATACCAGTATCACATGATGTCCAAAACAAAAATACAATATCCAAACCAAAATAGTAGATATGTCATGTCATATATGTTTCAAGTTTCAATATTCAAAAACAAAAATAAATACACAGTGACAACTCCCAATCGGGTCCCGACATCCTATCTAGTTCCCTTATCCATGATCTATCCCAACTCATCCATCTAACATATAGATATTTCTCTTGTCATGTCCTGTAAACATGAAGTCTATTTGGGTACCGATTTGGAAGCCCATATAGGGTGTGAGTATAACTCAGTAGGCCACCACCAATGGCGTCTAAAACAATATCCAATCAATAAAAGTGTATGCATTCTTATAAAGAATAAAGTACAGTAAATAGAGTAAAAAGTTTTTATATTCAATTATTATTTATTTAACCACATCCTTTTTCCTGGGTTCATGATGACACTCAAACCATCAATACCTGCTTCATCTCATGAAGGAGTCTAAACCATATCACATAGGTAAATCATAATTCATTATAACATTGGATTTCATTATCTATTTAATTTTATTTCATATCACAACCATTTAGAACCATAGTCTAAATTCAATCTCATGGGTGTATAACATCGTGTCTAGCACCCCGTGGATATTTGGAGCATCAGTCTTTGTCCCACACCTCATGGGTATTTGGAGCATCAGTCCCTATCTCATACAATAATATTCACATGCATACATTCGATTCAAGAACATTGTGGCTAGTGCCCCATGGGTATTTGGAGCATCAGTCCTTTTCTCACACCCCATTTCTCAATAAATCACATATATCGCATGCATCACATTGAACAAGGTTAATCATTATTAACTCTCTCATCAACATTTCACATCAAGGTAAACAATTTCAATTATCAACTCAATCATGATTCTTCACTTTAATCACATGGAATAATATGAACAAATTCATCATTAAACCATTTATCAACATTTAATCAAGTAACCCAATAACCTTTCAAGGTTAAGAAAACTATCCCTTAATTTTCATCATCATCAACTCGTGATCACATTAACCAAAAAATTACACAAATCCATAAAGTGACCAATTACATAACCCCAATATCTCATCAATTTCATAATCACATCATTCTATTAATTAATTAACCATTTTATTAATCCAATTCAAAATGTGTTTTCCAAACATGGTGTAACATCCTATTACTGTTTTCAGGTATTCCTAAATCCCTATTTTTAATCATGCATTGGTTGGGTTTCACTTGGGGTTTCTTCGGGGGAAATTCTGAAATTTTTGGAAGTTCTTGGGCTAGTGCATAGTTGGCGCAGGGTTTTCCCAAACCGTGCACCCAGCTAAAGAAAACTGTGCAACCCAAGGAAGTGGATGTTTTCACTTTTGGAACACGATTTACAAACCATGTGGCCCATTTAAAACAGGTGCACATCTTGTGCACGGTTGGTCTAAATTGTTCACCTATACCCAGGAAACTGTGCGTATGGATTTTAATTAATCTGAAAATTGTTAAAAAATTCATAAACCCTCCTTTTTGACCCACGCTTAGGATCATTCAACCCCTACATGATTTCTATAGGTTTTGGGGCTCCCAAGAACCATTTTTTGTTTTCCAAACCCCTTCTAAGGCAGATCGAAGCTAGGCGATCCTTGTTTGGCCTCTTCCCGGTAAGGTTTCTCTTCCCAATCTCTATCTCCTACGATCTATCACTACTACAAAAATGGGCTTTATCAGCACTCAAAATGAGCTTTAACGGTGCTAAAAAAGCGTTGTAAATCTCAGCGCTGATAAAGGGGGGTCCCCTTTACCAGTGCTAAAAGAGAACTGCTAAATAGATTATTTATTAGTGCCTTTTTAGCACTAATAAAGGCTCCCTTTATCAGTACTAAAAAAGCACTGATAAATGTCATGCCTACTATAACATAAAATTCTGTAGCAGCACACCCAAACAAGACCTGCAAAAAAATCACCATATCAACAAGTATACCCATACAAAATTAACACATAATTCATAAGGTAATTACAGCAAGTATACCCATACAACAAGTATTCCCATACACCATTAACACATAATTCATAAGTTAATTAAATACATAAAGAATTCAATTTAGAATTCAATGGGTTGGGGGGCTGTTCAGGGGTTTGGAGTGGTTGTCCAAGGGGGTAGGGGGTGTCCAGGGGTGGGGGTGTCTGGGGGGATATAGGGGTGTCTAGAAGGATAGGGGTGTCTAGGGGGGTGGGGAAGTCTAGGAGGATGGGGGGTCTATCCAATGGGGGGTGGGGTGGTGTCCAGGGGGGTGGAGGTTGTCAATGGGGGTGGGGTGGCTGTCCAAGGGGGTTGGGGTGTCTAGGGGGTAGGGGTGTCCAGGTGGTGGGGTGGTGTCTAGGAGGGGTGGGGGTGTCGTCCAGGGGGGTTGGTGGGTGTCCAGGGGGTGGGGGTGTCCAGGGGGTGTGGGCTGTCTAGGGGGGGATTCCCATGGGGGTGTTTGGGGGGGTGGGGGTGTCCATGGGGTTGGGGGGCTTTCCAGGGGTGGGGGTGTCCAGAGGGGTGGGGTGTCCAGGGGGTGGGGTGGTGTCCAGGGGGGTGGGGGCTATCCAGGGGGTTGGTGGGGATTTCCAATGGGGTGGGGTGGTGTCCAGAGGGTGGGGTGACTGTCCATGGGGGTGGGGGTGTCCAGGGGGTGGGGGTGTCCAGGTGGTGTGTGGTGTCTAGGAGGTGTGGGGGCGTCCAGGGGGTGGGGGCGTCCAGGGGGTTGGGGGTGTCCAGGGGGGTGGGGTGGGGGGCTGTCCAGGGTAGGGGGCTATCTACAGGGGTGTCCAGGTGGTGGGTGGTGTCTAGGGGGTTGGGGGGATTTCCAGGGGGTTCTGGGTGTCCAGGGGGTCGGGGGTGTCCAGAGGGGTGGGGGTGTCCAAGGGGTGGGGTGGTGTCCATGGGGGTGGGGGCAGTCCAGGGGGTGATGGGGTTGTCCAAGGGGGTGGGGTGGTGTCCAGGGGGTTGGTGGGGTTTTCCAAGTGGGGTGGGTGGTGTTTGGGGGTGAGGGTGGTTGTCCAAGGGGTTGGGGGTGTCCAGGTGGTGGGGTGGTATCTAGGAGGGGTGGGGGTGTCGTCGAGGGGGTTGGTGGGTGTCCGGGGGTGGGAGTTTGTCCAGGGTGGTGGGGGGCTGTCTAGGGGGTGTCCATGGGGGTGGGGTGGTGTTTATGGGGGTTGACTTGTACATGTCACAAATTAACCATGGATCCTTCTTCTAAAGTATCAACATAATCTGAATGTGTTTGGTTGGATTTTTGTACGTTAGTTGTTGTTTTCACTTAAAATTTTGTCCATTTTAAACAAAAGAGAGACACTTTGAGTGATAATGGACACAACATACCTCGGATTGAGGATGGGTTGACTCATACATGCCACAAATTACCCATGGATCTTTCTTCTAAAGTATCAACACAATACGAATGTGTTTGGTCGGATTTATGTACGTCAGTTGTTGTTTTCACTTAAAATTTTGTCCATTTTAAACAAAAGAGAGACACTTTGAGTGATACTGGCCACACCATGCCTCATATTGAGGTGTGGTTGACTCATACACATCAAAATTGACCCATGGATCATTCTCCTAAAGTATCAACACAATCCTAATGCGTTTGGTCAGATTTCCGTATGTCAATTGTTTTCACTTAAAATTTTGTCCATTTTAAACAAAAGAGATACATTTTGAGTGATACTGGACACACCATGCCTTATATTGAGGAAAGGTTGACTCATAAACATCAAAAATGACCCATGTATCGTTACCCTAAAGTATCAACACAATCCGAATGCTTTTGGTCGGATTTTGGTATGTCAGTTGTTGTTTTCACTTAAAATTCTGTCCATTTTAAACAAAAGAGAGACACTTTGAGTGATACCAGCCACACTGTACCTCGGATTGAGGTAGAGTTGACTCATACACGTCAAAAATGACTCATAGATCGTTATCCTAAATTATCAACACAATATGAATGCGTTTGGTTGGATTTATGTATGTCAGTTGTTGTTTTCACTTAAAATTCTTTCCATTTTAAACAAAAGAGAGACAATTTGAGTGATATTGGTTACACTGTGCCTCTTATTGAAGCAGTTTTGACTCGTACACATCACAAATAACCCATGGATTTTTTCCCTAAAGTATCAACACAATCCGAATGCGTTTGGTCATATTTTTGTATGTCAGTTGTTGTTTTCACTTAAAATTCTGTCCATTTTAAACAAAAGAGATACACTTTGAGTGATACCGGTCACACCGTGACTCATATTGAGGTAGGGTTGACTCTTAAACATTAAAAATGACACATGTATTGTTATCCTAAAGTATCAACACAATACTAATGCGTTTGGTCAGATTTTCGTACGTCAGTTGTTGTTTTCACTTAAAATTATGTCCATTTTAAACAAAAGAGAGACACTTTGAGTTATATCGACCACACTATGCCTAGGAATGAGGAGGTTTTAACTCATACACGTTAAAAATGACCCATTTATCGTTCCCCTAAAGTATCAACACAATACGAATGCGTTTGGTCAGATTTTCGTACGTCAATTGTTGTTTTAACTTAAAATTCCATCCATTTTAAACAAAAGTGAGAAACTTTGAGTGATACCGGCCACACCGTGCCTCTAATTAAGGCGGGGTTGACTCTTATGCATCAAAAATGACCCATGTATTTTTCCCCTAAAGTATCAACACAATCTGAATGCATTTGGTCAGATTTTCGTACGTCAGTTGTTGTTTTCACTTAAAATTCTGTCCATTTTAAACAAAAGAGAGACACTTTGAGTGATGCTGGCCACACCGTGTCTCGGATTAAGGATTAGTTGACTCATGCACGTCAAAAATGTCCCATGTATCATTTCCCTAAATTATCAACACAATACGAATGCATTTAGTCAGATTTCCATACATCGGTTGTTGTTTTCACTTAAAATTCTGTCCATTTTAAACAAAAGAGAGAAACTTTTAGTGATACCGACCACACCATGCCTCGGATTGAGGTGGGGTTGACTCATACACGTAAACAATGACTCATGTATCATTATCCTAAATTATGAACACAATCCGAATTTTTTTGTTTGGATTTCCATATGTTAGTTATTGTTTTCACTTAAAATTATGTTCATTTTAAACAAAAGAGAGACACTTTGAGTGATACTGGCCACACTATGCCTCATATTGAGGCGAGGTTGACTTTTAAACATCACAAATGACTCATAGATTGTTCTCCTAAAGTATCAACATAATACTAATATGTTTGGTTGGATTTCCGTACGTCATTTGTTGTTTTCACTTAATATTCTGTCCATTTTAAACAAAAGAGAGACATTTTGAGTGATAACGGCCACACCGTGCCTCAGATTGAGGAGGGTTTGACTCATACATGTCAAAAATGACCCATGGATCGTTCCCTTAAAGTATAAACACAATCCGAATGCTTTTGTTCATATTTCCGTACGTCAGTTGTTGTTTTCACTTAAAATCTTGTCCATCTTAAACAAAAGAGAGAGACTTTGAGTGATACTGACTACATTGTGCCTCGGATTGAGGTGGGGTTGACTCATACACGTCACAAATAACCCATGGATCGTTTCCATAAATTATCAACACAATCCTAATGCATTTGGTCAGTTTTCTGTACATCAGTTGTTGTTTTCACTTAAAACTCTGTCCATTTTAAACAAAAGAGAGACACTTTGAGTGATACTGGCCCCACCGTGCCTCGAATTGAGGCGGGGTTGAATCATACACTTCACAAATGACCCATGGATCATTCTCCTAAAATATCAACACAATCCGAATGCATTTTGTCAGATATGAAGGTATTTTGGAGATTTTACTGGTTTTCTTATCTAAAGCCCAAAGAAAAGTGGTTCATCGTTATTGCATGTTGCTGGTGCATTTCATCTGTTAAAATGTAAAAATGAATCATTGGAGAAATGATGTTTTATTTAATAACAATTAAAATTTTCCTACAAACATTTACATACAAAAATGTTTCATCTTTTGATCCCCTTAACCCCTCTCAAAAATGACTGCCAATTGTACACGTCCCCAAGTCAGATCTTCATGATATTTGTGTACAATATTCCATTAGGTATGCAACCCACTCGTTTCTGAAAAAATCTATATCGTCTTGTGAGTATGAGGCTTTTTGACAGTCATAGTAGTACTACAAAATATATAAATAAATAATTAATAAATAATTTAAATGAAATAGTAGTTGTTTTTTAAAATACCTCTTTAGGGATGCTAGTTTGTTGATGAAAAATGATCTCTTTTATAAATTTACAAACATAATAACCACAATCATTATCATTTGTTTGTTTTTAAAACTACAAAAAAAATTGATCATTAGGATAATAAGTAACTTGTTTTGATATGTTTTAGGATAGTGAAATTTTATTATATATACCCTAATATTTGTCCAGACGTAGTACTTGCTCGCCTCCTTATGCTTAGCCCCTGTCCTCATTCCTTTTTTAGACGATAATGATACACCACCCTATCATAACAGAATCCTCATTAAAAGATAATATAAATTATATTACTTGATGTTTAGACCTAAAACATAGGATTTTGTTTCTTATAGATTCACAAACTCCATCATGTGTGGTCGGTTTGTTGGATATCCTTGCATTGAATACAAAAAATAAATCTTTGGAGTATCCAAGTTCACCACAATTAGCATCCAATGTTGTCTAAAAACACAAAAAGGAATAAGTAATAAAAGAAGTGAAAATATAATTGATATTCTTTAATCATAGAGTTTTACCCCTGCATGGTTGGTATTAAGAAGAGTCTGTCATCTGTAATATTTCTTTCAAATTTTTTCAGCAAGACATTAACTATTTCATCCTTTTTTTATGGCTCTAATTTCGTTAGTTGTGTTGATGTGGTATGAGAACTAACGAGTCTGAATTTTGGCTCATGGGAAAATTCCTTCAATTGTTTTTCATATATACGTCTGTCAATAATATAAAATGCATTTAGTCATAATTTTCATATTATATCAGCTTTTAGAAAATCAATTCATGAAAACATACCTCATATATAAATTTACAATTGTGCTGCCTAGCCAACCGTATTCAAGGATCTCATTTACATTTTCAGCAGCAACGAAATATTTAATTTCATCTTCGTGTATATTCTTTTAAAAAACCACTATATGACTACTACCACCTATTAGCTTCGTATCCACATGAGTCTTCAATGCTAGTAAATGTGGATAGAGAATAGGTGGTGTTATTGTGCTTTCAGTAGCTCTTTAGGATTGGTTGGTTGATCCTTTAGATGCTTTTGAGTCAACATTTCTTGTCACACCCTTCCCTTTCTCCATCTATAATAACATTCATTAGTTCAGACCCTTTTTTCATTAATTGTTAAAGGTTTATCTTGAAAAAAATGGAAATAAATACCTCTTTGTCCACATGTACTCTTACAAGTTGTGATGGCCATACAATGAATGTCCCAATATCCTTTTCAACTGTATGAATATCATCATCATCAAGTGGAATAGGTAGCTCTGCATTTGGCTCATGATCTATAGTAATCATCACTATTATATGATCTTTCGGAAGTGGTCTATTATGCATCTTGTCCTCTAGAATGTTGAACATTGTATCCTTCTCTACAAAGTGATAGGTGGGTGTTGAAATATATAAATCACAGTCATTATCACCCTATATAAGATCAGTACAGAAAAAGTATCAGTGTTTTTATGATTCACATTTCATGGGAACAATTATTAGAATATTGATTACCACAGCTAAGACAGTTATTTGAGGGGAATGGATCACCTCAAAGCTGGTGGGGTGGGGAGGGATCTTCACATGCTGGTTATTCCTAAGTTGTGTCTTCTCCTTGCTTCCCACCCATAAAAGTTGCTAGTAACTCTCCCTTCCATTGAAATCGTTCTTCAAGAGTTTCTATTATTTCTCTCATTTGTTTCATTTTTTCATCTCTATCATCGGTTTGTTTTTTTTTTTCTTAATATACTTGGGGTGTAACCCCAAACCCCGCACCTCTAACATGACCATATTATTCTGGTCGCTTCAAATCCATTGATAATAGGTCTGCATCCGCTATAGGAGTAGCTTATTCCTTTGACTATCGGATATAGGAAAATAACTAATTATTTTTATGTAATAACAATTTAAAACAAATATTTTTATCATGTCATACTTACACATATTTACCACACTTTTTGTGTGTTTTCATCTACTAGATTCCCTCCCTTATTCACACGTGCCTCCTTCTATAGAACATGACATGGGATGGAAGTGTCTTTGGTTTTAGACTCATCAATCTACATATAAATATAGAAAGATAATTATGATGTGGTTTCTTGGCACCTAACAATATTACTGTAAATTTAAAATACGTACCATTTTCTTTTCTAGTGAATCGTACCCCATCCTTTCTTTACGATAGGGGTATGTTGGTTTTGATGCACATTCCTTATTTTCAGTACTGAGTTACTATTTCATAAATGAAATATTGAAAATCAAAGTGATGAATAAACATATCCTCAAACAACGTATTATCATCCACAATGTACCTGAAACTTTTCATCCCCACGGTGGAAAATAAATGCATCCCATTCTTCTTGGGATATCAGGTGAGCATAGACAAGGGGTGGGTGTGGGTTTATTTTACCTTTGAAATCTTTTAGGTGACATTTTGTTAAAATAGTGTGAAAACCTCGATGAATCCTTCCTGCAAGCCTTAGTACATAATTCTTGTGTGAATCATCTACTATAAATGTACTCTGCAATAGATTGAGAAGATTAAGAGATTGTTTCATTATTTTATTTTCTAGTAAATTAAAGAAATAATATCATAATGTTGCCGTAATTTCTTCCCAGATCACAACCTTCATCCCATACACAACATGGTTCCGTGAATCTATGTCAATCAGCACGTGTTACTGAGTGAAAATTCCAATGTAACTACTAAACATAGCCTTGTTGGGATTCACATGTTGGCCTCATGCATTCCATCCGACATCAAATTTGATGCCTTTTCTTTTCACCTTAAGAACTTTAGCTAACACCATCAAACTATGACGCACCTGTGTTTTCTGTGACATCAGTACTTCATCCCTGACCATTTCATCAATATCAACATCATCTATATGTTCAAATGAAATGATAGCAATGACATGTGCTGATGGTTGTTGGACTTAAACACTAAGAGCAGCAACAGGTTCAGAAACTTGTTGTTTCTCTACACTGTGAACAGCCGCAGCAGCAGCAGCAACAACAACAACAACAGCTTGAGAGACTTGTTCAGCCTCGAGTTTAGGAGCACCAGAACATGCAGAAGTCATTATCTGCAAAAGTGGTTGAACAATTAATTTAGATTACATAAATTCAGTAATGATAAGATAATAACATGAGATAATAAGATCTATATTACAAACAAAATATAACCTGTTTATTGAACTCTCTTTATTTTTTTCAAAGGCTGAAGTGATTTGACACCTCTATCAATTATCCAAATCATTTCATTGTGGTCTCCTCTAACATATAAAACATCATCTACATTGGGACCGCTGTGAAATGATTGTGACGTACCACTGAAAGGATTGTCCTCAACTGAATTTTCATCAGACCCTTTAGTAGTTTTGGACGATAATAGAACAATCGACCACTTTCGGTTTGCGGGATCTGGAACATAAAATACTTATACCGCTTGTGATTCCATTATAAATTGTTTGTCTTTGTACCCTTCATTACTAAAATAAACTTTCACAAATCCCAATTCATCTATTTTAACACCACTATTGTTATCAACCCATTTTAATTGAAAAAATAAGCAATTGTAATGTCGTATAATCCAACTCCTATATTTGTTTGATAATGCAAAATTATGACATATTTTCATAAATTGGATTTCTATCCTTACTACCAGAAACATGCATCGCTTCAGCCACAAGTGTAACTCTACTATTTTGCATGGTAATATCTTCATCATGTTCATATATATAGAATGTATAACCATTAATTACATAACCATTGTAAGATAATACATACACACTTGGTCCGGCGGCTAGCCATCGAAGTCGTTCTGAAATTGAATTCAGATTTTCATCTAACTCCTTAAAAATATGGTCCTGAAACCATCCTATAAACTGCTGATTATGTGTATTTGATATCCATTTTTCATCCCTTGATGGATTCAACTACCTAAGAATTTCTTTGTGTGTTTCAATATATGGAGAAACCTCCCAACTATTATGCAAAACATAAAGGTGGTCCTTCTCCCAATCTATAATATTGATTATCACAACATCTCTTCCAGAAATTCCCTCACCCTCAATGCATCCAGTGTGACAAGATTTCTGGAGACCAATGCTTTCCACATCAGATAGGTATTCGGTACAGAATTCAATGGCTTCCTCAAAAATATATCGCTCCACTATACCACCCTCTGGCCGACTTTGATTTTTGATATACCCTTTCAAAATCTTCATATACCGTTCAATGGGGTACATCCATCTATAGTGAATAGGACCACAAAGTTGAATCTCTCTCACCAATTAAAGCATCAAATGACCATCATATCAAATAATGTTGGTGGGAAGAACATTTTTAATTCACATAATATTATGACAATTTCTCTTTCTATAGCTGGAAATTTCACCATGTCTAAAACTTTGCTACATATAGCTTTGAAAAAGAAATAAAGTTTGTTTAACGTATGAAGAACATTCTTGGGAAAAATGAAACGTAAATCTATAGGAATTAAATCTTGCATCAAAACATGGTAGTCATGTGATTTCAAACCTTTTAACTTCAAATCATTCATTGAAACAATGTTCTTGATATTTGATGAATACCCCTATGAAACCTTTACATCATTTAAGAAGTTTCAAAACTGATATCTCTCCTCCCTAGAAAGAGTGTAAGCATCTTGAGGAAGAAACATTCAATTTTCACCCTTCACGGGTGCCAAATCTTATCGTATTCCCATGTCAACCATGTCCAACCTTGCCTTAATTACATACTTTGTTTTTCTAGGTGAATTTAGCAACGTTATGATAACACTATCAAATAAATTTTTTTCAACATGCATCACATCAAGAAAATTTCTGACGTAAAAACAATTTCAGTATGGTAATTCAAAAAAAATGATCACTTTTTTCAATCGATTTTCATAAGGTTTTTCGAAAATGGTTTACCAAAAATAGTGTTCACATATTTTACTTTCTCAAATAGATGATCACTTGTTAGTGTAGATGGTGTTGTGCATTGTTCTTAACTTCCATTGAATGATGTCATCCAAGATCAGTACTTATGCTGACAAGGTATAAATCTATGATGTCCTAGAAACACGGATTTCGATGAATGTTTTAACCTAATTGATTTTGTATCTTCTTCACGCATGGGACACCCCTAATTTACTTTAATGTTATAGCCTGAAAATTTTCCATAAGCAGGGGAATAATTTATCGTCCTATACAGCATCGCTCTCAATGTAAAGTATTCACTTTTATAAGAATCATACAACATAACACCTGAATCCCACAATAACTTCAAATCCTTGATCAAAAGATACAAATAAACATCAATATCGTTAGATGGTTATTTTGGTCTTGATATAAGCATAGATAACATGATGAATTTATGCTTCATGCGTAAACAGGGTAGCAATTTATAATTTACCATCATAACAGGCTATGTACTGTGAGTGATGGTTTGAAAACCAAAAGGATTCACTCCATCTGTAGATAACGCAAGACGAAAGTTTCTAGGATCTTTTCCAAATTCAAAATACTCATGATCAATTATCTTCTATTGAGGAGAGTCGTCCAGGTGACGTAATTTCCCTTATTTATTTCTTTTATCTGCATTCCATGACAATTGTCTTGCAGTTTCTTCACTTCCATATAGATGCCTAAACCTTGGAATGATTGGAAAGTACCATACAACTTTCGTAGAACTGGATTCATCTTTCTTGTATTGAGAAGCACAACACTTTGGGCATTCTTTAAGTTATTTGTTCTCTTTTCAAAATGGTATACAGTCTTTCGGGCAGGCATTTATTCTTTTAGAAATCATACCCATCGAGAGTAGCATTCGTCTAGCTCCATATGTCCGGTTTGGGAGCTCATTATCTTCCAGGATCATGTCATTCAAGAGAGAAAGTAGTTACGTAAAACTGACATCACTCCATCCATTGCCTACTTTCAATTTATACAACTTCAGTACAACTGACAATGCTGTATATTTAGTGCAGGCAGCATACAATGGCATCTTTGCACAACTCTTTAACTTCTCAAACAATTTTGGGAAATCACAGAGTTCATCTTCAACTGTCCTTGTCATTTCTTCAATATGATCTTCATCATCATTGACATCTGTAATCACATCCTCCATACAGTCTTCTTAATTATCCATATTTGTATTCATATCTGATGATCCATAAAATGCAGTTTTATCCCATCCAGTAGCTACATTCGCTTTTTCTCCGTGTTTATTCCAACATTTATAACTTGGATCTATTATGTGACATATCAAATGTTCTTCCAACTCCTCTGGAGTAATTAGTCTATAATAGAAACAATGTAAACACGGACAAAGGATTTGAGAAGAATACTTTGCGTAATCCTTTGCAAACTTGATGAACTCTTTCACTCTATTCTCACACTCTATTGTCAAACGATTAGAATCCATCCAATATTTATTCATATCCATCCTATTTGAATATCGAATATTAGTATTTATGATTCAAATACACAAAACAAGACTTCCAAATACATTAGAACAGAACCACTTCCTTATAAAAATAAGGATTAATAGAGCCTAACCATTTCCAATAAAGATTTGGAAATCAACAGAACTAGGATAGACCCCCTATCAAAATCAACACACTTTCCAACCCCCTTACCAATAGTTCTAGTACCCACCACCCTTGTATAAAAACATTAAACATCATTTTAACCACCCCTACCATCCACCTCATTCATAATAAAATAATCGCATTAAATAGCCCAAAACTAGTGACCAAACTCAAATAAAATGAAAACAAGGATATAATTTTGATGAGAAAACTAATATAGTGGATACATTTCCAAACACAAAGGGGTTTGCAGGGGAAACAAATAATCTAGGTTAATCCAAAATTACTATGTAATATCATAGTTTTTGTTACCCAAATTAACATAATAAATAGAAAATTAAGGTTAGTGAACATAAATTATATCATGAACATCTAAAGAATTTGAAATAACTCTCCCTCACTAACATGGGGCTCTACCAATGCCTACTATATACCTAGAAAATAATTGAAAAAAATTAGGAAAAATAGTTTCTTGTACCTATTTATAATAGTACTACAAGAAAAGTATAATGAACATAGATCGTACCTCCAAACACTCCTGGAGCCTCCTGGTAAAAAGACTCTAGTGACTACAACTATCTGAGATTCTAACCACTAACTTCCCAATATAGGAGTTGTCTACGTAGGGGTAGTATTAGTAGAACCAAACCAAAGTTCCATCCACCTCATGCTACTCCCTGATCTCCTCCATCACTTTAGTGTTGTACAGACCTCCACCACTAGAAAAGTGCCATATAACCACGGTTTCAAACCATGGGTATAGCCCATTAAACCGTGGGTATAGGTTATACACATGGTTTGATGAACCATGGGCTCCTGAGGCGTCGGGATTTCCCTATACCCACAGTTTTATAGAAACCGTGGGTATATGCCACTGAAATTTTAACTTACCCACGGTTCACCAGAACCGTGGGTATAAATTTTTACAGTAGAAATTAGATACCCACGGTTAAGTAAACTGTAGGTATAGAGGGTTTTTCAGCAGAATATTTACCCACGGTTTAAAAATCGTGGGTATAGAGGGTTCTACAGCAGTATATTTACCCACGGTTCTCAAACTATGGGTATATATTATTTTCCCAGAAATAGCAGCTGCCCCACTAGACAGACTCCCTACAACCCCTCCCTTCCCCCTTGGATAGACCCCCCTCCAACACATCCCCTCCCCCTTTGCACGCCCCCACTCTCCCCTCTGGACAGAACCCCCTTGCACACCCCCCCCTTGACACCCCTGGACACCCCCCGGGACCCCCATCCCCCCCCCCATCCTGCACCCCCACTACCCCCCAGTACCACCTGCACCCAGAACCCCCCCCCCCCCCAACACCCCCCTGCACCCCCAGTACCACCTACACCCACCCCCCCATCCCCCCTGTACCCACCCCCCCCCCATCCCCCCTGCACCCAGCCCCCCCACTACCCCTTGCACCCAGGTCCCCCTCCCCCCCCCCCCACCTGCACCCCCATTATCCACCCCCCCCCCCACCTGCACCCCCACTATCCACCCCCCCAACCTGCACCCCCATTGTCCCCCCCCACACCTACACCCCCACTGCCCCCCCCCCCTCCTGGACGCCCCCCTGCACCCCCAGTACCACCTGCACCCCCCCCCATCCCCCCTGCACCCAGCCCCCTCACTACTCCTTACACCCAAGTCCCCCTCCCCCCCACTACACCCCCACTTTCCACCCCCCCCCCCCCACCTGCACCCCCACTGCCCCACCTGCACCCACCCACTCCCCCCCACTACCCCCTGCACCCAGGTCCCCCCCCCCCACCTACACTCCCACTATCCACCCCCCCCCCACCTACACCCCCACTACCCCCCCCTCCTGGACCCCCCCCCCTGCACCCCCAGTACCACCCTGCACCCAGCCCCCCATCCCCCCCCACTACCCCCTGCAACTAGGTCCCCCTCCCCCCCACCTGCACCCCCACTACCCCCTCCCTCACCTGAACCCCCACTCCCCCCCCCCCCCCTCATGGACCCCACCCCCCCCCCCCCCCGCACCCCCAGTACCACCTGCACCCAGCCCTACACCCAGCCCCCCCATCCCCCCTGCACTCAGACCCCCATCCCCCTCACTACCCCCTACACCCAAGTCCCCCTCCCCCCCACTGCACCCCCGTTGTCCCCCCCCCCCCCCCCCCACCTACACCCCCACTGTCCACCCCCCCCCCCCCCCCCCCACCTACACCCCCACTACCCCCCCCCCCCCTCCTGGACACCCCCCCTACACCCCCAGTACCACCTGCACCCAGCCCCCCCATCCCCCCTGCACCCATCCCTCCCTCCCTACACCAAGCCCCCACCCCCCTGTGAAACCACTATGAAACAATGCAAACTAGAATGAAAAAACAATGGAACCACAATGCATTGTTTTCACCAGTTAAAACATAAGCCGAGCTGGACAAAGTGTTCAAAGTAGAAAAAAGTTCTTATTAGAAAAGTCCTAAATAAATTTTTAATGACAAAGCATCAAAATCATTTATCTCTTATTGAAGCCAAAAAAATTCTGATAGAGGATGCAAAAAATACAGCCTTCCTACACTGGAGTGTGGTCAACCGGATCGGGCTACACCAATCCAACAAACTCCCTTGTTGCATCCCTTGATGAGAAGAAGGTTAAGAGTTCCCTTTTTTCTCTAAATCTTGAGAGTATGGCTAGTACTCACGGGTTCACAAATAAATTCTTTATGTTCTACTAGGACATAGTTCATGATGAGATCCTTAATGCTATGAGGGGTTTCTTTAACCACGCATCAATGCCCTATGGAATCAACTCCAATTTTATTGCCCTGATCCCAAAGAAGGAAAATTATATGGATGTAAAGGATTTCAGACCTATTGATATTGGGAATACCTTTCCAAAAATCATTAGAAAAATTATTACTATGAGGTTAGGTCCCATTGCTCGTGGGTTTATCTCTTCAAATCAGTTTGGCTTTATCCCTGGTAGAAATATTCAGAACTGCCTTTGAATGTGTTAACATCATGAAACGAAAGGTTAAACATGGGAACTTTGATTTAAAGCTTGATATCTCAAAGGAATTTGATACAATAAAGTGGAGTTTTATTTTTGAAATGCTCAGAAGGTATGGACACCCCCATGCACCCCCATTCCCTCCCTAGACAGCCCCCTTGCACCCCCCTGGACATCCCCCTTGCACCCCCCTTGCACCCCCCTTGGCCCAGTCCAGCAACATCCATGGGGTAGCATCTTCCAGCCAAGAGAGAAGGGAGTAGGAGGAGGCGAGGAAACATTCCGATCATTGCCCCGCTGGAAGAAATTGTGATTATTCAGTCTCAACATTGATCAAAAGACTCATGGAATACTATCACAGAGCTGATCATCCATCAGATTCCCCATTGTTGTAGAAAGATCCAACTACACTATATGAGGTGTGTGTTGTTTACTGTTCTCACACAAAAAAAAGATAATATAGAATAATTTTCTCTACAAGGGTCAAAACACTCATCCGATCATCAAGATCATAAAAATATTAAACTCTGAAGGAAACTTTTCCAAATACAAATATCATTATAAAATTATTATAAAGTCTTCTTATTGTCCAACATTTACTATGATGTCCCTCGAGTACTTAGATGGTCCTTGTAGAATACAAGTAGCAAATTTCACCCTCATCTCCAATGTTGTCTACAGGTGACTAAATATTTTCATGAGAGACTCAATCAAGAGATTTGCTACTTGAGGTCCTCCCTTCCCATTAACTATGGGTAGGTAATGTATCTAAAACTCTATCTAGGTATCATACATCAAATTCCGACAGGACTGCGAACCGTCACGGAGTGTCATCCTAGAGTAGGGTCAAATCACGGTGTGACCACGGTGTGACCGTGGCATGACTGTGGCGTGACACCCCCCCCCCTAGACACCCCTCCTGGACAGCCCCCCCCTGGACACCCCCCCCCCCCCGACAGACCCTAGACACCCCCTCCTAGACACCCCACATGCACCCTCTCCCTGCCCTGAAAACCCCCCCAGATAGCCCTTGGATGCCCCCTGAACAGCCCCCCTAGACACCCTACCTGCACCCTGCCCCCTACCCTACAGACCCCCCCAACCCCCCCCCCCGGATAGTCCTTGGACACACCCCCTGAACAGCCCCTCTTATACACCCCACATGCACCCTATCCCATGCTCCTGATAGTTTCATTCATAGGAATACAATGGTTATTAATCCACCAAACCAACAAGTTACATTTAATCGGGATTTCTTTACACCAGTACAGATTTTCACCACGAGTGATACCATTTGGAATCTGATGTATAGACCTGTAAATCTTGGATAGGAAAACCCCCATTGGAGACTTTGTGAAGACTAAACATTCAATTTAAGAAGATGTAATAATGTTATCAAAACATTCACTTTGATGGTGGTTAAAAACAACCTGTGTAAAATAGGGGTAACAACATGCCTTGGCAAACAAAATGTTGGGATTCGGATAGCCTGGAAATCCAAGAGGGGAACCTGCCTAGTTGTCGAACCAGATAATTATGTTTCCTCATTCCATAATCCACCGAGACTGCTTCTTGAGAACCAGAATGTTCCCATGCAACTCCTTCCACATCCATGCGACTTTCCCCCTAGATCCTCAATGTCAGATCAATACTTTGACAAATATGAAATTTCCCCATAGAGAATGACCTTAAAGAACCTCCCAATAAAACTTAGCTTGCAGAATGTGTATTGATCCCTCCACACTGCATAAGTTGATACCACCATCTACCACTAGTCTGGCCATCCTCATCCACACAACCCAAGGAAAATCTTCCCTCCCCATGAGAATACAATATTAAAGAAGTCATTATCTTTTCAATATTCCCCAACACCACTTTCTAAGCCATTAGGACTGATAACACATGAATCATAATGGAGATAAGGATGAAATTCACTAGCGCGATTCTTCCAAAAAAGGATAAAAAGCGGTTCTGGCAGTTAGTAATACAACTTGTTATTTTATTATAAACCCCCTCACAATTACTGATACATAATCTCCATGGGTAAAAAGGAGAACCATGGTAATCCGGAAAAAAATGCCTTCATCTGCATGATTTGGATCTCTTTTCTTCCCTTTCTGGATTGAATGTTAATATTTTGAAGTCCCTAATATTTGCGGATGGTATCTCTCATTATGTTTGTGATTCTATTGAGGCTGTTATAGGGTTTAGGAAGGGGTCTCTTCCTCTTTGTTATCTGGGAGTTCCCCTCATCACTTCCAAGCTTAGATCTTATGCTTGTGTGGTCTTGGAAGAGAAAATTTTTCGAAGAGTTAAAGTTTGGACTAATAACTCTCTCTCCTATGTTGGGCGGTTACAGCTAGTTCAGTCTATTATTTTTAGTATGAAAGCTTATTGTTGTTATCACTTTATTTTACCCAAGAGAGTGGTTAAATCCATTAAAGCCACCCTTAGGAATTTTCTTTGGAAAGGTCCTTCACTGGCTTCTTCTGGGGGTGGCCTGCTATTTTTTCTGTGATGGAGGTGTGGTTTGGATGGGGGATAGAGTACTGGTTTTTCATGATGATTGTTTTGGCTCTATGTAGTGGTAGTGGTTTTCTGGTGTATGGGGTGCCTGTTTGTTGTGGATCTGGGTGCGGGCTGGTGATGTGCAGGGGCTAGGGTTTTTTCTATTTTGGTTGGTGTTTATGGCTGGTTTGGGTTGAAGTGGCTGGTGAGGGTTGGAATTTAGGTGGAAGGTGGCTGGAAGGGGGATGGTGTAGGTTGGAACAGGTAGTATGGGGTTGTTTTGTAGGTGGCAGGCGGTTGGTGCAGGCTGGAATGTAGGAGGCTGGGGGCTGGTGCGGTGGCTGGTTCAGGCTGGAGTGGTTGGTGCGGGCAGGAAGGCAGGCCGCAGGGGGATGGAAGGGGGTTGGTGCGGGCTGGAATTGGTGGCTGGGGTTGTTTTACAGGTGGCAGAGGGCTGGCATGAGTGTTTTGTAGGAGGCTGGGGGGTGGGGGCTGGTGTGGTGGCTGGTGTGGGCTGGATTGCAGGTGGTCGTGGCGTGACCGTGGCGTGACCGCAGTGTGACCGCGGCGTGACTGCGATGTGGCCACGGTGTGACCGCGGCGTGTTGGCCTAGTCCAGCGACATTTGCAGGGCAGCATCTTCCGGCTAGGAGTGAAGGGAGCAGGAGGAGGTGAGGCAACATTCCGGTCGTCACCCCGCCGGCAGAAATTTTGATTAGTCAGTCTCAAAATTGATCACAAGACTCGTGGAATACTATCACAGAGCTGATCATCCATCAGATTCCCCATTGTTGTAGAAAGCTCCAACTACACTATATGTGGTGTGTGTTGTTTACTGTTCTCACACAGAAAAAAAAAGATAATGTAGAAGCATTTTCTCTACAAGGGTCAAAATACTCATCCTATCATCGGGATCATAAAAATATCAAACTATGAAGGAAACTTACCAAATAGAAATATCATTATAAAAGTATTCGTAAGTCTTCTTATTGTCCAACATTTATTATGATGTCCCTCGAGCACTTAGATGGTCCTTGTAGAATACAAGTAGCAAGTTTCACCCTCACCTCCAATGTTGTCTACAGGTGACTAAATATTTTCATGAGAGAATCAATCAAGATATTTTCTACCTGAGGGCCTCCCTCCCCATTAACTATGGGTAGTTAATGTATCTAAAACTCTATCTAGGTATCATACATCGAATTCTGATAGGACTTCGAACTTTCGTGAGGTGTCATCCTGGAGCAGGGCCAAATCACAGCGTGACCGCGGCGTGACCGTGGCATGACCGCGGCGTGACCGCGGAGTGACCACGGCATGACCGTGGTGTGTTGGCCCAGTCCAGCAAAATCCGCAAGGCAGCATATTCTGTCCAGGAGCGAAGGGAGCGGGAGGAGGCGAGGAAACAATCTGGTCGTCGCCCCGCCTGCAGAAATTGTGATTAGTCAGTCTCAACATTGATCACAAGACTCATGGAATACTATCACAGAGCTGATCATCCATAAGATTACCCATTGTTGTAGAAAGCTCCAACTAAACTATATAAAGCATGTGTTGTTTACTGTTCTCACATAGAAAAAAAAAAGATAATGTAGCAGCATTTTCTCTACAAGGGTCAAAACACTCATCCGATCATCTGGATCATAAAAATATCAAACTCTGAAGGACAGTTTTCCAAATACAAATATCATTATAAAAGTATTCTCAAGTCTTATTATTGTCCAACATTTACTATGATGTCCCTCGAGCACTTAGATGGTCCTTGTAGAATAAAAGTAGCAAGCTTCACCCTCATCTCCAATGTTGTCTACAGGTGACTAAATATTTTCATGAGAGACTCAATCAAGAGATTTGCTACCTGAGGGCCTCCCTCCCCATTAACTATGGGTAGGTAATGTATCTAAAACTCTATCTAGGTATCATACATCGAATTCCAATAGGACTGCGAACCACCGCGGGGTTTCATCCTGGAGTAGGGCCAAATCACGGCATTACCGCGACGTGACTGCAGCGTGACCACGAAGTGACCGCGGCGTGACCGCGGCATGACCACGGCGTGACCGCGGCGTGACCACAGCGTGACCACAGCGTGACCACGGCATGATCGTGGCATGACCACAGTGTGACCGCGGCGTGACCGCGATGTGACCGCGGTCCAGTGACATCCGTGGGGCAGTATCTTCCGACTAGGAGCGAAGGGAGCGGATGAGGCACATCTACTATATTTCATTTCATCTTTACTATGCTTGGATTCTTCTCCAATATTTTCATCAAAGATGACCCTTGATAGAGAATCTTTAAAATAAATTACCTCATAGGCTGGATGAGACACATCTACTATATCAGTCTATAAGATAGTATTTTTCACCTTCTCTTGAATGGGAAGAATAGGGACACTAACCTCTCTACCATAGGAAACTAATTTAAAAACGGGATCATCCAAAGGGGGCGATTATTGCATCCAAGTCTTGATTGGTTGGATTTTTGTAAAATATATGAGGCATGAATGAGGTATGTTTGATTAAAGAGGCATGGGATTTGTCAAGAATACTGGCATGAAGATCTATTGCATGAAGATGTGTTGAAAATTTATATATAAAGAGTGAATTTGATGTGTTAACATAAAGAAGAAGTCTTGGAAGGGGACCAATGGTGAAGGTATGCATGGAATAATTTCATAATGAAATGACATTCATGATTTGGAGATATTGATATGTGTTTGGTGTCTCGAACAAGGGATTAATCACCCCCACAAACAATTAATTAAAAAAGTATCAGAAAATAAATAAAATTTCGTCATGAACCATCTGTATGTCGAACATCCATGCCGAAGGAAAAGAATATAAAAAAATAAACATAGTAAAAGAAGAAAAAAATGAAACATATTATCAATCCCTCAACTACCCCGATCTCCCTCCCCTGCAAAGAAAACCGCGTAATCACCTCCAGTGCCCTTCTAGCCCCCTTCGCAGAATATAAGTACCCTCCGTCTGTAGAAAGTGGTAAAAGTCCTAAGTGGCTGATGTGATAAAGAAAATAAAATAAAAACTCAGCTATAACATACATGTCTCCTCTTCCCCAGCACCAATGAGTGGGCTACTCGTGTCATTATAGACAGAGCTTCAGCAGGATTCTTCCCATGTTTCCCAGATTTTTCACCCTTGTATTTCCTAGACATATACATTATGAAAAGGTGTTTGTACAGGTAATGTTTCTACGAATAGTTCCAGTGTAATCATTTCTAGTCTAAGAACTAATAATGTAATCACTGCTACTGTAATGATGTCAGTATAAACATTGTTTGTGTGAATACTACTCCTATAAGAAATACTAGTTGAGTGTTTCTACTAATGAAGCCAAATGTGTAAATATGTAAACTTTTCTGGTGTAAGAATTGTTGTTAGTATGGGCTTCTAGTGTAATCACTCCTAATATAAAGGTTATAGTAGAAGTCGTGATAATTTAAGAAATTCTACTTAACCATTTCTAGTCTTATTCTAGTGATAATAATGTAAATATGTATTTGAACCTGTTTTTGATGGTGTCAAATATTGGAATATTGGGATTGATCATCAATTTCCTTGCGTTTAATGCTACTACTAAAAATAACATAACCTTCATAATAGGATTGGGAAAATTCTTAGATGTTTTATGTTATAAAAATTCAAATATTAAATAATATAGGGGTAATAACTGCCTAATGTTTATGCTCTCGTAAAAACACATCTTAAACATCCATGTCATACAGGCACAATAATTATGAGAATGATTTCTTTAAATGAAATATTAGTAGAGATAAATATAAAATCATCCGTACTCACTAGATTATAATCCACTTTTAGTCATCATTCTGTGGAAATTAAATCCATGGTCTTCTTTTCCTTTTCTAAGAAAATCTTGCATGACATAGTCATATATGTTGATATCAGCACACCCTTGTCTTCTTGTTACCCTGCACATGTACAGAATATAATTAATATGATTAGAATACAAATTGAAAGGTGTTTAAACTATATGCATAATTCATTTCCATAGTTTAAACTGGTTGTAGAGTTCATTATGCATACACGTTCATTTGAATACAAATTGAAAGGTGTTTCTTTTATTGTGCTATGAGTAATTTGAATGTAATAATAATTGTATTTTAAACAATATACACACATAGCTTACTAAATACAATCATAGATAGAAAACAACCATGATAATTATTTGAAAACGCATGTAAAAAACACACCTTAGTGAAACATACCTTCAGGCAAGACAATATCCATGGAATCCCATACCTGCAACCCAGCTACAAATAACGTCATGAAACCAA
Organism: Viscum album; assembly: GCA_963277665.1. Classification (NCBI taxonomy): domain Eukaryota; kingdom Viridiplantae; phylum Streptophyta; class Magnoliopsida; order Santalales; family Viscaceae; genus Viscum; species Viscum album. Next base: position 1,200,438,162 of record OY728119.1, on the reverse strand, counting down.
GCCACCCCCCTACACCCCCCCCCCTGCACCCAGCCCCATCCCCCAGCACCCACCCCCCCCCCACCCCCTCACCCCTCCCCATGCACCCAACCCCACCCCCCAGCACCCAGTCCCCCCTCCCCCTGCACCCAACCCCCCCCCCCCCCCCCCCCCCCCGCACCCCGCACCCCCTCCCTACACCCAGCTCTACCCCCTTGCACCATCCCCCCCAGCACCCATCCCCCCCAAGCACCCATCCACACCCCCTACACTCATCCCCCCTCCCCCTGCACCCATCCCCCCCCCCCCTCCCCACCCTCCCCCTACACCCAGCCCCACCCCCCCCCCCCCTACACCCATCCCCACCCCCTACACCCAACCCCCCTCCCCCCTCCCCCTTCACCCTTCTTACAAAGCTACCTATAAACCCAAAAAAATATCTAACATTTACCATATCATTCAGGGACATGGGATCTCAAAAAACCCAACCAGTTAAATCAATATAACAGCTTCAGATTTTAAAAAATGCAAATTTTAGAAATAAAAACTGAGGAATATATTTCTTTTTTACCTAAATTAATTTAGACTTGTCAATTAAATAATTTATAAAAAAAATAAAGAGATAATAAATGGAATCCAATGTCACTATATGGGATATCATTTAGAGATAAGTATTCTATGGTAATAAGGGCATAACTTACCCATATTCATGACTAAGGATTCTAATGTTATATTTATGTAAATGCATGTGAAAATGTATGCAAAACTTTTCAGAAGAAAGAAAATTAACCATTCTCATCCATACAAAAATTCAATTCAAGTTCTTAAAGTACATACATAAGTCTCCCTAATAATTCAAAAATGGAGGGGATTAATATCCCCCCCATCACCAACATCCCCATCCCCATGTCCATTCCAATCATCATCAATATCATCATCATCATCAACAACATCGTCAGCAGCCTCATCACCAACAGCATCATTAACAGCATCAATAACATCCTCACCACCAACAGCTCTATCACCACTGCCTTCGTTGCCACTACGACCCTCATTGGCATCACCCGATACATCATTTAAAGAGCGCATTGATGCTATATATGATTCAAAAGTAGAAATAGCCTCTGATGGAAGCAACTGACTCAAAACTTCCATAGATTTCATGAAATGTTCGGTCATCAGCTTACTTCTTTCATGCTCCTTTAAAACTATATTATTTGCCTCAACTACTTCAGCACAAGCGATTTCCATCTCAAAGTTCTGGGAGGCTTGAGAGGAGCCCGATGAAGACCAATACTTATAGGGGACGATGTTTTTCCCTGGTCGACGTCGTACTCTCCCTGGGTGCTCCTCACCTAATACCTGACTTAAATGATCATGTGGCCTGAAGTTGTCATCTTCCTTACCATCGAGGTCCTCTAAGGCATACTGTTGAAATTATAAACATATTAAATTATGAATTTCGTATAAATATTTACAATATAAATAAAAAACCTTAAAATTTTATCTTGTGTCTGTGCATTTACTACACTTCCATCCTTTTTCTTTCTACTGGAGAAAAATAATTTGGCACGAGGTACAGGACCTTCAATGCCCAATTTATCTTGCTACAAATGAGAAATGAAAAAATCTAGATTAGTGCCATATATGATAAATGAACAAATCTGACCTATGTCTATTCAATAATATTTTCAGTATAACATCCTGTATAACATCACAATACCCGGTTAAAGTACCTGGTGCTTTTAATGATCGGGCATTTTAGTGCACCCCAATGTGTGCAAATATGTCATTGAATCCTTATTATTTATGTTTTGCTCTGACACTTCCTAAAAAAATTCCAATACAAGTAATAAGAGTTAGATTTTATATGTCAACCATTAAAGATTGAGATTAACTTAAACTTAGCAGTCTTCCAATGTGCAATCATTTTTTCATATTGACTTTTTGGACAGTCGGGGAATATGGGTACCCCCTCTAAGTCAGTACCAACCCTTCTCTTCCAACCAACATACAAATCATGCTTGTATGAGTGCTAGAAATTTCCAACATCCATCAACATTGCTGTCTTAGAAGCTTCTCCATTGGGAAAGTTAAACCGAATCTGTAATGAACATGTTATTTCATTTAAATACACCAATAATATAGATATGACTTTATATAATTTTCTTACCCATATTTTCTCCCATGGTTTGTCCTTAATCTCTTTACTGATATGTCTCCATGATACCAGTTCCACCGGAATGATATCGTGATACTTGGCCAAAGTGGCCATGAAACTTATACACTGCGTTGCAGTTGGACCTACCATCTGATTTTGTCGATTGTAATCCACCATTAGCTGTTTTTGGTGATTCCAAACTTCCTTCATCCGAGTTCACCCACGTCACCTAGTAGAAGATCCCACTGAATAATAAAAATAGGGGGGGAAGAATAATTAAGTCATGGTACAACATGACAAAAATAAAGTGATATAATTTGAAATAGTTATAATCAAAAAACCGTCTGAATATTGCTCAATAGACTGTGCTGAATCTGTGGGTTGTCCTAACTCAGCAGCCTCTGCAGGAAGTGTCTGTTCTAGTGCATGATCTAGGTGACCTTCATGCACTGGAGTAGAAGATAATGGAATAGAATCATCAGATGTTGGCTGGACGGTAGGAATTTGAGGCGGTGTAGACACGGCAGCATATGGGTAGTATGATGGGGGATACATCATTGGATATGGATATGGTAAAGGTGGAAACATTTGTGGAGTCGGTGTAGTCATGGCATGTGAATAAGGGGGTAGTTGAGATGATGATGGAGGCATGGATAAAAACATCCCCAAAGACTCAAGAGGATGAAAAGGTGTGGTGGAAGGGGTGTCCGATGGTAGGTCAGTGTGGAAATGGGTATGGTGGGTGCTCCGTCTAGGTCTAGGAGCATCCCCACTCATACCCATGCTAACCGGATTATGAGTCAAATCTGGTGGAACTTAATGTCCCTAAAAATTTGATAAAGAATATTAACATGAAATTATATGTAATGCAGAAAAAAAAACATTACAATTATAATACTCACTGATGGAAGCGAAGGCAACGCACGCTCACACCCCGGTCGATCGAGATCAAATAGTCGCTTCCTTCGACCTTCTGTAGTATTTGGCATAATCTAAATAAGAATGAAATTTAAAGTTTTTAGAAATAGTTTTTACAAATCATTCATACAACTTACATCTATCAGTGATTCATGAGAGGAACCAATTTGACTTCTTTTAATTGTACAAATGATTATAAGGAAATTACTAACACAGTTTTTAAAATTACATTATCATGTTATACATTTTTTTAAAACAAGATTTAAACCAATTTTTGTACATTGAAATAAATCCAATTTAATGAAACGACACCAAAAAATAAAAAAAAATAAACATTTCATTCCAAACTGAAACATAATTAAAGTAATTATAGTAATACTAACCTGAGAAACTCATGTCAATATAAACTGAATGAACAGTGAACATATATGGTTGATTCTATATATTATCGACCACTACTTCAGGTTCAACATCAACTCTTACAATGGGACAATTTGATTCATCAAATGAAATATTTTGGCCAACACCAACAGGGACGTCAATGGTGGCAATTTCATCACCATCATCATGAAAAATATTTCTGGGGATTACTTCATTAATGACACCATAATTGGGTCCCAGATGATCTTTCACATAAAACACTTATTTAGCCATTGATTCCAAAATGTATGGTTCATCGGTACGTAGGCATCGACTCATATTAATAACTCTAAATCCACATTCATCAATAAATGTACCATGATGTCTCATTGAATCAAACCATTTAAATTTCATCATAGTGACTCTACCTTGAGATTAGTAATCCAATAACAATATTTTATCAACTAGCCCATAATAATACACATCTTCATATCGAGGCCGACTATCTGATACACTGGTATAATAATCTATTATAGCGGTTAACATAACGCCATCATGTTGTGTTCTCATTTTCACTGCTCGATCTGTTGTAACAAATTTATACCCATTGATTATTAAAGATTTACATTCACAAACCAAAGAATTAGGACCAAAAGCCAAAGCTCTCAATTCTTGAGAAACGGAGTCAATAGGTACACTCAACACCTTAAATATATATGAATAATACAATTAAATGGATATCTATTTTTTTAAACCAATTAAAGTAATGGTAATACCTTTGATTTCAACCAAGCAGGAAACTCTAGGCTATGAAAAGCCTCTCTACTTCTCAAAGATAAAGATCGATGAACTCTACTTATAATTTGTTTATGTTCCCTACATAAAATGTTAATAAAAGTGTAAGGTATATGTGAAATTTCATAATATGAGATAACATATAAATATCCAAATTACTTACTTGATATAGTCATCGAACAAACCACAGTTAAACAAGACTGTGCGATGTGCCATCTCCCGCTCTTCAAGGCTCAATGTAGCCAATGTATAAGACCCAAAAATTCCTCCTATTTGGGGAAGAGATAGAAATGAGGGCTCAATTTCCCCATACTGGTCATCTTTATTTCTCATTGGCTAATTATGTCTTGTGGTGACATCAGAAAAATACATTGAACAAAAATCCATACATTCTTGAGCCAGATAACCCCTCACAGTCGAACCTTTAGGATAATTCTTGTTTCGAACATATGATTTCATTGTGCACATATTTCTTTCAGTAGGATACATCCACTAAAAAGCAACGGGTCCCCAAAGAAGTGTTTCAGCTGGAAGATGAACCATTAAATGCAACATGCAAATGAAAAAGGATGGAGGAAAAATCTTTTCCATCTCACATAAAATTAATGGAACCACCTGGTCCATTTTTATCAAGAATGACTTGGATAACCTTTTAGCACAAAGGTCTCTAAAAAAATGGCACAAGTGAATCACTTTCACCCTTACATTATTGGATAGAAAATGCCGAATTGCTATTGGAATCAATTCATGAAGAAGGATGTGATAATCATGAGTTTTCAGAGATTTTAGTTTCACATATCTTCTATTGACTCATTTAGATATGTTGCTGGAATATCCATCGGGAACCTTGATATTCTCCAATACTACCAGAAATTGATCTTTCTCGGACGGTTTCATCACATAAGAAGCACAAGGAACTTTCCATTTGTTTTCACTGATACACACAGGATGCATTTATGGTCGAATACCCCAATCCAACAAGTCTCAACGAGATCGGAAGTCATCTCTGGTCTTCCCCTTGATATTCAAAAGAATTGCAAGAAAAATTTCACATATATTTTTCTCAATATGCATTACATCTAAACAATGACGTAAAAAATTGGTAGACCAATATGGAAATTCAAAAATAATACTTCTCTTTTTTCAATTGTAAGAGGTTTCAGTGTCAACATTATTCCTCTTTTTAGATTTCAACTGACCTTTACCTAATGAAAAACTGAAATCTTTTAATTCATTAAGCACATCGCTTCCTAACATACGTTAAGGTGGTTGTTCAGTATCAATGGTATTATCAAACCTCAGACGATTTTTCCTGTATTGATGATCCATTAGCAATAATCAGTGATGCCCCATGAAACTGAAACTACGACGATATTTAAGCCTTATCGATCGTGTATTCTTCATACAAACATGACATGATAGTTTTCCCTTTATGCTCCACCCAGACATCATTGCATAAGCAGGGAAATCATTTATGGTCCATAGAAGGGCAGCACGCATCTGAAACGTATTCTTTGAAGAAGCATCGAATGTACGCACACCGAAATACCAAAATTGTTTCAAATATATTATTAAAGGTTTCAACTAGACATCTATATCATTACCGGGATCAGAAGGTCCAGATATCAGTATACTCAAGAAAGTGAATGGTTTTTTCATACACATCCACGAAGGAAGATTATAAACATGAATAAAAACTGGCCACATGCTGTGAGAAGTAAGCATCTGACCAAACGGATTAAAACCATCACGGGATAGACCCAACCTGACATTACGCATCTCAGCTACAAAATCAGGATGTTATGCATCAAATGCCCGCCATGCTAATCCATCTGCATGATGAACCAACTAATCATTACCTTTAATTCTCTCTGCATCATGTCATCACATATTAGCTGAGATTTCTGCAGACATGAATAGATTTTGAAGTCTGGGAATCAATGGAAAGTTCCACATGACTTTCTGTGCCACACGAGATGGTGTTCCATCTGCATTTTTCTTCCATCGAGATGTTACACATTCTTTATAGTCATTACGGTTAGTTGTTTCCTCCCAAAATAAACTGCAATCTTCCGAACAAGCATGAACTTTATTAGTATCAAATCCAAGCTGCTTAATTAACTTCCATGCCTTGTAATGATTTGAAGGAATATCTGCACCATTAGGAAGCAAGTCCTTCAAAAATGTAAGAATCTAATAAATAGCAGTATTAGAAATTCCATACATGGTTTTCCCATGATATAACCGCATTAAAAATTCCAACTTGGTCATTTTAGTACATTCCTAATATACTAGAGTTCTGGCATCATCCAATAAATCTTTCACGCTCTCATCATAATCTTCAGTATTTTCCTCATGTGTATTGATATCATTGTCTTCTTACACTGGCATACTATTTCTCTCAGGATGATGGAAAAATGGAAACCGATCGAATATAAAATTCTTCATACCACTTCTTTCATTTTGTTCATGACCAGTAGAACATTGACTCGTCTCTCCATGGTGATACCAAACATAATAGTTTGTTTGAAATCCAAATTTTGTTATATGGTAGATAACTTATTCCCAGCTTAACCATGGTCTTCCAACACATTTATAGCATGGACACTATATACAACCTCCATCTGAAGCATTGTCAAATGCAAAATCTAAAAAATTCAACAAATTATTTTAAAACGCGGTTGAAATCCTTTTGGTATGATAAATCCAGCTTTTATCCATTCTATAACAAGAAAAATAAAAGTTGTCTTCCAATCAACAATGTAAACCATAATTAAAAAAGAGATATGTACTATAGAAAATAAAACTATTAGAACATAAAAACTTAATAGTTAATTCACATTTGTATTGCAAGTGCCTTTATTTTTATAACCAATTTCAACCCTTTCAGTATCAGAGATAAAATTCTTACCTCTATCCTATAAAGGGATGATCAACAAGGTAAACCATAATGTGCCAAGAAAGGTTTTATGTCTATGATAGAGTAGTATGTTTCATTATAGTTGAACTAAGGGAGAGATAAAAAAGTTTTTCCTCCCTTAGGTGTAACATAAAAAAAATAAACTTTTAACATTAAAACACACCCTTAAACATGGGTTATTTCATTTAAAAATCAAGGGAGAGATAAAAACATTCAGTCATCATCATAAATATTTTAAACGAGCCCCATATACATGTAATTTAATATTTTCTATGGGTAAAATTATAATTCAAAGAGGAAAAAAATTTAAATAAAACCACTTCATCTCCAAGAATTAATGAAAATAATTTAGATAATTTATATAAAACAATCATGGGTATCAAATATTGGTATAAATATACAAGAAGATGAATTTAATAAACTAAATCACTTCATGAATTTTTTTAATAAAATAATTACCTAGAAACACCTACTGCATATAAAGTGGAACAAGTCACAACAGGACTCTTAAAAAGGAAAAGGTCATTTTGGTAAAATAAATGAATTTAAAATCAATTGAAAATAAAATATACGTTATGAGATTAATATAGAACACTAAATTTTACACACACAATGATTAGTGTTCTCATAAGAAATGATAATGAGGGAAATTGAATTGAAATGACTATGATAATCTCCCTTGGGATTTAGGCAATGTCTTATGTATCAAATGTCACCGTTTACTATTTTGTATTCTTATGGCGTATCCTCATTTAATTTTGAATGATGAGTTAACTTTATTATACTTGATCTATTTGGTTGGAATACCTCCATCGTAAGTTATGGGTTATAATACTACCATTCTTCTAAATGTCAAGGATGGTTCCTTGAGTTTATACTAGAATAATGGATTAGGTAGAATGGAAAGGCTCACCTATGAGTTTTATTCAGAGATAATGCTATATTTATCCTTCACATAACTTTTTTTCAAGTAACTCAAATAATTAACAAGTCATAATTCAAAATCATATATCCTTTTTCATCATTTTAATTTAATTAATATTTACCCATTTATTATAGTCAAATATTAACATGGTAAATCAAATAAAATAATTTAATAAATAATTAACATCTTAAATAAAATAATAATAGTTTATAAACTTCTTTTAAATCTCAAATTCTCATTTGTATAATAATTTCATAAAACAAAACATTATTAATCAAATAATTTCTTAATTCTCTAATATTTATTTTCTCATATTATTCCCCTTCATTAAACCATCAATTAAATATTTTTTTATTTTTAGGAAGACCAAATTTATGGGTATTGGTGTTAACCCACATAAAAAGATAAATCCAGACATGAAATTAAATTATATAGGGCATCATTAGACCTGTATAAAAAAATTAAAATATTGGAGTCTTTCACCCTATATAATCTATATGTAATATAACTTACCCTATTTTTTGGATCATCTTTAATGAGGTCCTCAAAGAAATAGACCATCGTGTCCTAGTTCTTGATAAAATATTCCATGTTAATATTCCATTCATTAAATACTCAAGGAAAAAAATTGATATTGTTTCTTGATCCACTATTTTTATTCCTTATATGTATCAAATTCTATCATTTCATTTTATATTCAATCAATATCCTCTGGTGAAGTATTTATGGTCAATGTCTCTATCTATTCCTTAGAGTATATAATAAGATCCAAATTATATTTTGGATCAGTTCCATCTTTTCATCTGTGGTCCAACTAAAAACCCTTAAATGTGTTTACTGTAGTAGAATGATTTCCCTTAGAGAAGATTTCAGATTGAAGTTCTTTGTATGTTATTATCTTCGACAATTGGAGTTAGGTAAACTTATATATTATCCTACCTACATATTCTCCCTTCATTCTCAGTTTGGATTTGATCTTCTAAGGCCACTGAATCTTCTTTAGGAACGTCACTTAAAATAGGGTGTCTAGGCTCAAGGGATTCTTTCTCCATCCCCTCAATGATAGTAAATGTTCCCATTGATATTATTACTATAGGTTTTAGAAAAGATAATAATCCTTACACCTCCATAACTTCTTCCCTTATTTATAAATTTTTTATCATTTGATGGTTTTTTATTCAAATTACATTTCTTCTTCAGACAAGGGTAATACAACATACATATATTGAGGATATCATACCCCATAATGGTGGGGGGAATACCAACCCTATATGATCTATAGGTAGAAGATCTTATGCCCCAAACCCATGGGGTAAATTTATAACCCTTCCTAGGAATGGTGAGATGAAATTACTCCCTGATGTAAATTTATCATCAAGGAGGGATTCTATTTACCAAGAATTATTAATAGATAAGAATGTTTACTATAATGATGATACGATCGATCATGCTAGATTCAGCACATGCCACAAATCTATCTTCAGAAGTAGCTCCACCATCATGTCCAATATGTAAGGTCACTTTTAAAGTACTGGTTATATGTAAAAATATAATCCTAAATGAAGATTATAGGTCACCATATAGTCTTGGTATTGGTATAAAATGTGTTCCCAAAACATCATATATCCCTTAGGAAATTGATATCCCATGTACAAAACCCAAAAAGGGGAAGTAGAAATATGACTATAATATGTGTGGAGAGGTGAACATGGTGTGTAGGATCCATAGGGATAGTTGGTAGGTTCTCCATCTTCGCAGGTCATGTTCTATCAAGGAAAAATGGAATGTGGTATTAAACCCCGTGGTTTGTGAGGCTACTCGGGCTTCCTGGGTGTATATTCCCTATACACAAAAAAAATATCTAGATAAGGGTAACATATTGTATAATTTAACCAAACAATGTGTGGTATTTAACATATCCTAGAATCCCAAGTTATTATACCTACCAAAGTACATGATGTGTGTTCTTTCAAACTATACGCCATGTAGTTGGGTTCTAAGATCTAAACATTACTCTAGTCTTCGATTCATTTCTACTTCCTCTTATTTTTCTTCATATATCACTTGAATTGCCTTTGTCCATGCTAAACATGATAATGCCACCTATATAAAGTGGTTTATATCCTTTGGTACCTGGATTGATGATTCGTATCACAATCTTGTCAATGTGCATATTGTTATTCATGAAGAAACCCCAAATCCAGAATCCCCTATCCCATTTTATCTTATCCTATAATCCATCCTCACGCTATAATACTACATGGAGAACACATAATGTAAATATATGGAACCTATTTTAATTGTGTAATAAAATCAATCTGTGATATTAGTTGAATCATCAGCTAAAATCTAAAGTTAGTGATGAACATGTAAAGAACGGTGGGAGAAATAGAAGAAACCACAAGAATGGAAATGATGATCCTGTATGATCGAGAATCATCTAAGTTCACATAAAATAAATAAACAAAGAAGTAATTTCTATTCCCAATATCAGTTATCCCAAAATCATAATTTCAACCAAATATCATAAGTTAAAAAGGCCATCTGCTACCTGAATATTGATTCAATTTAAAGAAAATTATTCCATGTTCAAATAAAGAAAAAAATGGGGATAAATCTATATATATAAATTCCCTACCATGATAGTGAAATGATGTAGATTTTATTCTACTTCACAACCAAGGTATTTTTTATCAACATCACTAAAATACTGATATTTCTTCCCTGATTTGTCATCACCACCAAGCCCTCGCTCCATCTTCTTCTTCCTCTCCCTCTGAGGTTCATGTGGTCATAGAACAACTAACCCTAGGGAGATTTCATAATATGGATTAAATAAAGAAATTCATGGGTTTCTCGGTATAATAACCAATTAATTAAATAATTAAATTATTTAATTAATCATATCATGACCGAAAACACCCAAGAGTCCCAATTAAAATGAATCTTAAGCCATGAATATGGTAAAATTTACATTTCAGATTCAATCTCTATCTTGGTTTCTCAATATGATACTCTATTTAAGATATATAAGAAACTTTAAAAAACATACAATGCATGGACTAAAAATAATATAGTATATTTTTATATTATTTCTGAAGATCCTTGACACTCTATTTTTTATGAAAAAGCAGACTTGGGGTAAACATCACAATATAGAACCAAAGAAACCTTCAAAAAATTGTGAAGTTGCATGCTATAATAAAATTACCTTTTTACCCCTAATAATGTCTTAATACTTTTTTTAAACATAAAATTCATATAAGTATCATCCGATGAAAACTTAGGTCAATACACCTCCCTACTTGTTTCTTCTACTTGCATAACTACCCCTATCTTAAAGTATGTTAGAATGGATTCCTATAAAGAGATGGGTCACTCTTTAACAGTAATTCTAGAAACTCGTGAACAAATTACTACCCTATTTTTTGAATTACATGTAGACCCCCTCCCATTAAAAAGAGTGGTATCATTAATACTAGGAAAAACTCATTACATAGGAGGCTAGTGAGATTATCTCTCCCCTGACCCCACCCCATGAGGGAGAACTACTACCAAAAGATCCTTACCCCTGAGTGAGGAAAATTTTAACCTATGATTTCCTAAAGGATCCTCCATTACTCCATGCCATCATGGGATTCACAACAAATATCGAATTTCCTTTCTATATTAACTCCTACAATATATCTAAAGGGGGATTAATAGAGCCCCCATCCTAAATGAGAATCCTAGATTCACTACACCATAATTAGTTGGTGAATTCACTACAACACTAGTAAACAGATTCGAGGGGGATCATTTCCACCCCTTTCTCTCCTGCCAAAGCCACCACCCAGCTCGTGAAGCTATGGAAGAGCCTCCATCCTTAGCTCCAGAACAACAACAGATAATTCTAATTCAAGCATTGAATTATTAATAAACTCTATAGAATCATCAACATTCATCGACAAATGGAAAGGAAGTATATATCAAACCACTATATGAATTTTGAGACATCAATCCATGTGATTCTCCAAAAGGTCAAAGTGATGAAAATACATAGTATTGCCTTCATAAACAATCTTAGGAATATGACTAGTACAATAATCAAAACTAAACTAAATAAAATCTAGGAGAGTTTGATATAGTCTTGATTAAATTCATAATCTAGCCTTAATGGGTTGCTTCCTTGTCATTTCCAACTAATCAGCCTATAAGAACACCCTGAATGCATCACCAAAATGCTTAAGAACTCTAAAATTCTTGGAATAGAGCTGAATTCTAGGGATCGAAATAAAGAAAATTCAAAAGGAATATATTTCAATGCATGAATCACCATATTCCAACACATCAGAAAATAATATAGAGGCTGAAAAGCATGAAATATATGATACCAAACAACCCCAAATTCCTCGTCATCCACTCATCTAATAGAAAAATAGTGGGGCCTAATTCTCCCTATCATCACCTTTTTACTCCAAACCTCACTCTAGGTTCACTTGTTGATCAAACACATATTTTGAAGTCTATCATAAGATTTATATTGAAAAACAGGATAAGTTTGAGAGATGATATCTCAAAAAACCAACTCAATGGAAGATATCTCAACCATTGGAAAAACAAGGAGAAGAAATTTCTTACCTAGATGTCGAAGCTGGGGGCAGGGAGGTGGAGGCCGGGACTGGACTTTTCCAGAGCTGGGGGAAGTTGAGGTAGAGGCCAAGGTTGGGAGGAGAGGGATCCAAGAAGGGGGATGTCGTTGGATTTGGGGGCAGGGAGGCAGAGGTCGGGACATTGATGCTGAGGCAAAGGCCATGAGGGAGGTCGGGAGTGGAGGCAGAGGCTGGGGAGGGGAGGAGATGGCCGAGACTCGGTGGTCGGATGGCTGAGAGGCATAGGTTGGCGAGGGGAGGAGAGGTCCGAGCGGTAGAGGTCGGATGGCCGGGAGGCAGTGGTCGGGGAGGGGAGGAGAGGGTCGGGATTCGGGGAAGCGAGGAAGAAGAAGAGGGCGATGGAAGCGAGGGTAAGGAGGAGCGCGATGGAAGAGGAGTGCGATGGAAGGGGGAGTAGGATCATGATGGTATTCGGGGAATTGGGTATGGTTTCCCATGGTTTTATTAAAACCGTGGGAATAGATAATAAAAAAATAGATATCCCCATGGTTTTTCTAAACCGTGGGGATAGATGCATGGGGAAAAATCCTCTTTCTAATAGTGCTTTTTTCTCCAGTTCCTTCCTCTGCCTAGGCTATTCGTCGACTGCCTCTCTGACTGTAGCGTGAATGTTAAGAAAATGAAATGTGATATGTCTATACCCATCACAATCATATTAAATTACTTGGATTAATGGGCTATCCTTGAGGTACTTATGAATGAAAATTCCTCCTGATATGATACTTTCATCGCAAACCTATTGTGGGTGGGTGCTGCTAACCCTACATCCTAGAATATCACTACCTTATTAGATTATGATATCAACTCAAACCATAAGCATAATCATAGAACACTAATATAGCCATCCAAATCTTAGTATTACATGTTGAATTCCCCCAAACCACTAGAGGTTGGTCTATGAATTGATCAACATAAATTAATGGATTTAATAAAAAGAGCTAAAATGAAATATATCCAAGTGAAATACATTTACAATCTCCTGAGAATAAATTCATCCCCCATCACGTAATCGGGTTCTCCATAGTGTAGGTGTACTTAACCAAAATCACTTGGCCTGACACACCAAGGGTAGTTCTTTACTAGAGTAGTCTCCATTCAAAATAACAATCTTGATACCCATAATAGGTATCAGGGAAGAATCACTATCTACCCAATGAAGTGCATGGTGTCTCCCTATTTTCAAGAAAAAACCTTTTAGACTAGCACCTAGGAACAACTGGTCATGGGGGTTCACTAAGTTGACACCACCCTTAAATTATCATTGACATAAAAGAAAGATGTGTGGAATTTACCAATGATCGAAGTCAAGAAACATCCCACAATCCTAAAAAGAATTAACCACCCAAATACAACTTCTCACATGTTCATACCACTATCTAAACCCAAAGTCCTTTTCCAAAGAATACCATTCACCTTTCCATGGATGCACTACTCTGATCTCCTCATCTTTTGTGGCCCTAGTGCATGAAGATTAGAGGCCACTCCATGAATCTTGGTTTAATAATAAATGAACCTAAATGGTTTATAGGCTCCACTATGAACTGTCTCAAGGAGAGATTCAATTTAGAACACTATAATCACAAAGACACTCATCATCTCTGGTATATGGGTTGATGCATACACCATATCCTTACCAAGAGTTAACCATAAGTCTTCCTTATGAAGCATTCCAGAATTCCTTGACATTCATAGGGAAGAAAAGTATTCTTCTTGCACACATCACATAAAACCATGCTCACCAACTAAGGGAAATATAAATTAACATCCACAGGGTTGGATACACTTTCTATATTTGAGGGGTCCTAATCACTATCATAAATAGAACCTTACCCATAAACATAATCACCAGCACATCATGACACCCACAAAGTGTAACCAATTAATAATGAGGTGGGTACTATCAAAACTCTTCTTTTTCATGAAGGGGTTTACAAAAAGACCACTTTCCCCAGTATAGATAAACCCACTCCACTAGAAGGATGAGGAAAAAACACTCAACATTAATAGAATATTCATGTATAACAAGGTCTAGCTTGAGGTTGCATGAGAATATAAAACCCTCATACATATGACACTTGGTGAAAAATAAATTCTAGTTCCAAACATCATAAGGACCCATGGGGAATCATAAAAAATTCATACTTTAGTTCAAATCATCTGCTAAACAAGTATAAGAATCTACTATGTGTGTTATTTCGTGACATAGATTGTTAGAACTCTATGTTAGTTAGCATCTAATCCAAGGGTGGTGATCATGAGAAAGAATCCAAACATCACCCTAATGAAAAAAACTCTCACAAAACCTATCCACCAAAAATAAACCTAAAAGGAGAAGTGGGAGACTTACCTAGAGTAGATCTCACCCGTGATGGAGGGAGAGAAGAAGCGTCAAGCTATCAGGGAGCCTTTTGCGCTACGTTGGGAGGGGAAGGTGTGACCGCCATAGGGGGAGGTGCACGGGAGGAGCCGCCATCATTGAGAAATGGAGGAGTAGGGTTTGCGGGGAGTAGGGTCCAGCGGAGAGGAGGAGAAGTAGGGTTTTGGGGTAGGAGGATCCACGGAAGGGGTTTGAGGGGGAGGATAAGGAGTAGGGCTAGCGGCGGAGGTCCGGCAAAGAGAAGATCGGGGGGAGGGGATTTGTCACAGGGGTACAACACTGCGAGGGCTTGAGGGTGCGATAAACAGAGGATACTGTGCACCCGATTTTATAAAATACGGGACTATGGTTTTATCAGTGCTAAAAAAGAGCTGATAAAGGCTTCCTTTATCAGTGATTTTTTAGCACTTATAAAGAGTACTCTTTATAAGCGCTAAAACTTTAGCACTGATAAAGAATTCCTTTATCAGCGCTACAATTTTAGCACTTATAAAGGGTTCCTTTATCAGCTCTTTTTTCTTAGCATTGATAAAAGGTGGTGCTTCCCTTGCCTGTTTTTGTAGTTGTGTCTCTTATCCTACCTAGGGTTCCCTAAATCTCTGTGTTTATTTGTGGATCTAATAACCACTATCACTACATGAAAACAGGCGTTTTGCGGCGGTTTTTTCGTGGCGGTTTTTTCGTGGCGGTTTTTAAAACCGCCGCGAAATAGCTTTCAGGCCGGTATTTCGCGGCGATTTTAAAAACCACCGCGAAATGTGTAAAAAAAAATTATTTTTATTTTTATTTTATTTTTATTTTTTCAAGGATTAGCGGCGGTTTTTTAAAAAACCGCCATGAAATAGCGGCGGTTTGGGTAAAACCGCCGCGAAATGAAAAGAAAAAAATAAAAAAAAACATGAGAAACCCTGAAATCACTAAAACGACCATAACTTTTGATTCAGGCGTCCGTTGGAGGGCCACGACCAATCAAATTGAAGCTCATAAAGAGATCTAGAAGCGCGTATAATCAAAACCATGAGACGGTCTAAGGTGCAGAAGATATGAGAGTTGTAAGAAAGTTGAAAAAAGTTCTCCAACTTCAAACGGCCATAACTTTTGCTCCGGCTGTCCGTTTGGGCTCTACCACATATCAAATCAAAGCCAGTGAAGAGAGTTATGCACTTGTTCAACAATTTTTCGACCCCAAAAACCCCTCTGAAGGCCTCTGAAACCCTGTTTCCGTCACCGGTGTCCCGTCAAACTTGTCTTCAAAAGGACCTAACTTTCGATCCGCGTGTCAGTTCAGACTCCTCCACCTTCCAGATCGTAGGTCATTCCATAAGCTTCAGTTTGACTGATCGCGGCACCCACATGGACTTCTGGATCATAAGTTATGGCCTTTTTAGTGGGTATCAGGTTTGTTATGTTTTTCGATGCCTCGTTTCTAGCACCCGTTCCCCGTGAGCTTTTTTTTAAACAGTCGTAACTTCCGATCCGTCGGTCCATTCGGTCTCTTTCACCTATCAGCTCGAAGATCGTTTTAGGATCTTTGATTTGACTGGTCGCGGATCTGGAACAGACTCTCGGATCATAAGTTATCTCTGTTAATGTGAGTCCAATGTTTTTCACTTTATGACCGTTTTGACGGGTTTTAACGGTTGCTCGATTTATTACTGTTTATTTGGGTTTCCATAACTTGTTATCTTTATCAATGGTTTTTTGTGGGTTATTATGATGATTATGTTGAATTCTTAAGGGGTTTTCCAGAGTTGTCATGAGTTTTCTTGCGTTCTCATTCTTTCTAATGCCTCATTCTTCATGCTTCTCCATCCGTTTTCATGCGTTTTCATGATTTTTCATCCCTTATCACGTCTTTTCATACTTTTTCATGTGTTTCATTTATTATTTATTATTTATTATTTATTATTTATTATTTATTATTTATTATTTATAATATACTTTAATTTATTTATTATCTATTATTTTTTACTAGTTATTTATTATTTATTATTTATATTTATTTATTATTTATTATTTATTATTTATATTTAATTATTATTTATTATTTATTATATATTATTTATTATTTATTATTTATTATTATTAATAATAAAATATTATTATTATTATTATTTGTTACTGGTTATTTATTATTTATATTTATTTATTATTTATTATTTATTATTTATTTATTATTTATTATTTATTATTTATTATTTATTATTTATTATTTATTATTTATTATTTATTGTTTATTATTTGTTTATTATTATTTATTATTTTTTTATTATTATTTATTGTTTATTATTATTTAATATTTTTTATTATTTTTTATTTTTTATTTATTATTATTTATTTTTATTATTAATTATTTATTGTTATTTATTATTATTATTTTTTATTATTTATTTATTATTTATTATTTATTATTTATTATTTATTATTTATTATTTATTATTTATTATTTATTATTAATAATAAAATATTATTATTATTATTAATATTTTTTACTGGTTATTTATTATTTATTATTTATTATTTATTATTTATTTATTATTTATTATTTATTATTTATTATTTATTATTTATTATTTATTATTTTTATTTATTTATTATTTATTATTTATTATTTATTATTTATTATTTATTATTTATTATTTATTATTTATTATTTATTATTTATTATTTATTATTTATTATTTATTATTTATTAAGTATTATTTATTATTTATTATTTATTATTTATTATTTATTATTTATCTTTATTATTTGTTTCTTATTATTTATTATTTGTTTATTATTATATATTTTTTATTATTTTTTATTATTTAATTTTATTATTTATTCTTTATTATTATTTATTATTATTATTATTATTTATTATTTATTATTATTTATTATTATTATTTATTATTATTTATTTATTATTTATTATTTATTATTAATAATAAAATATTATTATTAATAATAATATTTTTTACTGGTTATTTATTATTTATTATTTATTATTTATTATTTTTATTTTTATTTATTTATTTTTTATTTTTTATTTTTTATTTTTTATTATTTATATTTATTTATTATTTATTATTTATTATTTATTAGTTACTATTTATATTTATTTATTATTTATTATTTATTATTTATTATTTATTATTTATTATTTATATTTATTATTTGTTTATTATTATTTATTATTTGTTTATTATTATTTATTTTTTATTATTTATTTTTATTTATTTTTATTATTTATTATTTATTATTTATTATTATTTATTATTTCTTATTTCTTATTTCTTATTTCTTATTTCTTATTTCTTATTTCTTATTTCTTATTTCTTATTTCTTATTTCTTATTTCTTATTTCTTATTTCTTATTTATTATTTATTATTTATTATTTATTATTTATTATTTATTATTTATTATTTATTATTTATTATTTATTATTATTTATTATTATTTATTATTATTTATTATTATTTATTATTTATTATTATTATTTTTTATTATTCATTATTATTTATTATTATTTATATTATTTATTATTATTTATTATTATTTATTATTATTTATTATATATTATTATTTATTATTTATTATATATTATTTATTATTTATTATTTATTATTTATTATTTTTTTATTATTATTTATTGTTTATTATTTATTATTATTTATTATTATTATTATTTATTTTTATTATTTATTCTTTATTATTATTTGTTATTTATTATTTATTATTATTTATTTTTATTATTTATTCTTTATTATTATTTATTATTTATTATTTATTATTGTTCATTGTTTATTGTTTATTATTTCTTATTTATTATTATTTATTATTTATTATTTATTATTTATTATTTATTATTTATATTTATTTTTTGTTTATTATTATTTATTATTTGTTTGTTATTATTTATTTTTTATTTTTTATTATTATTTATTTTTATTATTTATTATTTATTATTATTTATTATTTATTATTATTTATTTATTATTTATTATTATTTATTTATTATTTATTATTTATTATTTATTATTTATTATTTATTATTTATTATTTATTATTTATTATTTATTATTTATTATTTGTTTATTATTATTTGTTTATTTTTATTTATTATTATTTATTATTTATTATTGTTTATTAATCTCATCAAACGCAGTATTTCTTTATATTGCATGGGCATGGGCATGTGCATGTGCATGTGCATGGGATGTGCATGCATGGATAAATAAAGTAAATAAAGTAATACGAAATAAATAAAATAAATAAAATAAATACGAAATAAAATAAATATAAAATAAAATAAATAAAATAAATACGAAATAAATAAAATAAATACAAAATAAAATAAAAAAAATAAATAAAATAAATAAAATAAATACGAAATAAATAAATAAGTAAATAAAATAAATAAATAAATAAAATAAATAAATAAATAAATAAATAATAAAAAAATAAAAAATAAAAAAAATAAATAAATAAATAAACCGCCGCGAAACGTTCTGCAACGGTTTTGAAAACCGCCGTGAATAGTTTCTCGATGCACGATTTCGCTGCGGTTTTTCAAAACCACTGCCAATCTATTTAGCGGCGGTTTAAACCGCCGCGAAACGTAAAACCAAACTGCCGCTAAATGCCTTCTTTGTCGTAGTGTATTTTGGATCTAAACATAGGTTTGATTTTTAGATCCTTTTTGTCGTCATTCTCCAGTGGATTTTTTCGTTTAAGGCTTTGTGATTTGAGATCCCATGATCCCGAGGTAGGTGGTTCTATTACGATGCTCGATTTTTATTAACCCTAAATTACTTTATTTAATTTCAATTATTTGAATTAAATGCAATTTCTTGATTTTGATTAAATAGTTTTCAATTGTTTTGTTGGAAAAAACTCAATCCTGTTGAATTGGGGTTTTAAAAATGGGTTTTTGTCATGAAATTGGAAAAGCCTCAATTCCATTGAATTGGGGTGTGTTTATGGAAATTTGTGAAATTTAAATTATTTAATTTAAATTATGGATTTGATGGAAATTGTTTTAATTAAATTGTTGAATTTAATTGAGAAAATTATTTGATGGAAAATTGTGAAAAAAAACCAATTCCATTGAATTGGGGGTTTTGTTATGAAATTGATGGAATTTTTTGAAAATTTAATTGTTGAATTTAATTGTGAAAAATGGATTGTGAAATGGGATTTTGAATTGATTTAAAATCCCTATTTTTGAAAATGGATTAAAATTGGTTTTTGCATAAACCTTAGGGTTTTATCATGGTGAATATGCATGTTTTTATTAAAAATCCGTTTTGATTTTTAAATGAAATTTGGAATATTTGAAATGGAGAATGGAGTTAATTGTATTTTAGGATTGCTTGAAATAAATTACCCATCATTGTTTTTTAATAGAGCACGTGAAAGCCTTAGGCAGTTGGTGTGTTATTTGGATGACACTCTACGATTCTACAACATTCTAAAACATAATATCAGAACATCACATTCGTTAGGTGATGGTGATGAGTCCTCTTTGGACTTGGTTCAAAGGTACATATGTACATATTTACGTTTCACCTTGAGTGTGGGGTCCCTACAGCCTGGAACTATCATACCTTATTAAGCATATGACCATGTTGCTCACTTGTTTGTATTTCAAATGAATATATTCCATTATTGTAAATTGTTTTACATGCCTTCTGATTTATATAAACTATTTTATATAAAATTATTTATTTAATCCATTTGTGAGAAGTGCCATTGTTCTAGAAATATTCCATCATTTTGAAATGTGAAGCCTTTGCTTAAAATTATTTCCATCTTTTTGAAATGTAAAGCATGATTTGCTAAAGTATTTCCATCTTTTGAAATGAAAAGCATGAATTGTTTTAATTATGCTTTTGAAATGCCAAACCTGATAGTTTTAAATTGAAATCTCTCTTTGGTTAATTTAATATTGGAATCTATTGTGGAATCCTTGGTGAGACCCTACTGAGATTTTTGGCTCACACCCTGCCAGTGTCTTTAGGTGTTTATAGATTATCTCCTTCTAAGTTCGAGCAGGGGTAAAGCACCACTTGGATGTGGTTTTAGTTGTTGATCTGTGGACTTGGTGAGTTGCGTCCTTTGGGGATTGGGCAGTTTTTCCTATTTTTCTGGTACTTGGTTGTAGTACTTTGGGTTATTATACCTATTTAACTTCTAGTACATCACTCCAAGTGGAGTTTCTTTTGTGTGCGTACGGATTTCTTATCTTTCTTCTACATTGTTTGTGGAAAATTCATTCCCACCTTATTTGTGTATGATTCCAGGTGCTAGTCATCGACCCATGGGGATCAAAAATTCCCTTCGAGCTATGTCAGGGCCAACTTGGTTATCGGGTTACCAAGGTACCTGAGCTAGTTCGTGACAAAGTGGTATTAAATGTGCAGGTTTTGCATCTTTCCTTGAAGTCAGTATGCATTTGTGTATTCTTATCAGGACTTAGGAGGTAGTTGTGATTGAGTGTCTGGTCATCTCTCACCACAATGAACCTTAAGTCAACATGGGTGGTTTTGGAAATACATCTTGAGGATTAGTTCTATTCTTTTCCCTACTTTTGATTTGGATAAAGTGAAATCGAAATCTTTTTGTCTATCTGTGGGGATTAATTTTCCCTCGTAGCTCTATTTGAGTGTTATCTGATGTCTTCCTTGTTGTCTTCTGATGTTTTGTATCATCATGCATCCGAGATGATGTTCAAATCATATCCAGGAGGAAGTTGCAATTGAACTATAGTAACTGAATACACTAGTGGACTTGAATCTGGTGGAGGTGATTGTGTGTGTTGTCCAAGCTCTAGGGCATGCACCACCGTCAGTTCTCGTTCAGGCTCCAGCTGTAGAACCTCATAGGTACATTCTCAAGCTTGGTTCTCAATACTTTCTTTTCCAGAATCAAGCACCATTCAAGCACTCAAATGATCTTCAAGAGGCTAAGGAGTGGTTGAGAAGAATAGAGTGTTTGTTTCGGTTATTAGAGATACCCGATTAAATCAAGGTGAAGTGTGCCACCTTCATGCTAGAAGGACAGAACAGGAGATGGTGGGACAACATGGTGATGGCGAAGAAGCATGAGTGGCTTGAGTGGAAAGTCTTCAAAGTTATTTTCACCAACCAGTTCTATCCGGAGTCGATGTTGTTGGCCAAGTCTACAGAGTTTTTCAAACTTGAGAAGGCTAAAAGGACCGCGACAGAGTATCCAAACTGTTTTACTGACCTCGTGTATTTCACACCAAAGATTGTATCAAATGAGAAGATGAAGGATCAAAGGTTCAGGTTGGGAATTTTTCAGGATATTCATTCTCAGTTTTTCTTGCTAAAACTTCCTTCTTATGATGGTGTACTGGATAGAGAACTGATGGTCAAGATGTACATGGATGGTAAGTCAATGTTATTGGGAGTTTCTTTCTCTCCCAGTGGAAATGTGCATTACTCTAAGGTAAAAATGAAGCATGATTATTCTCGTGGTGGTTCTTGACAACAGGTTCATTCTAGACCTCCTTTAGTGCTTGGAATAGGTCCTTTAGTTTGTTACCAGTGTGGAAATTCAGGGCATTCAAAGAGGGTTTGCACTGAGGCACCCAAGAACTGTGACTCCTATGGATTCTCATGTCACTTGCATAGGTTTTTTCATATTTATTCCACTCCTTATAGTGAAACGGGATCATCCACACCTTCTAAAACTATGGCGCAATCAGATGTTTCGTGTGCAAAAGAGTTTCATCCACAGGCATTCAGAACAAAGCTTCTTCATGTAGTGGAAGAGTCTCCAGGGGAAGCGGATACGGGTCCAGCAACCATAAGAGATACAATTACTATAGATTCTTCATTAGTGACTGCTCTATTTGACATTGGTACATCTCATTCATTTATTTCAACCCATGTTGTTAATCTTCTAAATCTTCCTATGTAGATTTTATCTTGTGAAATAGATATTACTACACCCCTTGGTACGAAGAGAGAGCAAGGTCTCTATAGTCCCATTTATGATTTCTCTCTATCAGATGTCGAGCTTACTTGGAGTTTTCTAGTTCTCAACATGAAACCTCTTGACATTATTCTTATTATGGATTGTCTCATTGCCAATAAATCCCAAATTGATTGTTATCTTTGATGGGTCTCCTTTACTACACCTGATAGTGTGTGTTGTGTATTTCAAAGAGAATGGGACCCAAGGTCGAGCAGAGCTGGACCTTCTTATCCAAAGTTGGGGAAAGTGATATTTGTGTTTTCCTTTGATCTGGAGTGATAATCTTTGAGTGGTGATCTCCCTACAGTTTTCATCGAGTTTCCCAACATGTTTTCTTATAACTTATCTGGTTTTCTACCGGCAAGGGAGGTAGAGTATTCCATTGAGTTATTACTTGTTACTCAACCGGTATCTATTACCTCTTACTGTATGGAACCAACTGAAATGAAAGATATGATGTCTCAATTGGATGATCTTCTTGAGAAAGGATTCATACGCCCGAGTGTGTCACCATGGGCAGTGCCGGTTCTCTTTGCTAAGAAGGATGATGGTTCATTTCTCCTTTGTGTTGATTATAGAAAGCTCAATAGAGTTACGGTAGAGAACAAGTATCCATTTCCATGAATTGATTATTTTTTTGATCAATTGAAGGGTTGAAGTGGTTCTTAAAGATCGACCTTCAATCTGGTTACCATCAGTTGAGGATAAAAGAATCTGATATTCAAAAAACTGCCTTTTGGATCAGGGTCAATCATTATGAGTACCTTTTCATACCCTTTGGTCTAACCAATGCTCTATCATTTTTCATGGATTTAATGAATAGGATTTTCCATGAATATCTAGATACTTTTGTAGTAGTCTTTGTGGATGACATCCTCATTTACTCTAAGTCTGAGGAGGATCATGTGCATCGTCTGAGAACAGTTCTAAGCTTGTTAAGAAATCACTGACTTTATTCCAAGCTTTCAAATTTTGATTTCTGGATTCGGAAAGTAAAATTCTTGGGACACATGGTATCAGAACATGGTATTCCAGTTGATCCTGAAAAAAGTGAAAGCTATTATGACATGGGAACAACCACAGAATGTTTTTGAGATCCAGAGCTTTTTGGGTCTAGCTAGGTATTATTGCCAGTTTTTTTAAGGACTTCTCAAAGTTGGATTCTCTAATGACTTCTCTAAATCAGAAGGGAGTAAAGTTTGCTTTGAATGATAAATGTTAGAATTATTTTGTTGAGCTAAAACATCTTTTAACTACTACACCGATGTTGACTCTTCCATAGGTCGGGCAGGGCTATGTGGTATTTTGTGATGTATCAGGTTTAGGCTTGGGGTGCATTCTTATGCAGGGTAATCATGTTGTTTCTTATGGATCTCATCAGCTTAGGTCACACAAGAAGAATTATCCATGACCTTGAACTTGAGGCTGTGATGCACGTTCTTAAAAGTTGGCAGTACTACCTTTATAGAGAAATTTTTACCGTGTTTTCGGACCACAAGATCTTGAGTTATATCTTATCACAAAAGGATTTAAATCTCTGCCAGAGGTGATGGGTGGAATACCTACGGTCTTTCAATTTCAACATCACTTATACCTTAGGGAAAGGTAATGTCATTATAGATTATTTGAGTAAGAAACTTCCAACCCAAGTAGTGAAAGAATCATCAGAAGAGTGGAACTTGATGGCCCTTTTTTCATAGTTGCATATTGGAGTCTAGGAATCAGGGGGAGAGGTTTCCTTGGCCAGTGTTCAGTTGACATCCACTCTTCTCTAATTGATTTTTCAGGAAAAATATCTTGATGATGAATTTTTCAGCATTAGAGACTCTCTGGAAGGTGTGGAGACCGTGCTGGATTGGTCGTTCTCCAAAGAGTGCATTTTATGCTTTCAGAACTTTTTTTTGTTACCATCTTTAGTAAGGAAAGATTTGATGGGGTATTGTCATAGTTCTCTGTGGTTTTTTCACCCAGGAATCACAAAGATGTTCTATGACATGTAGTAGCAGCTATGGTGGCTAGGTATGAGATGGGGCATTGCTGAGTTTGCTTCTCACTGTTATATGTGCCAACAGGTTAAGGATGAGCACCGGAAACCTTTAGGTTTGCTTCATCCACTTCCAATCCCTACTTGGAAGTGGGATTAAATCTCTATGTACTTTGTGGTTGGGTTGTTTCATACCCTAAGAAAGAAGAATGTGATATGGGTTGTGATTGACAGACTGACCAAGTCAGCTCACTTTATACCCATTCATGATACAACTAAAGTTGTGTTGGTAAATCTCTATGTGAAAGAGATCGTTTGTTTTCATGGAGTACCATCTACTATAGTTTCTGATAGGGATCCATGATTCAATTCTCATTTTTTGAGAGGCCTTTCGGAGGCACTGGGATCTCACGTACGTTTGAGCACGGCATATCATCCATAGTCTGATGGCCAGATAGAAAGAGCTATATAGATTCTTGAGGATATGTTTCACGCTTGTGTTCTAGACTTTAGTGGGGATTTGGATGATCACTTGGGGCTAGTTGAGTTCTCTTATAACAATAGTTACTGATCCGTGATCAGAATGGATCCTTTTGAGGCCTTGTATGGCCTCCCTTGCAAATCTCCATTGTGTTGGTCGGATATTGGTGAAAGTTCCTTAGTTGGAACGAGCTTGGT
The DNA here is from genome assembly GCA_963277665.1 of Viscum album. Taxonomy (NCBI): domain Eukaryota; kingdom Viridiplantae; phylum Streptophyta; class Magnoliopsida; order Santalales; family Viscaceae; genus Viscum; species Viscum album. The sequence goes on along the minus strand of OY728119.1, from coordinate 1,200,412,426 downwards.
CCAAGAGATTATGGAAAAGAATCAGTTGATTTGTTAGAGAATGTTGATGGCACAAAGCTGATATAAGTCTTATGTTGATCGTCATCGCAGACCTTTGGAATTATCAGTTGGTGACCAGGTGTTCTTGAAAGTTTCACCCCGGTTGGGTCATCGATGACTTGGGAGGTAAGGGAAGCTCTCTCCTCATTTTTTGGGACCTTTCGAGGTTGTTGGGCAGGTGGGGAAAGTTGTTTACCATTTAGCACTACCACCGCAAATGACGTCGATACATAACGTGTTCCTTGTATCGCAGCTGAGAAAGTATCTATCTGATCCATCTCATGTTCTGAGCTGGAATGATCTTGAGGTTGAACCTAATTTATCCATGACTAAATGGCCAGTTAGGATAGTTGATTCTGAATCCAAGGTACTTCATGGGAGGAAGATACATTTGTTTCGTGTGCTATGACATCACGGTTTTGATTCTCATGAGATGTGGTAGAAGGAGGCACTGATGAGAGAGAGTAGTGGCCTCATCTTTTTGGCATGGAAGCTTCTTCGTAGGATTTTTAGGGATAAAAAGTTTCTACAGTGGGGAGGTTGTAGCATCATGTTACAATTTTAAGGTATTCCTAAACCCCTGTTTTTAATCATGCAATGGTTGGTTTTCATTTGAGGTTGTTTCGAGGGGAAATCTAAAATTTTTAGAAGTTTTTGGGCTAGTGCACGGTTGGCGCATGGTTTTCCCAAACCGTGCAACCCAAGGCAGTGGATTTTTTCACATTCGGTGCGCAGTTTACAAATCATCCAACCTCTTAAGAAGATCTGTGTGGTCCATTTAAAATAGGCACATGGTTTACGCACGGTTTGTCTAAATTGTGTGCCTCTGCCCAGGAAACCATGTGTATGACTTTTAATCTGAAATTTGTTAAAAAATTCATGAACCCTCCTTTTTAAACCCCGCTCAGTCTCGTTCAACCCCTACATGATTTTTGTAGGTTTTGGGGCTCCCAAGAACCATTTTTTGGATCCTCCAAACCCTTCCAAGGTGAATCAAAGTTAGGTGATCCTTATTCAATCTCTTCCCAGTAAGGTTTCTCTTTCTGATCTCTATCTCATGTGATCTCTCTTCGCCTCCCTAGGGTTTTGTGAATCCTCGGGTTGATTTTTGGATCTAATACCCACTATTTTGGATCTAAACCTAGGTTTGATTCGTAGATCTTTATTGTCTTCATTCTCTATTAGAGTTTTCTATGTACGGCTTTGTGATTCAAGATCTCATGATCCTGAGGTAGGTGGTTTGGTTACGATGCCTGATTTTTATTAACCCTAAATTGCTTTATTTAATTTTAATTGTTTAAATTAAATGCAACTTCTTGATTTTGATTAAATGTATTTCAATTGGTTTGTTGGAAAAAACCCAATTCCATTGAATTGGGGTTTTAAAAATGGGTTTTTGGTATGAAAATGGATAATCCCAAATTCCATTGAATTAGGTGTGTTTATGGAAATTTTTTAAATTTAAATTTTTTAATTTAAATTGTGGATTTGATGAAAATTATTTCAATTAAATTGTTTAATTTAATTGTGAAAATGATTTGATGGAAAATTGTGAAAAAACCCCAATTCCATTGAATTGGGGGTTTGTTATGAAATTGATGGAATTTGTTGAAAATTAAATTGTCAAATTTAATTATGCAAAATGGATTGTCAAATGGAATTGTGAATTGATTTCAAATCCTTATTTGTGAAAATGGATTAAAAATGGTTTTTGATAGAAACATTAGGATTTTATCTTGGTGAAAAGACATGTTTTTTATTAAAAATAAGTTTTGGTTTTTAAATGGAATTTGTCATATTTGAAATGTAGAATGGGATTAATTGTATTTTAAGGTTGCTTGAAATAAATTTTCTAGTATTTCTTTGTACTAGAGAACATGCAACTCTTAGGTAGTTAGTGTGTTATTTAGACGTAACTCTATGATTCTACAATGTTCTAAAACATAATATCAACACATCACATCCCTTAGGTGATGGTGATGAGTCCTCTTTGGCATTGGTTCAAAGGGACTTATGTACATATTATCGTTTCACCTTGAGTGTAGGGTCTATATAGCCTGGAACTATCATACCTTATTAGGCATATGACCATATTTCTCACTTGTTTGTATTTCAGATGAATATATGTCATTATTGTAATATTTTTTACATGTCTTCTAATTTATATAAACTATTTTATATAAAAGTGTTTATTTAATCCATTTATGAAAAGTGACATTGTTTTAGAAATATTCCATCATTTTGAAATGTGAAGTCTTTTCTTAAAAGTATTTCCATATTTTTGAAATGTGAAGTGTGATTTGTTAAAAGTATTTTTATCTTTTGAAATGAAAATCATGAATTGTTTTATTGTGATTTTGAAATGCCAAACCTGTTTATTTTAAATTGAAAGCTCTCTTTGGTTAATTTAATGTTTGCATCTATTATGGAATCCTTAGTGAGACCCTACATGGATTTTTATCTCACACCCTACCTGTGTCTTCGAGTGTTTGTAGATTATATCCTTCCAGGTTCGAGCAGGGGTAAAGCACCACTTGAAGGTGGTTCTATCTGTTGATTCATGGACTTGGTGAGTTGCATCCTTTGGGGTTTGGGTGGGTTTCCTATTTTTCTAGTACTTGGTTGTAGTACTTTGGGTTCTTATACCTATTTGAATTTTTCTACATTAATCTCAATGGAGTTTCTTTTTCATGCATACTGATTTGTTATATTGATTTTGTATTGTTGGAAAATTTATTCTCACCTTCTTTGTGTATGATGTCGGGTACTAGTCGTCGACCCATGGGGATCAGGAATGCCCTTCGGGCTATGTCAAGGTTGGTTCGGTTATCTGGTTACCAGGGTACCCGGACTGGTTCATGACACATGGTAATTAAGATCTATCAAAACTTAGATCTAAATTCATGGGAGAGAGAAGCAGATATGTACATAACTTAGATCTAAATTGCATAATGAAGAATGAGATCTAGAACCAACACCTAGATCCAAGATTAAGCAGATTAAGATCTATCAAAACTTAGATCTAAATTCATGTCAACGAATAATAAAACACCCCTCTTGATCTGGAAAGAGGTGAGAGAGAGAGAGAACCATACGAGAAGGAATCACATACCAGGAGAGGTGTAGATCCTTTAATCGGATCTTCGAATCGTCAATAACGGAGTTTGTAGGGCCTAGGAATCCTCTTCGGGGCCTCTAAAAATGAGAGATGACTTCCTAGGTTGAGAGGGTGAATGAGGGTGAAAGTAGGGGGTTCGGGAATTTTAAAATAATTTTTTTGTAGGAATAATTTCCATGTGCACGGTTTCCTGGGATGGGGCGCACGGTTTGAAAAATTATACACCCTAACCGTGCACCTAACTTAGGGGTCACATGATTACTATTAAGAGGGAACACATTTTGAATAATTGTGCACCAATCATGAAATCCCCCTCTGTCTGGGGTTGCACAGTTTTATGGGGTAGGGCGCATGGTTTGGGAAAATCGTGCACCAATCGTTCACTGCTCAAAAACCCTCTAAAAACTTGCAAATTTCACCCAGCGCATCCAAAACATGTCTCAACCAAAGTATAACCAAAACAAGGAAAATTAGTACCTAAAATGAGAATGATACATCTCCAAAAAAAGTTCAGGATCTTACAATCTCTTCACCTTATAACAGCTCATCCTCAATCTATACTCCCCAATATCTCTAAGATTACGAGGTAAAAGACCGGGCCACTGAGATCTCATATCTGCTTCTCTCTCCCATGTTTCCTTTTGAACACATCCATGTTGACACAATACTTGAACTATCAGCACAGTCTTTCCCCGCAACACTTTCTCAATGTGATCCAACACACAAATAAGATACTCCTCAAAGGACATATTAGTCTCAATATCAACATCATCCACATCGATCGCATGAGAAGGGTCCGGGTGATACCATCGAAGTTGTGACACATGAAAAACATCATGCATAACATTGTATCTCTGTGGAATATCCAATCGGCATTCCACTGGCCCGATTCTCTTCATAACCTCAAAAGGTCCAACAAACCTGGGCACCAACTTGCCCTGTCTCTGAATCCTACGGTCACCCAATCTAGGCAACACTCGAATGAACATGTGGTCACCCTCTGTAAACTTTAGGGGTCATCAAAGTCGATCATCATACGACTTCTATCTACTCTGAATCGTATTCATACATTTCTGAATCAGTTGAAAATGCTCTGACATCTCCTGCATGAGACTCGGTCCCAATAATTCTGATTCACCTACCTCTATCAAGCATGATCTGCATGACCTACCATAAAGAGCCCCATATGGTGTCATCTGAATAGTTACATGATAACTATTATTATAGGCAAACTCCACATGCACTAGATGCCTCTCCCAAGACCCATAAAATTCAAGAAAGCATGCTCATAGCATATCCTCCAAAACTTGTATAGTAAGTTCCAACTGCTCATTTGTTTGTGGGAGGAAGGATCGTACTCAGTAATACCTACGTACCAAGCACCCTCTGCAAACCTTGCCATAAGTATGAAGTAAAATGTGAGTTGCGGTCTAAAACTATACTCTGTTTCACCCCATGTAGATGAACTATCACATGAACGTACAAGTCCCCCAACTGATCCACTGAGAAAGTCTCCCTTTTTGGAAAGAAATGCGCTACTTTCATCAGTTGGTCCACAATCACCCAAATAGCATCATTCTTCTAAGGCGTCCTCAGGAGACCAACCATAAAATCCATAGTAACGTCGTCCCACTTCCATTTCAGAATGGGAAATAGTTGTAGTAAACCATCAGGTCATTAATGCTCGGCCTTCACTTGTTGACAGGTGTAGCATCATGTCATGAACCCTGCAATCTCCTTTTTTCATGATCGAACACCAATACTATCGATGTAGATCAGGGTACATTTTGGTCAAACTTGGATGTACTGCCCATTCAGAGGAATGAAAATCATGCATCATCTCCTCTCGCATACATGTAGGCACCGTAACAAGATTTTTGACATAGATGATCTCATACTCATCTATGGTCCAATCAGAAGGTGTCTCCCCGCCTTCAAGGCTTTTCCTCAAGGCCAAACATTCGGGATCCTCATAATTTCTATCCCTGATCCATCTCAATAATGTAGACTCTGCTGATATAGATATGAGATTCATCTTCTCCTGAAACTCCTGAACCGCAACATGCATCTCAGCCAGTAAATTCGTCATCTTCCACTCAGAACTAGAATCCTAAACTACATGAGTCTGTATCTTCCTTCTCAAATCATCAGTAATACTATTTCCCTTCCCAGGTGTATATGATATCTCAAAATCAAATGAATACATATATTCAACCCATCTCTATTGCCGGAGATTCAAATATCATTGGGAAAAGATGTACTTTAAGCTCTTGTGTTCGGTACCATAGTAAACTTTTCTCTCAACAGGTAATGCCACCAACACTTCAAGGCATAAACAACTGCATCTAACTCAAGGTCGTGCGTAGGGTAATTCAATTCATGTGGTCTCAACTTCTGTGACCCATACACCACAACTCGATCCCTCTGCATCATCACTGCTCCAAGCCTGACTCCAAAATCATCACAAAACACTGTATACTCCTCCCCTAGCTCGATTAGGATCAAGATCGGTGTGGTATTCAAGCACTTCTTTAACTCTTTAAAATCATTCTCACATGCTCCATACCATTCAAATTTTACTCCTTTATTGGTCAAGACTGATAGTGGAGCTGCCAAGCGGGAAAAGTCCTGAATGAACCTCCAATAATAGACTGTTGATCCTAGAAAATTGTGGATATCAAATACATTATTGAGTTGATCCCAAGAAAAAACTACCTGAACTTTCTCCGAGTCCACTGACACACCTTCCTCCGAGATGATGTGACCCCGAGAAATGTACCCAATCAATCCAGAATTGACACTTAGATATCTTAGAGTATAGTTGATGCTCTCTCAATGTACTCAGGATGATGTCAAGATGTTGGGCATGATCGTCATGAGTCTTGGAGTGCACCAAGATGTCATCCAAAAACACTACCACAAACTAATCCAGGTACGAGTGGAATATTATTTTCATCAAGGAGATAAACATTCTTAGAGCATTCGTCAACCCAAACAGCATCATGATGAACTCATAAAGGTCATACCTGCTTCTAAAAGTAGTTTGAGGTATATCAGAAGGTCGAACTCTCAACTGATGATACCTTGATCTCAAGTCAATCTTTTAAAAGACACAAAATCCCCTCAAATGATCAAAGAGGTCATCGATACGTGAGAGAGGATATTGGTTCTTCATTGTCATCTAGTTCAACTTCTGATAATCAAAAAATAAACACAAAGTCTCATCAGCCTTCTTAGCAAACAATACTGGAGAACTCCAAGGTGACGTAATTGGACAAATAAACCCCTTATCCATCAACTCTTCTAGTTGAATCTTAAGCTCTTGAAGCTATGTTGGTGTCATTATATATGGTGGAATAGAAACTAGCACAACCTCTGACATGGGATCAATTATAAATTCCACATCTCTCTCAGGTGACAGTCCTAAGAAGTCCTCGGGAAATGCATCCTGGAACCTATCCACTATAGGTGGAAAGACATCAAGATTCACACCCCCCATCATCCAGCAACAAACTTGCAACCTGGGTGGTGAGCTCCACTAGTTGCTAATGAATTGGACCTACATGTCCTGCCTGAATATCTCACTCTCCTCGATGAACATTATTGTCACCCTCATGAGATGTAAAAGTCACGCTCCTGTGGTAAAAATCTATATGGGCTCGGTATGATACTAATCAGTACATACCCATAATCAAGTCAAAACCTAACATATCCAGAATGTAAAGATCTCAAAGGAAATAATACTCCTCAACCTCGAGAGAACATCTCTTGCACAGACAAATGTCTCTTGGTCATGCTCCCAACAACGTATCAATCGTCATCACCCCACTCAAAAAATCCACTATCAGACTCAACACGTTCACAAGTTGTGTAGATATAAAGGAACGAGAGGCACCAATATCAAATAAGCCACTAGAAAGTGTAGAATCTACAAGAATAATACCTATAACTATCGATGGTCCAGTCTCTCTATCCACAAGTGTAGGTTGAACTGCAAGTAGTTGTCCTACCCTTCTTCCATGTGCCATGGTCTGAGTCCCTTGAACTGTGCCACTCTACTGATACGAGCGCTCTTTACCAGAATTACATCATCCACTACCTCGACCACCATAGCCAATAGAACTCCAACTGTTAGACTGATATGGGGTTAAAGACCCCCTTCTAGCACTCTGATTTTGTCTAGATCCTCCATCATTACCCATCTGTCATGGGTTCCTGCAGAACCATTATAGATGTCTCATCCTGTCGTAAGCTCAGCACTCTACCGGTGGTCGGGGACAATGCCTAAGAAAGTGACATGGCCTACCACACTAGTGGAAGACCACTCTGATAAGATCATGTGTAACTGATTCTTCCCCCTGGCCACTCTGCATTCTACTGCTCTGGTCAATATTCTCATAGTGACGCTTCCTACTCTCGAAAGTCATACCTCCTAGTAGTCTATCATAAACCATATGTCCTCCACTAGAAACCTCCTTTAGGTTCCCCTCATATATGAGAGTCTGATCCACTACCTCAACAAACTTATTTAACGAAAAGATGTTAATCTGAAACTTAATCTCATATTTAAGCTTATCCTAAAAATGTATTTTCATAGTTGTCTCATCCCCTACCAACACTGTAGAAAAGTGATGTGAGTCGGTAAAGCTACCAGTCACTACTACAAATATGGATTTTATTAGCGCTAAAAATGGCCTTTAACAGCGCTAGAAAAGCACTATTAAAGCTGGTGAAGATAAAGGGGGGGTCCCCTTTATCAGTGCTCCAAAAAGTGCTGATAAAGAACCCTTTTATCAGCGCTCAAAAAAAGCACTGATAAAAGGGGTCTTTTATCAGCGCTAAAACAAAGCGCTAATAAAAGGGTCCTTTATCAGTGCTTTATTTTTAGCACTGATAAAATACCCCTTTTATAAGCGCTTTTTTAAAAGCACTGATAAAAGTTAAAAAAAATCTGCCAATCAGGGGGGATTTTATAGCACTTGAGCCCCCCTTTTACAGCGCTTTTCTGCCCCCCTCCAGCGCCCGTACACACCCCTCCACCCTTTATCAGCACTAGCCCCAGATTCACCCATGCACGCGTGTCCCTGCCTCCACCCGAATTTGATCTCGAGACCTCCCCCCTGCGCGCTTGAAGCCTTTGTCACTCCCCTATATTGATTTGTTCTCCTATTAGTGATATATCTATTTATTTATATATATATTTAGTTATATTTATTCATATAGTAATATATATTTATATTAATATATATATATAGTTATATTAATATAAATATATAGTTATATTAATATAAATATATAATTATATTAATATATATATATTTATAGTGATATTAATATATATATTTATAATTATATTAACATATATATGTAGTTATATTAATATATATATAGTTAGATTAATATATAGGTATATAAATATTCATATATTTTTATTTTAAATAAAATGGATATTAGTTATTATTTAGATAAAGCTAATATATTTTATTATTTATATTTATAATTAAATTTTTAGGTGTGAATATATAAAAAATATGTACATATAGTTATATATTTGATTATAAATAGCAGTGCATTATAAAAAAATATAAAATTTCAAAGACATAATATCAATATGAATGTAATGTCTTGGAATAAATTCAGTCCCCACCAAAAAAAAGCCAATAATACCCCCTTAAATGAGGCTGAAAATCCACAAAATGTTAAAAAATCGGGGCACCCTGACTAAAAACTCAGTTTTGGAGGCCTTCTGGGCCTTTTTTGTCCTCGAAAAAACTGTGACCGGGATTTTCCTAGTCATAACAGTGTAGAGCTCGTCGCAGGCTTCGGTTTGATATGTGGTAGAGCTCAAACGGACACCCAGATCAAAATTTATGGTCGTTTGAAGTTTGAGTTGCATTTTCAACATATTTTGGATATTTTTTTAAAAAAAATATATTTTTTTAGTCTTCAAATTGTTATTAAATGACTATTAATCCATAATAATTAGCAAATTATTAATTAAAAATATTTTTTTAATTTTTTTATAAGCCATTTTCACTAAATATCTTATATATTAAGTGTAACTGTATATTTATACTTATCTAAAATATATTTAAAATTATATTTAAAAAATATATATTATATTTATATCAATATAACTATATCTATATATTTAAATATTAATATATATTTTTTTAATATATTTTTTTTGGAAGTAGAACCTTTATCAGCGCTTTTAAAAAAACGCTGATAAAGGGTGGCGCTGGCCTTGCCCAGTTCTGTGGTAATGAGTATAGTCCATCACGGACATACTCCCCTGGGTCATCCTCATAAACTCTTATTCCCTCTCCTTTATCAGTGTCTCTAGATAAAAGTGCTCTAGGAACTTCTCTTGGAAGTCCTACCTTGCCATGTTTTCCAGCTGCTCACTCCGAGCCTAAGCATCCCACCATCACTTCACTAATCCTCGCAACATATAAGCTACCAATTTGACTCTTTTCTCAACAGGAGTCTCTAAGTGGTCAAGAATCATCTGCATAGACTCAAACTAGAACTCAGCAACCTCAGGTCCACCCTCTCCAGTGAAAGTCGAAGGGTGTTGTAACTGAAACTCATGTGTCAATTCAGACATACTCTTCACAACCTACATTGGGTCTCTTTCCATAAACTGCATAAACTGAGAAAAGTTCTCACGAAACTGTTCTCCAACTTCTTCACCCAGAACTATCAGAGCCTCAGGTTCCACTACTGGAGGCACATTTCCAACCATGTCCTCTTATTGTCCTACTAACAAGTTTCATCATGGAGGCATATCTTTATAATGTCAAACTTGAATCTTAGGACACATTACACAAGATTTACGTAAATACGGGGATTCACATAAAGCCATAACAAGTTATCCTCCATACATTGTATCACGGTTAAGACTGAGACGTTATCACTACCCTTAACCATACTAATTCTAGGTCATGGTTAACAAAGGGTAAACATATTCTCATGTTCAAGTTTCTCATTAGACACCCATTTCCCACATTTTGAATCATTTTACAATTTTCAAGTTCATATTAGGCACCTTTTTTTAGTTCAACTACACAAGAAAGAAAAGCACTTTCATATAGACAACTCATCCCAAAACCTATTTTCCTTATGCGTGCCTAAAATGATGCATGTCATGATAAATCCTGAGTGCCTATAATTATGCATGTGTACTCAACTATTGTGTCATACCGGGCTACGAGTCAAATCTCAGAAAATCACAGATACTAATAACATCACATAATAAGTGCATCACTCAAGGTGGAATAACATTCAACTATAACAACACACATCAATAAAAACAATCTCATCCTAGGTACTTGGATTTTACCCCCGCACATATGTTAGCTACTCCCATGCATGAGATCTTGACTAAGGCCTGACTCATCCTAATCTCATTTCTACCTTCCCAAATAGTAAGATAAAAGAAAATAAAAGAAAACTCATCTGGTACCACTTTGTAACGTCTTGACTCGGGTGCCACACATCGGTACCCTGAGACGATCGGTTACATGACCTAAGTGAACCTCCCTGTACACCAGAGGCTACCGACTAGCAGTGAGAGTCTAATATATAACATGGGGAGACTATACCATCCTTATCAAAGTAGCACAACAATAGAGATAAACAAACAATAAAAAATGATATAACCATAACCAGAATAATATCGATATCACATGATGACCAAAATAGAAATACAATATCCAAACCAAAATAATAGATATGTCATGTCATATATGTGCCAAGTGTCAATATACAAAACCCAAAATAAAGACACGCTGACAACTCCCAAGTGGGTCCCGACATCCTATCTGGTTCTCTCATCCATGCTTCATCCCAACTCATCCATCTAACATAGGGTTATTTCCCTTATCATGTCCTGCAAACATGAATTCTATTCGGGTACTGATCCAGCAGCCTGAGTATGATGTGAGTACAGCTCAGTAGGTCACCACCAACGATGTATAAAACAATATTCAGTCAATAACAGTGTATGTGGTTGTATAAATAATAAATTACAACTAAGATTAAACATATTGCATATTCAATTATTTTTTATTTAACCACATCCTTTTTCTCAGGTTTACGATGACATATGAACCATCAATACCTACTTCGGCCCATGTCGAAGTCTGAACCATATCACATAGGAAAATCACAATTTATTATAACCTGGTCTTTTATTATCCATTTAATTCCATTTCATATCACGAACATTTGGAACCATAGTTCAAATTCAATCTCATGGTTGTAGAACGTCGTGTCTAGCTCCTCGTGGGTATTTGGAGCATCAGTCCATATCCCACACCTCATGGATATTTGGAGTATCGGTCCATGTCTCATACAATAATATTCACATGCATGCATTTGGGCCTAGAACATCATGGCTAGCACCCCATGGATATTTGGAGCATCAGTCCTTATCTCACGCCTCATTTCTCAATAAATCGCATATATCACACACATCACATTTAACAAGGTTAATCATCATTAACCCTCTCATTAGCATTTCACATCAAGGTAAATAATTTCAATTATCAACTCAATCATGATTCTTTACTTTAATTACATGGAATAATATGAACAAATTCATCATTAAGCCATTTATCAACATTTAATCAAGTAACATAATAACCCTTCAAGGTTAAGCCAACTATCCCTTAATTCTCATTATAATTAACACATTATAACATTAACCAAACAATTACGCAAACTCATTAAGTGACCAATTCCATAAACCTAATATCCCATCAATTTCATAATCACATCATTCCATTAATTAATTAACCAACTAATTAATCCAATTCAAGATGTGTTTGTCAAACATGGAAATTTCTATTTCACAATTCCATACACATAATTATAATCAATACTATGGGATTTGAAATTTAGACCACCTACCTCAAGTTCGTTGATGAGTGTTCGCCAAACCAAAAAACCCCAAATTGAAGCGGAACGTTCAATTCCACAATAAAGAATGAGATCTAGAACAAATGCCTAGATCCAAGATCAAAAAAATTAAGAACTATCAAAACCTAGATCTAAATCAATGAAAATGGATAATAAAACAATCCTCTTGATCCGAAAAGAGAGACGGGAGAGATAGAAAACCATACAAGAAGGAATCACATGTCGGCAGAGGTGCAGATCCTTCAATTGGATCTTCGAATCGTCAAGAACAGAGTTCGTAGGGCCTAGGAATCCTCTTCAGAGCCTCCAAAAACAATATAGAACTTCTTAGGTCGAGTGGGGATGATTGAGGATGAAATCCAGGGGTTTCAAGAATTTTAAAATAATTTTTCAGAGAAATAATTTCTGCATGCACAGTTTCCTAGGATGGGGCGCACAGTTTGTCAAAATGTGCACCCTAACCATGCGCCTCACTTAGGGGTCGCACGGTTACTACTAAGAGGGCAAACGGTTTTACAAACCGTGCAATCCCCCTCTGTCAGGGGTTGCACAATTTTCTGGGGTAGGGTGTGTGGTTTGGGAAAACCATGCACTGCCCAAAACCCCTCCAAAAACTTCCAAATTTCACCAAATGCACCCAATACATGCCTCAACCAATGTGTAACCAAAACAAGGCAAAAGACTACCTGAAACGAGCATGAGACATCTCCAGAAAAGGTCGGGATCTTATAGGGATTTTGGGATTCTTTCTCAACATACTCCACATTACACACTACAGTGGAATGGTGTTAGTGAAAGGAGAAATTATACATTACTAGGCATGGTAAGGTCTATGATGAGTCATGCAAATCTTAAATTATTCTTTTGGGGATATTCATTAAAAATTGCGGCATACACGTTAAATTGAGTACCAACTAAAGTGTAAAATAGAATTCCCTTCAAACTACAGAGTGGAAAGAAACTCGTTTTTTTTCATACAAGTGTATGGGGTAGTGAGATGTTTGTTAAGGCCTTCTCAAGAAACAAATTATCACCTCAGGGCACATGGTTTATCTTTATAGATTATTCTAATGAAACAAAGGGATACTAACTATACAACTCCTCAAACAAGAAAGTGATTGTCGCCAGAAAAACAATCTTTCTTGAGAGGGAGCACATCCTCAAGAAGGATAGTGGGAGCAAGATAGACTTCGATGAAGTTGATACTCAAGATACACAAGAGTTGGTAAAGGAACAAATTCCACAGGTCCCTTTGGAAGAAGTAGTTCCTAAAACATAAGTACTGTTTTGGAGCTCTAGAGAGGTAAGAGAACCTGGGAGATATGGTTTTCTAGTTACCAAAGATGGTAACTCGTTATTGGTTAACAAATGAACCTCTATCATGCAAAGAGGTGGGAGAGAGCTCATGAGCTACAAGATGGAAAGAATTCATGAATTTTGAAATAGATTATATGTATCAAACCAAGTTTGGGTTATGGTCAATCCTTCAATTGATGTAAAGATTTTTGGGTGTAAATGGGTATTCAAGAGAAAACTAGACATGGAGGATAAAGTAAATACCTATAAAGCATAGCTAGTGGCTAAAGGGTTTAAATAGCATCAAGGCGTTGACCGAAACCTTTTCTCCAATTTCCATGTTTAAATCCATCAAAATTCTACTTGTTATAGCATCTTACCATGACTATGAAATTTGGAAGATAGACGTCAAAACAACTTTTCTTAATGGGAACCTTCATAAAGGTGTTTATACGACACAATTAGAAGGGTATGTAACTCAAGGTGATGTCAAAAAGATATGCAAGCTGCAGAGATCCATTTATGGATTGAAGTAAGCATCCAGGTCATGGAACATTTGGTTCAATGAAACTATAAAAGAATTTGGTTTCATTAAGAATGAGTGTGATCCATGTGTTTACAATCATTTTAGTGGGAATGTGGTCATCATCCTAGTAGTATATGTTGAGGAAATATTACTTATTGGAAACGACATACTAGTCTTACAGTGTGCTGAGGAATGGTTTTTCTATGAAGGACTTAGGTGAAGCAACCAACATTCTAGGGATTAAGATCATTTGAGATAGATCCATGAGGCTTCTTGGACTAAGTCAAGGTACATACATTGACCAAATACTAAAGAGATTTATTATGGAATAATTTAAGAGGGGATTGGTTCCAGTGTCACATGGTATACATATTTCCAAGAAAATGTGTCCTCAAACACAATAAGAGAAATAGAGAATGAGTAAGATCTCATACGCTTTAGCGATAAGATCAATCATATATGTCATGATATGTACTAGACTAGATGTTGTCTATGCATTGAGTATGGTAGGAAGATATCAAGTTGGTCCAGGAGAACAACATTGGTCTGTTTTTAAGTCTATCCTTAAGTATCTGAGAAAAACTAAGGATATGTTCCTGGTATATGTAGGAGATGAGGGGCTGGTCATCAGGGGTTATACTGATGCTGGTTTTCAAACAGATCGAAATGGTCTGAAGTCACAGTCAAGATATGTTTTCAGTCTCAACAGAGAAGTTGTGAGCTGGAAGAGTTCAAAGTAGCCCATTGTCGCCAATTCTACAATGAAATACGAGTATATAGCAGCTTTTGATGCACCCAAAGAAATCATTTTTATATGAAACTTTATCCAGGAGATTAATGTGATACTTATAATTAAAGACTCTATCACATTATATTTTGATAATATTACAGTGGTGGCTCTTGCAAAAGGGTCAAGGTCACACCAATAGACAAAGCACATACTCCGAAAGTATCATCATTAGGGATTTTTCTCAAAGGGGTGAAGTTGTAGTAAATAGAGTTTTCATGGAAGAAAACATGGCAGAACCCTTGATTAAATCATTATCTCGGCAGAAGCATGAGTGTCATGTGAGAGCTAGAGGACTGAAGGTTGTTAACAGTTTTCTCTAGTGTGAGTGGGATTCTGTTGGAGTTAGTGCCCTAGAACCAACTTATGTGTATTTTATGATAACTTGTATTCATTGTTTTAAATATTAATAAACTAATTATCACATTATGAGTGTTATTTTATGTTACATAGTATGTGATAATGTCCTAAGAGTAATTGTCGCACTGAAATGTCATAATAGTTCCTCACTATGATGAGAACTCACAAGTGTCACAACAATATTCTTAAATATATGTTCTATAGTCAAATGAGATCATTTGAGGGACACAAATGATATAGTCTGTCAGGGGTGGAGACTCATATGGTTGTGAGGCATCTTCTCATGGTGTATTCCCTTAGTAATTTCTAGTATAAGAGATTATGAGAACGAGACCTGTCAGTAGGAAATCCACATTTAGATGTGTCATTGGATGTTCTATCTGTGGATATGTGTATTGATCATTAGACTTCAATATTATTATTAATGAATATTATGAGTCGCATACTTTGATATATTGACAAAAACTGTGATGAAATATGTTCGCGATGAAGTAGGATACGTTGGGTGCGTCACGAGTAATATTTCATTGATGAATAATGCAAAAAAGGATTTTCCTCTTCTGTTATTTAACAAAAGTTGATATCTCAGGTCCTTTGATGGAAATGATACATTCAAAATAAATCTATGGTCATGGTGTTCTGTAGGCAAATTCAATTTCCAGAAAGTCAAAAGATATAATGAGCACATAGGTTGATGGCACCAGAATGCAACCTGATTGATTAGAGATATTGGGACAAAGGGGTTATATTACACAGTGATCATCTGTGTGATATTTTATATCATTACGACATTAAATTCTTTTTCTATGGTTGTTGTAATGCCCCGGACCCGGATGCCACTCAACAGTGTCATGAGCCCGGTTGGCCACATGGTCTCAAGCACATCTCCCCAAACGCTAGATTTTGATGACTAGCAACAAGGGACTAGGTGTGTCAGTAGGGAGACTATGCACTCATCACCATATTATAGCACAGCGGAATATCAATAACAGATAAGTAGCGAAAGCAGTAATAACAATCAGATAATAGATCAACAGCAGGAATAGATAACGATATCAAAAGGAAGCTCCTATACAATGATGATGATGATACATGTCATATGTATCTACAAAACAGTCAAAACAGGTATACATGGCATCAGTATAATACATTAAACAAAAGTACAAAAAGGACAAAAACTATCCAGCTAGCATCACGAGTCTCAGCTCGGTCTCATGCTCCCCTACTCCTAAGCAGCAATCAAGATCATGTATTAAGGTGCTTTCCCTTATCCATAACTATAATCATATAATCTGTTCAGGTACCCAAGGTGGCCCGAACAGGGTGTGAGATATAATCTCAGTAGGCAACCACCCAAGGTCTAGTGTCATCCAGTCAGTGAATATATAACAGACATAGTGTGCATGCAACAATATAATATGTAGAGGAAATACTTAAAGTATACATCCTATGAAGTCTAGGATCTTATCTAACAATAAAATCCATTTAATAATTCAATTCAATTTAATTTATAAGTCTCGAGACCCAGCGCATAGCCTGGCGTCCCCCATGAAAATAGGCAATCGAAGGACAGTTCATCTATAAGGTATAACAAAGACCGAATCCAAGATTGTGTTCTGGCTTGGCAGACACTTCATATAACTCATTCCATTCTTTATTCAATTTAGAACCTAAGCTCATCCTTGGCATTCCTAATTTGGAATCCAGGTATCGCTCTAGATGTAATATAAACCAACACCCTATGAGCTCGTCCATGGTGAACCTCTCAAGAACTTAGGTATCGCTCTAGGTGTGGTACAACATCCCTACCATTTGAGTCCGTCATTGGCGGTCCACTGAGGGATCCCAAGTATTGCTCATGATATAAATGATCGAATGCTATTTGATTTTGTCCTTGGCATTCCATATGGAATCCAAGTATCACTTGGCAAATAAAAGTCAACCCCTGCGAGTCCATCCTCGGCAATCCATATAAGGAGTCCAAGTTTCACTCTGGCGTAAGCACGATAAAACCCAAATGAGTCCATTCATGGCATTCTCATATGAATCCATGTGTCACCCAAGGTATAAAATCATTTAACCAATTCAATATCATTTAATCATTATCATCAACTATATCAAGGTCAATACCAAGAACATTACAGTTCAAACTCACCTCGGAAGGTGACTCAAACCATGGGCTAAGCTTAGAAGTCTTGCCTCTCAATTAATCACATGGGCGAAACATTATTACAAGAATCACATGCTTAAACAAACCATTACAAGGCAAGGGACAAGGGTCATGGTCACATCATCCCTTCTCATTAACCAATTCAATTTACAATTGATATCACAATTCAAAAAAAAGTCATATCACCATTCCAATTATAACTCATTTCAATTATGATTTTCAAATCAACATTAACATCCCATGACAAGGGGTAAAGGGCACACCTCAAAGAGGGTCCAACCTCATATGCCATCAAAATGGTCTATTTAATTAAACAGTGCACCCTAAGGGGTGGTTCCGGTTTCAAGGTCCTCATCCTATAATCAATCATTAACATGCCTCTTTAATTACATAGGCTATACTTATCAATTCAAGGATTAAATTTAATTCAAGGCGTCGCCTGAGAATTGAGTGTGTAGCACAACGGTATATATAAACACTTTGACTTTTAACAAAAGTCATGAGAGCACCTATTGTAGGTCTGTAGTGGATAACTTGTCCAGTATCAGCTCCTGATTTGACTCGGATCGGAAGAAAATCAAAGAACGGACGAAGAACCTAATAATAGGAAAAATTAGCTTGCACCTAAATAGTGCAGCTGATACCAAACCAAATGAGGAACAGCATAAAAGGAATTGAGAACTCACCAGTGCAGATCCAACGGGTCAAGCGGTTCTTAAATTGGAGATCAGACGAAGAGTCGACCGCAAATCCAAGAATAGTCTCCAAGGAGGGCTCCCAAATGTTTGAGTTTTTGTGCGTTGAAGAAATGATAGAATAGGGTTAGAGAAAAGATTTAATGAGGGGAAAATGCTAAAATAACCCAAAATTGGGCATCGCAGGGTTTGGCCGCACGGTTGCCAAACCGTGCGCCAACCATGCACGTTTAGTTGTAGGGAAGGGTGTGTCGCACGATTCCCTTGCACGATTTGACTAACTGTGCGCAAACCATGAAAAACTCCACTTTCAAAATTGCAAACATTATCGTATGGTCGTGCGCCTCAAATCGTACGATTTAGTCTAACCGTACGGGCTCGCCCTACCCTCTGTCTAGCCCTCGCACAGTTTGTAAGATCGTGCGGCCTACCCAGCACAATTTCTTATAACCATTCACCAAATCATTTTCACCCAAAAGGTTGGGTTTCGGGCTTCGAACCAACCTCGTATACCCCCCGACACCTCCATAACCTCAATGGGCATTCATATTTGGCCACATTAAAACATTTAAACTTAAAATTGATGGAAGTAAAATGATTCATACCTCAAAGAAGAACTGGATTCTTACAAACTTCACCCATTAAATCAATTTGTCCCCAAATTGTCTTCGCGAGGGTGGTCAAGATTGACTGAGAACAACTCCAGCCACTATGATTGTACATCGACATCCTTCTCTCAGGTCTCGTCATGTACTCGGTCATGCTTCCATAGCACCCGTACTAAAAAACTGACCGACCTCAGAATACCTTCGTGTTACGATCCACAATACGTATAGGATGCTCCTCAAAGGACGCATCTACCTGTAACTCAACCTCCTCAGGATGAAAGGCATGAGACGTGTCTGAATAATAATGTCGCAGATGAGATACGTGGAAGACATCGTGCATGGCTCGGTATTTCTGAGGTAACTACAACCGATAGGTTACCATCCCGACTCTCTCCACTGAAGGATCCACTGGTAGCTCATGGCCCGCTACATCCGGAATGTGGTCGTTGCCACCCTCCTGACGTATGATAGGAGGGCATCGTGGCGACATACCTCTGCAAATGCCAAGTGCACGCTTTAGAAAAGAACATTATCCAAGTTCGCAACTCAAAAGCACAGATATGAAAATAGGATAGGTACAAGTCTTCCTATATAAGAACACACCCCTCTGTTTGCTTCTAGAGTCAGGTATGAGCATCGTATAGATCATATAGAAGCAAGAGATACCACCTACTGCTCACTACTAAGGTCGGATCTAAGTCAGGTTCTCTGCTATAAATAGTTCAGTTTATATTTGATTGATTTCAAAATTACTTATTCATTTTCATTTGAATTCATACTCATTTCACATTTATCACAGTACATTTAAAAGGTTAAACTAATGGTTCGCTAAATTCTGATCCATGAGGACTCATACTCCACAGGAACCAAAGTATGGCGTCCATCCGATTCACTCCATAATACCCCTATCCACCTGACGGGGGTATATCTATCACAACAGCATGCAACAAGTTATGCATCTTAAATGGCATAGCATAATGCATGGCATGTGATTCCTATAAGTGTCTAATATGATGCATGAGATGGCATATCCTCATCTCATCAGGTTGCAACACAAAAGAACTCATAATCATATCAATAATAACATTGCAATTCAAGTGCATCACCCAATGATGGAATCAAATCAACTGTAATAGTCAAAATCCAGAAAACAGCGATTTAATTCGAGGCAATTTGGCTTTTTCCTGTACATGAATTAGCTACGTCCGAGCGCAGATCATTACCAAATTCTTATTTCTTCCTATCCCTTTCTATTGTCGCCAAATAATAAAGCAAACTGGAAAATAATTCCTCTGACACCACTTTGTAATGTCCCGGACTCGAATGTCACTCAATAGTGCCCCGAGCCCGATTGGCCACATGGCCTCAAACGCATCTCCCCAAATGCCAGAGGCAGCCGACTAGCAGCGAGGGTTTATGCCCTCATCACCAGAGTATAGAACAACGGAATATCAATAACAGATAAGTAGCGGAAGCAGAAATAACAATCAAACAATAGATAAATAGCAGGAATAGATAACGATATCAAAAGGAAGCTTGTATACAATGATGATGATTATACATGTCATGTGTTTATACAAAACAACCAAAACATGTATACATGGCATCAGTACAATACATGGAACAAAAGTACAAAAAGACCAAAAACTATCTAGCTAGCATCACGAGCCTCAGCTCGGTCCCATGCTCCCCTGCTCCTAAGCAGCAATCAAGAACCTGTATGAGGGCATTTTCTCTTATCCATACCTGCAATCATATAATCTGTTCGGGTACCCAAGGCGGCCCAAACAGGGTGTGAAACATAATCACAGTAGGCAATCACCCAAGGTCTAGTGTCATTCAGTCAGTGAATATATAACAGACATAGTGTGCAGGCAACAATATAATATGTAAAGGAAATACGTAAACATCTTATGAAATCCATGTTCTTATTTAACAATCAAATCCATTTAATGATTCAATTCCATTTAATTTATAAGTCTCAAGATCCGACACATAGCCCAACATCCCCCGTGAAAATAGGCAACCAAAGGATGTCAAAATAGGTCATCCATAAGGTATTACAAAGACCGAATCCAAGCTTCTGTTCTGACTTGGCAGACGCGTCATATAACTCATTTCATTCTTTATTCAATTTAGAATCTGAGCCCGTCCTTGGCATTCCTAATTTGGAATTCAGGTATTTCTCTGGGTGTAATATAAACAAACACCCTACGAGCTCGTCCATGGTGAACCTCTCAAGAACCCAAGTATCGCTCTAGATGCGGTACAACGTCTTTGTCATTCGAGTCTGTCCTTGGCGGTCCACTAAGGGAGCCCAACTATCACTCATGGCACAAATGATCAAATGCCCTTTGAGTTCGTCCTTGGCATTCCATATGGAATCCAAGTATCACTCGGCATATAAAAGTCAGCCCCTGCGAGTCCATCCTCAACAATCCATTTAAGGATTCTAAGTGTCACTCGGGCATAAGCACGATAAAAGCCAAATGAGTTTGTCCATGACATTCTCATATGAATTCATGTGTCACCCAAGGTATATAAGCATTTAACCAATTCAATATCATTTAATCATTATCATTCAACTATGTCAAGGCCAATACCAAGAACATTACAATTCAAACTCACCTCAAAAGGTGACTCAAACCACAAGCTAAGCTTGGAAGGCTTGCCTCTCAATTACTCATGTGGGCAAAACATTATTACAAGCACCTCATGCTTAAACAAGCCATTACAAGACAAGGGCCAAGGGTCATGGTCATCTCATTCCTTCTCATTAACCAATTCAATTTACAATTGATATCACAATTCAAAAACAATTCATATCACCATTCCAATTATAACTCATTTCAATTATGATTGTCAACTCAACATTAGCATCCCATGACAAGGGGTAAAGAGAACGCCTCAAAGGGGGTCCAACCTCATATGCCATCAAAATGGTCCATCTAATTAAACAACGCACCCCGGGTGGTTCCGATTTCAAGGTCCTCAACCTATAATCAATCATTAACAGACCTCTTTAATTACATAGGCTATACCTATCAATTCAAGGATTAAATTCATTTCAAGGTGTCGCCCAAGAATTGGGCGTGCGGCACAACAACATAAATAAACACTTTGACTTTCAAAGAAAGTCAAGAGACCACCTACCGTAGGTCCGTAGTGGATAGCTCGTCCAGTATCAACTCTTGATTTGACTCAGATCGGGAGAAAATCGAAGAACGGACGAAGAACCTAATAATAGGGCAAATTAACTTGCACCTAAATAGCACAGCCGATACCAAACCAAATGAGGAACGACACAAAAGGAATCAAGAACTCACTGGTGCAGATCCAACGAGTCAAACGGTTCTTGAATCGGAGATCGGATGGAGAGTCGGTCGCAAATCCAAGAATAGTCTCCAAGGAGGGCTCCCAAATGTTTGAGTTGTGCATTCAAGAAATGAGAGAATAAGGTTAGAAAAAGATTTAATGAGGGGGGAAAACGCTAAAATAACCCAAAATTGGTATCGCACGGTTTGGTCGTACGGTTTCCAATCTGTGCGCCAACCGTGCACGCTTAGCTGTAGGAAAAGGCACGTTGCATGGTTTCCTCGTACGGTTTGACTAACCATGCGCAAACTGTGCAAGACTCCACTGTCAAAATTGCAGATATTGTCGCACGGTTGTGCGCCCCAAATCACACAGTTTAGTCTAACCGTGCGGGTTTACCCTACTCTTTGCCCAGCTCTCACACGGTTTGTTAAACTGTGCGGCCTACCCCGCACGGTTTCTTCTAACCGTGTGTCAAGCTATTTCCACCCAAAAGGTTAGGTTTTGGGCTTCGAACCAACCTCGGACACCCCTGACACATCCATGGACTCAACAGGCATTCATATTAAGTCATATTTAAACATTTAGACTGAAAATTGACGGAATTAAAAGAATTCGTACCTCATAGAAGAATTGGGTTCTTATAGTTGTTTTTGCGTATTGTTAGACGCTAGCCTTGGACTTTAGGTTGTTTCACCTATTGTCACTAAGAAAGATGTTTAGAGGGTCGCACACTAAGTGTGTCCATAACTTCAGTTAAATAATATTATCACTTATTATTTAACAAGTTGAATAAATATGATTCTCACACATGGTTTAACAATTATTCAGTATGCTTGATCGCATATATATCTCATCACTAGTTATTCGAGAGAATATTTTGTAAGTAGAATATTTAATAAATATTTATTTACTATTTAGTGACTATAATATTTATTTATTTATTGGCGAATAATGCAGTGATATTTATTTATTAAATAAAGTCATTATTTAATATTCGATAAATATTGTGGAGGAATGACAGACATGGTTTAATAGTTTGGTGGGAAATAATAAGTATTGAATATTATTTGAATAAATAATATTTAATTTAATTCGCTTGCTTTGCACATGTCAATAAATAATATTATTATTGTTGTTGTTGTTATAGACATGGGGTTCCACATAGATTAAGAAAAATAATAAGGGTGCATATGCAATTATTATTCTCTAACCCTAGCGGTATATAAACTCAATTTTATTATTTCTTAAGGGGTTATCATTTCATTTGTTGTACACAACGACATCCGAAGATAATTCTCCCAAAGCCCTAGAGAGCTCTCTCCAATAACGCTTTCAAAAACAGAGAGCAATCATCATCCATCGCCACTCTCATGTTTAGAGAGATTGAAGATAACCTGAAGAGATTCTCGATGCAATTAAAGGCGAACAACGCAAACGTTAGAATCTGTCACGCTAGCACCAAAAGATTCTTATAGCGGCGTTCGGAGGTTCATGGAGCACGTGTGAATCACCATTGGAAGGAATATACGCTTGATTCCTACAACGCGGCAAGAGTACGATGTACAGACATTGTCAGATTCATCAACGGAAAAAGAATATATCGCAAGACAATTTTTTGATTTATTAAATTAAATATAAATAATATGTGATGATCATGCATTTTGGTTTCGACGTTCTCTCGTCAATTAATCATTGATTCAATTTTATTGGTCACAACGTTTATCATCATTGTACATCTCGAATTAATCATCGATTACAACAAAAATGTCGAGTTGGAGATGTCTCGTCCAGCGCTTCTACTGCCCGGAACCTTCATTACCATGAGGTTATGAGATTATGTGTTACTTGGTGAGCAGGCATTGATGAGGTTGGAAAATTAGTTTACCACTAAATGATGAGTTTGCTCTATTTATTCATTGGGTTTTTAATATGCTTCTTTCACATTTACACGAGATTTCGAAAAGGATCTCACTAAGTATGCATGTTATGAGATCTTATGAGATGTGTGTCTCTCTCTCTCTCTCTCTATTTTTCATGCCCGTCGAAGGGAGCTGGTGATCGAGCTGGGCAATATTAGCTCATGGATTGATCATAGGTTGCGGGTGATCATGGTCGCTACCATAGGAATGGTTCGTGGTGATTTGCAGTTTTATTTCTGCATTGTATCACTTATCATGTATTGGGGTTTTAATATCATGTATTGGGATTATTGTGGATGGTTATTTATGTAATGAAGTTGTTTAGTTCATGTTTATTTTTGAGATTATCAAGATCTCTCATTTGTGTATTTGATAACCTGAACGCAAGTTGCTAACTCGTAGCTTATTGGAGACGGACTTCAAAGGATCATTGTCAGCTTAGGATGAGCACTAATAGGAGTGAAGGCTTGTGTATAGTGGAATAACATCGACTACATACCAAGAAGTCGACAACCTATAACTGAAGCTCATATTGCACGATGAAATCAACATTGTATTATGTTTAAGGAAAAAAATATTAAAAGAGATGATCTCTGAGCTCATCCACTGCAAACCACATATATCTTGACAAACTCGGTTTTGGATGCTTTGTTTTTCAATGGTGAATTCAATTCTATCACACTAATTATTGTTCTACATTTATTATGTTATTGGTCATCATCACCTTGAGGTTGAGGCATTAGAAGAACAATAATCAAATTCACAAATGAAATATTTAATTTCATTGCATTTTTTATCATTTTATTGTATCATATTTAATTTCATTAATGATCGTTTCTTTTCATCCAAAACTCAATTAATACTAATTTAGTTGAAGCATAGGGAGGATACTAGGTCTCAATCCATCATTTACCAACGACTGGACATTACATGAGTCTTCATGACATTAAATGAAATTGACATTGGTAAAATGTCATACAATGAAACATCATGACGTAAATACTTTATTTTTAAGAGTTACATGGAATGAAATTATATTATTCTATCATTATTTGTAAAATACTTGGAAAAATAATTCAAAATTTCAAAATCACCCTTATTATTTTGCTCCATTTTATCATTACCAATTTTATATTATAGGAACTTTTTACGAAAACTTTCAAACATATATCCTCAGCTCTCATGTTGGGATGGAAGAGTCGGGTACCCATAAAATTTAGGATACAAACTCCCGTTCATTTTTATAAAACTATAACCTAACCAGTCCATTTTTTAAATTTGACTACCTTAACCCTACCTTATTATATTTTTAAATGTTCATTTAACAATCTAAACCTTTTTAATCACCCAATTAGAAATTTAAATATTTAAATTTTGTTTATAAATCTAAAATAAACGTATCAAAAAATTGAGTAAATGTGTTTTATAATTGAACTTTATTTAATAAGAGTCATCAAATTCAAATTTAAAATTTACTTACAAATATATTATGAACCAAACTCAAAACAAATAAATATTTTTTATAATAATAATGTTATTTAAAAATCTATTATTTAATTATTATTAATTTTCATAATCAGGTTCGGATTTATAATACCCTAAGAATACTACTCTACCCATTTATTAATCGGGTTTTCAATTTGATACTCCCCTCTTTTAACCACTACCCTAGTCATATTTAATCAGGCCAAGAAGTGTAGAATACCTGATTAATGGGTATTCATTGTCATCCCTAGCAACATACGATGACATTATTATGAAAAACAGCCAAAATTTATAAAATGATTGAAATAAGCCAATTTCTATTCATAATTTTCAAAATTATTCATATTATTTTTCAAAAAAATCTGATGAGTTTTTTTTATAAAAATAACGCGTTTTTCAGAATTTTTCTATCGATTTGAAAAGCCAAAAAAATCATGGAATGACGACTTATAAGAACATTATTTGTCCTTGGTTCTTCCAAACAATGACTTTATCCCATTAGTTTTTTGATATCAATCCCATGTCACCTAAATTAAAACTTTCAAACATGACATTGGCAAAATTAACATGACATGGGACAGACAAACAGCATAATTTAAAGCAAAAGAATATGGAGTGCAGGATATGAAAAAACAAATGAAGAAACACAGAAGGAATCTTCCCAGAATGGGGAGACCAAAAGACCAAGGAAGCATATACAGAAGACAAGGAATCTACCTTTTACTGCAGTTTTGGGTTTTTTAGGGCGCCCCCCTCGCACCCGCTCCCCTCGTCCGAATCCATTACATGTTTCTCCGTCAATTTATCTTTCAATATATCCCGATGTGTTCGTCCTTGATCCTTCACCCCCTTCCGATCCTGCAACAATCAATGCAAAATTACCTGGATTGGAGGTGGAAAATTTTAAAACCAACACCACATCACACGAGTTAAATGGGTTTGGATCAGACATAAATGGGTTCAAGTTGTAATCGGGTTATCCGGGTTCAGGTTAACCATTCCAGGTAAGTCTAAACACATCATTTATTTTGAATGGTTAAAGAGAATGGAGTTGCAACATGGATAGCATATGTTTCATATCAATTAGATTTGGATGATTCAATTTGGTTAGGCATTGAATTTGTGGGACATTAATTAGGTTATTTTTAATCTAAATGGGATAATTCAATTTGTTTAGGTCATTGAGTTTATGCAACATTAACCGGTTAAACATATCATGATACAGTTTATGTTATATGTTTAAAGTTAAATGTGTAGGCCGATTGGGTTAGTGTTGACCCCTTCATATATGATTTGGGTTGGGTCAACCCGTTTAATTAAATGGGTTGGGTTAGGCTTAAGCTTCAATGGATTCAAAAGACGGCCAACCCAACACGAACCCGGCCTGTGAACCCAAATTGTCACCTCTAACTTGGATACAAAGAAAGGGCATGCATGACTGGAAAAAAGATTTTTTTGCAGGTTTAAGAAGAGTTGCTCTGTTTTTCTGCAAAAGAAGTTGCAAGAAACTAAGGCCGTGTTTGATATATAATACCAACATTGCATAATAAAACACCAACCTAATTGTCCCTGAAAGCCCAGAAAACAGCTGAATTTTAATGGCACAACAACCATAATTGATCGATTTGTGGTACGTAATCGCCAAGAAATAAGATTTGAATATCAACAACAAACTTTACTCAAGAAACAAATGAAAAATAAAGTGCACCCAACATTGCATCTAGGGATGGCAACGGATGTTCATTAACTAGGTAACCGACACTATCCTGATCCAATTAAGTAAGGTTAAGTAGTGATTAATCAGGGTTTTATAGAGTTCGTGAATTCAAAACCCAATTAATATTCATGTTAGTTCAGGTAATGGGGTCTTAGGGCACCATAAGCCCAAATACGATTAAATAATTATTATTAACTTATTAACTGAATTTTTTTAAATAATTAGTAAAATTATAAAATTTATTTATTTATTTTGATTTTAGCTCATATTTGATTCATTTAAGAATTCTAAATTTGAATACAATTAAATTAATTATTATTAATTTATTAATTATATATTTTAAAATGATAATAAAATGATAAAATATATTAATTTAATTGTAGATCCATTCATTTGAAATTTACAAATGAATTTTAAAATTATAATCGGATATTTAAATGTGTTAGGCTAGTTAAACGGTCATTTCAAAATTTAATAGGATAGGGTTAAATTAATGAGTTTAAAAAATAAACGGACGATTTTCAAAAGTTAAACAGATTATAGTTGGGATATCTCAAATTTCAGACACCCAACCCATTTTCATCCCTAATTGTGTTAGAACCGGGAGGAAGGAGGGGGCGTGGCAGGTTTATTCAAGAAGGAAGAAGGCTGCGGCAGAGAGAGGGCCCACTGGGGACCACGTGGCAGTAACAGATTCTGTTGGAGGATCCCCTGGGCTGAAACAGACTCCACCTGGAGCTGAAACAGAATGTAACTGAAAGGGGAAGTGGGAATCGTGGGGGGTAGCTGGGGCCCAGTCGGTTGTAACTGCTGGGGTAATAAACGGGGCAGGAGAGAGAGGTATAGGACACTTTTTTGAGCTGGGAATTTGGGGAGGAGAGTCTCTCGGCCTGGGGCTTGGGCGGGTGAGCCAGGAGGCCTCCCAAGGATACTCTGTTTGCTGTTTTTTCTCTCTTTCTCCTCCCCCACTCTAAGGCTGTAATTCCAAGTATGCTGCTCTAATTGCTATAGTACAATTCCAGTTTCATCATTTTATATCAAGGGGTTCTATCAATTTGGTCCGATCTGCCGGAAACCTTCTTCCAAACTCCACTCCTCTGTGGGGGGGGTAAGGGTCCAGGTGATGGAAACTCGGCTTCAAGCTCGCTTGGAAGGACTGGAGCAGAGGATGGAGAACGTAGAAATTGGAACAAACCAACATATGGGCCGCTTAGAGTCATCAGTGTTGGGATTGACTGAATCCGTGGGATCTCTTAAACAAGAAATTACTGGGCTGACAGCGGTTCACAGATCGATGACGGATATACTGCGCCGGTTGGAGAAGCAGTCAAGGCAGGACGGCGCATCGGCTTCGGAGTTACACGACGCAACAGGAGCTGCCCTGTCGGAATCTCTCGATCAAACAACGTTGAAGGAGGAAGCACGAGGAGAGTTGGAAGTAACCACCGAAGGGACGACTCCGATATTGACAGCCCGACGGGTAGAGCTGCCAGTGTTCAATGGACAAGACCCACGGGGATGGATCAATCAGGCAGAATTGTACTTCCGAATTAACCAGACAACGGAGGACACCAAAATTCCCCTGGCCCAAGTATGGAGGGGGTGGCAATCCACTGGTTTACCATATTGGAGGAGGTATACCAGAACCTAACCTGGAAGCAGTTTGAGGAGCTGATGGAGCGCTTTAGTGGTTTAGAAATACAGAATCCTTACGAAGAATTAGCATCAATCCGACAAAACGGGTCAGTGCAGGAATACATTGAACGTTTTGAGTTCCTCGCAGCTTTGGTTCCCCGTCAGTCGGAACCTCAGTATATCGGATACTTCCTTCATGGACTACGGGATGATGTTCGCAGCTGGGTCCGCATACACAGCCCGGAAACTAGTTTGCAGGTAATGCGTCCGGCACGGCATGTGGAGCTAGCACTCTGCCGCGGAACTGGGCTTCCAGGCCGAGCTGGAGGAACGCGCCCAAATGGGAGCGGGGGCTGGCAGCCTTCCTATAGAACGGGACTCACCCAGCAAATCGGATTTTCGCCCACACAAGTACGCAGGGGCGGGGAGTTGACGGGAGGAGCCGCCAAAGAAATACAACGAACCACCATGGCAGGAGGAAGGGGAGTTCGGCAGTTGTCCAACCAGAAATGGGAGGACCGCAGAAAGAAGGGGTTGTGTTTCCTGTGCGGAAAACCGTATAATCCTATGCACAAATGTGCTGATGCCAAGATGAGGGTGTTGTTATTGGGCGAAGAGGAAGAGAATCTTGAGCTTACACCTCCATTAGAGGAGGAGGAGGATCAGCTGGAAACTGTGGCGGGAGCACCAGAAGCTCCAGAGGCTGAATGCAAGGTGCTGGAATTTCAGAACTGGAGAATCTTGTGCAGTGACCGGGACCGCCAAGAAGAGTCCATCTCGTCCATGAAAATAGAGGGCTGCATAAGAGGAATTCACATCCTGATTTTATTGGACAGTGGGGCTACTCACAATTTCATTAGCCCGGGGTTAGTCAATATATCGGAGCTTACTGTCGAGGCCACCAAGAAGATGGGCGTAAGGTTGGGCGATGGTCATAGGACAAGAACCTTAGGGGTCTGCCAGAAGATCTTGCTCGTCCTAGGGGCTTATGAGTGTTCCCTTGAAGCTCATGTTTTAAAGATTGGAGGATTAGATCTAATCCTGGGAATCTCTTGGTTGAGGACTTTGGAAGATGTAAGCATAAATTGGCAGTCGATGGTAATGAAGTTTTCAGTAGGAGGTCGGCCATTTACCCTCTCAGGTATCCGTCAAAATGACCGGACAGCAGTCTCCCTAGATCGGTGGGCTTAGAAATCGGGACAGAACAATGAACTGCGGCAAATTGTTGGAGGTAACAAAAGCAACCTCGTGACACCTTTGACTGAGGCTCAAAACCAGGAATTACAAAAGATTTTTCATCACTTCCCGTCTGTTTTTTCGGAACCCAGGGGGCTGCCAGTGCATCGGCTTCGGGCTCATGCCATTAACCTGCTGCCCGGTCAGGAACCAGTCTCAGTCAGGCCTTACCGGTACCCGTACCTTCACAAAAATGAAATAGAGAAACAGGTGCAGGAGTTGCTAAATCAAGGCATCATTAGGCCAAGCTCCAGCACGTACTCCAGCCCGGTGTTGCTTGTTAAAAAAAAAGATGGCTCATGGAGAATGTGCGTGGACTATAGGGCTTTAGAGGTCATATTGGTGGTGGTTGACCGACTTACCAAATATGTTCACTTCTTGCTCCTCAAGCATCCTTACACTGCTCGGACGGTTGCAGAACTTTTTCTCCGAGAAATTGTTCGGCTGCATGGTGTGCCAGCTTCCATCGTGAGTGATCGGGACCCCATTTTTCTGAGCAATTTCTGGACAAAATTGTTCCGCCTCCATGGAACTTCCCTGAAGTTCAGCTCGGCCTACCACCCGCAGACAGACGGTCAAACAGAAGTGGTAAACCGCTGCCTCGAGACCTACTTACGCTGCTTTGCAGGGGACCAACCTCGGATGTGGTCTTTCTGGGTTCCGTGGGCAGAGTGGAGTTACAACACTGTCTGGCATGCCTCCATAGATTCTACTCCATTTGAGGCCGTGTATGGCCGCTCGCCTCCTATTTTGAGTTTCCTACCTGAGGATGTCCGGGTAGCTGCAGTAGCCACGGCTGTGGAGGATCGCAATGAAGCTTTACGTCAGCTTCGACAGCATTTAGCCCGATCTCAGGACTACATGAAGCGCCAGGCGGACCGGCATCGTCGCCACGTTTCTTTTCAGGTGGGTGATCGGGTGTATTTAAAGCTCCGGCCCCATCGTCAGCAGACCGTCGCCCATCGGATCCACCAGAAGTTGGCAGCCCGATTTTATGGCCCTTTTACCATTCTTGGCCGAGTAGGGACGGTTGCTTACCATTTGGATCTGCCTCCCTCGGCTAAAGTTCATCCCGTTTTTCATGTATCACAATTAAAGCCGACGGTGGGAAATTCAGAGGTCCTCCCTACTCTACCACCGGGCCTCGAGGTGGACAGTTCCAATACTCCGGAACCCCAGGCTGTCTTTTCCCGCCGTTTTCACCTCCAGAAACACATGGCCCAGCCACAGTTCCTTATCCAGTGGGTTGGTCGTCCGGCAGAGGAGGCGACATGGGAGGACGAGTTTACCCTTCGAAATCAATTCCCTTCGTTCAGTCTTGAGGACAAGACTGATCTACAAGGGGCGGCGAGTGTTAGAACCGGGAGGAAGGAGGGGGCGTGGCAGGTTTATTCAAGAAGGAAGAAGGCTGCGGCAAAGAGGGGGCCCACTGGGGACCACGTGGCAGTAACAGATTCTGTTGGAGGATCCCCTGGGCTGAAACAGACTCCACCTGGAGCTGAAACATAATGTAACTGAAAGGGGAAGTGGGAATCGTGGGGGGTAGCTGGGGCCCAGTCGGTTGTAACTGATGGGGTAATAAAAGGGGCAGGAGAGAGAGGTATAGGACACTTTTTTGAGCTGGGAATTTGGGGAGGAGAGTCTCTCGGCCTGGGGCTTGGGCGGGTGAGACAGGAGGCCTCCCGAGGATACTTTGTTTGCTGTTTTTTCTCTCTTTCTCCTCCCACTCTAAGGCTGTAATTTCAGGTATTCTGCTCTAATTGCTATAGTACAATTCCAGTTTCATCATTTTATATCAAGGGGTTCTATCAAATTGCATAAGCCGATAAGGGTGTGTTTGAGTGGGCATTAAGATGGGTAAACCTGCATTGTCCCGCAGTATCTTTTCATTACCTTACAGAAAATGTGTGTCGCATTCCCCTACTGCAAAACCAAACATGCACTAGAATTTTAGGATGCATTTGGTTTTAGAAAACTTCAACTTTTTTTATTTATAAAAAATGTATTAGAAAATGCGTTATAAAATGTTTTGGATAGCAAAAGAAGCATGTGACTTGTGCATTTGCATTTTCCTAAAAATATGAAAACAAGGTTTTCTTAAATTCCTAGAAACTCTCATCTTTTCAAACTGCTTATCATAAGTTATAGGTGTTATATGGAGTTTTCAGTAAGTGCCTCCAAACAGGTCCTCAGCAAATGTTTGCAGGCAGCTCTGATCAGAGTGAAAGAGAGTGAACGACACGAGAAATAGAAAATACTGATAAAGAAAATTAAGCTACACAAACATTACTACCATGTATCATATGAATATATTAACAAAACCAATCAAGATTCATTCAAGTTAAATAAGAATGTAAATGTACCTCTCTGAAGGGGAAATCTTCTGCTTCAAGCATGTGTATCACATGCCCCATCTTTGGCCTCTTTTGAGCATTAGGGTCAACGCAACGTAACGCAACTAAAAGTGTACGCTTCAATGCCCTTGAAGAAGGCTTCTCAGACAACTTGGGATCCAAAACTCCCTCTGCATTCCTGTTTGTCACCATCGTTTTGAGCCAATCTACCAGGTTCACCTGACAATTGTGCATGCATGCAAAAATCAATGCATAAAAATAGTAGATGAAAACATATGTTGCTTTGAAGTGGCCTTAGACTGCGCGTTTAACAGCAAGTGTTTAGAGCACTTATCTCTTATGATAAGCTGTTTGAAAAAATAAGTGATGTTTGTTTTGTTTCTAAAAAAACACCTGCACTTAAATTTCTCAAGGCGGAGTTTGTGTGCAACAAAACAAACACCGCTTGTTTTTTCAAACTGCTTATCGTAAGTGTTGCAAACACTATTCAGTAAGTGTCGTCAAACGCAACTTTGTACAGAAACACGTATCATAATTGATAAGTGCTATAAACAATTTCCAATGAGTGATGTCAAATGGGGCCTTAAATTTCTTAAGAAACACTTTTTCAATAAGCAATCTACAAACACTTGTACGGAAACACTTATCATAAGTTACAAGTACCGTAAGCACTTTTCAACAAGTGCTGTCAAATGCAACCTTAAACAAATGTCAGGTTTATTTCAAGCACAAACCTCTCCAGGAGGGCGGCTATAATCTACCGGGTTTCGGCCAGAAATTATTTCCATGAGAAGAATTCCGAAACTATACACGTCACTTCTTTCATTCAACATGCCAGTGCTAGCATATTCTGGAGCCACATAGCTATAAACAAAACAAAAATTAGCAACAATTATGCCTACCCAAGTCCATGAATCCATGGATGCTTATATTGTACTCAAAATATTAATAGACATGCAACTAACCCAAATGTTCCCATCACCCGAGTCGTCACATAGCTCCTCTCCGAGCCTAACAGTTTGGCAAGGCCAAAATCAGATACTTTAGGATTCCACGGCTTATCAAGCAAAATGTTGCTTGACTTGATGTCACGGTGCACGACCTTTGGTTCGAGCCCCTCATGCAGGTAAGTCAACCTATAAATTTCAATCAGCAGTCATGTAATAACAAATATTATCCGTTAAAGCATGCACATTTAGTGAATCATGACATACCCTTTTGCCGTTCCAATCATAATGTTCATACGAACATCCCATGTAAGAGGGCTTCTAGGTCCGACATCTCCATGAAGCCATTGTTCCAAGTTTCCATTGTCCAAAAACTCATAAACAAGCATCCTAAAACATGCTAAAGAAGTTCATCATTGAGTTTGTACAAAAATATGCAACCTGAGACGGTCTAGCTACAATGAGTGTCCATTTAATGATGAAGATGAAAGAAGTTTGTGCGTGAAAATGAAAGAGCATTGCACCTATGGGCTCCTTCAGCACAGTAGCCAAGTAACCTCACCAAGTTCTTGTGCCTAACGCGCCCAATGGCTTCCACCTCAACCTTGAACTCCTTCTCAGCCTGCCCCCTGAAGCAAAACAACAATCCAACCAGGCATCAAATACTAAATCCGCCATTTTCAATCTCCATTGCTGCATTAAGTTTCCCCAAGTCGAGAAAAGGCTTCAAAATTCTTGAAATTTTCAACAATGAAGAGTATCTTAACATTGAAATGGCAGAAAGGGACAATCAATGGCAGTAAGCAAGATCCACAGGAAGATTCAGGTAAATGAGAAGCGTGGCGGAAGAAAGAAGGGAAGCCAATTTACTTGTTGTTCAGCAAATTCTTGACAGCAACTCTTGTATTGTCCTCTAAAACACCACGGTAAACAATCCCATACCCACCTTCACCGATCACATTCTCATCCGCGAACCCATTGGTTGAATCTTCAAGCTCTCTGAGGGTGTACCAGTGGCCCCAGCCCAAATGCGAAACCTCGGGTGCAGCAATCCCACCCTGGTCGCCGCCGTGCAAGGAGCCCCCCGAACCAGCGCTCCGCTCGGGGTACGAAATCCGGTGATCCTTTCCGATTTCTATGTGAATCCTGTGCAGGCCCGTCTGGGCGTCGTCCTCTGACAGAAGCGGCAACGGCTGCCGGTCGGCGGCGGGAAATGGGTCGGACTCGGGTAACGGGTTGAGACTCTGAGCAAGAACCGATGGTTTGGGGTTGGCGTGGGGATGGCTATTAGGATCCCGGGAAGATTCGACCCGAATCTCCTCGATCTCTTTGGAGACGATTGGAATGGCGGAAGTTGTAGCCGACTTGTTGCGCTTCAGGGCGAGCCAAAGGGATATGATGAACAGCACAAGAACAATGACCGCCCCCACGCCAATGCCCAGGACCACCCATAAATGGAGGCCGAAAATCGACGTGCTTTTGGAGAGCTGATCGTTCAGAAAAGCGGACTTCCTATCAGACATTTTCTTCCCCTCCTCCGGTCCTCGTTCAGAGACCACGATGCTCACAGTCAGCAACACATGAAGGATACGCAAAATGGAGACAAAACGGTGCCTAGAGCAGCAGAACCGGAGAAGATTCGGATGGGAGGGATGATGGAGGCACTGTGCAAGTGGAGTGGGGTTTTGGGGGAGGAGAAATCGCAGCTGTCGTGATGAGACTGCTGGGTGGGTGGATCCCAAGAGGACTGCGAAAAAGGAGAATTTCAAAGCCTCGTCGTCATCATGCGTTTCCCAGAATTTCAATCTGGAAGTGGAAGGAAAGCGCGATGGGGTTTTGGAAGCGTAACGTTGTTTTATTTATTATAATTATAATGACTAAATGATATTATGCATTAAATGGATTTATTGAAATTAAATATAAACCTAGTCAAACCTAATCAAGTGTGTACTCCCATTTGTTTGGCTTGGAATCAAAGTGTGATCGATTTTAACATAAAAATTTAAAAAGAATAAACTCTCAATCTGTTGGTAAGTTTTATCCCACCGATGCACCTAAATGATGGAAATTTGATAAAAAAATAGAATGTCAACAAAATATGTAACTATTTATTTGTTTTGAATGTGTGATGATAGAATTGACCTTTCAATCATTTTTCTCTAATTTATTGGCATGTAAAAGCAAGTCACCACTACTATGACTTTTTTTAAATCGATAGTGAGCCTAATATGATAAAAGCTAGCAATACTTTGTCATCTTTCAATAAACACTCCATCATACCCAGGTTAAAACGTTACAAAATTAATAGTCAAGTTATGTAATGTTTTAATATTGGTGTTAGAAGGGTGTCTACAAGGTGGTATCCAAGTATCATTACCGTGATATAAAAGGATAACAAAGTGTTGAAAATATTATACTCTTCCACTAAAGGGTTTTGTAGAACATCTCTTGCTCGTATGCAGTGGAATAAAGCACAAAACTCATATACAAGATCGACTAAGAAAAGAATCAGTGAGTTGAAATTAAAAAACTATAAAACAAAGCTTACCTCATTGTCCATGATGAATATTTGTTAACATCAAGTTTGATTAAGTCCAACCAACCACTAGAATCATCAGATGCTTTGGTTGAATCCATTATGTTTCAAAGGTTTGTTAGGCAAATGGAGAGAAGAGATTAGAGAGAGTTTCGACTTCGAGAACAATTTCCAGTTTCATCAAATGAGACCCATAAACTCCATTTAAAACTACTCTTTCATTGAATGAATGTGTAACGATCCGGACTTTTATAAATGAAATTTCATTTTTGATTAAGTAAATGTCTTATAGTCATAGAAAATTCATGTACTACTTTGGTTATTTTGAATCGTTATAAAACACAGCATATCAAATCTAAAAGACCGTTAAGCATCTTAGTCATTGATAATATAATCATTGTACAATGACCGTTAAGATTGATATATATTAAGGGTTATGATAAAGTCTAAGCGACACAGACGAAAGAAGTGATGACCTCGACTAGTAAGATCGTACCCTATGAATTCCATCTATCAAAGTTTCTGATAAAGATGACATCATTAAGCTTTTCCCTTGACCAAGCCTGAACCGAGATTCAACAACTAAAGTTTGAGCGAAACAATTTTTAGGAGAAGTTCAAACTTATCATAATCACGACTCGAACCATGTTCGCCAAACCATCTCAACAAAGTGTCATCATTGCACATCTTACCTTTAGGGCATACGTTGACGTAATAAGGGGATATGTATCTAGACCCTAGTAGTATGGATTTGTATATTTTCTTTTTAATGAAATAATGATTCTATTTATCCCTTTTTATTATTACTTTATCAATGATTATATAATGTGTTTGATAAAAATTAGATTTTGACATGAAGAAATAAAAATTATATTTTTGGGAAATACATAGTTTCAATTAAGACACTCTTTTTCTAAATTCAAGATTTTTGAAATAAATAGTATTTTAAGAAAATATTCTTATTATATAATAAATTTTTAAATATATATGATAATATAATTTAATGAAATTTGTTGTAATTTTTATAAGGGCCAGAAAGTGGTTAATATCGTAAAAACTAGTATTTTCTAGTAAATATGGTTATTATTTAAAAGTGAGAATTCTCATATTTGGAAAATTATTTTGATTAAATAAATATTATTTTTGAAAGCAGCATGTTGAAATTAGTCAATGGTGATTTTTTCATAATTTTTTGAGACAGTCAAATTTTCGGGCAAAAATTAAATACAGTATAGTTATATGGTATGTATTATGACATCATAATGACCACAAAATGATTTAATAAATGTTATAAAGGAAATCCATGACTAAATATAGCTTTACCCTTTAAAATAACGTGTTTTTGAAGTTATTTAATTAATTTTATAAACCTTGAATGAATCCTCCAAAACCTATATTATATCTTAAGGTTTTAAAATCAATCATGTATAAACATGACTCAATTCCACATCACAAATGATTTTATTTTAATATGTTTGGTTATTATCCTTAAAAAATATTGGAAACCACTTATCTTTGGAAGAATCCATTTTCAAAAACCATGAGAATGTACGTGGTTTTGATTATTTTATCATATAGAGTCCAAAACTTAAGTTTAGAAATTAATAAACAATTCTCCTCTATTTTGCTATAAATATCCACCCAACCTCTCACTCCTTTTCACTCAAAACCCATTGAGCATGAAGTTCCTCTCCCACTCCCTCTCTAAAGCTCTCCCAAGGTGTTTCCAAGCTCTTAAGAAGCTCATTTTAAGCTTTTAGAAGTGTCCCCTCAAGGCAAGGGATCTCTCTCTCTCTTCTTTTCCATTCAAGCATCTTCTTTATATTTTTCCTTTTGAATCCCAATTGATCATGTTTTAATGACTTTATAAATATCACTTTACTATCTAATTGTTTTTCTATGAATGAGAGATCATTTATCCCCTCTCGTTATAACCCGTACCTAAGCTGTTACTATGCTGAAGTAAGAAATTCTCTCATCCTCCTCTTTATTCAAGCACTTTGTATTATGCTATTTGAATTCCAACTTTTCATGTTAGAATGTGTTTTTACACATATCTCTTACTTTTATTATGATTTCCAAGTAATGAGAGATAACCTTTCACTCTCATTAAACCCTTCCATGAAACTTTATGCACACCCTTTATGCTGCTAAAACTATCCTATGATTTTCTATGCCAAACATTTGTATAGTGAATACCCATCCCCATTTCCACTCAAGGTTATTCACCTATATGTATCTATCCTTCATTTATTGGGTACTTCTATATATATAACCCACACTCTTTAATTGTGATATTAAAAATGACGAAAGACGTTCTTATGTTGTATGATCCATGTGACACACTTATGCATGCCCATGATAGGAATATGACGGGTGGGCCCAGAATTATATAGTCCTTCAATGCATCGAGTAATGCTTTTATCTCATGAGATGTCATTTGTGGTTCATGAGAGATTATCCTAAGAACACTATGTTATGATGTCTCAGTGGTTAGCATTGACTTATGCTTATGATGTCATGTTTTATGTTGTTGCCACATTCATATATTTCCTTGATGTTATCATCTATATCATGTTTTGATGTGCATGTTAATAATCATCACCCCTTTTATGTCGCCTTGATATGCCTCTTGACTAACATGTATTACTTTCATCATATTATGTTTTGATTATTCCCTTACTAGGCTTTATAGATCAGCCCTTTCTTATGTACGCCCTCAGGTTATCCCATGCAGTTTTAGAAGAGTAATGGAATTTTAAGAGCATGTTAAGGAGTTTGAAATAATGTTGTTGTATCCCCGTTCAAGTTATTGTATTATGTATTTAATTACAAAAATACACTAGGCCTTCTGATCTTTTGGAATTGTATTATGTGTGTCTTTATGTAATGAATCATGAATTAAGGTGTATTAAAGATATGAGTTGTCATAGTTGGTATCAAAGAAAGGTTGAATTATTTTTGGGGATTAAGATTAGAAAACTTTAATTAATTCCTTTAGGATAAGACTAAACATAGGAAAACATCCCTAAATTATGGTAAATTATAGAGTAAGTGGGTTTTAAGCAACAAAACCCCTCTTTGGATACTACAAGTGGATGTGGCTCTGACATGGTTGTACCTAAGGGTAATAACCCCCCAAAAGTGCATTGGGCATTAACTCGATCATCACATGGTGCACGACAAAGTGGCTTTACTGCACTTCTAGTTTCAAACTCCTAGGGGATACAATTTGGTAAATCCACAAGCTCTTTACGACCCATTATAAAGGTAACAAAAATGCCCATAAAATTTTATGTTAGAAAATAGACCATGGATATTTTAGATTGAAACCTAGAAATTCACAAGTTAAGTAATATATATCATTTATTCATTATCCCTTAAATGTTTATAGTTTCCCTTTTATATGTTTAATATTTTGAAAATTTTCATCCCTAAGTCAATTTTGGATGAAGTAAATGATTAAAACTAGAATCAAATAGTGAAAGTTAGGCTTATCATCTATTCATGAACTTCAAATGTCCTATATGATTATGGTTCTAGCCATCTTTCCATATCATGTAAGTGGAGATATTAGTGAAAGTGGCGAATAGGGAAATTATTGTATCCCAAGTATATAACTTCTCCCCTATTCATATTTGCTAGATGAATTTCTTAGCAAACCTTGTGATACTTCCTTTAGTGGAATTCGATTCTATTATAAGAATGTACTAATTTTCCTTATATAGATCCAATATAAATTTTTGAGAGTGAAATTACCCTTCGTATTGTGAATCACCCTCTAATTCTATATAAGTGAAAATAGGATGATGAATCTCCTTTGGTATCATCATCTCAAGCATGAATATTATTTCCTTATGAGAAAATATATCTATCTCAAATGATTGAGACTAAGAAATAGATCATCCTTAATGAAATTCCCATTATAAAGGAATATACTCATGTGTTTCCAGAAGAATTTCTTGGTCTTCCTCCAAGCTGTTAGGTTGAGTTATCAATCGAGCTTATACCTAGAGCTTTACTAATATCCATGAATATATATAGAATGTCCATTATTGAAATTGAAGAGCTGAAGAAGAAACCACAGAAGAATCTAGATAAAGTGTTTATACACCTAAGTGTTTCATCATGGGGTGCGTCGATCCTCTTCATCAAGAAGAAGGATGAGTTAATGCTCCTATACATTGATTATCATGAGCTCAACATGATCATGATAAAGAACAAGTATAGTTTACCACAGATTGATGAATAGTTTGATCAGATACATGGAACTCAGTACTTCTCTAAGGTGGATCTTCGACCAGGATATTATCAAGTAAAGATGAAGAAGTAGGATATCCCCAAGACTACTTTTCATACAAGGTATAAGCACTACGAGTTCATAGTGATTCCATTTAAACTCAATAATTCTCCAAATATCTTCATGGACTTAATGAAAAAAGTCTTTAGGGATTACCTAAATAAATTTATGGTAGTCTTTATAGATGATATTATTATCCACTCAAAAAGAAATGAGGAACATGAGGAGCATTTGAATGTTATACTGAAGACCTTGAAAAAGGAAAATTTACGTGTGAATTTCAATAAATGTGAGTTTTGGATGAAGAAAGTAACACCCCTAAGGAATATTATCACCAGAAAAGAGATATTTGTGGATCCTTAAAATATAGAGGCAATTAAAGAATAACCCAAACTAACATTTGTGACAGAGATCCATAGTTTACTTGGATTAGTTGGATACTATCATCAATTTGTGAGAAACTTCTCACAAATTTCAATCCCATTGACTGAGCTAACTTAGAAGGGGGTGGAGTTTATATGGAATAATGAATACAATGATATATTTACAAAGTTAAATAAGAGGCCAATAAATTCATGTTTGCTCACATTACTCACACATGGGGAAGGATTTGTGATCTACAATGATGCGTCCAAAAAGGTATTGAGTTGTGTACTCATGCAAGATGAAAAAGTGATAGCCTATAACTCCCTCCAATAAATATCCATGAGAAGAAATACCTAAATCATGATATGGAATTGGATGCAATGATCTTATTATTGAAGATTTGATAGTATTATCTCTATGGGGAAAATTGTGACAATTATACAGATTATAAAATCCTCAAGTATATATTCACACAAAAGGATATCAATATACACCAATGAAGGTGGTTAGATCTGATCAAATATTGTGATTGTTCAATCCATTACCATCTTGAGAAAGTGAACAAAGTGTCAGATGCTCATAGTAGAAAGGATGCTATAACCCTATCCATGATGAGGATTGAAAGAGATCCAATATTCTTGGACATGCAATAGACATGGGAATAATAAAAGGATATTAATACTACATTTCTTAAATCAATACTCAACCATCCATTATTGAGAGGATCAAGAATCCCAAAAAGATGATGAGGAGCTATGATGAAAGATAATGAATATTTCAGAGACCAACTTTTCTAAAGATGGAGTTATAAGTTTTTGAACCCAAATATGTGTCCCATAAAAACTATAACTAAAGAGGGAACTTATGCATGATACATATAGTCCATCCTTCTCTATTAATCTAGGAAACACTAAGATGTATAAAGATATGAAGCAAAAATTCTGGTGGGATAATATGAAGATGGATATTGCAGAATTTGTATCCTAATACTTGGATTTCCAACAAGTCAAGGCTAAATGAAAAAGTTTAAGGGTGTGATGAAATAATTTCACACATCGGTATGGAAATGGGAAAACATAACCATGGATTTCATT
This sequence comes from Viscum album, assembly GCA_963277665.1. NCBI lineage: Eukaryota > Viridiplantae > Streptophyta > Magnoliopsida > Santalales > Viscaceae > Viscum > Viscum album. The sequence goes on along the minus strand of OY728119.1, from coordinate 1,200,370,995 downwards.
ATAGGACACCCCAAGACATCTAGTGGAAATAACATCATCTGTGTGGTAGTTGATCACCTTATAAAGTTATCAAAATTTCATTGTTATCAAGGAAGATTTATCCCTTGACCAACTCACCAAGATAAACATAAGGGAAGTGGTAAGAATGTATGGAGTGACACTCTCCATTTTATCTGAATGAGATTCGAGGTTTACCTTGAGGTTTTAGAGAAGCCTTCAATAAGAGTTGGATACAAAGATGAGTTTCAATATTTCTTATCAGCATCAGATGGATTTTTAGTTCGATATAAACATTAAAACTATAGAGGATATGTTGATATCACATTTAATAGATTTTCAAGGATGTTAGGATTAAAACCTTCCCCTAGAAGAGTTCTCATATAACAACAGTTTCTATTCTATCATTCAAATGGAACCTTATGAGGCTCTATATGGGAATAAGTGTCAGACTCTAAAATGTTGGGATGAAGTTGGAGAGAAAAATCTTATGGGACCTGATATTATCCAAGAGATTATAGATAAGGTTCAAACCATTTAATGTCATATGAAATCCACACAAATTCGATAGAAAATCTATACAGACAATTGTCAATTAGACCTGAAGTTTGAGTTTAGTGATAAGGCATTACTTCGTATATCACCATGGAAGAAATTCGCGAGGTTTGGGAAGAAGAGAAAGCTTATTCCTAGATACATAATCCCTTCTAAGATACTTGACTGCATCAAAGCGGTGGCCTATTGACTAGAACTCCCACCTATCCCATCTCAAGCACATTATGTGTTCCTTATATCCCTCTTGAGGAATTACATACCATACCCCTCACATGCATTGAATTTGGATGTGGTACCCTTAGAAAATGATCTTTTATACATGGAGTATCTAATGAATATCTTAGATCTTAGAGACAAAGTTATTCAAAACATGAAATTTTATTTGGTCAAAGTGTTGTGGCAGAACCATAAGTTTGAAGAAGCAACTTGAGAACCTTAAGAGGTGATAAAAAAGAATTACCCTCATCTTTTTGGTGTATGTAATGAAATTTCAAGGGTGAAATTTTTGAAGGGGGGGATGTAATGACCTGAAATTTTATAAATGAAAGTACCTTTTTGATCGAGTAAATGCCCTATACTCATAGAAAACACATGAACTTATTTGGTTATTTTGGATCATTATAAAATATAGCATATCAAATTTAAAACACCATTAAACATATTAACCATTTATGGTATAGTTGTTGTACAATGATCATTAAGATTAGTATATATTAAGGGTTATAATAAATTTTATTTGACACATATAGAAAAAGTGATGACCTCAGCCAGTAGGATCGTACCTTATAAAGCCCATTTATCAGAGCTTTCAAGGGAGATGGAACCATTGGGATTTTCCATTAAACAATCCCAAGAAAATATTCAAAAACTAAATCTTAAGCTAAACTATTTACAGGATAATTTTAATCTTATAAAGATCATGACCCAAACCATGTTCACCGAACCACCCCAAGAATGTGCCACTATCACACACCTTATCCTTATGACGTATACTGGTGTAATAAAGAGTTATGTATCTTGAATCTAGATATATGGATTTTTATATTTTATTTTTAATTAAATAATGATTATATTTATCCATTTTTATTATTACTTTATCAATTATTATATAATTTTTTTGATAAAAATTAGATTTTGACATGAAGAAATCAAAATTGTATTTTTGGGAAATATATATTTTCAACTAAGAAAATATTTTTATAAATTAAATATTTTTTAAATAAATAATATTTTAATAAAATATTCTTATTAGATCATAATTTTTTAAATATAAATGATAATATAATTTAATGAGGTCCAATGTAATTTGTATAATGGTTAGAAAGTGGTTAATATTATAAGATCTTCCATTTTCTAGTTAATAGGGATTTTTATTTAAAAGTTAAAATTATCATATTTAGAAAATTATTTTGATAAAATAAATATTATTTTTGTAACCAAAATGTCAAAATTAGTCAATGGTTAATTTTTTATATTTTTTTAAGATAGTCAAATTTTTGGGTAAAAATTAAATACGATATTGATATACGGTTGTATTATGACATCATAATGACCCAAAAGTGAAATAATAAATTATATAAAGGGAATAAATTACAAATATAGGTTTAATTTCTAAAATAATGTGTTTTTAAAGTTATTTAATTAATTTTATAATCCTTTAATAATTCCTCCAAAACCTATATTATATTTTATGGTTTTAAAATCAATTATCTATGAACATGACTCACTTACACATTACAATAGATATTATTTTAATATTTTTGGTTACTAACCTTATAAAATATTGGAAACCAATCCTATTTGGCATAAAAATTGGGAAAAACATTGGAATGTTTTCTATTTTGATTATTTTATTATATAAAGTTCAAAACCTAAGTTTATAAATTAATAATGAATTCCCCTATATTTTGCTATAAATAACCACCCCACATCCTAATATTATTCATTAAAAACCCATTTATCATGAATTTACTTTATTTATCCCTCTCTAAATCTCTCCCAATGTGTTCCCAATCTCTTAAGAAGCTCCTCCCAAGCTTTTAGAAGCACCCTCTTAAGGTAAGGGATCTCTCTCTTTCTCTCTTCTTTTCCATTCAAGAACATTCTTTGTATTTAGCCTTTTGAATCCCAATTGATTATATTTTCACGAATTTATCAATATAAATTTACTATCCAATTTATTTTCTATGAATGTGATATTATTTATCCCTTCTCATTATAATCTTTACCTAAGTTATTACTATGTCGAAGTAAGAGATTCTCTCCTCCCCCACTTTATTCAAGCACTTTCTTTATATTATGCCATTTTAATTCCAATTTTTAATGTTAGAATGTATTTTTACATATACCTCTTACTATACTTATGATGTGAAAGTAATGATTGACCACCTTTCACTCTCATTAAATCCTTCCTTGAATCTTTATGTACACCTGTTATGATGCCAAAATTATCCTGCAATTTCCATGCCAAACATGGGTGTAGTGAACACCCTTCACCATTTACACTCAAGTGTATTCACCTATATGTACCTATACATAATTAATTTTGGACTTCTATATACTTAACCCACACTCCTTAATAATGGTATTAAAAATGATGAAATGTTTTCTTATGTTGTATGATATTTGTGGCACACTTATGTATGTACATGATATGAATGTGAAGGGTGGGCCTAAAATTATATAGCCCTATAATGCATTGGGTAATGTTTTTATCTCATGAGATAACATATATGGTGCAAAAGAGGTTATCCTAAGTATACTATGTTATGATTTATCGACGATTAGCCTTGACTTATTCTTATGATGTCATGTTTTTATTTGTTTCTAAATTACTATGTTGCCTTGATGTTATCATTTATATCATGATTCGATGTCTATGTTTATAATTCTTACCCATTTTATGTCACCTTGATATGCCTCTTGACTAACATGTATTACTTTCATCACGTTGTTCTTTGATTATTACTTTACTAGTCTTTATAGCTCACCCATTTCTTATGTACGTCTTCAAGTTATCTTGTACAATTTTAGAAGAGTAATGGAATTTTAAGAGTAATTTAAGGAGTTTTAAATAATATTGTTGTATTCATGTTTCAAGTTATTGTGTTATGTATCCAATTACCCAAATACATTATTCCTTTCAATATTTTAGGATTTCATTATGTGTGTCTTTATGTAATGAATAATGAATTAAGGTGTATTCAAGATATGGGTTTTCATAGAAGGATCCTGTTAGAGTCTAATGTTTCATAATTTTTGAAACAACCAACTCTTGGATTTCCACCATTGTAACTCTTTGCAGCAGCTACCACATTTATTAAGTGACTTATTAAAACTCATTTTAATATTTCATAAGATAAATTAAATATGATAATCATCACATGATATTTGGTTGAATGATATCTCAAATCATTTCAATATGAATACTATGATGTGGTATTATGAATCACAACCCAACACAAACCATGACATGATGAATCTCACCACATTGTGGTTTATTATTCAATATATATTTCCAATAGTATTACACTTTCATTTAAGGCTTATAGACTTTATGAAATTATTTACATCTCTATGTGAATCCATCCAAACTTCTTTGGACATGATTATCATAGCAACCCTCTCAAATCTCAAACCAAAGACCTTGTACCAAAATTAAACCTTATTCTATAGCCTATAAGACTACATGACCCAACACATTATATAATTGATAATATTAATAACAATCATGAATTATCAAATCCATTATTATAAGAAAATAGTGGCCTCTAAAAAAATGTCATTGCCACTCAAGATACAAAGGGTCCTGACATGATCTTGATCAAACACACTCATAACTTCATATGAATATGTTTGCCATAAGTGTTGGATTTAGTGTCCTAAAATCAACTATTTTTAATTTATATTGTATGAATATTCAAATAAGTGAATATAAATAAAATATCTTATTTCATATCATTTATAGTTCTTCATTAATTTAATGTAATAATGACTTGGAGTATCTGTCAAATTGAAAAGGCCATAGAAATTTTCTACTATGATGAGAACCTTGAAATTATATGATGATATTCTTAAATATTGTTCTATGGTTGAATAATATTCTATAATGTGACACATAGTATGTTTACTATCGAGTGAAAGTACTTGTAAGTGTATGAGACTTCATCTCATAAAATTCACACTTGGTAATCCCTAGGATATGAGATTATGAGAACAAACATGCCTGTAAGAAATACACGTGTTTATATGTCATTGGATATTTATGTCTATGAGTTTTTTTAATGATTCTTAGACTTTAATATTATTATTCATTCATGTCATGACTCACACAATTTGATGTATTATTGTAAATTATGACGATATATGATCATGGTGAAGTTGCTTACGCTGGGCGTGTTACGAATGATGTGTTATTACTGAATAAATCAAGAAAGTATTTGTTCCTTACATCTTTATATAAGTTTATATCTTGACCCTTTGATTAAAATTTAACCTTTACATAAAATTCCATATTCATGGTGTATAAACTAGTTCATTTCAGATGGTTAAAGAAAGAAATACTAAGCATATATTAGATGTGCACTAAAATGTACATGCATGAGATGTATGTACACATGAATATTATGTATGAGATATATATATAATATATGATGTTATATATAGTGTACATTTATTAATGCATATAATGAATGGATATAATATGTATATATATATGATATATATTATTCATTTTCTCTTGAATGGTTTATTCATCAATCCATTATGAACAAATTAAAGGATTTATATTAAATTCATTGAAAAACATACAATGAATTATATACAACTGACAGAAAAGCATACGACACATTATGAATAGAAGGAGTCTCAGGCTTCACCTATATATGAGGTTGAGATCCTCTATTATTGTGTGTGTGTGTGTGTGGTGTAATGTGTATAGGCCTTTGTTGAACTCTATTCCTCCCGAAATTCCATTTATATCATTTGAGAATGCACCAATGCCTCTTCATATTATAAGTATCCTAAAAAATAATTCATGGACCCATTGACCAGTGTATCACCTTAGAGGTAGGGTGATTTTATTTACTGCTCCTCATGATCTCCCTCAATCACACTCCACCGAATAATGAAGATAAAAGCTTCTGCAACTCATGTTTTCCAAGCACTATATTTTTTGATAATATTAACATGTTGATTTCTTGAAGATAGATCTCTTGTGTTTTTGGGTTGTCTTATGCTACAAATAGTCATTAGATGATCATAAGAAACTCATATGTGGTATCAGAGAGAGGTTTTTCAAGTTTTTAACATGTTTGAATAACTTGTTTTTAAAGAAAAATGAAAAATAGTGTTTTCATAAAATTGGAGGATGATTACAGGCCCTTATGTAAGTCTTGTAAAAGTAAACTTGATTTACCCTTATGCAAGACGACTATATAAAGGGCATACCCTTATGTAGGTCGGTTATGTAAGGGTAACCTCTTTGTTACCTTTATGTAAATGAGTAGTATAAAGATAGTTACCTTACGCAGGTTGGCTATGTAAAGGTTATACCCTTACACGAGCCGTTGTGTAAAGGTAGATATGTCTTTACCCTTACATGCTACCTTTATGCAGAAGGGCTATGCAAGGGTAACCTCATTGTTACCTTTACAAAAATGGGTTGCATAAAAGTAGTTCCCTTACACAAGGGGTGTTTCATAAAGGTAGTAACCTTGTACAACGAGGTTTATGTAAGGTCTATTGGTACTTTAACCTTATGAATAAAGGTATTAAATCCTTTGTGTAAAGGTCCATGATGTTTACCTCTACAAAATATATTAAATATTGAGTATACCCGAAGGAAAATGAGTTATGTAAGGGTAATATCTTTACGTGAGGGAGCTATGTAAAGGTAATTTGTGTATTACCTTCACATAGGCTATAGAAAACATCAACTACCCTTACACAAAGCATTAAGGTAAGGGTAAAAGGGAGGATACACTTACACATAATAGGGGTTTTGCATAAGGGTAATTGAAACATATATTTAAAATTTGTTTTTAAATATTAAATGTTTTTTATTATTTATAAATATTTTATAAATCATAATAAAAGTTATTTTGTGATATTTTAATTTATAAGGATTTGATAAATTAGTTAACTAATTATAAATTGTTTATAATTAATTAAATAAATGTTTATGAAACATTATTCTCAAATATTAAAGGTTAATATTTTAAAATACCTTTTGAAAAATTAAATGGTATTCAATATGATCTAGAAATAAATGGTTTTTTAGAAATCATAAGAGGTTATTTATAAAGTGTTTATAAATTAAAAAATATATGATATTTAGATTATATAAATGTTTATATAATATATATTTAATTATAAAATGTTTATAATTCATGAAATATCATATAAATTTCATTTAATATAAAATATGAAGGGGTTCATAATGAAATGAATATAAAATATTTATATTCTTTTTAATTTATAAAATGTTTATAATCAAAATTTATTTATGAATAGCTCATAAATGTCTCATGTTTTTAAAAATAAATAAATTGTTTATTTATTTGCCAAATTTTCTTGATATTCTATTTAGTAAATTATTTATTAAATATGAATATTGTGTATGCTCATTTATATGATAAATTTCTTCTAGGATAGAGATCATATATCATGCTAGGTTTTATATCATAAAATTTAATTTCCATCTACCTTGACCTCAGTTTGTAATTTTAGTTATCATCTTGAGAGTAATTATTGGGCATAGTTTGTGAATATTAGGTTTTAGAGTTTTCATGAATTGAATTATATCTTATGAAAAGTATCCCTAGGTAGAGGGACTAGGGGCCAGACCACCTAATTTTCTAGAGGCTTGCCTTAGATAGGAAAGTGAAAGAGGTTGGCTATTTATTACTATGAGCTTACTCATGTGATGTTTTTCAATAACATATAAATCCATACATTTATATAAAGCGTTCATATACCTTATGAATATGATACATTTAGATATATATGAATATACTTGAATTATATTTTTTAGTTATTAACAAATACTTATATATTGTTTAAAGAGTTACACATTAATGTGGTTTGAACAAATTAGTCTAGTGATTGGAATAGGGATTTCAAAACCAAGTCATTATAATCATGCATACACAAAATAGAATAAAATATGAGAAGATAATTACTACATAGGATGTATTAATTATGAATTTAATATACATATGATGTATATTAAATGTTCAAAACATTAAAAATAAAAACCCCTCAAATACTAAGTGTGAGATTCCTTCTGAAGCGTCATTTGTCATGCCCCTATAATCCAACCAGGCAAGTCATGCCAAAGCTGGGCACCCCTGGATTATCTTGTGTAAGGTAAGAAAGTTATAAGTAACTCTGTATTATCCTTTTGGGTAGGTCATTCCAAAGTTGGGTTCCCCTTAATTGGACTTTGTTAGCTTGTTCTTGGTGTTTTCTTTGGGTTACATTAACCGAGAGACCCTAATAGGATTAGGTTACAAGAGGAATAGAGTTGAGTGAATTCATATGATGGATTTGTATAAAGGGTTATCCACTCAACTATCTAAGAGTCACAAATGTTATGATTGTGATAATTATTTACCTAAATAACTAAGTGGTGATAGAAATTCTAAAGCAGACTTATTGCCTAGTGAAATATAGATCTTGGACCACTAAATGAATATGATGTATATGGTCATCAATTTTAGTAGAGAAACTATCATTAAAAGTCCTTAATAAAAATATATAAGACATGATATTCATCTGATAAAAATTTCTATTGTAGAACACCATCATCATCAAACTAAACTTTGAAATTAATCCTTGAAATGAGAAGCTTAAAGTAAGCAACTCATAAGACTGGTAGCTTAAGACAAGTTCTTAATCAAGAGAAATATTCTATGTGTTAAAACAATTCCTTCATGAGTAATCAATATTTTAAGTTTTTCAATAAGAAAATCAAGATGCTTATGGAGGCATGGATGATTCATTTAAGGTTTTAAAGGAACTAAATGATAATTTACCTAAGGAATTTTAGTTTGATATACTCAATATGATTAGGTATGTCAATGATATTCAATATGATTGAATATCCATAGAGTGACTGAAATCATTCTTATAAGGATTATTTTGGTTAAGTAATTTATTCTATTTTCATCCATGGAAATTTTTTAGTAATATGTATTAATTTAATAAAATTTTACCCGATATTCTCAAATTTTTTAGAATAGATGAACTAGGAATATGGTGTCTAATTTATGGTACCGTATACACAATATAATGACGTAAAAGTTCAAAATTAGAAGAGATAAAGTTGGAAATTCCAATAATATTTCTTCAAGAATCCAATTAAGGTTATTCAAAACTTTTTGGGTATTATCAGGAAGGAGTAATGATTCCATATGATGGGATTATCTAGAATACCTGAAGGGGTTTTGGTAACTTCATGGAATTCCCAGGTCAGGTATTAATGTTATAGAAATCGATTCTTCAATTTTCAAGGGTATGTGACACCAAATTTATACTTTACAAGTGTTTAAAATATACATGAGTTCAAAATCATAGGAATAATTGAAAGAGATTATAGTTTTCATTAAAGTGATAGAGTAAACAGTTTCTACATCAAAAATTTTAATGTAAAAATGTTTATCAAGATTGGATGAGTCTAAGTAAAGTGTATCTTTATCTCACTTCTCTTATATGATAAAATGTGTTAATAAAGAGTTGTCATGAACAATATGAGATGATTAATTATATAATCCATGTTTATGATTCATTAGAGTCTATAATATGTATTGAGAAGAAGATATGGATGAAAGTGTTTTATCTAAGATAAAGTGTTTATCTAGATATTTGTTAAAATATGATAGAATTTGATTCCCACCCATAGTGGTGTATTTTAATGAATAAAATATTCATTTTTCAAGAAAATAAACTAAACACATAAAATTATATATGAGATATGGAAATAATAGTTTATTTTTATATATTCTTATTAAAAGGAAATAAGTGTTATTTTATAAAATAAAAAGTAGTTTGTGTTGTATCTTATAAAAATATTCTGAAGATAATATAATGTCTAAGAGGCCAGTGAGAGAGTTTTTGAACTTAGAGAAGTTTAATGTTAAAAAATAAATATTTTACCAGATTTAGTTTACGTGATTATTTACTTTATATCTTAAAGAGTTAGGATATGTGACAATAAATAAAAATGTAAATATATACATTTAGTTATTGTGAGAATGTTAATATCACTATTAACTAAATGATTACATCTATCTAAGATTATAGTGATTATTCAGTTAATATCCTAAATAAGTTTAAGATATGTGATGGTAAAGAAAAATGTAAAGAGTTACATTTAATTACCATAATAAGCAATCATTACTACTCCCTAATGGTTTATACTAGACAATAAACAAAGTGTATCACTTGGTATCCTAAAAGAGTTTAGGGTATGTAGGTAAATATAAATGTAAATAGTTACATTAGTTAACATAGAAAAGTGTATATCGCTTTATCCTAAAAGAGTTTAGGATTTTTGTGTAAAGTGATAATGTAAATAGTTACATTATTTACAAAAGATTTCAAGGAAAAAGTTGATGTAAAGGGTTCTAAGGATGATTATTATGTAGTTAGAAAGAGTTCTAAATAGAAAATAAAATGAAACATTATAACATTTGGTGTTATGAAGTTAAGGAGTTTGAATATAAGTTTAAAGAGTTGAACTTAAGTAATATGATCCCTATGCCTCATCGTTATTCAAACTAGATATCTTCATAAATTTTACTCACTAATAGATAAGTGGGAGTATTTTATCATATGGTCACATAGTGTTGTGATAAGAATTACATATGGATATAATGTTTCAAAACCATTTCTATACTAAAAACATGAAATTGATGTAGAATCTCTTAAGAGATTGGGTTTAATGGTTATAAAAATATCATGTATTTATAATAAAGGAAATATTTATTTCTCATTCATTCATGTGTGATGGAACTTTACTTTACATGAACGGTCAAATGATAAATATCCCCTCAAAGTATAAATTTTGATTTTTGCCTAACCGATGAACATCATGGAGTATAATGGTCTATGATGATATGTAAAGGTTATCTTGAATATATTCTTATATCCATTACAAAGGTTTGTATATGAGATATGAAGAATAGATTCTTGAGGTAATAAGTAGAGACTTATTACTTGGATTGATCCGTGAAAGTATATCTCATGAAATGTTATATGGTCATAGATATACTTAGGGGATATGATTATTATCAATCCTTCTTACCTAAGGTTAGTGTTATTCCTATCATGGTAACCTTCATACTTTGATACCCTACTTATGAAAATCAACATACAAACTTAGCTAATATGATAGTGGTTGGGTATATTTCTGATTACATCTTCGGTTGGAGTGAAACCGAGATGGGATTTTTCTACTTGTATGACAAGTAAATACATCTGGACCTTGATTTAATTAGACTAAATAAATGCATGTCCATGATTAGTTATTTTTCATATGATGTGTTCAACTACTTGGATAAGTGATATGTGATGTACTTATCAGATAAATGAATGACATGTGATTTATTCATCGACTTGGTTAGTATTTTTTGGAGAATCAAGAAATGATAAGAGGCCAATACTAGATCAAAATGGTCCATGTCTAGTAGTCACTCATTGTCATGGAAAATAGGATTATATAGGTATATGTATGTTGTATATGATGCATCTTATGGTGGACATGTTTGTATAGAGATATGAGTATGTTTGACGAAGATTGCACTAGACCCTTTAATAGCTTGAGTGGCGATGATGCTTTGATAAAGGCCACTCTTTGCTTACATATATAAAATTGGGATTTCATGGTTGTTTTCAATGATACTAAGGATCATAGGGTCACACAATTAGGTCCCTAGATAAGGACAAAATTTTGGATAAAATGTTTGTTCAAAATGAAGAGAATTTGATGAAAAAAATATCTAAAAGTGTTTGGATGGATTCAAAATTAGTTGTGAAGTTTTTCATACATTCCTTATCGTATTTTAGTGAAAGTGGGAGATTGTTGGCTATGCACTAAAATGTACATGAATGAGATGCATGTACACATGCATGAGATGCATGTACACATGCATGAAATTCATGTACACAAGCATGAGATGCAAGTACACATGCATATGATGCATGATATATATATAATATAGTATTATATATAATGTAAATTTATTAATTAATATGATGCATGAATAATATATATATATATATATATATATATGTGATATATATTATTAATTTTATCTTTAATGGTTTATTCTTCAATCCATTATGAATGGATTGGATTCTTTATATTCAATTCATTGAAAAACATACAATGAAATACACCCAACAGTTAGAAACACATATGATACATTATGAATAGAAGGAGTCTCAAGCTTATGCTGTATTTGAGGTTGAGATCCTCTCATGTTGTGTGTGTGTGGTGCGATGTATATAGGTCTCTACTAAACTTTCTTCCTCCCGAAACTCCATTTATCTTATTTGGAAAGGTGCTAGCACCCCTTCAGATTATGGGTATACTCATGAAACGTTTTTGAATCCATTGGCTGTTGTATCACCTCATAGGTGGGGTGATTTTGTTTACTTCTCCTCATGATAAACCTCAAGCACAATCCATCGAAGAGTGAAGATGAAAGCTGCTGTAACTCACATTTTCTAGGTACTATATTTTTTGATAATATTAACATGTTGATTTATTGAAGATAAATATCACATGTTTTGGGTTGTCTTCCATTACAAATGTTTATTAGATGATCATACGAAGATCATTATCATATAGGTTGATGACATGGGTGTGCAACCAGCTTGACGAGATATCATAATAAAGAGATTATATCACATAATGAACATGTGTATGTGGTTATTATCATTGCGAAATATCTTATTCCTCTATGGGTGCCTTGGCCCGTTGCTATATAATGATCTTGTAATTTAGGAAATACCACCTAATTCAACTAAGGAATTGACCTATATGGTCACACACTAAGTGTTTCCATCGATCTCAATTAAATATTATTTATTTAACAGTTAGAATAAATATTATTCTCAAGAACGAGGAAGAATATTTATTCGGGATTTATTAATCAATCAAAAATATTAAATAAATATTTATTCATGAGGTAATTATTTAATTATGTGAATATATAATATTTATTTATCTCTTTATTTTCAAAAGGTAGTAAATAATTATCTATTTATTAATAAATGATTTATTTAATCATGAAAATATTTAATAAGTATTTATTCACCAAAATATAAATAGAATATTTATTTTTTATTTATTGAATGAATAATATTTTTTTAAATATGTATTCAATAAATCAATAAATGATTAGAAGGACAAATGGACCAAGTTTTGGATCCAATGAAAAATATCTATTTACCAGAATTTAAAGTAATATTTGTCACTTTGTGGGTTTGTGCACGTCATAAGTAAAATAGTAATTATATTATTATTTACATGACATGGGATTTATTGGGGATTAATTCAAGGTTAAGGGCATTTATAAAATTCATTATAATCAAAACCTATGATGAGTTCAATTTATATATTGTTATATCAATTAGAGAAAGGTTAATCATTGTGCACAAAAATTACCTCTCGATATTTTCTTCCACCTCTTTTATCTCAAGACCAAGAAGAATCAGAGAGATTTATTCAAGCCCGAAGGAATGTGAAACGATCAAGGCGAACAATGTAAGATGATGAATTGACCTCACTACCACTCAACACTTCATCGGCATTGTTCATAGATCAAATGAGAATGTGTAGATCACTACTAGAGGGGATATTCTTTAGGTCCTCTCTACATAATGACAACACACTAATCAGGTTAGAATGATCAACACCATCCACATAGAAATTTCACAAGACCAATGTAATCTTTATTTTTATATTTTTAAATTAACTATAAATTAACATGAAAAATATCCTCTCTCTTGGTTCTAAAAAAATAATTTGTCGATATTATTTAGAAAACTTTTATTGGTCATGGAATTCACATCATGTAGATTGCCGATGATCCATTGAATTCGAGAAAAAACCAAGTTAGTCATATGACCAATAGGTTCTTATACTGTGTCCATAACTAACAAGTTATATTATAGTGGTCATGTTAAATTTATAATTATTTAATTATCATTGATCATTATATGCATTGAAAGTTAGTTTTCATTTCATGAATTTCATTCTTGAATCCAATCATCAAGATATCTTCTTCCTCCATTTATTTATCACTCATATAATCCATATCCAATTAAATATTAACAAAGAATACCCAAATAACCTGTTTGGAGGTGACGATAATTCTAGTCAGACAACACAAGATTACACAAGGTGTAGCTAGAGTACACACCATGTATCCTAGTTCATTTTATAAGGATACAATGTGAATTAATTCTTTGCGTTGTGTAATGAAGGACACACAATATATTAAATGCTCTGTGTGTTGAATAAGCTAGTCTAACACATGATATTTGGGACTACATGCTATCTAACTAGTTTACACATTGTGTAGTGCATGAATTTTTTTCATTGAAAACACATAACAAAATACACATCAAGTATTAATTAACTGATGTGTAAAGGACTGACAACCATGTAACAAGGAGGTTACACAATGTGTACCATATGTATAAGTCATGTATGCCACATATGTCCATGCATAAATACATGCCCAATAACTAGTAATGTATCAAAAACATATGATGAGCACGATACACAATGTGTAGCTAGATGTACACATTGTGTACCCGACCTATTTATGAAAAAAATTAAAATTAATTTATTACTCCATAAAACTCATCATTATGTGTTATGTGTGTCATTTATTAACTCATATACATCATATGATAGGTTTTATATGATATTAAATGCTTAATTAATTTCTGAATAAAATACGAACTACATACCATGTATAACCACAATACAACAACTACTCCACACACATTAAAATCATTACACGCTATGTTAATTAACATATGTTTCACATGTCATTTATTAACTCATACATGCCATGTAATTAAGTGATACAATGTGTATTCTATATGCCACATGACTAGACTGTATACAATCTCTATATAATCTAAGTATTTTGAACCGGTACTCACTGAGTTTCTTCCAAGTACAAGCTGTGTACTTATTTTGAATGCGTATTTGTTTCACTAGTAGATGATCATGATATTTGGCCAATTTTTGTACATGTATGGTTTTTTTAATTTAATTATTACATGGTTTTTTCAATTATTTTATTAAATTAAATTTATTTCCTATGAATCATATCTCACTCCTTTATGTATGAGTATGCGTGCCCATAGTTTCTTTTATATAAACCCCCTCTTTTAGTTCTCTTCACCTTCATATAAAGTAAATTCATTGTAATAATGGAACTCTTGAGAGCATGTATTTGGTTCAAGATAGAGAAGAGGTGAAACTAAACCTAGGAGATACACATGACATAGAAGGAATGCCACAACTCGAGCCTCAACTAGCTTAATAATTTTTCCCTTAGGGTCAATGGTTTTTTATTATCAACTCAATAAACAAACAACTAATTAAATCTCATGATCATTCCATGTTTAATTTATTTTATTTCTGTTTTATGCATGATTTATTTTATAGATATAAGACCATGATCACATAAATAAATTTATTAAATATACAAGGATGGAATTAAAATAAAAGTATTGCATGTAAATATTTTATCAAGGACATGGTTAATAACTTAAGTAAAATTCACTTAACATTAACAAGAGATGAAAATGGATAAAATAAGAAATTCTATGCATAATAATCAAAATATATCAAGTTAATATTAAATCATTATGCATTTCATTATCTAAATTAAGATAAACCATAATTAAATTACTGATTCAAGCCATAGTTGGGGGAAACTTTTAATTATCAGGAATTATTAACTAAGATAATGGGTCAAATTAATTTAACTTTCATTAAATTTAATGGCCATCGTCTATTCAATATAAACCCAAAGGAAAGTGTTGAGAAAATATGAGTTAGGACTTTAGGATTGATGCAATCCCATAGTTGGAAAGATATCCCACCTAAACACTTTCCTATGGATTTCATGGCCATAGTCTAGATCATAAGAACATAAATATTGATTCTTGACTCTAGAATTTCCATGTGATAGATATTACAAGTTCAATTGTGAGGGACATTAAGACTTAATAAAATAGTGGGGAAATTAATAAAATTAAAATTATTTTGTATCACATAATCTATAATCAATTAAATTACTACTAATATTCTCTTTTATGATTGTAGAATAATGAAAAGTTCAATAACCAAATTATCCTTGTGATAAATTCTAGAGAAATGAAATTTACTACTTGGAAGTAAAATCTAAGAATGGTTCAAATTAAAATAGGTAATACTGCACCATGAACAAACATCTTACATGATATAATCCTTAATCCCTAATCTACCTGCTAAGGAGGTAAGTCATGAGGAGTTCTATGTATATGAAAAATACCCGAATGATGTACTATATGATCCATTCTTAATGTTATCATCCATGTCTAGTGAACTCATAAAGTCACATAAGAGAATGGATGCCTATAGGATGATCTAACATCTCTATCATATTTATTAGGAGAGAAATAGATAGGAATATTTTGATATATTCAAGGCACACTTCATAAGAAAACTTGGACATGTTGCACCAGCTGGGCCTCATATAGTCAAACTCATTGGCTACATTAATTGTATAGAGGTTCTAGGGTTTAAGATTCCCAAATAACTATACAATAATAACATTATTTCATCACTAAATTATAGATTCTCCATTTTTTACTATTTTTAATATGATCAACATAGATAAGTCTCTCCTAGATATTCTCACTCTACTTCATGAAGTTAATAAGGATATGAAACTTAAAAAACTTTATGTTCTTATGGTAAATAAAATAAAAGGTCAAGATAAGATCTCCAATACTAATTCCAAGTATAAACTTCATTACAATTAACTTACAAGAAGAGAAGAATCAAGGGGAAATTAAGGAAACAAGACAATATTTTTTTTCATGTGGTAAGAAGGGCCACTAGAAGAAAAAATTCAGCCATACAAAGATAAAAGGTGAAGCTTCATGTGTGTTTTTTATCGAGTATAATCTATTTGTTTCTACAAATTTGGTATTATATATAACATTCAGTTCTCACATATGTATTAAAATATATGAACCAAGTTTATTCCATAAGATTTCATGAGGTGAGGTAGATTACAAGTAGCCAATAAATCCATATTGCTGATGTGGATACTGGAGATTACCACCTCACGTTGCCGACTGGAATGATCTTGGGTTTGATATATTGTTATTGTGTGTATCAAGTTACCAAAAGAATTATTTCTATATCCAGACTTGATACATATGTATTTTTTTTAAATTTGGGAATATTTTTTCATTTTTCTAGAAAGAAATAATTTATTATGGTAAGGAATATTTTTAAATGATGGTATTTATGTGTTGGAATATACTAACAAAATAATGGTAATCAATAGTGAAAATAATTCACATGACATGTACCACACCCAACATCACTAGATATGTCATGTAAATGAAAATAATTTGACTAGATTACATGAATATGAATATTTGGATTTATTTTAACTAAAACCACTTGGTGTGTGTCACACATGTTTACAAGAAAAAATGACCAAATCCCCATTTAGTGGAAAAGGTGAAAGGGATATAAATATTCTTTAGTTGTTTCATACTAATGTGTGTGGAACATTTCTATTTTAATCAAGGGGTAAGTAATCATACTTTATAACTTTTACTGATGATTTTAGTATATATGGACATGCCCACTTAATGAGGTATAAGTCAGATTCTTTTGATAAATTTAAGGAATATAAGAATGAATTTGAGAAACATCTTGGAAATAAGATTAAGAAACTCTACTTAGACTATGGTGGATAATATCTTAATCAAGACTTTATTGATTATTTGGGGGAGTTTTTGATTCTATCCAAACTCATTCCTCTTTATACACCATAATGGAATGGTATAAGTGAAAGGAGGAACTAGAACCTGTTAGGCATGGTGTGATATATGATGAGTCTTGTGTGTCTTTCATTATCTTTTTTGGGATACAATTTAAAGAAGAAAATATACATACTAAACCAAATTCCAATTAAATCAGTAATTGGTATTCCATTTTATCTTTGGTATAGAAATAAACTTGTTTTGTCACATGTATGAGTGTAGGATTGCGAATAATTTTTTAAGGATATTTCTGGAAACAAACTTGAACCCTAAGGCACTAAGTGTATATTTATAGGGTATCCTAATGAAACTAAAGGATATTACCTATACTACCCTATAGATAAGAAATTTATGGTTAACAAGCATAACATATTTCTTAAAAGGTATTATGTCTCTAAAGGATATAGTGAGAGCGAGATAGAATTTAATGAATTCTAGGATTAAGATGCACAAGAGTTGGAACAAGAAAAAATTCCACAATTCCTCATGGAAGATGAAGTTTTAAGGATGTAAGTGACACGTAGGGCTATGATAGAGGTTAGAAAAACAAAATGGTATGATTTTCTAGTCATTGAGGATGGTGATTCATTATTAGTTGATAATAATGATCCTGTAACCTAGAGATTTCAGATAGAATTAGTAAATTATGAAATTATGAAATGGATCCCATATAACAAATACAAGTATGAATTTTATAGGATCATATAGTGGATGCGAATCTTGTTAGTTTTAAATGAGAATTTAAGAAGAAATTGGACATGAATGGTCAAGTTAACACCTATAAGGCTAGAATGACAACAAAAGGGTTTATAAAAAATTAAGAAATTGACTATGATGAAACCTTTTCACCAGTTACTATGCTTAAATCCATAAAAATTATACTTTCCATAGTGGAAGTCCATAACTTTGAGATTTGGTAGATGGATGTCAAAACAACTTTATTTAATGAGAACCATCATGAAGATGTCTATATGATACAACCAGAAAGGTTTTCAAATCTAAAGGATTCTAACAAGGTATGAAAGTTATATAGATCTATTTATGGATTATAAAAAGTATCAAGGTATGGAAAATTTGGTTTGATGAATCTATAAGATAATTTGGTTTCATAAAGAATGAATGTGAGCCATGTGTCTATAAGAGGGTTAGAGAGAGTGTGGTTGTTTTTCTGATAGTGTATGTAGATGACATACTATATAATGGAAATGAAGTAACAATATTACAGTATTTTAAATTATGGTTAAACACATGCTTCTATATAAAGGACTTAGGCAAAGTAATATATATTCTTGGGATTAAGATTCATCATGATATATCTAAGAGGATGCTTATACTAAGTCAAAGTAAATACATTGACAAGATACTGAAGAGATTTAGTATAGAAAAATTCAAGATAGGATTGTTTCCAGTGTCACATGACATTCATATTTCCAAGAAAATTTTTCCTTGGGCACATGAGGGAAGATAGAGGATGAAAATGATTCCATATGCATCAAATACTCGGTCAATCATGTATGTTATACTATATACAAGTCTAGATGTATCCTACATATTAAGCATCATAAGAAGATATCAAAATGACCTAGGTGAAATTTTTTGGATGAAAATAAATACAATCCTTAAGTATTTGAGACATACTAAAGATATGCTCTTGGTCTATGGAGGAAATGAGGATTTATTCATCAGGGGATATGAATATTCTATTTTTAAAATAGATCAAGACAATATAAAATCACTGTCAATATACATCTCCACTCTCAATAGAGATGTTTTGAATTGGAGTAGCTCAAATAAATCCATGGTCATTGGTTTTATAGCGGAGTCTGAGTACATTGCGAATTTTTAGGTAGTTAAAGAATCAACTTGAATATGAAACTTCATCCAAGATCTTAACATGGTTATTATTAGTAAATACTTTTTCACACTCTATTGTGATAATATTGTAGTAGCGGACCTTATAAAGTATCTAAGGTTACCTCAGTGGATGAGACACATACCTCATAAATATCATCTCTTGAGGGATTTTTCTCAGATATGTCACATCACGGAAAGTAGAGTTTCCATAAAATACAACATGGTAAACCCTTAACTAAAGGCTTAACTCAGTAAAATCATGATCATTATGTGAAATATAGAAGACTAAAAGTCATTGGCCATTGACTCTAGTTGAAGTGGGAGTATATTGGGTTTGGTTTCCTAGAACCAATTGTTTGTACTTTAGATTACCTGAATATTTAAAGAAGTGAATATAAATATATTATCTTATTACATATCATTCATAATTCAACATGAATTTAATTTAATAATGTCCTAGAGTATCCATCTCATTGAAAAGGTTCTAGAAATTCCCCATTATGATGTGAACCTTGAAATGATATGATAATATTATAAAGTATTATTCAATGGATGGATAAAATTATATGATGAGACACATAATATGTTGAATTTCATATGTGAGTACTCATAAGCAGATAAGACTTCATTTTATGAAGTTTTCAATTGTTAATCTCCAAGACATGATATTATGAAAACATACCTGCCTGTGGGAAATCCACATGTTTATATTTTATTGGATATTCCTATTAGTGAACATGTGTCATGATCTTTAGAATTTAATATTATTGTTAATGAATTCCATGAATCACATAGTTTGATGTAAAACTATAAATTGTGATGATATATGATCTCAAAAAAGTTGGGTACATTGGGTGCATCATGAATGATATGTTATTAATGAATCAGGTGATGACGGATTTGTCCCTTATATCTTTATGAAAGTTAATATCTCAAAACATTAATTGAAATGGAACTATCACATTAAATTCCATGACCATAGTGTATAGATAAGTTCATTTTAAATAGTCAAAGAAAGATGTATCATGCATATAGGTTGATGACATGAGTTTGCAACATGCTTGATGAGATATCATGATAAATGGATTGTATTACACAATGAGAATTTATATGTAATTATTTTCACTGTGATATATCTTCTTCCTATGTGGGTGTCTTGGCTCATTTCTAGATAATAATCTTAAACTTTAGGCAAGATCGCTTGATGCAACTTAGGAAGAGGCCTAAAGGGTCACACAATAAGTGTTTCTATCGATATCAGTTAAATATTATTAACTTAATAATTGTAATAAATATTATTCTCCATACCAAGAAATAATATTTATTTAGGATTTATTAATGGATCAAAAATGTTAAATACATATTTATTCATGGGGTAATTATTTAATCACATGAATATATAATATTTATCTATCTATTATTATTCATATGGTAATAAATAGTTATTTAATCATTAATAAATTATTTATTTAATCACATGAATATTTAATAAATATTTATTTTATAGACTATGAATAGAATATATTTTTTTATTGAATAAATAATATTTGTTTAAATATTTATTAAATAATTCAATAAATGATGAGGATCACGAACATGTCGGGTTTCAAATCCGATGATAAATATATATTTACTAAAATATAAAATAATATTTGTTATTGTGGGTTTTCACACATCATAAGTTAAATAATAACAATATTATTATTTACAAGACATGGGGTTTATTGGGTATTGATTCAATAATTAAGGGACTTTGGGAAATTAATTAAAATTAATTTCTAGCCCTAGATCTATTTATAAACTTCTATGTTAATCGAAGAAAGGTTAATCATTGTGCACAAAAATTATCTCTCAAGATTCTATTCCTCCACTTTTCTCTCAATATTGACAAGAACAAGAGAGATCCCTTCATGTCCGAAGGACCATGAAGCAATCAAGGGAAAAAATACAAGACGATTAATCTATCATAATAGCACCCACCAATTTTTCAGTGTTGTTCGGAGATCTAAGGAGCATGTGTGGATCATTGCTATAGGGGATCTGCTTTGGGTTATTGCTACGCAACGACAATACACCATTCAGGTTAGAACAACCAACACCATCCAGGAATAAAGATATCAAGACCAAGGTAATATTTATTCTTTAGTTTTTAAATTAATTATAAATTATTTTGAAAAGTTCCTCTCTCTTGGGTTTGAAAAAATATTTTTTCAATATTATTTATATTTTTTTTCATTATTTATGGCTTTCATGTCATGTACATTGTGGGTGATCTATTTAATTTGAAAAAAAGCTATGTTGTCCATAAAACCAATAGGATCATCCACTGTGTCTAAAACCAATAATAATATGTATCTCTATACACCATATACATGATTATATAATACATTTTTCAAAGACATAGACTATCCGCTAGACATGAAACATGACAATATAGTATGAGTCATCTCATACATCCACAATTCTTTAAAATAGACCATCCAATTTGAATAATTACAACACATTCCATTTGAAAAAATAGTTGAGCACATCAAATGTCACTCAATTAAGTAGGGTTATGAATTTACTCGATCAAATTTAATTGAAGGCTCGTATGTTATACTTTTCATACAATGGGACAAATCTCATTTTGTTCAAATTCAACTAATGATATGAAACATACCCAACCACCCCTGATTAGCCCAACCTCAAGTCCAACATTTGAAAGGTATCAATGTATGAAATTTTATATACTAATCACCTTGTGAAACTCAAATAACAGGTATTAATATGAAATATACACCCTTAAGTATATTTATGGTCATATGAATCTCTATGTTCATGACACCCTAAAATTTCACTTTCTTGCTTATGTTTATAAGGTTAATTTCTCCCTTGAGTTCAGGGTGTCTTGGGGTGAAATTTTGTATTTTTTGGGACTTTTATAGGGTTATAAAATTAATCACATGGTTTAAAATACCATGTAGTATAAACTGTATGACCTCTTCCAGTTTTAGTAGTGGGGATTGCACAATTACCACACGGTTTAGTAAACCGTGTGAGTAGACCATGTAAGTAAACCATGAGACCTACTCAGTTTTAGGATTTTTTGTCCTTTACTATTCTTTTTAATTAGGTTCTCTCCCATTTCCTTTCCCAGTTCTAACCACTCAACCAAGGCACCTCCCAAGACCCTCTCTTCCTCTTCCAATACCTTCTATGGTGGATTTAGGGCAGTTTCTTGGTGGTTTCTTCCCCAAATTTAAAGGTTAGGACAAATCCTTTCTTTCTTTTTTGGTTTTTTCATATTTATCCCATATTATATAATCCTAGTGTCCATTTTGTCCAATTAATATGTCTAGTGTTGTTCTAAGATTAAGGGATTTGGAATCTAAGGGTTGTGAGCCCTCTATTGAGATCTAATTCAGTGGTGTTCATTGAAGGTGACATGTTATGCTGACTGTGGTAGGTATTTACATTTAATTTATTTTTATTGAAATTTTCCTTGGATGTTTGATGTTTTAAATATTCTTTTGAACTATATTAGAAAAGTATATGATATCTAGATTTGTGTTGTCAAAGGTTTTCCATGCTTTGTTGGGTTTTTCCTTTGAAAAAATGGATGAATTTCATAGTTCAATGTCACTTTGATTTAAAATGGTATTCTATGAATTCTAAGTGTTTGGTAAAATTTAAATGATTATTTTTATCAAGAAAAATGATTTTTTAATGATATTTTGGGCTAATCTTAGGTGTTTCACTGTTTTAAAGAGGCCTCCTTTTTTTAAAGGGGCACATTTGACTCATGGAATTGTTTAGTAATTTCTTAATATTGATCATGACAGTGCTTGGTGTTGTTTTTTATTTCCCTTGTATTTATACTTGGTTTTAAAATGGTTTTAAAAAGATATTTTCAAAGGAATTATTCTTGTTTTAAAGGTAAAGTCTCATTTGAAATCTTATGTAAAAGATTAATTTTATTGATTAATGTTTATACCCTTGTTGTTCCCCACTATAACCCATTGTTTATTCTTATATGCATGTGTTGATATTTAAATTTTTTTGGGTTCATGTATATTTGTTTGGGAAGGGGGATCATTATTGAAGGGAGTGTGTTATAGGTGTGATTTATATGATTGTTGTGTTATATTTCCTTTGGTATATGTATTTTTCATGTGATTAACATTGGTTTGATAGTGGTCCACCTCTTTTAGCTATTCCACAAGGAACTCTAACTTAATGAGCGGGATGTAAAGGGATGTTTTCCTTACTAGTTGATATTTATTCACTAGATAGTATCCCCTAGTTTAATTTAATGACCTAGCTATAGGATGTGTCATCGATGAGACTAGTTGAGAGTGATTCAGGTGACGAGTTTGTGACTATTAACATGCTAATAGTTGGTTCCTCTCATGAACATTGAGAATTTTCTAATTATTCCCTATGGTGTTTCCTCATGATATGAATCACATATTTTTCATCTTTATTATTGTTGGCATGTGAGTTTACTACCTTTTGATTTGATTGTACTTTGATGTATTGGTTATTTATGACTGAGTATTGTTGTTTTATAGCTTTCCTTTGACCATTATTGTAATTAATTTATGACCTTTCTATAGCTTGATGATATATTATGGTTTACCTTGATCTTTAGTCATGTTTAATGAGTGTGTATAAATTAATGTTTTAAATTAAAAATGGGTAAGTTGTTTTCAAAGTGTTATACTTTATTAAAATGATTTTGGAGTGCTTTTAAAACTATGTGAATGGTTTGTTTTTCAAAGGTGATGTTTTAAATGGAAAGGGGATTTTTTACTTGGGTATTAAAAATATATAATCTTGAAAATAGAATATTTATTAGTTGGTTATTTTCCAAACATATAAAATGAAATGAAAACTTACTTGCTTATATTTATTTTAAAACTATAATTCTTGGTCTATTTTTTAAAAGGAATTAAATGGACTCTTGGTGGAATCCTATTGGGAATTAGCTTGTAACCTACATACTCACATTGGTGGGTATGTAGTCTTCATATCTTCTATATGTCATCTAGGTTTTGGATTGTAGGTTAGATTGTTACCACTCTTCTTTAGGAAATAGAATATGTTGAGAAAAGTGGTAACATGGGAGTTACACAATGATGGTGTGGTTTGCCTCCCAAGTTTGTTCAATAGGTTTGGGTCATGTTGTGTATTTTCCTCCTCAGCCTTCTATTTTGTTTCAACTTTGTTTTCTTATTATGTTATATAAAATCTTTGTATAAAAATGGTTTTATCTAAGTGGAAAATGTTTGAAAAAATATTTGGTTATCGTTTATCTCCATACCATGTCTAGTTGTTGTTGATGTTTAGTATTTTATTATATACTTTGTCATAGTTTTCTAATGCATGTAGACCTCATGTCAGGTTCCTGTTTGGAACCCATTGTTTATTTTTTCCTAAGGGTGAAATCATCCCACATTTTCATCTATGATACCCTAGAAATGGTTTCCATATAGGGGTGATCAGGAATGTACCTCATACCTTATGGTGGAATAATCATAGTGATGGGTTGGGTCAACCTAGGATGGTTCATTACAAAATGGTATCAAATTTCACTTAGTATTTTGGGGTTGATAGTATATTAAATTTAGGAACATCATAGATTGAGTGGTGGGTGTGGGGGAGTACATGGAAAACCCTTCCTCATGCTAATCCTCAAGTTACCATGGGTGGTTGGGAGTTTTCTTTTGAATTCTAATTTTACAATTTTTTATTCTTGATATATTTTGATGTGTTCTGATGCTACTATGATTTTTAGGCAGATCCTTGGAGATGTTTTTAGAAATTCATAATTTCAGAGATAAACTAGAGGTGATCCAATGGTGAATGGTTAAGGATCATAATATGTTAAAATCTATTTAGGCCATGAAAAATCATTCTGGATACCTTTTAATAACACTCACATAGTTGACACGGTTTGAAAAATTGTGCATCCAAACCATGTGTAGTGGATAAAGTTTGGTATTTTTTTTATTTTCACTCCTTTGGTGCTTTTAACCTCTTTTTTTATATATGGTGATTGTTTTTGAGTATTTAGTTGGAATTTTAATGAATCATAAATGTGGTTTGATCAAATTTTAAAGTAATGTTTTATGATTTGGTGTTTGAGAATGTTTTGAAACCATATTTTTGGTGTTTTGATTTGCCTTTGTGAAAAGTTTTGAAATTAGGAATAAATGATTTAAGTGGATGGAATGATTTTGGGTTGTGTTGGTTTTTAAAGAAGTAATTTTATTAGTTTCAAGTTAAAATAAATGATTTCAAGTATGGTGAGATTTTAAAAATCATGAAATGATTTTTTATTGGAATTACTTGTTGTTAAAAAATATTTTGATGAACATGTGTGGTGTTTTAAAATGAAAATATAGATATGTTAATAACTTTTGAAATGGGATTATAAAGGGTGTTTTATAATATTTTTTTTTGCCTTATGATTTTTTATCACTTGTATTGGGATTTGGTATGGTTTAATTAAATATTGAGTTTTAGTGATGTTTTAGAATGTGACCCCTAAAAAGGAATCGAAAAGTCAAGAAGGGAATGTATCAGGTAGTCATTCTAGTGATACAAGAGTTATATTTCTAATATCTAACTCTACTCAGACCCTTGATGGAGTGGTAGGGTCATGTTATTCTCATCTTATAGACCATACACGAGAGTTTCTAAATGAGCATTCGCTAGTGTTTTGTGGTGACCAAGGATCCAATGAGGTAATGGAATGAATGGTTAAGGTCGAGAAGATATTTGAGTTTCTAGGAATTCCAGAAACCTCTAGGATGAGGTGCATTAGTATTTTGTTTTAATTATTGGGCTTGGAATAGTGGAAGCACACTATCTATGCCTAACTGTTTGATGTTTTATCTTGGAAATATTTCAAGGATTCCTTCATCCAGTAGTTTTATCCCGAGGAAGTCAAGGGTGAGAAGGCATTGGAGTTCTTGGGTGTTTATTAGGGTGATCAGTTAGTGAAAGGATATATTATATATTTCATTAGACTAGTCACATTCTCCCTAGAGTTGGTTATTAATGACTATAAGAAGGCTTGGTTATTTATAGGAGGTCTTAATCTATATCTTAGTTAATTTATTTTCTAGCTGGTACTGACTACCTATGTGTAAGTGGTGTATAATTCCATTATCACTGAGGAATTATTGGCTAGGAAACTGTTGGTAAGTGACGTTTTAAACCCAATTGGTGTTAGTATGGGTGATCCAAATAGTGATAAGTAAAAGTAGGAAGGTAATGGAAATTTTAATCTATCTTATCAACTTTTTGTTCCTGCTTCTGTAAAGAAAAATCTAATAGTGTGCTTTCAGTGTGGGAAATCTAGACATTCTAAGTCCTCTTGTCCGAAAGCTTTGAGGACCTATCATCTATGTGGCCATCTCGATCACCTCTAGGGTATTTTTAAGCTAAACAGACATTAGAAAAAGAAATCACAGGCCTAGTTTGTCTTGAGTAATAGTCTAGGGGATGCTTCCACTCAAGTTTCAGAAGTTGTTTGTAGTTTTGGGGGTGTTCTATTTTGTAATATTTTTTATTACTCCTTATTCCATATATTGGGAATACCCCATAAATTTTGTTTTCAATAGATGATAGAGCATTATACCTTGTTTTCTTTCACTTTTGGAATGTTCACACCTCATTGAACTATGATTCCTTTTTTCATTTGTGTATGGTTTGGACTATGGGATGAGGTCTTGTGATTAGATAACATGGGGTTGACTTGGGTGAAGATTGGGGAAATAGATATTAGATATTGGTTTTCAGTTATATGATGAGTGATATCATATTGATATTTTCTTTCAGAATCACCATGAGTAGGTGTTCCACATGATTATCTCTGAGATACTATTCATATAGTTTTATTCCCTGAGGTTAGAAACTTTTCAATCCTTACTGAGCCATGTTTGTTTTTTATATGTTACTATTATTTTGATGGAATGTGTTAACTTGGTTATCT
This sequence comes from Viscum album, assembly GCA_963277665.1. Classification (NCBI taxonomy): domain Eukaryota; kingdom Viridiplantae; phylum Streptophyta; class Magnoliopsida; order Santalales; family Viscaceae; genus Viscum; species Viscum album. The sequence continues at coordinate 1,200,343,526 of OY728119.1, read as the reverse complement.
GGTTTGGTGACCTTTTCATATGTTTCTTAAGGATATGGTCTCTTGTTGTGTTTTGAGCTTATTGTCTTATGGTATTTTTTGGTTGGTGGAATGTTACCCTTTCCTTTAGTGGTTAGTAAAAGGTTTTTCATCTTTTTAGGGGTGTTTATACTGGTTGTTTCACCATTTTAGATAAATTATAAATAGTGGGGAGACCTATGACATGTCTATATTTGTTTTATTCATTATTATGGAGTTATCTTCTGTGATGTTTTTGGTTGGGATGCGATTTTGATTCTATACCATGACCTTAAATGTTCTAGTGGTGTCAATTATGTTTCTTTATTTAGTCTGACTTAGGAATCATGGAGAACTTATGGGTTATATTATGTGTGCATATTGGGGTTCTCAAATTTAAAGAAAACTAGAGGAGAATTCATCCCAATATCTCATTTTTTTGGCTTCCTTTGTTTAATTTGGTGAGAAATATGGTTATAGGATTTTTAGTGCTTTAGTGAGTTGGACTTAAATTTTACCACTTGTCTTAAGCCTTAGATGACTTTATGGGGGCAGAAAGTGGCATGGTGGGGAGAATTTTGACTCCCTAAAATGTCAATTTTTTACTTTAGTTTATAAGTTTAATTTCTCTCTTGAGTTTGGGGTGTCTTAAGGATAAATTTTGGAATTTTTATGAATTTTCCATGGCCACATGGTTAAGATAATTATTTGGGAAGTCATGTAGTAGAAACCATGTGACCTATGTAGGTTTTAGTAGTGTTGATCGCACGATTACCGCACAATTTGGTAAACTATGTGAGTAAACTGCATGAACTGCTCAATTTTGGGAATTTTTTTCATTTATTATTCTTTTTAATTATAGGATTCACCATTTCCTTACCCTATCTGAACCCCTCGACTAAGTAAACTCCTAATCTCCTTTCTTCCTCCTTCAAGCCCATATATGGTGGATTTAGGGTGGTTTCTTCCCTGGATTGAAAAGTTAGGGCATCTCCTTCCTTCCTTTATTGGTTTCTTTCTATTTATCTCATATTATATAAACCTAGTTTCCATGTTAGACAATTTATATATCTATAGTTGTTCTAAAATATGGGGTTTTAGTTTCTAAGGGTTGTGAGCCCTCTCTTGAGACTTAATCTGGTGATGTTTTTTGAAGGCGACATGGTTACGTCGGTTAAGGTAGGTGTTTCTATTTTATTTCATTTCATTGGAGAGTTACTTGGATTATTTATCTATTACATGTGATTTTGAACTATATTAATGAAGTATATGATATTTAACCATTTGTTTTCAACGGGTTTCCATGATTTATTGGATTTTTCCTTTGAAAAAATGGGATAATTTTATAGTACAATGGAAATTTAATATCAAATGGTATTTTATGAATTCTAAGTGTTTGATAAAATTAAAATGATGATTTTCTTGATTTTTTCCTGATGTTTTGGCCAAGATCAGTTTCCAAAGTGGGGTGTTTCATTGTTTTGAATAGGATTCCTTATTTTTAAAATGATTCATTTGACTTTTGGAATTGTTTAGTGATTTATTGAAATTGATCATGATTGTGCTTGGTGTTGTTTTTTATTTCCCTTAGATTTATACTTGGTTTCAAAAAAAGTTTAAAAAAAATATTTATAAAGGTTTGATTCTTGGTTTAAATGAAAATTCTCATTTGTAATCTTATGTGAAAGATGAATTTATTGATTTATGGTTATACCATTATTGAGCCCCATTGTTACCCATTATTTATGATTCTATCCATGTGTTTATGTTTAAATGAATTGTGATTCATGTTTATCTATTTGGGAAGGGGGTAATTATTGAAGGGAGTATGTTAGAGGAGGGATTTATATTATTGTTGTGATATATTTCCTTTGGTCTATGTGATGTTCACGTGATTAACATTGGCTTGATAGTGGTCCACCACCTTTAGCTATTCTACGAGTAACCCTAGGATAATAAGTGGGAGATTGAGGGATGTTTACCATATTATTTTAGATTTAATCACTAAATATTATCCCCATTTTGAATGTTATGACCTAGCTAGGGGATGTGTTATCGATGAGGCTAGTTTATATAAATTCTGGCAATGATTTGTGTGGCTTTTAACATGTTGGAAGTTTGTTCCACTAATTCATGTTGAGTATTATCCCATTAGTCCCTAGGATGTTGCCTCATGATATGTGTTTATTTTATGATTCTTTATTTTTGTTGGCATGTGAGTTTACTACCTTTTGATTTGAGCCTGCTTTGATGTATCCGTTATTTATGATTCTGTATTATTGTTTTATGACTTACCTTGTATCATTATTGTAATTCAATTATGAACTTTACTAGGCTTGATGATATATTATGGTTTCCCTTTCTCTTTACTAATGTTTGATGAGTGTGTATAAATCATTTTTTAAATGAAAAAAGTATATTTTTTTTTCAAAGCCCAATATTTTATTTAAATTCTTTTTAAGTTCTTTTAAAACTATGTCAATGGTTTGTTTTTTAAAGGTGTTACTTGAAATGGAAACAGAAAGTTTGACATGGGTTTTTAAAGGCTATAATTTTGAAAAGATAATATTTATGGGTTTGTTCTTTTCCAAACCTAGAAAATGAAATTAAAACCTACTTGCTTATATTTATTTTTGAACTAGAATTCTTGGTTTCTTTTATAAAAGGAATGAAATGGACTCTTGGTGTTATCCTAATGAGTGTTGGAACACACCCTATATACTCCCATTGGTGGTTATGTAGTATTTATGTCTTTTGTAGGTATTCTAGGTTTTGGATTGCAGATTAGAGTGACACCACTCTCATTTTCTAAGTGGATGATGTTGAGTATGGTGGTGACTTGGGAGTCACATAGTGCAAAAGAGCCTCAGTTCAGTTGGTGAGGACTCGACAAGTGCATCCAAGAGACTCGAGATCAAATTCGAGTGGAGAAATATTTTCAAGTCACTGCAGCAACACTGTAGCAGGTACTGTAGTAGTAAAAACTATTCATCTGTTTGGGATTTCTGGCCACCAGTTTGTTCCTAGGGTCCTTCAAGGCCTTTGGTCCACCCAAGGATTTTGGTCCAGTAAGGATTTTAGGCCTCCCCAAGGCCTTCGGGCCACCTCAAGGCCTTCGGGCCACATGAAATTGTGCTTTAATAGACCAGACATACATTACAAGGATTGGGCTCCAGATGAGGATTCAGAGCAGGCGCATTCACCAGAGTAGAGTTAACATATTTGGAAGAATGAGAGGGTATGAAAATTGACATTGAGACCAACCTATGCATGCATTGGAATCCTAGATGAACAACCATGAGAATATGGAGAGATGACATCATGATGTAGATTCCGGGGAGGGGTAGTTCCAAGTAGTTATAGTCTAGATGAATTCCTCTAAGATCTTTGGGTCATGTAATTTCATGAAGCCTACGGGCCATGTAAGGATTCCACTTAAACCCTTAAAAGGGGGATTATCAAAAATGAATAAAAATATAAGGCCTTAGGGCCATTCAAGTGAGTCATGCGGTGATGGTGTGGCTTGTCACCCAAGTTTTTTCGGCTAGTTTGGGTTATATTATGCATCTTCCTCCTCGACCTCCTGTTTTGTTTTAATTTTTTTTTCTTATTATGTTATATAAAATCTTTATATAAAAATGGTTTTAGGTAAATGGTAAATGTTTTGAAAAACCTTTGGTTATCATGTATCTTTATGTCATGACTAGTTGTTATTAATGTTTAGAATCTGTTGATATCCTTTAGCATGGTTGTCCAATGCATAGAGACCTCATGTTGAATTTATGCTTGTAACTCATTTTTTGTTTTTGTTTTCGTAAGGTTGAAATCATTCCCACATGGTCAATTTTGATACCATGGAACTGGTTGTTATCCTAGGATGATCAAGAATTCTCCTCAGGCCCTGTAGCAGAGTGGTCTAGGTGATGGGTTGATTTGACCTAGGTCAGTTCATCACAATTTGATATGCTTTCATGGGTCTATATAGATAATAAATGTCTACTTATTATCTCATGAGTATACTTTTTATCATATATAAAATTCTACTCACATTAATCTTAACATATCATAACAGCCCATAATACTCCATAATGATCATCAATTAGGGACAACTCAAAGTTGTACCTGGATGGGGTTTTATAATTCCACTATTCATGTAATATAAAAAATACACATGAATTAAGGTAAGAGAAAGATTTACTATATTATAATACCATGATACATTTACATTGAATTCAAAACACTACATCCATTCTATCATGTATCTAATGTTGGAGTTAGTGCCTTAAAACCAACTTTCTAATTTATTTCTATCACTGGACCATATTCCCATCACATAATAACTTTACTTATATATAATTTATGTGATAATGTTCTTAGAGTATTCATCACATTAATGGGTTATAAAATTTCCACACTATAATAATAACTTAAATATTCTATGAAAATATTCTTAAAACTATATCCTATAGTCTAGATACATCAGTCTGATGGGATAAAAACAATGTCTAACTATCAGGTGTTGGGAGATTATAATCCTTGATACTTATTCTCATGAATTTTATACTTGGTAATCTCTAAGAAGGGAGTTCATGATGACATAATCACAAATAAGAGTACCACATAATTAACATGACATTGGATATTCCAATATATGAGCATGTGTAATGGTCCTTAGACTTGAGATCATCACAAATGTGTATCATGGTTTGTGTACTTAGATGAATGATGGAAACCATGATGAATTTACTCATGGTAAAGTATCTTTCATCAGGTATGTAATGACTTGTATGACATTGATTGAATGATCAAGAAAAAATTCACCCCTTCTGAGTTATAGAATAATATATCTATAACCCTTTGATTGATATGGAAGTGTCTGACTAAAATCCATGGCCATGGTACTTTGTAGAAAAGTCCATATTAGAAGGTTAAAAAATATAAACCAGGTATTAAAGGATAATAAAACATGTATGAATCCCAATTTAAAAATACCACATTTTATATAAATATTTTTAATTAATTTGTTTTGATGATATTCAAGTGAAGTAGAGGAAAATTTAATTTAAAAAAATATTTTCAACTTTTCAGGTCTAGTTTTATTAGTATTTAAAAAACACAAAGATAATTTTATCATTATTTACAAATCCTTATTATTAAAAAGTTTGATTATTTATAAAAGGAAATAAATTTTTTAAGTTAATTAAAATAATATTTTGAAAAATTATAATAATAATTATTACTACTACTTCCACCACCTACCTCGTGGGTGAGTTGTAAGACTAGTGGGGGGTGGATGATTCTCATCAAAGTTTAAGTCTAGGGGGATTTTATTCACCAGTTTCATGTTCCACAACGATGGATGTAATATTCTATATTATTTTTAATTTGGTTATATGTGATTTAAATAGTATTTTTCTTTAAAATAGGTATGTATTTTTAATAAGGTAAGTGGTGTGTTAAAGTGATATGGGTGCGCATAAATATTTTAATATTTGATATTTTGATCATGAGATCTATTACTAAGATATTTATATTTTTAAAGCACTTTTGGGGGGGGGTGATTCGGTGGTATCCAAAAACAAAAATCTCAACCTAAATGATTCACATCACTAGCTAGTGCAAATAGATCTTGATGGTGATGATGGTAGATTGAGCGAGAGAGAACACACATGAAAATAGAAGTTTTCACAAGGTTCACTCACCCTTATTATCAAGTGGATAATCCTTGATGTTTAGCAGTTGGGATCTTGCTACTCAAGCTACTATTCAATATCAAAGGAACATGGAAATGAGAAAGATGATTATCTTGAACTTCTGGTTACAAGATGAACAATGAGTGTCAAAAATTTGAATGATCTTCACTTCTCATAACTTAAATGCCTCCAAAATTTGGACTTGATGTGAAAACTTTTCCTTATCCTCAAAAACCATCTAAATCCTCCTTATAATTATCATCTATCCTCATAGATTCTTCTCTTTTCATCACACATATGTTTCTCTAGGAGGGTCACCACATATTTTTAGAGTTAACGTATATTGTAGTGTGATGCTCCCAATTGTGGTGTGATATTTAAATCCAAAAGATATAGAAGAACAAATCCTAAATATATTAAATTATCTCATAATATATTTAACTATATTTTTAGTGTAACAGGTAGATTACAACATGGCATGTTCAAATTTTCTAGAACCAGCAAGCCACTGATCTTTAGCAGTCTGGCACACCGCAGCTTGTAATATTCACTATGGTATAGTGCACCTCAAATATCAAAAACTAGAAAAACCTAAAAACCTTGTCACCAAGTTATAGAAATGTGGTTCCTTCTACTATGTTGCAGTCTCCTTCAATTTAATTCACCTTGCATCATTAATTATTCATCATGGCATGAGGAAAATTAATTCCCAAACCGGTATAACAAGCTATTCTCCCAGGATGGTATTCACGGTGCAATTGACTCCTCAAAATTTCTTATTCATATGATCATCACAAAAACCATCCATACATGGCATGATGATTCTCACATTGGATTAAATCTTCTCCCATTTTATATTAACTTGGAAACACGATCTTCTCATGTCAGATTAAATCATTCCTCTATTAGCTTCATCATGGTATAACCAAAACCACAATGTTGTGGTTCCTTCTCACATCAGATTAATTATTTTATATGGAATACTAACTAAAACTCAGATAAGATATATTCCTTTCTATTTAATATATATATACTTTTGTATGAGGCTAACTCATTATTTCTACAGTTTGATCATTACCCTTCACATAATAGTTTTTTATCTTTATTAAAACTTCATTCCTTTTATTCCTATGCATATATACTCAACTCCAAAGATATTTCAACCCATAATTGAGATTTTTCAGTGAATAAAACACAAAAACATCCCAAACACATTAATGAATAACCTTAATAAATAATTTATAACATTTATTTAATAAAAATATCATATAAACACCGTTCCATAGGATAGAGTAGTGATTGTGAGAGAACTCCACCCCTCAATGAATGATTAATGACGTTTTGACCATGTCTCAATTAAGATAAACCCATATCTCCTTTATCAATTCAATTTACAAGGTGTCTTCAATATCCAATCTCTCAAAGGGATATTTAATCCCCTATTTTATTTTTTGGTAATGTGAATATCAACACATGATCTCTTTTATAATCTTTATATATGAACACCACAAGCTCTACTTGATTTAAGAGACTTGTCAACTACACTTCCCCTTGATGATCACTGGTAAATGAAACTAGAGTCTCTCCCCCTTTTCAAGAAGAGATAATATTGTATTCTATCCCTTTGTCAAAAAATTCAAAGTATTAAAAGAGGAAAAATAATTATGAAAAATTACAAGGATTTTGGGAAATAATGCACTCCTAAAAACACTATCTAGGGATAGAAGGAATCCTTCAAAAGAGATTTTATAAATATATTTTCAACCTACCCTTTATTTAAAACATATTACAATGAAATGTTACCATACTCAACCCACTATTTAATGAAGTGGCACTTGATTTCAATGTTCTTTGACAAAAAATTATTACAAGAAAAACAAAATGGTGATTATTTTTTGAAATAGGTGGTAGTTTTTAAAATTTTCATGTTTTTACGAGTTTCTAATTAATTCACATTGATTTTCTTGGGTGTGTGGTAGTTTTTTTGGAACCACCACACAACCATATTTGGTGAAAGTTTTAAAATTTATATGAAAATGTAAGCAGTCGTTATGTTTTTAGAAACTTATTGTAAAATTGATGGTGGTTCAAACTGCCACTAATAATATTAGTGGAGTTTTTTTAGAAAAAATTACCATAATTAGCAGTGGTTATAATCACTACTAAATAGCTAATGGTGGGCTAACAACATTTAGTAATGGTTTTGTAGTGCTTATTAGTGGTTAAAACCTCTATGAAATAATTATCGATGATTTTAAAATTTCATAGTGGTTAAAACATGCCATTAATTACAAAAATAGAGAGGTCATTAAGATATAAAAATAAAATAAAATCTCTAGTATAAAAATTCACACACACACACACACACATATATGACATATAGAATTTAATAATTTCAATGGTCAAACCAAACATACAAAATAGAACATCTATATATATACATAGATCATATAAACATAAAACATATTAGTCAGATACTACACAAGCAACATATATAAGTTTTAATTACAAATAAAACCTATATAAACACAAATCCAAAATCAGAACTACTCTCCTATGTCAAGCTGACTACCTCAAGATGATACATGCTCATGATTTTCATGTTATCTAGAAGCTTCTACTATACCCGGTGCCTACATTAAATAAAATTTAGTATATAAATTATTTTTAATTAGATTATACATAAAAAATATTTGCAATAATTATTATAAAAATATAAACATATTAAAATATATTTAATATATTTAGTACCACTATAGTTTATTTTATCAGGGCTGTAATGTTTGTAAGAATGCATCCAATCAAGGAGGTGTCACTGAACTCACATCTCAACATGTACTTAAAGTATTTCCACTTTTCCCAAAACTTTTCAACATCCATTGACACACAACCATGTCATGCACATCAAAATGGAAAAGTATATGCAAATTAGATATGTAAAAAAATTAAATTGACATGTGATAGGAATAGTAGATAAAAAAACTATACATATGAATTTAAAATTACTTTTAATTGTTTATCAAAATTCTCATTCTTCCAACTAGTGGGAATATGTCTCCATTCATGATAAGTGATGGGAAGGGACGTCATCTTGCATGCCAATTGACCCCAGATCCACTCATATAACCCCTAACATCATCTGTAGGCACTCCAAACATGTCAAATGACACATCTGCTTTAAAATTTTCTAGTTTCCAAACATTTAATGTATTTATGTTCATTTTTATCTTCTTATCATCTGAATACGTTCAATAAATATATTCAAAAATTAGTATACAAATGTAATAAATTACATTTGAACATTAATAGTTGCATACCAATAATGGTGACCCTCCAGTAACCTCGTGATATAAATGGGAGCTAATAAAAAATAAGAAACATACCCGATGTAGGTAGAAGCATATCATAAGGGTCATCTGACACCGTAGGAGTTGTGGATGATCAACTTGTATCATTAAATCATTTTTTCTTGATATTCCTACATCCAATAAGAATATAAAACAATTTAGAACATGATATATAATATAAAATAAGAAAATTATTTAAAAATATTGTATATAGATTAATTAAATTCATATATTCTAAATAAATAAATAAAATATAAGTTAAATGATAGGCACACAATAAATTAATTAATCAATATACATATTATTGTAATCATCCACCATTAACATGATTTTATCATCTTTACCCTCACTTGAAAGATAAACTATTTCAATATCATCATAGACATATTGATCAGTATCTTATTGTTGATGAGGTTTGATTTCATGAAACAATTCTTTAACTTTATCACCTATATCATACAAGTCTCTTGGTTTAACATATATTACAACACTCCAACCTTCATAAACTCTATCATCCACATAATATACCATTTTATCCTGTGAAGCTAAAATATATGGATTATGTTTTTTATGATCACCAGTATTAATCAACTTAGATAAGTCAACATAATCAAGTTATAATGAATATTTATTTATGCCCCTATAAATATAAACCCACTTAAATTTTAATAACACAATTGAAAATTTACCATGGTAAATTAATTTTATAATGTTAATCAATATCCCATAGTATCCCAAGTCTGTGAATTTCGTGATGATGCCACTATTTTGTTTTTTCATCCCTTATTCACACAAAAGTGTGTGAAACTTAAAGTTATTAATATTATAAGCATCAAATATTTTACACTTCTTCAAAGGTCCTTGAGCCAAATATTTTAAATCATCTAGCACTCTAGCTCAATTATTAACACGCGTGATCTATATATAAAAATATAAAATATTATTAGTTACAAAATATAATTATATCAATATTTTATGAATATGAAATTGATTACGATCTTAAAAATTGTGAAACCAATCAATAATGCCTTTGTTAATAGATTTAGTTACCTATTTCTCATTTCATGGTTGAATATGAAGTCATATATTTGTTTTCATATTCTATTATTTTATAAAATGACATGAAATATCACTATTGTGTAACACATATCTATGTGGTTATATGAACTCAATTTTTGTTAATAAAACTGATGGTATTTTTATAACTTGATGACCCGCCATTGGAAAGTTTACTAAATTAATATTGTATTTCAATTGATTTTTATTATCATCAACATGCCCAAATAGATTTAATTGTGTCTCATTATTATCTAAATTCCTCAAAAAAAGGTGAGACACTTTTATTCCATCAAACCTTTAACAATAGAGCCTTTTGGTTAAGATTTTATTTTCCATGTAAGACTTCAAATGACATAGATACCTAATTAAATAATGTAACATAACATGATTAACCAAATATGTAAGGAGTTTGAAAATTTTAATATATTATTCATAAAAATGTAAGATGACAATACTTCTTTATGGTATACATTAATCAATAATGTATAAGTCCTCATAATTTTACTTCCTTGATAAAATGAACAGTTAGATGATTCATTATGGTGAAAAACAATGGGGGAAATACCATCTTCAAATGAAAAAGCATCATTTCAATTATTTCTTAAAGTTGGTCGATCTCAATGGGGTTTAAAGTTTTCTTTCAAATCTTTTGGAAGAATGTGTAAAACCCAATTACAACTACTGTTATTTTATCAGGTAATAATTTACACAATACCAAAGGTAGAAATTGAACCATCAAAATATGTGAGTCATGAATTTTAATTCCATGTAACTTATGATGTTTCAATTCATCTTGAAATTTTAATTGAATATTCATCGATACTTTCAAATTTTTTATTCTTCGAAGGAAAACATCTTTTTCTTTTTTTCAATGCAAAAACCAACATAGTATAATTTTCATTATCATTTTCCCATAGATCACACTTTATATTTATTTTTTATAAGACCTTACAATCATTAAAATGATCTTTTTATTTTCCCTAGATTTTTAATATTTTAAAAACCAAATTATCACTTTAATGTTCATAACAAAAGCATTATTACGTAATAATTGAAATTCCCAATAAGATTTTTTTTAAAAAATATTTTCTTATTTCATTGCTGGGTACCAACTATATATGATGATCTGTGAAATATTTTCCCAAAAAACATTAACTGATACTCTTTCCCAAATTCTGCATTAACAATTGATAATTGTGATAAGATTTTTGAACCTAATCACAATTTTAGTGGTGACATTAACTCATTTTTTCCATCAAATCACGACTTATTAAACAAATATCTATAAGATGCATCCAAGAATCAAGGATGACACATAAAAAACCACAATCTACTATATGGTAATCTTATCATCTTGAATTCAAAGTTACAAACTGGACATTCTTGACTAGTGTGAGTGTTCCAAGCTGTATTTTTTTCATCCAGGAAAATAACTAATAATTCACATTAGAGAAGTATGCATTTTGAACATTTTGGTTGTCGACACCATTTTCCCATAACTCTTGAAATTATTTTATAATAGTTTGAAGATATACATCAATTTAATTTAAAGGAATTTTCTTTCTTAGAATGATCATCAAAATAATAAAGAAGTTTTTTTCATACACATCCATAGAGGTAGATTGCAAGGGATCAAAATAAATAGCCATATTCTATAAGTTGTAATTAGATTCCTGAATAGATTCAATACATTAGTATCCAATCCTAAATGAAAATTATTAGGATCTTAAAATAAATTTGGATATATAGAATCAAAGGATTTACATGCTTTATAATCTCTAGGATGATGTATAAACCTATCATTGTTGTTTTTCATAGCACGATACTTCATTTTCTATATCAGTTTAAAATGCATGAAAAATAATTTCAATCTTAGTTTTAATGTAAAGTAATATAAAACATTCCCATCAATTTTATTTCTCTTCTTCTTTGTAGTCTTTTCATTCAAACTTTTATCACGATTCACCAATTTCCATCTACAAGTATAACAACTTTTACACTCTTTATCTATTTGAATATTCTCCCTGATACACATAGAGTCATTAGAAAATGCATGTATATTTGTATAATTGATATCAGGTTTCTTAACAGATTTTTTCATCTCATAAAATGATTGATGGATCTTATCTTTAAAAATGACTCATGCAGCACATCCAATATCATCAACATTTCCTTTTTGGTAATTCCATACAATCACTTGATATGGTGAAACTTCAGTAAGAAGAAGCATTTTGTATATTTGATACATCCTTCATACAACTATTTATTTCTATATTCCAATAATTTATAAAACTAATTTGATTTCTTAGTTACCTTATCTATTTTATTAATCACTATAAAATAGGAAAGTGGCTACGCTGATATATTATAATCTTAATCATTCTATGCAATGTGGACAACATCATTAATCAGGTTCTGAATCTCATTATCCACTATCGGGGTAGTAGGTTATCCATTTTGATGATGGTTAGATGGTGAAATTTCTATAATGTTCAATTCTCCATGAGAAATTAATCTCACATATCCAATATGAAATTCATGTCTTTTCAAATAAGATCTGAAATTACAATCATGGCATGGACATTTTATACTTCCTTTTATAGATCGATTTGTAATTGAAAAATATAAGAACACCTTCAACCCATTAATATATTGACCTATATTTTAGGGTAAATTAATCCAAAATTTATTCATTTTTATGATATTAATAAATATATTTATAAAAAACATACCATTAATTAATTAAATAATATCTTGTTAACAATGATAAAAAAGTTTTATGGAATAATAAAACATTAATATCAAAAAACTATTAGAATTTTAAAATTTGACTGATAATAAATCATCAGATACAGTTATGATACAAAAGAAGTATTATTAATTGAATCAACATGAAATATTTAAATAGTTTTTTATAAAAAAAACTTCGATAATGTTTTTTATGAAATTAAAATGAAGGTTAAATATAATTTGAGATGTATAGGATTACTTGATTTGGAAGAGATCATTAAAGAACATACAATTATGATTATAACATGTCAATAGAAAAATAGGGTAAGTTTATTTAAATAGTCTCTTATATATGAATGAAGATAACCAAAACATGTTCATACACACACGGACATAACAAGAGTATATTCTAGTATGAAATGATTTAGAGAAGGAATGAAAGGATAAGTCACCACATAGAAGGATACATGATAAAAAAGCATTGATCAATTTTATTAAACATGTTATATCTCATATGTTTGTGATTGATAACCTATGGATGGTAGTTCATAAATAATGGGTAATGAAAAAATTTCTCATGTATATTCGAGAGATTCAATGATAGGTTAATTTAACCCTCTAATGAGAATAGTATATTCAGAGAAATTATATAAAATTTAAATAGTAAAAATAATCTTGGACTCTTGGCAAGGATAAAACATAAAAATAAATAAATTATTCTATAATAGATAAAGAGCTAAGTGAATAGTGTTTAAATAAAAAAACAATTGTTTTACCAAAATACTGTTATTAAGAGGGGATTTATTCTTTTAAGGTTCATCACAAGGGGATGATGTTGAGGAGTGGAGGATACATCAGAGTCTTACCATGAGGAAGATATTTTGGAGAGGATGATTTTCCATTGAGGAGTCACCATCATGAGTGAGAGAGGTTAAGGCATCGGGTGATGGTGGGGGAAGAAATGGGGTCTGCATTGTGATATGTGCTAACTATTAGTGGTGGTTACATGAAACCATCACTAATAAAACACCACTATTTAGTGTTTTTCCTATATTGAATGTTTCACTATAGTATTTGACAAGTTTTTTATAATCTTATTATCACACCTAATCACCAATGGGTATCCAGCATTGACCCTAATTTCTTCTACTTGTGACACCATCTATATAATTTCAGTTATGGATCAAGATTAAACAACATACTCATTTTTAATTGAGATAAAAGTGAAAAAATTACACTTCTTGGAGTTTCATGCAACACATTTTCCTTTGATAAAGAAAAAACCTCTATAAGTTTACTTTTTATCTCCAACATCTCGTAATGAATCTATATTATTATATTCATAAAGTTTCAATGATCTATTTTTTCATACCTCATGCCATAATCAAGAGTTCCTTTAATGTAATAATTTTTTTTATTACCATAAGATGTGAATCCTTTAGGTTACTATGGAATTGTGTGCAAAGTGTAACTGAAAACATGATTTCTTGTCTTAACACCATCAAATAGAGTAGGTTACCAACAAGAATATGAAAATCTATTTTATTAAAACTCCTTTATTCTCAATGTAAGTAAAACATAGTCCCAAGTTCTATAAAAGTAGAAACTTATATATATTTATCCATTAAAATTTTATCAAGTAACTCATGAGCATACTTTTCTTGTGAGAGAAAGATATAATCTGCTTCATCAGTGACTTAAAAACCAAAGAAAAATATAATCTTACTGATCATTGACATATTGAAAATATTCCCCAATATGGTAGAAAATTAATCACAAGTTCCTTATTTTTTTTTGACAAAAAATATGTCATCAACATAAAAAAATCACAATAAGCGAGTTTGTGTTATTTACCTTAACATAAATATTTTAATCCACTTTTCATTTCTTGAATTTTATTCTCTTTAAGTTGATATTTATCTTTTAATACCATGCTTGAGATTATTTTTTGAGCCCATATAATGCCTTATTTGGATTTTAGAGTTGAGAAACATCACCAAAAAGGATAAACCCTTACATTTTCTCAATATAGAATTATTTTTTAAGTTGAACTTTAAGGAACATTAACTTCGTGTTCATTTGGAAAACCTTTTAGTTTCATTGTGCACAAATTTTTTGATAGTTTTTAGTCTTTTTATTAGATAAAACATCACATAAAAATCAATACCCTCAATTTTAGAGTATCCTTTGAAAACAAGATGAGATTTGTGTTGTGATACTTTACCTTTATCATTGAGATTATTATAAAAAATAACTTTATCCCAATCATATTTTTATACATAAACCCAATTACAAAGTTTTATTCTTCTCAATATTGTTTTTATCTTCTTTCATCATTGAAATATAATGCTCATGCTTCACCAACACTCTTTGGTTTAACTTATGAAATAACACTATTATGATTCAAAATTATCAATATTCTTTAGGGTTGTACACCAATGATACTATATAAAAGAATATTTTTAATCTCGACATGTTTTTTAAGTATTTGGAACTTATAAACTTCTTTATTTGAGCCTTCCTAATTGTTAAATTTTTTAGAATCAAACTGAAAGATATGAAAAAATACTCGTTCATCTGGAATACTCACTTATTTTAAATATTCTTCAGAATAATAAATATCATAAAAGGGCAGTGATTCTTTTGAATGAATTTGATTACCCAAAACAATCAAATATAAGTTTTTGAAAATATTTCTTAGCTTCTTGGGGTAGTACTGGAAACTTCTTCCACTGGGTGTATACCCAAGAAATATACCTTATTTGGTTCTCTTGTCAAACTTTACCAAATTTTTTCCTTGAATATATATATATATATATATATTATTTGATTGGGGGTACAATTATATTAAACACATACACACCACACACACATGCCAGAAAGGTAGGCCATAGCCCCCAAAGGGATAGCCCACCCATCAAGCCTTATTTATTCAATACATGACCCAAAGGCTAAGTGGGCATGAAGATAATAATATAGACCAAAGGCCTAGTGTAGAATCATGAATACATCATACTACCTACGTCACTAGGCTTGCTTAATTCCTAAATCACTACCTTGTCCATTTCATGCCTACGTCACCACCTACCTGCATTATTTCCTGCTATAGTACTACAATAATACCTGTAGAAATTCTCTCCCACTAGGATTTTAACCCGAGTCTGATATAGGATTGCGGGGAGCATTTACCAGTATGGTAATAACCTAAATACAATTTTCCTTTAATCTTGATAAATAAAGGGTTATTGAACACATTCAAACTCTTCAAGAAAAAACTTATTTCAAAACCACAACTCATTTGGTGTTTTGACCAAATTGGGTCAGAGTAGGCACCGGTTCAAAACAAAAATAACTATGGTTGTGGTTTGTCTCCAAAAATATTTTGAATTGTCATGATATGATATATTTTTTATTCCCATTTCTACCAATATCTAATTATTCCTCTAAAAAACTACATTTTCTAGGGTGTGTATAGAGTGTTATATTCATGTATGATCCCATTCTTCTCAATAAATGCCTCAAACTCTTTTTTTATTTGGATCCACTATCATATTGAAATCTTCTGATGAGATTCCTTGTTTTATTCTTAGAAATCCTTCAAAATAGTTTAAATATATCTAGATATTATTATGTACTCAACATAAAATAGATTAAAGTCATATGAGTAAAATCATAGAGAAAATTCATAAAATATTTATCTCTATTAGTTGAATTCAGGCTCATTAGTTCACACACATTTTAGTGTACTAATTAAAGAGGTTTATTCATTTGGTTTTTCACCAACATGTGACCATTGTTCACTATTTTCCATTATGGAATGTAACACATGTGTTGAGTATATCATGTAGAAGATTTGGTATCTTTCTTGCATATATATTCTCAATATACTTAGCCATATTATTCTACTCCAAATGGTTAACTCATCTATGCCAAAGCTTATTTTCCTATTTTATTCTCATTCAACATGAATTTTAATCTTCATAAATCTTCTCTACCCCTTCACTATAATTTTTACATTATTCAAACACTTTATGAAAATTTTATTCATATGAAAGATCACCTCATTCCCATTATCATAAAGTCAGAAACACAAATAATGCCATGCCTTAACCCATTAAAAAGTATAAAATCATTATATTTATTCTAATTAATATTTTTGTATCCAAATCCTTTCACAATGAGTGATCCATCATTTAAAAAATCTACAATTCCTTTATCATGACATTGGATATCACTTAAAAGATATTTTTTTGGTTATTTGTGATGATCAACCATTATGAAGGATTCATGGATTCTCTCCTTTCATTTCCTTGTAGGTAACATCAACCACTATTGAATGTTCTTGATTATTCATCCTATAAAAATATTAAGAACCTTATTTTTTATTCAATTACTTTGGTAGCATGTTAATAAATTTATTGGAAGTTTGTTTGGGTTAATCACACATCCCATACATCTCCTTATGAGAATTAAAGAAAATTTTCAATTATACCTTATCTTTTAGAAGTTTCCTTGGTTTTCCTTTAGAAATTTTAGATTTAATCCTCATTGATACAACACCTCTCTTTGATCGAGGTAGTGAAAGATTATACTATCACATGTATTATTTATGTTCTTAGATGTTGTAACAAAAATATCTTACTTCAAAGTGAATTATCCTTATATAGAAAACGAGTTCTTAAAAACATGCTCCTTGGGTATAATTTCAATTTGATATAATCCATTATATTCTAATCTTCACATGCTTAGTATCCTTTTTTTACGTTGATCTTTCCCTGAGTCTTGAACAAAACGTTCTTCTTTATCCAAACCACTTTTCTGTTGGAATTTCTAGCACCATCATCAATCTTAGAAATGGGTGTGTTATCCTTTTTAGGTGATATAATCCTTATTCTTTTAATTGATGTCATTGTCACCACTAGACTTGGAATCCCAAGTTTCCAAAAATAATTTCTCTTGGAATAATGAAACAATATTTGGGTTACTTGTTAGCATTAACATCTTTATCTATTGTTTTGGAGCTTTCTACAACTTTGGTCACTTTATTTTTGAACTCAACAACACTGGGTTTTATTAATGAATTTTCATCTTCCACTAGATTTACGTCAAGAGATTTTCCCTCATTCAAGGAAATGATATTTTTATTTACAATATTAATCATTTTATCTATTTCTTAAATAATTACAGTAAGATATACTCTTTTTATTTTTAACTCAATCACTATCTTGGAAATGTAATTAGATTTTGACTCATCAAGTGATTTCCTTAATAAACCATTATCTATATTCAATTCCTTATTTTCTATTTTGAGTCTTATATGTTCTTCTAATCACACAATGAGATCCATTCTAAGTTTAAACTCTTTTAGTATCGCCTCATTACTTCTCCCTTCTTTTTACTCTTCCTCACTTAAGATATATTTGGGCTATTTTGATTTTTCTATAAAGATTTTTTTTCCTTAAACCTCTAAGTTTTTTTTCTCTCACTTTCCTCATCATAAGATGTGGCATCATGTTGTGAGAAATAATATTTCTTCTTTATTGAATCAGATTTTCTATTTCCTTTGAATATTCTTCCTCCAATGTGACCACTATCCATCTTTCTCTTCCTAGATGATCATTTTGATTAACTATCCTTTTCATTTTATTCATTATTATCAGGGAAACCTACTAAAAAAATGACCAATATTTCCATAATTAAAGAATTTAAATGGCATATTTCATCTATATTTACCTATACCTTTTTGCATGAATTTTTAGAATAAAGAGATAAATTATTCAAGGTCCATGGAATAATCCTAAGCATTAGTTTCTTCCCCATGATACTTCTTTGAAACTGCATAATTTAATCCTTTTGAAACATAAAATGTATTTTCCTTCTCTATTTTTCTAGTATCATTAAGTTCGAACATCTTCTTATCTCATATGTGATTAATAAATTATTTATCTTTTCTATGGTCCACTCATCCATGTCTTGATACTAAAGGGTTGAAATCATCATATTGAATTTTTTATGAGAGGATTTTCATTATCTTATTTATAATGATGGAATATTTAAAAAAATTACCATATCTTTGAATCTATTTTACAATTTTGTTTACTTAAATAAATAATTCATCCACCAATTAATTTTATCTCATTGAGATATATTAAAATTAATCCTAGTAAGTTTATAACTATGAATCCTTCACCTTATTTTCACCTTGATGGATACCATGGATTTTCTTATAGAATTCGTTTTTTATCTTCATTTGTATGAATCATGTCAATTATTTCTTTGAGGGTTATGAGAGAAATACATTTCATTCTCTCTCATTTAATTTGACACTATTATTTTAATGTAAAGAATAGGTAATCCCAAGTTTATGAATATTAACACCATTATCAATGATATCAAGGATATCCAGGCTGAGTGATAGAAGATATAAAAATATTCCATCTCTTTATATATGGATGACATATCCAATATTTTCTATATATTTTACTTTTTATTTTGATGATTTCAATCTCACCATATTTACATTTAATGGGTGACTATCACATATTTGGATTACAAGAGTATTTCATATTTAATTGTGAAAATTTATTAAATATTTAGTTTTAATTATTTTATCTATCTTTTGGATTATTATAATGAAGCCTACATTTAATCTTGGTTGTTTGATGATTATTTTAGGTGGCTGAGGTTGTTTTAGGCATCAAAGTTAATTTATAAATGAGTCTGGAATTGTTGTAGGTTTGAAAACTGAGAAAAATTGACAAAGGGGCTTGAAATTAATCCTTTTGGCCAGAATATAAACCTTTTGGACCAATCATAAGACTTTTCTACCCAAGAAAATGGAAAAGGCATGAACATAAGCCTTTTGAGGCTAAACATATGTCTTTTTGCAAAATCCTAATATTTTAATATATATCTTATTTCAAATTAATTTAAATTATTTAATAGATTGTATTAAAAATAATACATAGTTTAGATTCCACTACACAAAACACCAAGTTTATCTTACATTTAACACAACATAAAGTCTCTTTGATAATATGTGTTACACATAAGGTTGAGTCTTACGAGACAACAATATACTATTAATATTATTATGATAGTTATCACCTAGACATTGGAATGGAAATAATGAATAATATTAACTAAATTATGAAAATATGGCTAACACATATTTATATAACGAATAATTTGGTTACCAATTAAATAGAAATTAAAATAAAAACCAATTGAATATAAATGATGTGTTTTTATGAAAAATACTATTTTATGATCATAAAGAAATTTTATTTTAATAAATAAAATTAATCAATATTATTGAAAAATACTAATGAAATTTATATTTTATATATTAAATAAAATAGTTTTCAATTCATCTAATAAGTTTTATTGGAATAAAATAAGAATAAATTCAATTTTAAGCATAAAAAGCTGTATTTTTCTAAAAGACAGTTTTTCCACCTTTTAATGGAAGACTTGTTTTAAAAATAAATTTTGGCACTTTTATAAATTTTATTTTACAAAATAAAATTCTTTTTTTGAAATCGGGATATCAAAATTTACTTTGGGTGAGTTTTGGTATTTTTCTGAGAACTTTTATATTTTTATGAATAATGAATAATACTGAATTTTAATTGAAAAATGACTTTTCATCTAAATAATTTATAATATTAAATTATATTTGGAATTTATTTTAAAGTCACAATATTTCAATTATAAATCAATAAATCCAATTTATGTCATTGTATTAAATTTTACATTGAAATTGGATATAAAAACATTTCAAACTTTCAAACTTTTTTACTTTAAAAACCTGCTTTATTATCGCATATGTGGGATTAATTTTAAATTAAATTCATCCAATTATGTGATTAAAATTTGGAAAAATAGATTCCATATTTTTAATAATAATAATTTATAATGTCTAATAAGGTCATCTTAGTTTTTGATCAAAAATATTAGTGAAAATAATTAAAATAAATTATAATGATTAAAGTAAAAATGAGTTTACTTAGTGGTTGAACTTTAATCTTAAGGGCCCAAATGACCTAGAAACTTGTCCAAAAATAATTGGATGTAAATATTTAGACTATTTCCACTATTTTATTGAATTTATTTTATTATTGTAGTCATATTATGTAAGGGAGACCTCCCAATAGTGTTTACCTTTTCGTATTTACAAGAATGCCACTCCTCCTCCACTATAAAAAGGTATTCACTCTCTCCACTTATGTACACATCTCAAGCCATTTTTATTATAAAAACCTACCTAAATCAAGTCCAAAAATACCTAATATCAACATATAATTATCAATTTTATCATAAAGTAAACCAAGGAAGTCCTTTGGTGAAAACTAAAAGGAGTTACCCAAAGAAGAGGTAACATTCTTCAATGAGATCTTTTGTTTTATTTCTTTATCCACCCATAAAATTTTTATTATTAAATTATTATATGATAAAATAAGTATCCTAAATATACTTATATGTTTTTATTCTAATTTCTCAACCTATATCTACACACAATTCCATCAAATGGGATACACAGTCATCGTTCATGTGTATAGCGAACTACCGTCTCACGAACCAATGTTGTTTGTTCTTCCATTACCACCTCTAAAGGTTAAGAATAATGATTAAATTAATATTTTCATATGATATATATTATGTATTTATTATGTATTTAATTATTATATAACACATACCTTCATGATTTCCATTTTTTGAGAATACGATAACATTGTTTGTGGACGTGTGGACTACCGCCTCCTCAAAGCGATGTGATTTGTTTACTATTTACATGGAATATATTAAGGATGAGTTTAATTAAAATTTATTATGTAAATTAAATATTTATCATATTCATGACATAATCATATATCTGTACATATAAAATATCATTTTATTCTTTCTATTTTACACACTGAAAAAGTGATAACGTCATTCGTGGATGTGTGGACTACCCTCTCCTCGAAGTGTTGTGATTCTTCATTTTTCATAAACACATCTCAATAATGATTTATATAAGTATATAAAATTAAATAATATGTTATTTATGATATAATTTAAATTTTTTAAAGATAATTTTTTTAACCTTCTTTTCATAGTGATCATTGAAAAATGAGAACGTTACTCATGCGTAAGTACGACCTACCATCTCTATGACCGTAACATTGGTTCATTTTTCATAAAACAAATTCCTATTTGATTTTAAAAGTATAATTGATGTAAAAATGTGATAATTATTTCATGATTATTATTCTGTATATGTTTAAATAATGACCTCATTGACCTTAGTCAATCTATCAAAGTCATTTTTGATACATAAGCTAAATATGATCAAAACATCCACATTAAACTTAATTGATTAATTAATTGTATATAACTTGTTTATAAGTGAAATAAAAGTAATGATAAAATTTTAAAAGTTTATATAGAAAGTAAATAATTAATATAAGTTTATTATTCAGGAAGATATAGGATAAGCATGGCGAATTCGACTCGAGGTAAGGGGTTTTGTCTCAATTTACCTTCCATTGATACTTATTTGTTATTATGAACCTAATTAATTTTATATGGTGAATATAATACCTTATTAAATTTTATATCATGAATATAATTTATTTCATGATATTAAAATCTTTAATTTATTTTATTCTTTCACAGATTTTATGATTCAAAAGTTACTCAAGTAGTAAGGGTTTTTTCATCTCACTTTTATTTTTGTGATACTTATTCCATATTCACCACTTACTTTTATCACGTGTTGTATATAATTCTCATGAATGTATTTTATGATTCTTATAATTTAATTTATGGATATTTAAATATCCATTTTATGATCACTCTTTCATGGGGTTTACAGTTTCAAAGTTACCAAAGCGGTAATGGATTTTTTTCACAATTTACTTTCTTTGAGATATTTGTTATGTTATATAACTATATTCTTTTATGAGGTGTATATACTACCCATTTTACATGTTATATAATTAATACACTTATTATCATTATATTATAAGTTTTATTTATTGTTATTCCTTCATGGGGATTATGATTCAAACATTTCAAAGTGGTATGTGACACTTTGATTGTTTAAAGATTATTTTCCTAAAGAATGTTTTTAATGATATTTTAAGGGAATTTCCATTTATAAAAATCAAGAAACCTAGTTTTTACTTATCCTCCACTGGGGATTTTTTTTATTTATACCATCTTCATTCTTTATTTTGATGGATTATGATTTTTTCGAAGATATTATTATGGAACCTTTTTTTTCAAGGGTTAATCTTGTTTCAAAGAGATCTTCATGGAATCCATTTATTTTCCATGGTTTAATCATGTTTTAATGAGATTTTTATGGAACCCATTTCTTTTCCATAGGATAACCATGTTTCAAAGAGATTATTATAGAACCTATTTCTTTTTCATGAGTTAATCATATTTAAATGATATTGTTATGGAACCCATTTCTTTTCTATAGTATAACCATGTTTTGAAGAGATTGTTATAGAAACCATTTATTTTACATGGGTTAATAAAGTTTCAAATAGATTTATATAAAACTTATCTATTTTCCATGGGTTAATAAAGTTATGAAATGGATGATGTTTGTTCCTATGAGTTTTTTGATGAAATAAAAGCTTTTACGTGTTATGATTTTGTAATGGTACTTGGGAATTTGATGGGTAGTTACATTATAAAACAATTATAGGTGGTTCCATGATAAAACAATTTTGGGTGGTTCTATGATAAACTGATGATGGGTGGTTACGTGATAAACCAATGATGAGTGAGTCTGTGATAACCCTACAATTCATTGGGTATGGAAGTTGATTGTATGATTATTTTATTTGTTAAAGTGATTGTAAGAGTGAAATGAAAATGACGTCCCAATTAGGTACATGTTGTATTTATAATTTATATGGGTTTATAATGTTTCTAATGATTGAGACTGATATAACATGGCTCATAATTATTGATTCTGATGAATCTTACCTTTTCCTTGTTTTCAAATTTTATGATCTAGGTATTGATGAGTATGAGTTCCTTTATGATTCACTCATGTAGTTTGATCGTGTCATTATACCCTTATGCACTCTTTTGATCATTGAGGACATTCAATTATTAATTCTTATGTTTACTATTAATGATAATTTGATCTCACCCTTCTTATGTTTCCTTTTCCCTAGGTTTTAAAGAATGATGTTGAACAAGTTATGCTGAGAAGGTATTTCATATGGATGATGATGATGTATTAATGTGAAAAATAAAAGATGGGTTAAGTGGGAGAATACTCATTTAAAATATTGTGATTTTTTATGTAGGATTTTTTTCCCAATTATCTAAAAATCTAGACCTAAAAGGTCCTCCAGAATATAAGTGATCCAAGTTTTCCATTTTACGTTGTAAGGTTTAGATGAAAAATTTGGATCATAATTATCAGCATCAATTTCAGGAATGTAAAGTTATGGATTTCATCATAGGATTTAGCCCGAATGTCCCGAAGGCCTTCTTTTTTTTTTATATTAATTTTGATAACCCCCCTTTCAAGGGATGATGGGTAACTATTACAAGGCCTGTAGTCTTAGAGATTAAAAGGCCCATAGGCTTAGTATATTACATGAACCGAAGGTCTTAGGGAATTAAACCAGACTATCTACAAGGAACTGCCCCTCCCTAGCATCTTCATCGTGATAGTAGCTCTCTACCATCGCATGGCCGTCTAGCTAGGATTCCCGTGCAAGCACAGGATGGTCCCGATGACATAGCCATACCCTCTCATTCTGACAATCCATTTGGCTCTACTTTGGTGAGTGCACCTACGCTGAATCCTCTTATTTAGATGCTCATTTTTTGTAGAGTTTGTCTAGGGTAACTGCATATGGCCCAAAGGCCTGGGTAGCCTGAAAGCCTTAAGGACTCCAAGCCCAAAACGATGGCCCAAGGTGAATAGTTCTAGCTACTACAATACTGAACAGTACCTACTACAATAACTTCTATAGTTCCTGCTATAGTACCTGCACCGTGTACAGTCTACTACAGTACCTGCACAGTGTACAGTTCTACTACAGTATCGCATAGTGTACAATATGCTACAATACTATTGCAATACCCCAGAAATATGCCTCTACCTGGTTTTGAACATGGGTCTCATAGATGAACTTAAGGATACCTCACCAACTGGGCTGAGGCTTATGTGCATCACAGGATTTAGGAGTGTAGGTTCTGGGCTGTTATAGTTGATATCAAAGATCATTTTAGATAAATTTATAGATTAGGATGTTTTTATATGAGGTTATATTAAGAGTTATGGATATCATCATAAGAATATAATATTAAGTTTAACCGTGAGTTCAAAGTGTTAGACACCCAATTTGAGGTTTTAATTAGTAAAATTTTGAGGTTATCAATGAAATTTTAGGAGATTCTTTATTGGGTTAAAGTATATGAAAAAATTCAGTTTAATGTGAAGTTTTCCTTTACTTTTTTCTGAAATAAGTTTTAAGGTATTTATAACCTTTAGGGTTTATATGATCTTGGATATTAAGGTAATTATGGGAACACAAGTATTATCATATATATAATCACATGACTGAAAAGTTATTTAGTTATTAAGTGACTAATGTTACTTCAAACGAATATTGTTATATTTTGGACTTGAAATATAGAAGGTATGAGATGACCCTTGAGGTTAAAACACTATTTAATTTTGATTTTGTTGAGGTTATTTGGGATATAGGTTTATGGAATGATTTAGTTTTAGATTTGGGTATTATTATTGAATTTTTAATATTATTTTATCATATAAAGGTTTATTTATTTCGAGAATTACCTTACCATGTGCTAACCATTTTGTTTTTGGTTAATATCTAAAGACATGTGAAATAGCCTGAATATCCCTTTTATGGTTATCTGTTATTTAAAAGTTGATTTTAGAGCTTTTGGAATTAAAAATTCATCTTGAATACTCATCATTTGGAGAAAAAGATGAGATTTTGGTGGAAATTGATTAAAGGATGAAATTATACTCATTAAGTAAGTATATTTCCTTTTTTTATTCTCTTGGTCTTGATGGTAAGAGCGTTATTTAACTCTAGGAAAAGGATCTTGAAACAAAATTATTATCATAGTACCTTTAATTCAGATAAATTGATGATATTTTTGAACATCACAAATTTGTGTTTTTGAGGACCTTAAATTTTCATTGATCATTCACTTGTTTGTGACCAACGACCTCATTCACTCTATAATTATTTATTCATTTCCTCTATTCCCACCTATGTTCTCCCTATGTGTAATCCTAGTTATGTGAAACTTCTAGTGACCATTATGTTTCCCACATTCCTTTTTGAGGGATGTTTTCTTTATTTCATTTGTACGATGTGGGTTTTAATAAAGGAATTCTCAAAATGTCATTCCTTTGATAACCAAGAAGAATTTCGTGTGAGAAATTAATTTTAAGGGGGTAGAATGTAACATCCTAATATTTTTGGAAATATCTTTTTTAAAATAAATTTAAATTATTTAATATATTTTATTACACGCAATTCACAATTTATATTCCATTAAATGCAACACCAAGTTTATCTTGCATTGCACGCAACATCGAGTCTCTTTGATAACCTATGTTACATGCAAGGCTGAGTCTTAACTGACAATAATATACTATTAATATTATTATGATAGTTATCACCTAGCCATTGGAATTATAGAGACTCAAGATTAATATAAATGGATATCACATCAATTTATATGAATATTCAACATATTACAAAATTACATGCCCGAGGACCATAATAGTTCAGTGTATTTGGGAACTTGGAACAAAATATTCTAACTTGGTGAAATATCTTTAATATTTCCCAAAAATATCTTCCCCTGTAGTACTTATACTTAAAACCTTTCCTCATAACCTAGGGAATGGAAGCATAAGAAAGGGCTGATATTGAATGCCCAATAAGGGTAAATAAAGGAATCACGTAAGTATAACATGAATATAAGGGTATGAGAACAAGAACATATCATTTACAGACCACACCCTACATATAAAAGATCATAATCATGATCCATGGAATAAATATTTAAAGTTAATAAGACATGAATCATAAGGGAATCAAGATCATAGGCCAATAAATAATAACATAATAATAAGACACGAAACTTGTGGCAGACACATAAACATAGAAAATACTATGTCAAGGATACCTACCAAGACCTTCATAACATGTTAGGCTTGGGATAATAACCCATGTAACTACTTTGGGATTAGAATACCCTCCCATACACACTCTCGTTTTGTGCTTGGGATGCCCTCCTGTGTACCCTCTTATTTTGGTCTTGGGATTCCCTCCCATGTACCCTCTTATTTCGAGCTTAAGATTCCCTCTTGTTTCAAGCTTGGGATACCCTCTCGCGTACCCTCTTGTTTCGAGTTTGGGATGACCTCTCATGTACCCTCTTGTTTGGGGCTTGGGATGCCCTCCTATGTAACCTCTTGTTTCAGGCTTAAGATTCCCTCTTGTTTCATGCTTGGGATGCCATCCCACTTACCCTCTTGTTTCAGGCTTAGGATTCCCTCCCGTTTACCCACTTGATCTCATAAAAAATTTATCATTACCCAATGCATTGGGGGAGATATAAGTCCCACCTATCCAATCAGAGGGATAATTTTTAGGTTACTATAGCAGTACAGTAGCATTTACTGTAGCGAGTATTATAGCAGTAACTGTTCAGTACTGTAGCATCAGGAACTATTCACCTATTTGGGCCTTTGGGCCACCGATTTGGTCTTTGGGCCCTTCAAGGCCTTCAAGACACCCAAGGCCTTCAGGACAGTAAGGATTTTGGTCCACCACAAGGATTTTAGGCCACTTCAAGTCCTTCAGGACACCTCAAGGCCTTCAGGCCACATGATCAATACAATTTCTCCAGACAAACTCTACAAAAAAGGAGCAGCCCTAGAAGAGGATTCAGAGCAGGCACACCCACCAGTGAAAAACCAATGGGTTTGGAAGAATTAGAGGGTATAACAATGCCATCGGGACCAGCCTGTGCTTGCACAGGAAGCTTAGCCGAATGGCTATGCAAAGGTGGAGAGCTACCATCATGATGTAGATGCTGGGGGGGGAGTTCATTGTATTTATAGTTTGGTTGTATTCCCTAATACCTTCGGGTCATGTAATGTCTCATAAGCCTATGAGACATGTAATATCTAAGCCTATGAGCCTTGTAAGGGTTCCCCATCATCCCTTGAAAGGGGGGGGGGGGGTTATCAAAAATCAATAAAAAAAGGCCTTCATGCTATTCGGGTTGGGAAATGGGTATCATAAAAAATTTAATCATATTATAACCGATGGAAAATATATAGTTTTAATGATCATTTCATTCTATAATAACCCATGAAAGTAAGAGGGTTTTATAAGAATTTCTCATGGTATAACCCATTGAAGAGAAACAGGTTTTATAAGCATATATCCCATGGAAGTGGAATGAGATTCACAAACATATAACCCATGAAAGAGAAATAGGTTTTTATAAACATCATTTCATAAAAACATAAAACATTCAGAGAAATAATATGAATGGAACCTCTGGATCATTTCTTAGAATGGAATTAGTAACATCAATAGATGTAATCTTAGATGGAAAATAATTTTGAAATATATTTTAAAAATATTTATTTCAGAAAACATCTTTTCTTCTTTGAAAAATATTTTTTAAGCATAAAACCTTTAGAAAACCATTTTATTTTAAAATATTTTCAAAACTTATAAGGAATGGTTTAAATAATTTTTAAAACCTTTTTCCTTGAAAACTTATAAAGGAAGATTGAATTTTTTTTGAAAATTGTTTTACATGAAAACTTATAAAAGAAGCTTGATTTTTTTTGAAAACTATTTTCCATTAAAATACTTTTAAAACATATAAAAGTATCTTTTATATCATTGAAATCATTTTCTTTAAAAAAACCCTTTCAAAAAACATATAAAGAAAGCTTTGAAAATATTTTAAAACATACATAAAATAATTTTTGAAAACCCTTTTTCTTTGAGAACCATATTAAAATCAATAAATTTCTAGAATATTAGGAAAAAAATTTATTTAAAAAAATAAACTTGTAAAATTACAAAGTAAGCATCAAGGAAATAATGGTCATGACGGTGAGTAGGTCTGTACATGCCGAATACTTTTTTTGCACCTTAAAATTTAAGAAAAGTGCCTTGATCAAAAAAATGAAAAGAATATTACTTTTAAAAACCATTTTTTAAAAGGGTAATACATGGGTAAAAATTTCCTTTAAACATCATAGGATAATAGTCAAAGTTTTTCAAAATTTTTTTTTAGAAAACATAGGTTTGAAAGAACACATATTTCCGATCAATAGGAGAAATAAAGTCAGATTTTCATAATTTTTTTTCTTAATTATATTAAGTAAAAAAGAGTGAAAAAATGGTACCATTAATTGTATATAACATTCATATCCAAAGGGTAATAAAATTCATGGGATTTCTTGATACATTGATCATAATATTTCATCAATGGAATCATAATCACAAATAATCTTGATAAATGATGAGATTGAAGCTATAAACGTTACCACTTTGGTAACTTTAAATCATAATACCATGGAAAGAATAAAATTAAATGAAGCTTAAAATATCATGAAAATATATTCATGATATAACATGTAAAAATTCATTATATACACCTCATAGAAAAATATAGGTGTATAACATGTCCTGTGTCTCAAAGAAGGAAAATTGAGACCAAATTATTTTACCAATTTGATAAATTTTGAAACATAACTACCATGAAAGAAGGATCATAAAATGGATATGTAAGTGACCATAAATTTAATTATAATAATCATATAATATATATATGGGTAGTAAACATACCATATATAATAAATACAAGGTGAACATGACCTGTGTCTCACAAAAAATAAAAGTGAGATGAGAAAAACCTTACTGCCTGAGTAACTTCGGAATCATGATACCTATGAAAGAATAACATCAAATTAAATATTTTAATATCATTAAATAAATGAAATTAATTATATAACATGTCATAATTTAGTATATACACCAAACAAAATAAGTGAGTGGTGAATATGGCATGTATCTCTCAGAAATAAAAAGTGATATGAAAATTCCCTTACCTTATGTCTTGACTCTCATCATACTCATAAAAAACACCTGTATAATAAGTATAAGTTTGTTGTAAACATTTTAAATAAACACATTCTTATATATAATATCATATATGGTTTTATTATGACTTTATATTACCCTCTTGTTAACACTTCAATGTTAAGTTTACGTTTAAGGTAATATCTGCTTTGTTTTTCACATGTGTATTAATTTGTTATATTTTTTTATCTTCATACTTATATAATGATTTATAGAATTCAAACCATGATATAAATATCATTTATATTAATTATATTTGTATTTATAATAATCTATTAAAGATATAAATATTAAATGGAATACATCGTTCATGGAGACAGTAGGGCATACGTACGCATGAACGTTGTTTTCGTTTAATTATTATATTGAAATAAAGAAAGTAAATAAAATATATGTATATATATACACACTAATTATAGTAGAATTATTATATCACATATATCATATAATTTTACTAAAACCATCCTCAATACATTCCATGTAAATTGTGAATCAATCACATCACTTTGAGGTGGCAGTAGTCCACATATCCACAAATAAAGTTATCATATTTACACAAAATGGAAAGCATGAAGGTATGTTTTATATAATAGTTACATAAGAATAAATAAATCATAAATATAATATATATCATATAAAAATATATTGTACTATATAATTCCCAATCATGATAGGTGGTAATGGAAAAATGAACAACATCGTTTCATGAGGCGGTAGTTCACCATACACAAGAACAGTGTGTTCATTACCCATTAGATGAAAGTGTGTGTAAGTGTAGGTTTAACCCTTATAATAAAAACATCTTAGTATATTTAGGATACTTAGTTTATTATATAATCATTTATTATAAATATTTTAGGGGGTGGAGAATGAAAATGAAATAAAAGATCTTGAGGAAGGGTGTTACCTCTTCTTTGGGTAACTTCTTTTGGTTTGCACCAAAGGTATAACTTGGATGGATTTATTACCAAGATGAGTTTTCTAGGTTGATTAGATGGATTTTAGGAGATATTTTTCAGATCTTGGTTGGGGAAAAGTGTCTTTAGAGGTGTGATGAAGTGGGAGGGGTGAGTTCCTTTTTATAACGGATGGAGGGGATGCACTTGACATTTTTGAAAAAAAGATAGCTATACCCACATTTTTACCTAAAAAAAGTCAAAAAAAAAACAAACCAAAATCAATAATGTAAGGTTTATGGACAAAATATGTCCATAAAAGGGGTTTTGGACAAGTTTCTATGTCATTTTGGCCCTTAAATTTAAGGTTTAGTCCCCTGTTAAGCTTAATCTTACCTTAATCATTGTAATTAATTCTAATCACTTTCACTAATATTTTTCATCAAAAATTTAGTTCATATTATTAAAATATAAATATCATAAAAATTGAAAAAATTAACCCTAATATAATTATGAAATTATGAATTTAAAAATTAATTTTATTTTATCAAATTAAATTTCTAAAATTTTATAAAATTAATTTTATTTTTGTTCACAGAAGGACATAAAAAGCAGTTCCTTTAAGAAAATATTATTTTTAAACATATAAAGACTTGACCAAAAATTATATATTTCATTATCAATATGATTTATTTATTTTAAACTATTATAAATAAAATTTGAAAATTAATTTTTACTATCCATATCACCATGTTTAATGGATAGGTTATAACTATCTCATTTAAATAATTATAATAATAAAGTGTTGTTTTGTAGAAACTCAGTGTTGTGTGCAACGCATGCCAAGTTTGTGTTGTGTATAGCATAATATTATCTTGGTGTAGTTTATAAAGAAAGTATGAATTAGTGATTTAATATAAAAAACTATTTTCATTATTGTGTGAAATTATAAATATAAAAAAGATTAAATTAATTCGAAAAATAATAATTCAAAAAATCTCGAGGTGTTGCATTCTACCCCCTTAAAATTAATTCCGCCCTCAAAATTCATCTGGGTTATCAATGGTTTAATACCTGAAAGTTACTTTTATAGAAACCTACACCATAAAAATGAATACTAAAACTTCCTTTAAAAAAGGAAAGTTAGAAAAATAACTGTTACCCAAAGTAACTCATAACTAGGTTTCCACATAGGAGAAAATAGGTAGGGAGTGAAGATTAGACATGGAGGAAAAGTGTAAATATTTATAGGGAGTTATTGAGGTAATCAGTCACAAACAAGTGAATGATTAATGGAAATTTGAGGGTCTCAAAGTCACAAATCTGTGAAGATTTAGAATTCCACCATCTCAACAAAAATTAAGGTATGAGGTCAACATTTTATTTCTAGATCATTTTAGTAAAGTTGAAGAGGTATCATAAAAAGATATACTTTCATGATTTTAGGAAAACCTTACCCTTTTTTGTTCTTTGATCCACTTAAAATCTTTCTCAAAAAAGGAAGGTAAATTTTTCATTCCCTAAGAACTAACAGATCATGATATCTATAAAGATAATTATAGGTTATTAAATCTATCTTTATCATAAAAAAAGGTTTCCAAAAGTTATCCAATATTAATAAATCCTCATGTGGTGAGATAATACTTTAATCTCACAAACTTCATCTGAAGATTAACTTAAACCCTTCCATAAATGGTTAACCTTATAACTCTTCCATAATATGAAAATCCAAAATTTTATAAGGTCACAAAATTATCTTAACATTGATACCCAATATTTCATAATGTAGATATTATTTATCAAATTCCAAACATGTGAATACCCTCATCATATATTCTCTTGAAACATGGTAATAACCTAAATTACCATAAATCTATTCTAAAAACATTCATGATTCCTTATTCCAAAGATTACTAGATATATTCCGTGAATCCAATAAGTTTTAAACTTCACTCATGATAACATAAAACACTTCTTTAACAAATACTTAATCGGTTTTAAGGTCATCGATACTATCTAATTTACTTTATACAACTCAATCATCTCTTTATCCAAGCTAGAAATAATTTTCTCAACATCAGGGACACATTAAGGGTTACCTTCCCCTAATTCAAAATATCACCTTTTTATTAAATCAATTTTCTATGTCTTCATCACCATTAAATATATCCTTTTAAATATTTAATGAAAAACTTTTACATAAAATACTTATATATTTCATGATTCGTATAACATAATATTTTAATTCCAAAATAAAAACACATTAATTATCAAACTTTATTCTTAAAACATTACCCAGGCTTCACCATCTTATCCATTAATACCCCTTTCCTAGAATATGAAATATGAATCATTTCTTAAGGTTCCTCAACCTCAATACAATCATTCTTCTTACATTTAATGCAAACAATACTATAAGAACATCCCATACCTTTCACATGTAGTTTTCAGTCTCTTTATCTTCAAAAGTATAATCAATACTCATACCACCTTCGTGATTCTCTTCATGATATTTTCAAAAATAAATTTATATAATTCCCATACTTTCCACATCTAAAAAATTCAATGTTAACCAAGTTCCTTATAGTTCCCTACATTGACTAAAACCATAAAGCATATTGTGAGAAGAATTTATCATAATAGAAAACCACATAATCATTAAAATAACTTATAGGATGTCTAAATCATGGAACATACTTATTTAATATACAACATCTTAGGTTTATCCTAGGTTATTCATAGTATTATTTTATTTAAATCCTTGATTATGGTTTATAAATAGTTTGTGAATTCCCAAAGCATATCCCTTGAGAGTGTCAAATCAAATGCGCAGTAAGGATCATTGTTGTGCACCAAGTTACGCTTGAGTTAGGTCTAATGCACCTTATCGAAGTTATTTATCCTAGGTATATCTATTACAGAACCATGTCCACTTGTAGTATCCATATAGGGATATATTTATAGGAAACCACTCAATCTATCCTTTACCAATATTCCGAGACATTTTCCTATACATTTTCTTATATGTAGACTTATCTTTAGATACATCCCTAGACATATACTTAGAAATATACCTAGGGATATTACTAAAGTTTTATTATCCTAGTTTCTAAATATTTAATAAAAAATTCCATTTATAACAACTATAGAGACCCATGCTTAACATACATGGATATCACATCAATTTAGATTAATATTCAGCATGTTAGAAAAGTACATTTCTAAGGATCATAATAGTTTAGTGTCTTTGGAAACATGGAACAAAATATTCTAACTTGGTGAAATATCTTTGATGTTTCCCAAAAATATCTTCCCTTATAGTAATTCTACTTTAAACCTTTCTTCATAACCTTAGGAAAGGAAACATAAGAAAGGGTGATCTTGAATGGCCAGTAAGGGTAAATAAAGGAAGAATGTGAGCATAACATAAATATAAGCATATGGGAACATGAGAATATCATTTTAATATCATACCCTGCATATCAAAGATCATAATCAAGATACATGGAATAAATATTGGTAGTTCATAAGACATAAATCATAAGGTAATCAAGACCATAATCCATGAAATCATAACATAGGAATAATACATGAAACTTACAACATACACATAAACATATACAATCCTATGTCAAGGATACCTACCAAGACCTTCATAAAATGTTAGGATTGGGATAATAACCCATGTACCTACTTTGGGATTGGAATTCCCTCCTATGTACCCTCTTATTTTAGGAATGGGATTCCCTCCCATGTACCCACTTGTTTTAGGCTTGGGATGCCCTCCCATGTACCCTCTTATTTCGGGCTTAAGATACCCTCATGTTTTAGGCTTAGGATTCCCTCCTGTTCACCCTCTTGTTTCAAGCTTGGAATGACCTCCTATGTACCCTCTTATTTCGGGCTTTGGATTCCCTCCTATGTACCCTCTTATTTAGAGCTTAAGATTCCCTCTTGTTTCAGGCTTGGGATGCCCTCCCATGTACCCAATTTTTTTGGGCTTGGGATTCCCTCCCATTTAACCTCTTGATCTTATAAAACATTTATCGTTACCCAATGAATTGGGGGGAGATATAGGTCCCACCCCTCACATAATAAAATAATATATACATGTGCCATAAGATAATAAAACTTGCATCATATCATGACCCATAAAAAGAGATGGGTTTCATTAACATCATATCATAACCTATGAAAGGAAATGGGTATCATAGAATAACATGTGAAAGGAAGAATGATTCATACGCATTTATCATGGTATAACCCATTGAAGATAAATAGGTTTCATAAGTACATATCCCATGGAAGAGGAATGAATTTCATAAACATATAACTTGTGAAAGAGAAATGGGTTTTCATAAACACCATTCCATCAAAACAAAAACCATTAATTGAAATAATATGAATGAAACCTTTGTATCATTTCCCAGAAGTGCATGAGTAACATCAAAAGATGTCATCTTATATGGAAAATAATTTTAAAATGTATTTTAAAAACATTTATTTTGGAAAATATATTTTCTTATTTGAAAAAAGATTTTGTTTTTAAAATAAAAAATTTATAAAACCATTTTCTTTGAAAATACTTTAAAAACTTAGAAATAAGTATTGAAATCATTTTGAAAACCATTTTCCTGGAAAAACTATAAAGTAATCTTGAAAAAAATTTGAAAACTATTTTTCTTGAAAACTTATAAAAGAAGATTGAAAAAATTTTAAAAACATTTTTCCATGAAAATAATTTGAAAACTTATAAAAGGATATTTTATATCATTGAAATCATTTTCTTTGAAAACAACTTTTCAAAAACATATAAATGTTGCTTTGAAAATCATTGAAAAAATATATAAAATAATTTTTCAAAACCAATTTTCTTTGAAAACCATATTAAAATAAAAAAAATTCTAGAATATTAGGAAAAAAAATTCTTTCAATAAAATAACCTTGTAAACTTAAAAAGTAATCATCAAGGAAATTATGGTCATGGTTGTGGGTAGGTCCGTACTTTCCAAACATTCATTTTTCACTTTAAAATTTTAGAAAAGTTCCTTGATCAGAAAATGAAAAGAATATTCCTTTAAAAAACAACTTTTTAAAATAGTAATACATTGGTAAAAGTGTCCTTTAAACATCATAGGATAATATTAAAAAAAATTGAAAACTTCTTTTAGAAAACATGGTTTTGAAAGAACATGGATTTCTGATCGAAAGAAGAAATAAAGTGATATTTTTATAAAAATATTTTATTAATTATCTTAAGTACCAAAGAGTGGTAAAATGGTACCATTACTTGGATATAACATGCATATCCAAAGGGTAATAAAATTCATGGGAGTTCTTGAGAGATGGATCATGTGATTCCATCAATGGAATCATAATCATAAACAATCTTGATAAATGATGAGATTGAAGCTATAAACAGTTACCACTTTGGTAAATTTAAATCATAATAACATGGAAATAATAAAATTAAATTAAGTTTAAACTATCATAAAAATAATTATGTTCATTATATAACATGTAAAAAGGGTGTATATACACCTCATAGAAAATATAGGTGCATAACATGGCATGTGTCTCAAAGAATGAAAATTGAGACAAAATTACTTTACCAATTTGGTAACTTTTGAAACATAAAACCCATGAAAAAAGGATCATAAAATGGATATCTAAATACCCATAAATTTAAGTATAATAACCATAGAATAAATCTATGGGAAGTATACATACCACATGTAAGAAATATGAGGTGAACGTGGCTTGTGTCTCATGAAAAATAAAAGTGAGACGATAAAACTCTTACTACTTGAGTAAATTCAGAATCATGATCCCCATGAAATAAAAAAATAAATTTAAATATTTTAATATCATTAAATAAATAAAATTAATGATTTAACATGTCATGGTTAAGTATATACACCACACAAAATAAGTGAGTGGTGAATATGGTATGTATCTTATGGAAATAAAAAGTGAGATGAAAATTCCCTTACCTTAGGTCTTGACTCTCTTCGTACTCATACAAACCTCCTGTATAATAAGTATAAGTTTTTTATAAATCTTTTATATAACTATATTATCATATATAATATCATATATGGTTAGATTATGACTTTATATTACCCGCTTGTTAACACTTCCATGTTAAGTTTATGTTTCGAGTAATATTTGCTTTATTTTTCGCATGTGTCTTAATTTGTTATATTTTTTATCCTCAAACTCATATCATAATTTACAAAATTTAAACCATGATATAAATATCATTTATATTCATTATGTTTTTATTTTTAATAATATATTAAAGATAGAAATATGAAATGGAATACACCGTTCATGGAGATGGTAGGTCGTATGTACGCATGAACGTTGTTTCCGTTTAATTATCATATTGAAAGAAAGAAAGTAAATGAAATATATGTATATATATAAAAAATTATGGTAGTATTATTATATCATATATATAATATAATTTTACTAAAACTGTTCTTCATACATTCCATGTAAATTGTGAATGAATCACATCGCTTTGAGGAGGCGGTAGTCCACACATCCACAAACGAAGTTATCATATTTACACAAAATAGAAAGCATGAAGGTATGTTTTATATAATAGTTAAAGAAGAATAAATAAATAATAAATATCATATAAAAACATATATTCCACCATAATTACCAACCATGAGAGGTGGTAAAAGAAAAATGAACAACATCATTTCGTGAGGCGGTAGTTCGCCGTACACAAGAATGGTAGGTTTGTTACCCATTAGATGGAAGTGTGTGTAAGTGTAGGTAGAAACCTTAGAATAAAAAAATATCAGTATATTTAGGATAATGAGGTTATTATATAGTCATGGACCAATAATATTTGATGGTTTGGAGAATAAAAATGAAATAAAAGAGCTTGAGGAAGGGTGTTACCTCTTCTTTGGGTAACTCTATTTAGTTTTCACAAAAGGGCTTCCTTGGATGGATTTATTCCAAAGGTGAGGCTTCTAGGTTGATGGGATGTATTTTTAGAAACTATTTGGGGAGATCTTGGTCAATCAAAAGTGTCTTTAGAGGTGTGAGTAAGTGGGAGGGCTGAGTTCCTTTTTATAGTGGAGGGAGGGGACACACTTGACATTTTTGAAAACAAGTTAGGTATACCCATGTATTTACCTAAAAAAGTCATAAAAAACCAAAAAAACTCACTATTGTAAGGTTTATGGCCGAAATATGGCCAAAATGGGTGTTGGACAAGTTTATAGGTCATTTGGCCTTTAAGTTTAAGGTTTAGTCCCTTGTTAAACTTAATTTTACCTTAATCGCTGTAATTAATTTTAATCACTTTCACTAATATTTTTGGTCAAAAAATAAGTTGATCATATTAGAATATAAATATAACACTTATTACAACCATTTATGTATATTTTTCTAAATTAAATTCACATAAGTGGTAAAATTAAGTTTAATGCTAATCCCACATCTGTGGCGAGAAAGCGGGTTTTTAAAGTGAGAATGATCAAAAGTTCATTAAGATTTTATATCTAAATTCAATATAAAAATGATTATAATGAAATATATTGTATTAATATATGTATATTTTATCTATTATAAATTAAAAAAAATGAAAATATAATTTAACTATATAAATAAATTAGATGAAAAAATAGTTTTGAGTTAAAATTCAGTATTTTTCACTATTCATCCAAAAATGAAGTTCATTAAAAAAAATTGAAAAAATTAACCATAATATAATTATGGAATTATGAATTAAAAAAATAATTTTATTTTATAAAATTAAATTTCTAATATTTTCTAGAATTAATTTTATTATTGTTCACAGAAGGACATAAAAAGCAGTTCTGTTAAGAAGATAGTATTTTTAAACATATAAAGACTTTACCAAAAATTAAATGTTTGATTATCAATATGATTTACTTATTTGAAACTATTATAAATAAAATTTAAAATTTAATTACTACTATCCATATTACTATGTTTGACGACTTGATTATAACTATCTCGTTTAAGTTTTTATAATAATGAAGTGTTGTTTTGCAGAAACTCAGTGTTGCATGTAACACAAACCAATTCTGTGTTGCATATAGAGAAATATTTCGTTGGTTTAGTTTATAAAAAAAATATTAATTTGTGATTTAATATAAAAAACTATTTTTTTAGTGTTGCCTGAAATTCTAATTATCAAAAAGATTAAATTAATTCTAAAAAATTCATAAAATCTCAGGGTGTTACAAGAATGGCGGTAATGAATAAGATTAAATAAATTATAAAAATATAATTAAAAAATGTTTATATAATGAATAATTTCATGACCAATTAAATAAAAATTAAAATAAAAACCAACTAAATATAAAAGATGTGTTTTTATGAAAAATACTATTTTATATTCATAAAGGAGTTTTATTTTAATAAATTAAATTAATCACTATTAGTGAAAAATAATAATGAAATTTATATGGTATATATTTAATCAAATATTTTTAAATTCATATAATAACTTTTATATACATAAAATAAGAATAAATCCATTTTTAAGCATAAGAAGCTATATCTTTCTAAAATGCAGTTTTGCCTCCTTTTATTGAAAGATTTGTTTTAAAACTAAATTTTGACACTTTTATAAATTTTATTTTACAAAATAAACTTATTTTTTTAAAATAATAATATAAAAATTTTCTTTGGGTGATTTTTTGGTATTTTTCTAAGAACTTTCATATTTTGATGAATAATGAATAATACTGAATTTTAATTGAAAACTGACTTTTCATATAAATAATTTATTATGTTAAATTATATTTTTAATTGGTTTTAAAGTCAAAATATTTCAATTATACATAAATAAATCCAATTTAGGCCATTTTATTCAATTTAACATTGAAATTGGATATAAACACATTTCAAACTTTTTAACTTTTTAACTTTAAAACCCTGCTTTCTTGTACTGTCTGTGGGATTAATTTTTTATTAAATTATGCCACTTATGTGATTGAAAATTAGAAAAATAGATTCCATATTTTTAATCAGAATAATTTATAATTTATAATAAGTCTAACTTAGTTTTAGACCAAATATATTAGTAAAAGCAATTAAAATTAATTACAACGATTAAAGCAAAAATGAGTTTACTTAGTGGCTAAACTTTAATATTAAGGGGCCAAATGAACTAGAAACTTACTTAAAAACCAGTATCTATCCATATTTATACAATTTACCCTATTTTATATAATTTAGTTTATTATTGGAGGAACATTATGTAAGTGATACCTCCCAATAGTGTTTACCTTTTTGTATTTACAAGAATGACACTCCTCCTCCACTATAAAAAGACATACAGTGTCCACCCTTATTATCACATCTAAGGCCTTTTTTATTGTCCAAAACTTATCCAAATAAACTCCAAAAACCACTCTTATAAACTTATAATAATATCTTTGGGAATAAATCAAACCAATTAATTATTTTGGTGCAAACCAAAAGGAGTTACCTGAAGAAGAGGTAACATTATTCAACGAATACTTTTGTTTTATTTATTTCTACACTTCTTCAATTATTATTATTTCATGATTATATAATAAACTATGTGTAATAAATATAATGATATGTTTTTATGTTAAGGGTTAAACCTAAACCTACACACACTTCCATCAAATGAGATATGCAATCATCGTTTGTGTGTATGGCAAACTACTGTCTCGTGAATCGATGTCGTTGATTCTTACCTTACCACCTCTCAAGGTTGGTAATAATGATGTAATTACTATTTTTGTATTATAAATATGATATTTATTATGTATTTTTTATTCTTTAATTATTATATAACACATACCTTCATGCTTTATATTTTTTGAGAATATGATAACATCGTTTATGGACATGTGGACTACCACCTCCTCAAAGTGATGTGATTCATCCAATCTTTACATGGAATGTATTAAGGAATATTTTAATTAAAATATATGATTTAAATGAAATATTTATTATATTAATGACATAATTATATATATTTACATATAAAATATCATTTTTTT
The DNA here is from genome assembly GCA_963277665.1 of Viscum album. Taxonomy (NCBI): domain Eukaryota; kingdom Viridiplantae; phylum Streptophyta; class Magnoliopsida; order Santalales; family Viscaceae; genus Viscum; species Viscum album. The sequence goes on along the minus strand of OY728119.1, from coordinate 1,200,302,587 downwards.
CTTTCCATTTCACACACTGAAAAAGTGATAACGTCGTTTGTGGACGTGTAAACTACCGCCTCCTCGAAGCGATGTGATTCTTCCTTTTTCATCTACACCTCACAAGAATTATATATATACATATAAGTATATATAATTAAATAATATGGTATTTTTTATATAATTTTCAGTATTTAATGATAAACTTTACTTACCTTCTTTCTATAATGATCATTGAAAAATGGGAATGCTAATCATGCATACTTACGACCTACCGTCTCCATGATCATAACATTGGTTCATTTTTCATAACCATATTTATGTTTTGATTTTAAAAGTATAATTTATGTAAAAATTTGATAATTATTTCATGATTATTATTCTATAAATGTTTTAATAATTACCTCATTGGCCTTAGTCAATCTATCAAAGTCATTTTTGACACATAAGCTGAATATGATCAAAACATTCAACATAAACTTAATTGATTAAGTAATTGTATATAGATTGTCTATAAGTGAAATAAAATTAATAATAAAATTGTAAACTTTTATTGGGAAAGTAAATAATTAACATAATTTTATTATGTATAAAGATATAGGATAAGCTTGACGAATCAGACTCATAGTAAGGGGTTTCGTCTCAATTTCATTCCATTGAGACTTATTTGTTATTATGAACCTAATTATTTTTATATGGTGTATATAATGCCATATGAAATTTTATAAAATGAATATAATTTATTTAATGATATTAAAAGTTTTAATTGATGTTATTCTATAAAGTATTTCATGATTCAAAATTTACTCAAGTAGTAAGAGTTTTTCTTGTCGCACTTTTATTTCTATGAGACTTATTCCATATTCACCACTTATTTTTATTGTGTGGTGTATATAATGATCATGAATGTATTTTATGATTATTATAATTTAATTTATGGGGATTTACATATCCATTTTACGATCTCTCTTTCATGGGGTTTATAATTTCAAACTTACCAAAGCAGTAATGGATTTTTGTCACAATTTGACTTCTTTGAGATGTTTGTTATGTTATACATCTATCTTCTTTTATGAGGTGTATATACTACTAACTTGAAATGTTATATCATTAATAAAATTATTATCATGATATTATAAGTTTCATTTAATGTTATTACTTCATGGGTATTATGATTCAAACGTTTCAAATTGGCGCGGGACACTTTGAATGTTTAAAGATTATTTTCCTCAAGAATGTTTTTAATGATATTTTAAGGGTATTTCCATTAATAAACAAAAAAACTATTATTTTTACTTATCCTACACTAGGGATATTTATATCATCCTCAATATTTATTTTTATGTATTATGATTGTTTCTAAGATATTGTTATGGAACCCATTTCTTTTCCACGGGTTAATCTTGTTTCAAAGAGATTGTCATGAAACCCATTTCTTTTCTATGGTTTAATCATGTTTCAATGTGATTATTATGGAACCCATTTATTTTCAATGGTATAACTATGTTTCAAAGATATTTTTATGTAACCCATTTCTTTTTTATGGGTTAATCATGTTTTAGTGAGATTGTTATGGAACCTATTTCTTTTCCACAAGATAACCATGTTTCCAAAATATTGTTATACAATTAGTTTTTTTTTGCATGGGTTAATAATTTTTCAAATATATTGTTATAGAACCCATCTATTTTCCACAGTTTAATCAATTTATTAAATGGATAATGGTTATTCCTATTATTTTTTATGAAATATATGCTTTTATGTGTTATAATTTTGTAATGGTACTTGGACATTTAACGGGTGGTTAAATTATAATCCAATGATGGATTGTTCCATGATAAACCAATGATGGGTGGTTCTACAATATACCAATGACAGGTGGTTACATGATAAACCAATGAAAAGTAGGTTCATGATATCCCTCCAATGCATTGGGTATGTAATTAAACCGTATGGTTATTCCATTTGTAAGAGTGATTGTAAGAGTGAAATGAAAATGATTTTCCAAGCACGCACATGTTTTATTTATGATTTATATTGGTTTATAATGCTTATAATGATTGATATTGATATCACATGGATCATGATTATTGATTTTAATGACTCTTTCCTTTTCCGTGTTTTAATATTTTATGATCCAAATATTTATGTCTATGATTTCCTTTATGATTCACTTATGTAGTTTGATTATGTCATCATACACTTATGAACTCTTATGATCATTGATGACATTCAATTGTTAATGTTTATGTTTTACCTTACTGATCATTTGAGATCACCCTTCTTATGTTTCCTTTTCCCCAGGTTTTAAAGAATGATGTTGAATGAGTTATATCAAGAAGGTATTTTATATGGATGATGATGATGTATTAATTTAAAAGATAAAAGTTGGGTTAAGTGGGAGAAATGATCATTTAAAGTCTTGTGAATTTTTTACATAGGAGTTTTTCCTAATTATATAAAACTCTAAACCTAAAAGGTCCTCCAGAATATAAGTGTCCAAGTTTTTTATTTTATGTTTTAAGGTTTAAATGAAAAACTTGGGTCACAATTATCAGCATCAAAGCCGAGAAACAAAAGTTATGAATTTCAGCACAGGATTTGAGAGTGCAGGTTCTAGACTATTATACTTTTGGTCCAATTGTATATATTTGACACGTGACTATAAGTATTTTCACTATAATAATAATCTCAATCATAAGTCTTTAGTCCCGATCGTATGAATTTATTGGGCCAATCACAATCCTTTGAGTGAGAACTTATAAATCATAAGTCTTTGAATATACTTACAATATCATCAAAAAGAGTTGAAAATTGGTAAAGGATGGAGAACTTTCAAGACTCCATAAATCTTTCTAGGAGAGATTTGGGGTTCCATATAAGCACTTCAAACAACCATTCAGTGGATTCCACATACATAATAATAAGAATAATATTTATATCAAGATCAAAAGATAAAAATTTCTACATTTCATGGAGATTTGAAGATGGAAGGGGAGGAAATATTTAAGGGAAAGGGAAAGGTAAAGGATTTTAAAATAGAGAATATTGTATGTGTTTTAACCAAGATTAATGCGAATTAACTCATACATATATAAAATAAAAACGAGGCCTCTTCTAAAGGGGGAAGATCAAGACTAGGATCTTGAGTTTGTATTGGAGAATCTACTATTTTTGTTTCTCTCTTAGTTTTATTTTCTATTTTCATAGTCTGTAATCCCTTTTTCCTCCTCAATAATGTATACTACCCTTAAAATGGAGGGGTAATTATAGAGTGATTGGTGAAGGGAAGGTTATCCCTTAAAATGCTTGAGTACTTGTTATTTAATGAATAAAAAGTCTTTCATGTTAATTTATTTTAGTTTTTAGTGAATTTTTTATACCTTGAATGCAATTTTTAGGGTTTGAACTTTTTCACTACTATTTATTAAGTTTATAATTAATAATATCCCTCCTCATGGTCCAATATTCCTCAAATTAGTAATTTTTATTAGTAGTTGAGCATTTATAAATCAATAACATGTATACAAGGGTAGCGAGTTACTCTCAGATTTTCTAAGATCACCAAAACCTGATTGGGTCTTGCCTTGGTAATTTAGGAGTGACCTGCTGACTTTTCAGACACACATAAAGGGAGGTTGACCAATAATTAATCACTGTCATATAAATCCCCATAATATCCATCATACTAAGGTGTTTTGATAAATCTATCAAGAAATATGGTTCTTTTTAATTAACAAGAAGATAGGTCAAGCTATTTTAGGAACTATGATAGAATTGAAAGTAGAAACCAGAATCTGACCCAATCACTATTATCATCTATTGTTTTCAATCCATTTTCAATTATTTAGTGTTTAATTTTTTTTTTTCAAAATCAAAAAACCAACCCCCCATTTTTTCCTTAATTAATCAAAAAAGTGACAAACTATTTTTTGTGCACTCCTCCCAAGGATAAAACCTAGTTTACCACTATAAATACATTTAACATAGGTAAAAAAAATATTTTTCCATTCCCTATGATAGGTGTACATTCTATTAAATACATTACTATAAATCATGAGGACTTTATTATTGTTTAGGATATCCACTGACTCCATGGATCTCATTGATCAAATATATAAGCAATTGAAAGAAAACTAAAATTAGTGGAAATATTGCTTAGAACTATTTTAGCTACACTATGATACCAATTATGAGGCCCAAGGGAGATTATACCACCATTTGGGGGTGGTGAATCAGGTTTTTCAAAAAAAAAAAAACTCTCAAATTATGTGATGTCCCATCACATATTATTGTGAATATATCTCAATGGTGACAATGTTATGGTGAGAGATTGAGAGAGAGAACACACACAAACATAAGAGTATTTACATGGTTTTCTCACCCTTATTATTTGGATAAGTAGAAAAGGTATTTATGACATCTAATTTTTATGATAGATAGGTCATATATCACAAACTACTTGTCACAAATATCTATTATAAATTGGTCAAATGATGTATTTTTTATGAGTTGCAAAAATTCTATTAAAAAAAATTCAACTATAAATATAACACCCCCATTCCTTCATTCTTCATGAGAAAACACCCAATCCTCTCATTTCTTACTTTAATCTCCTTCTTTATTTGAAAATATTTTTATTTATAATTTAAATTATAGACTAAATTTTTTTGGATTATAAATCTTCTATTTGGAATCTAGGCTCTGCTTTGAAGGTTTCTAGGCTGCAGATCTATAATTCTCTATTAATAAAATAAGTTTAAAGATATATTTTTAAACTTTTATAATAATTATAATTTTTTGTATTTAATTGTTTTTTAATTATATAATTTGTTAGTTTATTTAATTTATTAGGGTTTACTTATATTTTAATGTCACATTCTTAATTGTTTTTATAAAATTTTAGCTAATTAATAATAAAATTATTATAAATTATAATTTAACAATTTTAATATTATACTAGATAATAATTTATAATAAATTACAACAATTTAGTTTAGTGATAAAAAATCAAAAAAAATAGTAAATGTTAGTTATAATTAGGAAAAATTAATAAAATTACAAATAATTTAATATAAATAAATATTAAATAAAAATTGAGTGGTCATTAATTATTATACATTATTAAAATTAATCTAAAATAACAAATATTAGTTCTAATTAGTAAAAATAATAAAAGTACAACTGAAAAATATAAATTAGTTCAAATTAGTAAATTAATAAAAAATAATAATAAAATTAATATATAAGTTATTATAATATAATGAATAATAAATAAATAAGTATAAAATAATATAAAAAATGAATAATGAATAAATTATTATAAATTAATATAAATTAGTTTAAATCGATATTAATTATTATAATTTTCTCTAGACTAGTATAAATTATTATAAATTAGTATAAATTATTATAAATTAGTGTAAATTAGTCTAAATTAGTCTAAATTAAGTGTGGGCATGGATTAGTTTGGTTTTCATTTTACTAAAAACCAAACCGAACCATAATTTTTTGTTGAATTTATATTTAAAACCAAAACCATTTAATAATGATTTTGTTTATATTAGAAATTTTATATACCATTAATTTTCCATTTGGTTCAGTTCAACTTGTAGATTAACCTTTTTTTAAGTATAAACATAGCTGAATAAAGCCAACCACAACCAAAGAAGAACATTACCCAAACAAAATGACCCACCAAAACACATGATTTTGAATAAAGGGCTCCAAAAACATATTTAAGATTTATTATTAAAGAAATAAGTTTCTTAGAATAACATCACATGGTTAAAGGGATGAAAGATATTTAATATTATCATTTTTGGTTTGATAGATCATTATTTATGATCGTGAATAAAGGAATGATGTTCTATGTGTTAGAGTTCAATATTTAGATTTTAAGAAAGTTAAAGTTAATAATTTATGGTTTGAAGTTTTAGATAATATATATATGGTTTAATGTTTCATTGATTAAATTTAAAGTTTAGTATTTTGAAAGTTTAATGTTTTAAAATTTAGAAAAACTGGAAGAGTATTTAGTTTATAAATTAATTATTAATCTAGTTTTTTACAAAATAAGATGACCAAATATAAAATAAAATTATAAAAGAATATTTTATATTGTTTTTAATTTTTTAAAAATTGATAGATAAAGGTACACTTTTTTAAAACAAAATCAGACAATGCCTAAGCTATCATATTCTTCCAACACATGATAAGAATATAGTATGAATATACCTCAATGTAAGTTATCATATTATTCTCACTTATCCTATTATATTTCTATTTTTTATAGTAGTTATTAAGTGATACTAAGGTAATTTGTAGAAAGAATAGTAGAAATAGTTTTAGACAAGTTCATGAAAAAACAAAAACAAGAAAGATTGCAAAGCTCTCAGTTGAGTTTGAATGATAAAAGTAAATTAATTGAAAGAAAAAAAGGAATGAAATAGAAAAAAATTAAAATACGATGTTTTATTTTCAATGAAAAATAATACAACATAATTAAAACTAATATTATATTAATAAAAAACTGATTATAATAAATTAAAAACAAGATCATTTTCCTTACTTTCTCCCTCTGGAAAGAAAGTGAAAAAACTAGGATTTTGACCAAATACACAACCTTCCTCTCATAAAATATATAATCACATAACCAATAGTACAATAGCTAACACCAGGTAGGAAGTGAAAATAAAAAAAATTATAGCAACACACAATAACAACACAAACATTATAAGTATTCACACTATCATGAACCTCATAGACCTACTTTCAATCACTCCAAGCATGATTCTAGATCACACCAAAAGACTATAATTGAAATCAACAATATAAATATCATCTGAAATGATAATAGGATATCCAAAACACTATAACCTAAGAAGGAATAATAATAAAACACACAAACTGTAGTAATAAAATCACCAGACACATCCAAATATGATAGGAAATATATAAACCCATTTAATTTATAGTCATTAAGATTATCTTTAACTTCATATATAACTAAATTAAGGATATTGTTATATGAAATTTGTAGATTTGATACCCTAAGGGATATTTAAACACTTATACTAACCTAAAAATTTGGTGTACCACAACTAGAAGATTTGATTTGGGATGTTGGAATTTAGAGAGTAGATGTCATTTTTGTGGGGTTGGAGTAAATAGGTTACTCAGTGAGAGAATTAGTGCCCCTATTTGTGGTTGTAGTGTTTTTTTCATAGAAATTATGTGGCGGAGGTTTGATCATTATTAAATATTAGTATTGTGAAGCCTTTTTAGTATCCAAAATTATTTTACCTAAAGGTTGAGTTTTCAGTTCATTGGAAGTTGGTAGGGGCATCATAGACTTCAACCAATGACAAGCCTATCAAGATGATGTTCTAATGAGTTAAATATAAGTTTGGATCACAAAAAGATAGGGTTTATGGGATAATGGTGATGATATTGGTTTATAAGATGTATCTAGTTAGTTAAATATTTATATAAAAGGTTAGCAGTCTATCATGAATAGATAAAGACCCACAAATTTAGGAGGTTAGTACAACTATAAGATTGAATGGACTCCATTATAAATATAGGGTGGGACCACCTACTAATGTGTACTATAATTTTTAATGTAATTAATTTCTTAAATGATCAACATGACTGAAAATTCATAGTTTTAATTATTTATTATTTTATAGAAATAAATCTATTGTAGTTTTCTCTCATTGATGTAGGATAAAAATCTAAACCACAATAAAAAAAGTTTTCTTTACTTTTCCATTTTCCTTATTTGTTTGTATATTTGTGTGATTTATTATCATAAAACTATCTATGTGGAGATTTAGGGTTCATTTAGGCTTCCTAATATTTTGTGCATTTAGAAAGGGAGGTGTAGTGTGCCACTGCATGTGAATTCTTGTGGAGTTGAACTTCCTATGGATTCATCACCCTGCTTTAGGTGGATTAAATTTAGTGAACTCAAAATTTAGGCCTGTCTCTTTTCCTAACAAGTGGTATTTGAGCTAGGTTCACAGTAAGGGTTCTACTAGAGAATGGAATTAGTTTTATAGGATGTTAGGAATTTAGTTATGAATTAATATATAAGTTGGAGGGAAGTCTAGGTACCTATAAAAAATACATTGAATATAGAAGGTAAAGGATGGTCACCCAACTAAAATATGAGTGAGAAGAAAGAAAAGAAATCTTAAGATAATAGTAGAGGTAAATAAACTAGACTTGTACCTAATTTTTAGCATTGTAGTAAGAGGGGAAATTTTAGGAAATATTTCAATGTGCATAGAGTGAGTTTTTTAAAACCAGTTTACAAAAGTTACAATTCTTTAAATTCAACAAAATATAATAGTGTTTTTCTATTGAGTGTAAATATTCTGATATAATAATGATTTATTAATTATAGAGTGTCATTATAATCCACATATAAGTAGGGATGTGTGGAAAATTATATTTATGAAATATTCAATAAGGCATACTTGGTGGATGATGAGGCTCTTGAAGTTATTAGAAAGGGTGTTGTGAATGTATGAATGTCGAATGGGAACTTTCTGAAGTTTAAGGAAGTTAGACGCATCCCAATTTTATATAAAAATATTATTTGTTTAGGATAAATATATGAAAAAGGTTATATAAATATCTTTGATAATGGTGTATGTAAAATAACTTAAGGATCAATGGTTATGGTAAGAGGATTTAAGGATGGGACCCTGTATTTAACCAAAAGTTTAGAATGATGTTTTATGGTCAGAACTATAAATACCAAAAATTTAGAGTTATGGAACAATTTTCCTGGTCATATTAGTGAGAATAAAATGAAGGTTATTATAGAAAAGTGTGTTCTAAAGCTTTATTATACTAGAATCAAAACTTATGAGAGTTTCATACTCAGGAAATAATGGAAAGTTACATTTAATCTAAATGGAAGAAGTCCTCATAGATGGAATCTTGAACTTTTTCATACTGAAGTTTTTGGTCCAACCTTAATTAATTCTTATATAGGTTCCTTGTACTTTTTCACATTTATCAATGATGTAATAAAAAAGGTGTGGGTATATTTCTTAAATCACAAGTTAGAAGTGTTTAGCATTTTCACTTAGTGGAAAACCATAGTCAAAAGAGATACTGAAAAAAGGCTCAAATGCATTAGGTTGGAAAATGGTGGTGAATATAGTAGAAGGGACTTTAAGTTGTGATTTTAGAATAAGGAAATCATATATAATAAATAAATTCTTAATAAACTAGAACAAAATGGTGTGGATGACCAGATGAATAGAATGCTGACTGAGAAGGCACATAGCGTGATATTACACTCCAAAATTCCTAAAGAAATTTGGGTAGAATAATTGAATTTCACTATGTACTTAGTCAATAGAAAATCATCAACACTAGTAGGGTAGGATATTCTTGAGTAATTATGGTATGATAAATCAATAGAAATTTATTATCTTAATTTTTTTAGAAGTATATAATATATTAACATTCATACTAAGGAGTGATATGATATTAAGGTTAAATCCTAAATTTATTTCTTTGTGGGATATAGAGGTGAGAAATTTGGTTGTTAACTTTAGGATGAAAATCATCAGAAGATCTTCAGATCTCAAAACGTTCTCTTGAATAAGAGGGTCCTATACAAAAAATATAACTTGAAAGAGGTATAATTTGATATCAAATAATCAAATAGAAAATTTCAAGTTATTATAGATGGGAGAACATGAATTTATCCAGTTTTATTGAGTTCATATGTTAACATAAGATGTCTAGAAGATAGATAAGAGAAGGATATACTTCAATTATCAAAAGCTGCAGAGGCATAAAGCAGAACTTTAGAAGTTCATACACTGGAAGTTTGGGCATAGAAAAATGTTATCATCAAAAGGAGAAGAATCACATAATGAGTTGTAAAGGATATACAAAGTTAGGAAACCATAAAAAAAATAATCATGACTTTCACTATCCACTTTTCATGGATTCAGGAGAACTTGAGATCCTAGAATAAGTGACATCACTCAATGATTCTGGTAACTATAAGTTATATATGAAAGATAAAATAGATTAATTTCATTTAAACAAGTCATAAGAGATAATATAACTACCATGAGAAAAAAAATGTTGGAGAATAAATATATTTTTTTCAATTAAAGGAATAAGTTTATGGAAATAGGATGTATTAATCTAGGTTGGTGGTGAAAGGATTTTAATAGAAATAGGGAGTTGAATTATATGATATTTTTTCACCAATAGTAAAACATACAAAAATATGGATGGTATTAATCTTGGTTTATATTGATGATTCGTGTTTAGAACAAATGTATGTAAAGATTGTGTTTCTTTAGGGTGGTTTGGAGGAATATACTTACATTAATCAACCAACTAGTTTTGAGGTTAATTGGAAGAAGGATTTGGTGTGTAAGATAAAACATAGTCTCTATGACTTGAAAAAAACACCATGTTGATGAAACCATAAATTTTATGCTTTCATGGTTGAAATGGGTTTCATGAAAAGTAACTCATATCATTGTTTCTATCAAAAAGTTTGGAAGGTTGATTTATTTACTATAATTCTCTTATATATTGATGACATACTTCTGGTGGGTTCATGCATTCAATGGATCCAATAATTGAAGTGAGAGTTTTCTAAAACTTTTAAAATGAACGATATTGATGTTTCAAATAAGATTCTTGGAATAATGATTTAAAGATATAGGAGCACTAAGTGTTTAGTAATGTCTCAAAGAGAGTATATCTAGAAGTTCATTGAGCAATTTTCAATTATCAGATGTAAGTCAGTTCTATTTCCTCTAGTTAGGAATTTTAAATTATTAAAGGGGAAATAATCATGAATGGAAAATGAGGTGAGATATATGGAAAAATTTTTATTTGATTCAACTCTTGGAATATTAATGCATGTGATGGTTTGTACTCACCCTGACATTTATTTTGCAGTGGGATCTATCATTTAGTATATGGTAAATCAAAGAAAAGAACACTGAGAAATTGTGAATTGGATCATTAGATATATAAAATCAATAGAAGATACTAAATTATGTTTCAAGATATCCATACCATTTAAATGGTATCTATACATGGATTTTGGGGGTGATTATGATACTCAAAAATGTAAAACAGGACTTGTGTTTACATTTGGTGGAATGAAAATCAGCTTGATGTCCAAATTATAGTCAGTGGTTGCACTCTCTACCTGGGATCCGAAATATATATTTGTAACCTAAGTAAAAAAGGAAATTATTTGGTTGAGTCAACTTCTATTAGAACTTGGAAAATTCTAGGATAACGGGTTACTCTATTATTATAGTCAGAATGAAATTCACTTGAAAAAATAACATGTGATTCATTCAAGGAATAAAATTTTTGAGCTGAAATAACATTAAATTCATAAGTTTCTAGATGATTGAGACTTAGAGCTAAAAAATATTATTATCAGAAATAATATGGTTGATATGTGTATAATGGTTATAATACAATAAAGTATGAGGAATCATTTTTTATCAATAGGATTGGGGAAATCGAAAGAAGAATGAAGAGAAATTCATGTGTGCAGAAGGAGGATATGAAATTTGAATATGTCTAAGTGTTAAAGGTTGTATAGGGATACTTAAAGGAGTTTTTAGGTGGGATATTGTTTGGATTGCGAAGAGACTTTATTCTCTAGAATTAGTTTATCATAAGGATTATTTTTCTATTCATCAGAAGTTGGTAGGGGAAGTGTAGAAATCAACCAATAAAAGGCCTACCGAGAAGAAGTTTTTATGATTTCAATGAAAAGTTAGATCACAACAAAGAAATATTTTTGGTATAATGGTGATGCACTTATTTTATCAGATGTAACCAATCAGTTGTAGATTTCTACATGAGATCATAGGTTACTGTTGTGAATAGATGAAGGCCCGAAATTTTAGGAGGTTGGTGTAACTAAAAGACTTTCTAAAATCCATTATAGATATAGGGTGGGACCATCTATTGATGTAGAATATTAATTTTAATATAATTAATTACATAAGTGATCCATGTAGCTAAAAATTAATGGTTATAAATATTTATTCTTCTAGAGAAATAAATCTATAGCAGTGTTCTCCCATGGATTTAGGATGGAAATCTGAACCACCTAAAACCAAAGTTTTCTTTACATTTATACTTTACTTGCTTGTTTGTATGTTTCTATGATTAATTTTTAGAATAATACACGTGTGGTGATTTATATTGAATTAATTCTTCCTAACTTTCAAAGCATTTCATCAGGGAGGTGTGGCGTGTCGCTTCATGTGAAGTCTAATAGAGCAGAATGTTTGGTGGATTCATCATCTCATATCCGATGGATTAAATTTGGTGAACTTGTAATTTTTATCGAGTTCTCCTACTAACAAGCATGATTGGTGGGGGATAGGTAAGGGGTTTCATGAAACAACCCAATATTTCTATCCTACGGATGCCCAAGATAGACCACAACAACCCGATGGTGTGTTCTCGATCGCCACGAGGTGGCGTCAAGTGAGAGGGAATCAAATAATAATTGGTGGGAATGATTTCTCCCAAATAAAAAAAGATGAAAAAATCAAAGAAAAATAAAAAAAAGATTTCATGACTGACCCATAAGTAGGATGTCTATTTAATAAATAGATAAGTAGAAAACAAAAATTAAATAGTGTATAAAATTAGTAAAAATACAAAAAAAATCCCACCACTCAACCCAGTCACTCAACCCTATGGAAAAAACCTACACTTGATTCTAATCCTCAGCCACCAAAATATAGTACACCTCAAACTATATAAATCATTAAAATACCTACAAGGATAATGCGATAATAGAAATTAAACCAAAAATAAACTACCGATATAACTCCACGTGACTCCAGAAGTCACTATCCAAAACTAAAATTTCAATGATCCAAGCGCGGTAATAAAATAGCCATAACCTAAAATAGAAATTATATGATATTCATGAGTAATAAGATTATTAGAAAATCTAAAGGAAAACCACACCTCATGTTTAATATTTAAATAAAGGATCCATTTTGTGCTAGTTTGAAATATATTAATTAAAAATAGGCTTTTTAACCATAATTACATAAAATACAGTATCATTTTATAAACCTTTATTGTTTATTTTATTTGAATGAAAACAGTCACTTAGAAATTATTTAGTGGGATGAATCCATCTTGATTAAAGCCCTCACTTGAAAAACTACCTTTAAAACACTTTTAAAATAAGCTTTACAATACACTTTAGAAGACCATTTTTACTAAGAATAAATAATTCCCAAAAATAATAAAAGGATATAAATCATGGGTGGTATAAAGTAAATTAGAAATAAGAGGAAACCATACAACTAATAATTTAAAACAATTATTATGGGAGAAATACCCTTAGGATCACTAAGTGATAAGAGTAACCTAGAACATACTTCACTAGCATCTAGTGGAAAGAATAGTAACATGTCACTGGCCAATGCAAAGAATACATAGAATTCACTAGCCTAGCTAGTGGAAAGGGAGCCTACCCCATCTAGGTTTACCTATCCAAATGCCCAAGGTTCCCATGAGGTTTGAATAAAATTACCACCAACAAAAATATACAACATCACTGAGTGAAACTATCGATACCATAACCATATAAGTTCCATAAAAATTATATGAGCCAATAAAAATCATCCATCTAAGAGCTTAAAGTATAAAAAATGGATATTTCAATTAAAAATAATTTAAGAGATTAACACTTGTTCTAAAAGGTTCAAACTAAACCTTATAATTTATTTTAAAAATCCACTCAAATACTTATTTTAAAACCAAGTTTGGATATTATATATGAATTCTCATAGCTTCACTATATTTTTATGATCACATAAATTTACATGTATATATATAGGTCTATTAGTGAAAATTTTCACACACTCCTGTGAGAATTGGTACACCCATATATATATACGTACACCCATTTATAAGAGAAAAATGATAAAAATTTCGAAGGACATTCATAAACCTTAAATTTTATTTAAAAACAAAATTTGAAACATTTAATCATTTACTTGGAATTTCAGTGAATTACATGAAATTCCAAGTAAAACTGAGAATAAATTGAAATTTCATTGTTGAAATCCTAAAAATCTTTTGAAACACCAAAACTTATGATTAAAAATCATTTAAGAGACCCATGGAACACTTTATGTGAAAATTAGTTACCAAATAATTTTAAATCAAACATTTCTAAAGAAAATTCCATCACATTTGGTGGAAATCAATTAAAACTTGGTTTCAATCTCAAAAATATTCATATATACAATTAATATTATCAATAAATACCTAAAAAATATATTTAAATAACAATAAATAAAGGGTTATAGAAATTAAATCCTTAAACATGGGGAACCTACTTGGTATTCACTACCTTTGATAGCTGAGCTCTAAAAACTTGAAGAATGATGAGAGGAAGCCTTTGAAGGAGGATCAAACACCCTAAGAAACCAAAACCAGAATAAATCTAGATCCTAACCCACCTAGGGTTAATCCCACTCATGTGAACAATAAGGGTATAAGGAAAGAGGGAGAGGGATGAGAGAAACAACATGGGGAAGAGGGAATGAAACCTTAACCAAATGAAATTCCCTTGAAATCCTAAGGAATCATTCCAAAACCAGAGAAGGGGAGGAGGGAGTGTATGATGGTTCTCCTTATAAATTTGTGTAAAAAATATAGATAGGTGAGGGTGAGGCCCTATTTTTTTTCTCTTAAATGAGGTGGGAAAAAAATTTAATCTATAGGAGATTCCCACGGTTTGGTGCATGCTTGGCTAAAACATGTGTCAAACATGCGATCGGAACTGGGAAAACATGGAACATCCACATGATTGGGATTCATAGTTCGAAAACCATGTGCCAATCATGAAAATAATTTCTGCTAAAGACTTAAAATTTAAAAAATTTATAAAATAAAAAGGTTTGAACCCAAATATTAATAAAGTGAATAAATAATTAAATAAAATTTAAAGGGTAAAAGTGTGAAAATTATCTCCACCATAACCCTTTATTCCCCAAGAAAGGTATCAAAATTCCAATGGATGATGCATAACTCAAAACATGAGAATCATTCTGAAACCCCTTTTGAATTATAAGGAAAACTAAAGGAACATAACCCAATCCACAACCCCGAGCATAAAGGTTCTAGGATGATAACTAAAAGTAACAATTCAAAAGGGAGGAATATAAAAATGATACTCCTAAGAGGTATACATACCCTATAAGTTTTACACTTATCATGGTGGGACAAAAAAATATAGCCCCACAAGACGCCACCTACCCTCCCCAGCATGGGAAACCTCACAAAAACTAACACCTTATCCATAATTCCATAAAGATTACACAAATATATTTATAATATAAAAGTTATTTCCAACCTAAATAATAAACCTGAATTAAAATATAGAATGGATAAAAAGTGAAATAAAGGGGAAAGATGGTAGATGGATTCTATGAGAAACCACCAACACCCAACGATCAACAAAAACCATCACTAAATCCACATGACATATCAAGTAGAAACACTATTAATCAACCTAAAACACTCCACTAGGACTAAAGAATCTGGAGAGTTACCACATTAAATAAAGATAGTTATGATAAACCAATTAGGAAAGAGGTAGAGATCCAACTGGGACTGACTTAAGAAGAACATACCTCAACAAGATAAATATCGACTCTAGTCTCAGGAAGAGTGAGGATAACCTGGGGCTTGCTCTCAAAACATTGATACTTGATGAAACCAATCAATCAAAAGATAGATCACCCATCCTAGTCACCTGAACTGCTCATTTGAGACCCCCATCCAAATTAAGTGACACTAACATTGAAGCATGCATATCATTAAAATAGATGATCACTAAAACAAATGATACTCCCTAAGGAATGGTCTAAGAGATACATAGAGAAACAAAAGTTCATAAATTACTCAAAAAATTGATTTCACTTACTCAAAAAATAGAAACCTCAAACAGATAACCATCACCTATTCCCAAAATTGATCTTCACCTAAAAAAAAGACATCCCATAGACCGACCATCCACTCTTTAATGATACATTTATAGGGTATAATCAAAATAACATTAAACATGAGTCCATTGATTCATGTTTCCCAAATCCAAATCAAATGGTACCATATAAATCATAAACCAAATCCAAATACACAATTCAATAAAACAAAAAAAACCTTTTCAATAATTTCCTCTTTTCATTTTTAACATTATAGACTTTGAATTTGAAAAAAAAAATCATTTTGAAAAACGTACCTTGAAAACCTTTCATCCCCCCATTAAAACCAAACCAACTTCATTTCAAATTGTTTTATGAACCTCAATTTAAAATAATGAAAAAAAATTAAATTGCAATACCCACTTGTAAGAATGCCACTCTATTTAAAATTTATAAATATTCCTTTAAAACATTTTCAAAACAAAACAACTTAATTAGAGGACATAGTTTAAATCAATAATTTATTGTTAAAATTATTTTTCAAATTCAATGAACCCCATTTATTTGTAATTTTTTTAGAAAATTTCTTTATAAATTTTTAAAACCAAGTTTCTATTCATTTAAAATAAGGTTTTCAATACAAAGATTGTATAATTCATTCACAAAACATTCAACTTTAAAAAAACTCACCTTTCTAAATTAAAAATTTCTTTTAACCACTTAAACCATGCTCTATTATTTTTAAAACCATTTCAAAATGCATGCTTCCATTTTAGAATTTTAAAAATTCGCTTGAAAACTATTTAAAAACCCAAAATATCTTTATCAAAACACAATTAATAAACATAATAGAACATAATTCCAACCTAAAAAAGACTAGGGAATATGTATAAATTAACTACATGGCTTGGTAGACCATGTACCAATCACAAAAATACCCCTAAAAGTGATGTAGAACCATGTATGTGGTCTCTACATGGGTTAACTAGTTGTGTGATCTCACCATGCGCTATCACCTCAAATCTAATTTCATCCATAAAATAAAATAAATCAAAAAAACAACCCATAAGGATTGTGAAACAATAAATTCAGTTGAAAACAGATTTTAAAAGAGTCAAAAATAAAATCTCAAAATAAAAATTTAAATCTCATCATCCCATGGTAACTCAAGTTTCTTCACGAGTTGTGTAGATAAAAAAATGACCCATGACCTACCACATGTGCCCTGATGATCCTATGTTCATATAAAAAAAATCCCAAATAAAAATTACTGATTAAAAAACCTAGGCCATCTTAAGAATCTAAGCTCTAATATCATTTTTCACAAACCATCTTGAGACATCCATCCATCAGATGCCTAAGCTGGCCCACGACAACCCCTAGGTGCATTCTTGGTCTCCATAGGGTTGCATCAAGTGGCAGGGAATTAGGAAATACTTAGTGGGAATGATTTCAACCAAATAAAACAAGATTAAAGAAGAAAAAATAAATTCTGAATTACCCATCTGTAAGTCAGATGCTCATGCTAGAAACAGACAAGAAAAAAATAGCAGTGTATAAAATCAGTAAACAAAACAAAAAAAATCAAATATCACTGATCACCCCTATCACCCTCCCATATAGTAAAAAAACCACTAGATTCCTATCCTCATCCACTATAATTTAATACATATTCAACAATATATTGAAATAAAAGTCTTATATATATGATATGATAAAATAAACTAACCCAAAAACAAACTACCAATATAACTCCATGTGACTCCAAGAGTCACCATCCAAAACTAAAATCTCAAATCTCCAAGATAATTAATAAAAGATCTATAAATTTCAAATGAAAGGAAATGATAGGTGTGAGAAATAATCTTAGTAGGTAATCCAAAGGAAAACCACACCCTAATTTTAATCATTAAATAAATTACCCATCTAGTGCCAGTTCTAAATAATGTAATTAAAAACAAGTTTTTTCAAGAATAATAAAATAAAATAAAATACCATTTTATAAACCTTTAATTTTATTTTATTTGAATGAAATTAGTCACTTGGAAACAACTTAATGGGCTGAATCCATTTTAATTAAATCACTCTCTTGAAAAACTGGTTTTATAACATTTTTTAAATAGGCCCAACAATACACTTTAGAATTCCTTTTTACTAAGAATAAATAATTATAGAAAAGAATAAAAGGATATAAATCATGGGTGGTATTAATTAAATCATAATTAAGATGAATTCATATAACTAATAATTTAAAATGAGCATCGTGGTAGAAACACCCTAAGGATCACTAAGGGATAAAAAAAACCTAGAAAATACTTTTACAGTGTCTAGAAAAAAATATAGTAAATCGTCAATGGTTAGTGGAAAGAATTCATAGAATTAATTGGACTAGTTAGTGGAAAGGAATCTCATCCCATATAGGTTCACCTACCCAAATTTCTGGGATTCCCCTGAGGTTTGAATAAAATAAACACCAATAAAAATATACAACATCACTGAGTGAAACTGCAGATTCCATAACCATATAAGTTCCATAAACAGTCTAGGATCCAATTGAAATCATCCATACAAGATCTTAAAACATAAAATATGGAGTTTTTGATTAAAAACCATTCAAGTTATTAACACTTATTTGAAAAGTTTCCAAATAGGCCTTATAATTTATTTTATAAATCCACTAAAAAACATACTTGAAAAATTGGTTTGGATATTATAGTTGAATTCTCAGAATTTCTATACATTGTTATGCTCACATATATTTGCATGTATATATATATAAGTATCTTAGTGTAAAAAATAACACACTCTCATGTGAATTGGTATTGCAACATATATATATAGACCCATATATAAGAGTATCACAAGAAACACATTGAATGACATTCATAAACCTCAAATTTTATTTAGAACCAAATTTCAAAACATTTAATCATTTAATTAAAAAATTCATGGATTTATATTAAATTAAAATTAAAAATAAGAATAAATTAAAAATTACTTTTTAAAATCAAAAATGTATTTTTAAAAACCAAAATTTGTGATTAAAAATCATTTGAACAACCCATAGAACACTTGATGTGAACAGAAGTTACCAAACAATTTTAAATCAAACATTTCAAAAGAAAAGTCTATAAAATTTGATAGAAAATAAGTAAAAATTGGTTTTATTCTCAAAAAGACTTATAGATATAATTAATATTATCAATTAACACCTAAAATATATATTTAAAGAACAATAAATAAAGAGTTCCAGAAACTAAACCCTCAAACATGGGGCGACCTATCTGGGACTCACTTCATTTAATAGGTGAGGTCCAAAATATTGAAGAATAATGAGAGGAAGCCCTCAAAGGAGGATCACAAACCATAGGAAACCAAAACCAAAATAAATCTTAATCTAAACCCACCTAGGTTTCATCCTACTCATGCACATAGCAAGGGGAAAAGGAAATAGGGAGGAGGTGGAGATAAAGAGAAGGAGAAAGAGGGAAATAACTCTAACCCAGATGAAACCCCCTTAAAATCACAAGGGATGAATCCAAAACCCAGAGGAGGAGAGAATGGAGTGAATGAGGGGGGTATAATTGGCTGTGAGTGTTGAATATAGGGAGTGGGGATAGTGAGATCTGATTCTGAGTCAAAAAACGAGGTAAGAAAAAATTTGAAAATTTAAAAATTTTAATCCTTGGGAGAGTCAAATGATTTGGTCACACACTTAAACAAACCCTATAATGACCATGTGACCAAAACTGGACACACCTAGAACACCCACATGGTTAAGCCACATGATTGGAAAACCATGAAAATTGGATCTTCTAAACTATATACCCCTTTCACATGACTATCACACATTTTGACCAACCATGTGTCCAAACTTTGTGACATGAATAATGCCTTAACACTTTAAAAGTTTCCAAAATAAAAAGGCATGCACCCAAATATTAATAAATTAATTAAATAATTAAATAGATACAGATTCAAGGGTTAGGGTGTGACAAGGGGATTAAAAAAGAGGAAGGATGGGAATTAGAAGGGAATCAAATTAGAATGGGGAGGGGATCATGAAAGAGGCTTAAATCAAATAATAATGGGGAGGTATTAGAATGGCGAGGGAGGATTAAAGGAAGGAAGATAGGGATATTGGAGGGGAAGATAAGGGAGGGGATTAGGGAATATATGACTAGAAGGATGAGGAGATGGGTTGGGATGAAACTAAAAAATATATGTTTTCTTAAACATGCATGGTTCAATTTTACAATTACAGTTTGGTTTTACACCTGAATCGAACTACAAACCACAAGGGTCTATTCAATCAACACCACAAACCAAACCATAAGAAAAAAATCATTATTTTGGTTCAATTTGGTTCAGTTCAAGTAGTTTTTTCCCACCCCTAGACTAAATTAGTCTAAAATATTATAAATTATTAAAAAGTTATAAATTAGTATAAGTTAGTATAAATTAACATAAATTAGTAAACAAATCAATTTATTATAATTACTAAAAGAAATATTAAGATTTTAATAAAATTTTAAAAATAAATTAGTATAAAAGTTATTATAAATTAGTATAAATTAATATAAATTAGTATATATTAGTATCATTTAATAAAAAATATTATAAAATAGTATAAATTTGTTTAAAATAATAAATATATTAGTATAAATTAGTATAAATTAGTATAAATTTGTATATATTATTATAAATTAGTCCAAGTTAATCTAAATTAGTTTAAATAAGAATAAACTATTATAAATTTGTATAAATTATTATAAATTAGAATACATTATTATAAATTATTATAAATTAGCTTAAATTACTATAAATTGGTATAAATTATTATAAATTAGTATATAAATTAGTATAAGTTAGTGTAAATTAGTATAAAATACTAAAACTTAATAAAAACATATTATAAATTAGTGTAAATTAATGAATATATAAGTATAAATTGGTATAAATTAAAATAAATTAGTATAAATTGTAAAAAATTAGTATAAATTAGTATAAATTATTATAAATTATTATAAACTATTATAAATTATTATAAATTAGTAAAAAAATATTAAAAAATAGTCTAAATAAGTCTAAATTAGTATAAATACACACACACCCTAGTGCACAAGTTGGTCAAGCCTCATCTTTAATTTTTTTGTGGTCATTTTTTGAAAGTAATTTACATAATATTTTTTTAACATTTTATATAATAAAATAATTACTGCTATTTTTTTAGAAAATTATATACCTAGAAAATATACACTAGTTTTTATTATGAGATCATGATTGCATAAATCATCATAGAAATCCAAATGATTCAGGTAGAAATCCTATCTACATTGAGGGTGTCAAAATGTTTATATCATTCATGCCATCAAATTAAAAAAAATAGAAGGACAATTGAGTGTCCATATAAGAAATTCAGTCTCAAGATATTTGAAACATTTAATAATTTTAGGGTTCATATATTTCATTTTGGTTTTTTATAAATATTATGTTTTTTAGTATCAATATGGTGAAGAAAATTTAGAAGAATATATAATTTTTTTGGTTTTGGATCCATCATAATTTCAAAATTTTGTACATGAGGTTGTTGACCTATCTTTTTAGGAAACATAAACCCATAATGATAATTTAAATCCTTAATTAGAACATTATATATTTTATAAGTAGTTTAAATCTACCAAGGAGGCCTTATATTTCATATACAAGATAAGTAAATTTGAAGTTATTATAAAATTTATGGCTATTAAATTATATTTTGGAATGTTAAATATCTATTTTGATTAAATATTTTATTTTGTTAAATCATTATTGTTTGAGATAAATACATTGCTTATAAATTTCTATGAAATAAAAAAGTTACTTCATAATTTGGGTCTTATTTATCAAAAGATCCATGCTTGTTCAAATTATTATGTTTAATATTATGTTGAACATGAGTCAAGTTAATTATATAACATGTGAAAAATCAAGTCAAACAAATAAAAATCAATATTTTTTCCTATTAAATAATTTAGTTATTTTCCAATTACACCTAGATTGTAATGTTTATTTTTGTCTCACAACACAACTATATTGATGACATGGTATAGATCTGATATTTCTATCAGCAAAATATTAAATCATCATTGTGATGGTGATTTATGGAAACACTTTTATTAGGTTTATATATCTTTTTCTTTGGAGCCTTATAATGTGTGTTTAAGTCTTTCTACTGATGGTTTCTATCAATTTGGTGATTACAAAAGTCTATATTCTTGTTGACCTATTTTTATAAGTTTGTACAACAAACCTCTTTGGATATTGATGAAGTAACCATATGTCTATTTATCATTACAAATTATAGGACATCCAAAGAATATTGTTAATGTATATTTTAATCCATTGACTGATTAGTGAATTTTATTATGGAGTGATATTGTAAATTCATATGATATAGTTATAGAAAAAATTACAATAAAATATGCATTAATGTGGAAAATTAGTGACTTTCTAGCATATGGTATTTTATCCAGATGGAGTACACATGGTCTAAATTCATGTTTGTACTGAATGGGTGAAAAAAAAACATTTATGCTTGTCAATGGAAGAAAACCTTGTTTTTCTGTTGTCATAAAATATTATTTCTATATATCATACTTTCTATGGGAATAAATTTTTTTTTACTAAAGGTATAATTGAAAAAGATAGTCCTACAGTGGTTCACTTACGTATTCAGGTAAAATCTATCATTTCTTTGTTACCTATGGTTACCTTTGGACTAATTATAAACTAACAAAAAATAGGTGGATTTGGGAGATATCACAATCAGATAAAGAAAAGTATTTTTAGGACCCGCTATGTTGATATGGATTATTGTTACATAACATGTTATATGTCATGTATATTAAGAATTACTATTTTGATAATATATTTTATACCATGTTGGGCACACCCAAAAGGATTAAAGATACTAAAAAGGCACAGTTAGATCTTTCCCACATTTCTAGGAATCCCAAACTTGAGTTATTTAAAAATAAAAGATCACAAAATTTAATAAATATAAAACCAGATTATGCAATTTCTAAATAAATTCATTTATTATTATGTTATTGGATTATAAATTTGAGGTTTCTATATGGATATTCCTCTAATTTGTCTCATTGTACCATAAATAGTCATATTATCAGATAAAAAAGTCATGATTTCTATGTCATAATGGAAAGATTACTGCCTATGGGACTTATAGTGTTGTTTAATCCTTTGATTTGTGATGTGTTTATTGAAATATATTATTTTTTCCAAGACATTT
Source organism: Viscum album (assembly GCA_963277665.1). Taxonomy (NCBI): domain Eukaryota; kingdom Viridiplantae; phylum Streptophyta; class Magnoliopsida; order Santalales; family Viscaceae; genus Viscum; species Viscum album. The sequence goes on along the minus strand of OY728119.1, from coordinate 1,200,279,331 downwards.
TTATGAAAAAAAGGACTATGTTTCACTAAGTACACTAAAAAAAAATACTATTATAATTTTATATAAATTGGAAAAAAATATTTTTGTTGGCCTTCTTTGATTCAATGGAACATTTAATATTACATTTTCCATGTAACACCTTGACCCAAACCACCGTGTCCAATTTGAAGGGTTGCATGACCTCATGCATGCCTCTCTATATGTAGGAAGCTTTCAATTAGCAGTGAGGGTCTAAAAGTGACATGAGGAGACTACACCCTCGGTAATCATAGACATACACCAAAATATAATAATATACATACAAGAAAACAAAACATAAAAACAAAAGATAATGTAACAATATGTAATAATTTATTCCATGTATGTTCATACTACAAAAAACCAAAGAGACGCCCAGTGAGGTAGGCCAACTAATATAAGAAAAGTGACTAGAAATAAATAAATAAAAGATGTTACAATGGTTTTCTAGAGTCTATCTTGGTACTATGTCGAACACCTAACTCCAAGATCCTTAACAACCTCTCACTTGACACTTTTACTTCTTTGGATCCTTAATCATGAAATCTACATGAGCACTAATATACTTGTGCATGGTGTGAGTATAAACCCATAATAACACCACCAATGCATCTTTAACATAAGTGAACATGTATATAGAGTCACATTTCATGATAGAAGAGTAGATGAACATATAATCATATAACAAACCATATATCGAGTGATTATGTTCTAACCAAGTTTCCAAAAACCTTGTTCATACATGATTCGTATCCATACCATAATAATTTCATAAGTATACACCACATGTCATAAATCATGATAAGTTACTCTATTTTCCTATAAGGTCTATTCATATTTCACCTTAGATGAAAAATCCATGCTCGCCTTTAAGGGAAAGTCACACCCATGACTCATGGCTACCTGCTCTCCTTTGATGGTATGCACACTCGTCATACTCAAACCAATGGAAAAATACACATACATAATAACTTTCCCCATCAATAGATCATACCAGCATGTGAACCCTCTTCTAATGGCATATGAAATTCCCCCATGGGTTAAACACATGCCAATATCAGGTGCTAACCATCCTATGTAGATCCACAACCAATGAGTTAAATCATCCACGCTCTCCCTATAAGAAGCTGGATAAGTCTATCAGGGCCACCTGTCAAACTAAACACTGAATAGAGATTCCACTGGATATGTACAAATCCACATGTAAGGCATAGCATAGTAAGGAACATTATATAATAATAAATATTCCACAGGATATGAAATATTACACAAGTAATATATAACATATCAAGTAGAAACATGGAAATATATAACAATAATCATTCCATAGGCTATAAAATATCACACAAGTAATACACACATACCATGGAATAACATGGCATATCAAACCTTCCACTCGCTACAAAATAACCACATATAATGTGTGACATAGCAAGGAACACACAAACCATAACTAAGAAAATGTCTCACTTTCTACCTTATGCATATCAATGTACCTATCATACAAGGGTATCTATACTAGGAACATACACATGATCCAAAAATTTCAAATAATTCCATACAAATTCCAAAGATGGTAAAGATTTCTAACCATTAACATGTCAATTCTAAAATTATAAGATCTTCCAAGGAATAATATTTGGATCACTTCACCATAATAAATTTCACTAGAACAAGATCCAATCCATAAAAATATAACCTCTAGGATTGGAATTCAAGGAAGTAATCATGATAAGGGATGAAATCTACATAAATTAACCAAAATGGATTCTCCATCAATGGTAGATATAGATATACTCAAGGAAATGATGCCAAATCTATATATTGGGAATCTATCTAACAAACAACCAAGAATTATCCATTAGATTATGATAAAATCTATATATCTATCCAATATAGCTTGGATATATAATTAATATCAATAGAGAAAGAGAAGATATAGTATATACATGAAGAATAAAGGAAGAAATGACAACTTACCTTGATTTCATACAATCCAACACTCTAGATCAACCAGATTTGGAGTATAAAGGGAGATATACTACCAAGAATCACTATTGGAGTCTCTAGGTTAAATATCCCTAGGTGTAGGAGAATAAATTAGAGGTTTCAGTGTTAAAATGATTTTTTTGTATTAATTAATACCCCAATCATGGTTTGTTCACATGATTTACTTAACCATGCACCAACTGTGTGAGACTCTATGCCTCTCCTAGGAATCCACATGGCTTGGCCACATAGTTTGGTAAACTATATGACAAATTTTATTTTATCCACTATCCCATGTCACATAGTTTTATAAAAAAATATGAATGATTATCTCTAACCATGTGAAAACTATTTTTTTATTGTCCTTATCCAAATAAGCCACATGGTTTCCTTGGAATAACTGCATGGTTTCTACTAAACATGTGTCAATTGTGTATCCAATTAAGGACTATAAAACCTTAAAAACAACTATAATCTACCTAAGACTTCACCCAAGAAAAGTGTAAATAAAAAACACTTAAAGAAGGTCTAGAAGTAAAGCACAAGGTAGTCGAAAAACTCCACACAGTTAAAATCTCCCCCTTCAAGGACTTATCATCCTTGATAAGTGTGTTTAGAGTTCATTATCAAATAACTTGGGACATTGTTATTGTACATCTGATTAATACTCCCAAGTTTCCTCTTGAATCTGACCATGTGGTGATAGGAATCTAAAAAATGACACCATCTTTCCCCACAATACTTTCTCGCTCTGGTCTATGATCCACACTAACCACTCCATAAATGATGTGTTAGGCTATATATCAGTGTCCTCATAATTGATCACATGAATATGATTAGGAATGAACCACTTAATCTAATAGACATTGAGCATAACATGCACACCATGATACCATAGAGGAAGATCCAAATGTTAGGACATTATCCCGATATGATAGATAATCTCAAAAAGTCCAACAAACCTTAGTGTTATTTTCCCTTGATTTTGAAACCATTGATTCCTTGTTTGAGGAGTCACTTACAAGAAAATTCATTCACCCATAGTGAACTCCAAGGTATGCCTCCTCCTGTCAGAATTTGATCACTATCTACTATTAGTTTTAACTAATTATTTCCAAATAAACTGTACTCTCTCTATGGTCTCTTATAACATATATTTCCCCATAACTACTGCCTCATTCACTTTATTCCAACACAACATTGAGCAACACAAATGAATATAAATATCCTAAAAAGGTTCCATTTGAATATAATATTGAAATATATTATTGAACATGAACTCAACCAAGGAGAGGTGACTATCCAAAGCTCCACTGAAGTCTAGAATGTATTCCTACAATATATATTATAATATATGGATATTACTCTCTAAATTTCCATTATTATGTGGATAATACAATGTACTCAGGCTCATTTGGGTACCCAAATCCTTATATAATCCCTACCAAAACTATATTGTGAAGTGTGCATCTCTATTTGATATGATTCTCAAAGGGTCTCCATATAGGCATACAATCTATCACACATACAGCATTCTTAACTCACCCACTGAAATGGTCTCACAAATAAATAAGAAATGAGCCACTTTTTTAGGCAATCTAATATCACCCAAGTAGCATCACGACTGCTCAGAGTCCGGGGTAACCCTATATTGAAGTACACTATCATGTCATCTCACTTTCATATAGGCACTAGAATTTACTTAAGAAAACAACTATGACACTGATGCTTAAACTTTACTCTTTGGATGATGAGGTATCACAAAAAAATACATTGATATTCCTTTTCATACATAGACACCAAAAATAACGTTGGATATCATGGTACATATTCATTGATTATAGATTCATTTCCCACTTCAAAACATGAGAGTCTCTCATCTGCTCCTCCCTCAAGGGAGATAGCACTACCAACCGCCCATGAAAAAATATCATGTCATCATCATATAAGGACCATCCTGGGACTAATCCATACCCTACCAAGTCCTCCCACATCACCACACACTCAAGATCTGACTCATGTATAGCCTTCACTTAGTCCACTAATGAATTCATGATAAATTAAGGCACACACATCAATACTCCATTATCCTTTGATGAATCCACTAGCCACTAAACTATAAAAATCACCAGATGCCATTCCTTACAAGAAGGCCACCATCCAAGCCCCTATGTCTCTGTAGTTTTACTACTAAGAGAATCTTCAATGATATTACCTTTACCTGGAGCATATTCTATCATGAATTCAAATGTTTATAGATACTCTGCCCAATGCCTCTACCATAGATCTAGATCTTAATGAGAGGAAATAAATCATAAGATCTTGTGGTCCATATAGATGATAAATCTCTCACCAAAGAGATAATGTCACAATAATTGAGGATGTAGACCAAAAATTACAACTCCGAGTCATGCATCAGGTAGTTTCAATCATGGATTCACAATTGATGTGTCCCATAAGTGATCACCTAATACTGTTTCATTAACAAAACTCCTAACCCAACACTCGAGGAATCAATGTATATTGTGTATCTAATCCTAGGATTTGTAAGAATCAAAATAGGAGTTGTCATCAATATCATCTTTATCTCTAAGAAGGTCTCTTCACATTGATCAGAACACTTGAATTTTACCCCATTCTTAGTCACCTATGTTATCAGTGCTACTAAATGGGAGAATTCCTATATGAAACATCGATAGTACCCCACAAGCCCAAGGAAAATCCTGATCTAAAACACATTTCTACGATGTTACCAATACATCACAACCTCTACCTTCTCTAGGTTGAATTATATTCCTACATCATAAATCACATGCCCAAGGAACCAAACCTCCTAAATATATAAGTGACACTTTTAAAATTTGGAATAAATCTAATGTACTTAAAGTTTACTTAATACATTCTCAGGGTTCCTAACATGCATATCTAAAGTTCTCAAATATATCAGGATATCATCCTTGAATAAAAAAAAGGAGTCAAGATATGGATTGAAGATCCTATTCATGAGAGCCATAAACACTGATGGAGAATTATTCAACCCAAAATACATGACAAGATACTCACACAATCCATATCTACTCCTAAACATTGTCTTGAGAATATCCTATACTCTAACCCATGGATGATGGTATCCTAGATGAAGATAAATCTTGGAAAACCATAGAGCTCCCTGTAATTAATCAAAAAAATCATAAATCCTTAGTAAAGGGTACATATTCTTCATTATTATCTGAGTAATCTTTCTATATTATACATAGAGTTGTAGACTACCATCCGCCTTCTTTAAAAACAACACCGAATCACCCTAAGGATATGTTCTAAATCTAAAAAATCCCTTTACCTCTAAATCCTAAAACTACACCTTAAATTATCTCAACATAGTTGGTGATATATGATAAGGGGGAATCAATATCGGTTTTACCCTAGGTATAAACTCAATATTAAACATAATTCATCTATTTTGAGGAAGATCTGAGAAGTCATCTTGGAAAACATCCTGATAAAAATCCACCACTAGAGGGAAGATAGAGGGTATACAAGATCCCAACCTTCTACTTGATCTATGATGGCTTCAATATAGCTTAGGTTCAATCCCATCATATCTATTATGATATTCTACTCACCAATCAAAATGAATCTATCTTCTATAGAAATGGTGAATGACATGTGTCTCTGATAACAGTCAATATGAGCTTGATAATTGGTTAACATGTCCATTTTGAATATCACATCAAAACTACTCATCTCTAGGATCATAGAGTAAAAAAAAAATTTGTAGTCAAAATCACTATCAGAAACTTAATACATAACTAAATATGGTTTACTTTCTTTCTTAAAGGCATGTTTAGAGCGATAAACTCAGAAGAAAAATTAACTGATAAATCTAGGCCAACAACAACTTGAGTAAATATAAAAAGAATGGTAAGATCCTATTACGAACAAAGCAGTATATAAAATAGAGTTAATCAAACCCATACCTCTAATTATAGATATTCTCTCTCCATTAATGACTGGAACCTCATCCATCACATGCATTCTTCATGTCTCTAGAGCATGAACTTTCCTTTGTGGTGCATGAATTTCATGGGTCACTAAATTCTATAGTCACTGGGCCTACTACTTAAGACCACTACTTACACCCTGACATGAGAACCTTGAATCTAGAAATGCAATATTATAACAAAATCACTAAATATAACCCACCTTTCCATATCTGTAACATTTATTTAGAGGCTTCATGAAAGTAATACTAAAATTTCCATTCCATACATATTTATAGCACCTGGTAGAACCTCCTCCCATAGAGGGAGTAGAATAATACCTACTTTACTCTAACTTTATACCACCCTATTATACCTCTTTATCCTTCCTCTTCTTACCACTAGAAGAGGAACCTGCTACAACATTCAGAAGTTCAATTATCATTTCACTGTGAGATAGAAGGAACCCCATAATTTTATCCTCCTCTATCCCCTTCTCAAAATACAGAGCCTTGCTAAGCACCTATAAATATTTTTTTAGGTCAAAGACCCCAACTTGACATCATCTCTCTAGATGAAGTTGTATCTCAACATTACTAGACTTATGTGCCTTATTACCATCCAAAAGAGGATAAATGTGTAGAAACTCCATAAAACATGCTGAATAAGTAGAAATCAAAATCTTCTCTAATTGAATCTTCATAAAATCCTATGTATAGTATAGATTAATTTTTTATGAAATAAATCCTTGAAGAATATCTCTTTTAAGGCCTCCAAAGTAATACTACCATGCTTTCCTACCTGACCCATGGCACCCCACAACTTTCTATCAGGTCCCTGAATCATAAAGAAATCCAACTTCACCCTCCTATCCCTAGGAGTCTCAACTAGGTCAAAGATACCCTCAATAATGAAAATATAATCCTCAGTATCCTTAGGAACAATGGTTCCCTAGAACACTAGTGGATGTTGAAGATGAAGGTCTTGGGAATAGTTAACCATTGTCCTCTATGCCCCTCCTTCCTAAGTAGGTTCAATCTATATGACTTCAGGATAAGGTGGTGTACTACCTGAACAACCATAATAGGCGTGGGAGCACTCATGTGTATTCCCCTACATAGCCTATGGTAGATTTAGCACATCCTCCCTAGAAGAAGCATTTTGGAATCTATGAGGCAGTATTTTTAAAAAAAAATCAAATGAACATTTAGAATTCCTATACTAACTTTTTTATGAGAACAACTTAAGTAGTTACAAGGCACACATAAGGATTTTTTATTAGAATATCTATCCTAGGATATACCCATGCACAAGGTATAAGCCTATTATTTCTTCCCAAGTATCAATCCTAGTCCTATATACCTACACGTTAGCTACAATCATATATATACAAAACATAATAGCATGCACAAGTACAACCATCTAATTTCAATATAGATATATCACAATAATAGAGAATAATAGTCTATATTGATAAGATATAATAATGCAAGGAATTTAATTAATAACTATTATTCAACACACATTAGGTATATATATTTGACATTCGATCTTATGTGCCTATTCATGATGCATGAACGCACCAAAATATCATAAATAATAAAAACAATCTCATCATTAGTAACTCAGAGGTTTGTTATACATGAGCTCAATAGGCACATGGAAACCCCCTATGTGAGTTATATACAACCTATCTCCAATCTACCATATCCCATAATATTCAAGGATAAAATAAAGGAAACTCGGGTTCTGATGTCATTTTGTAACACCCTAACCCAAATCATTGGGTCTGAGTAGAAGTGTCACATGACCTCATGCATGAATCACCATATACAAGAGGTTGCTGACTAGTGGTGTGGGTCTAAAAGTTATTTGGAGAGACTAAAACCTCAGAAATCATATTCATATAATAGAATATAACAACATACATACAATCCAATACAATATCATAATAGAAGATAACATAACAAGATGCAATAACAGATGTCATGTCAGGTCATATAATAATAAACCAAATGAACCCCTAGTGTGATAAGTCAACAAGTATATGAAAAGTGACTAGAAATAAATAAATAAATATGTTGTAGTGGTTTTCCAAAGTCCATCCTGGTACCTTGTCCAACTCCTAACTGTTGGACCCATGACCATTTTATATAGGAAATAGAGTATGGTTTGTGTTTGTTGTCAATCCTCATTGGAAGTTAAGAATGTTTTCTAGGAAAGGGATCATACAGTTCAAGAAGATAACAATATTAAATGTGGCGTCGTTTCCCAGTGTTTGACACATTTTTTTGGGCTTGAAAATAAAAAAATAGAGAAATGTGTGTTTGGAAAAGGAAGTTGCGTGCAAGATTGGAGGGTGTTTGGAAACTTTCATGCAATGATTTTTTTGGGATCAATTCATAAAAATATGGCAAAGGAAAAAAGTGCATGCAATTCATAAATGTGTGCGAAATATGGTGTTGCGCGAAAGAATATTACGCACCCAATGCAACGTCAAAGGGGTTTTGCGCGCTCAGAAAGAAACTTACATGAACCGATGAAAACACATCGGGGTCTTGTGTAGAGGGTCATAAAGGGACAATAAATATGCAGCTACCCCCAAGGAAGACTTAAGAATTTTCCAACAAAAATCTGGTTGCTCAGCTATGCGAAAGATAGTGTTGCACGAAATAATTTCCCAAATATTGCATGCAAGTTGTGGTATTGCGCACAATTGTTGTGTTATGCTTATGAAAATATTATGAATATCTGATTTAGTGGTTCAATGCTTTAAAGTGAATCAATTCAGGACTTCGATGCAAGAAGTGTCTCATGACAAACAGTGACAAAGAATTCAATTAAATTCTATTGAAGAGACCTTCAAGTTGATAAACTGATTTTAACTTCTCTCAAGGTAGTGAGCTAGGGGGTGTTGACAGAAGTGATCTGAGGGATGCAGTGAGTTATCCCTGAACCTTGTAAAGTCAGTATGCCTAGTACAGAGTGTCTTGACCAAATCTTGTAATCCTCAAACTTGTAAAGATTAGTGGATTTAAGTACAACTGATACACTGTCAGAGTATGCTCCTTGGATGTAGCCCTTTGTGGTGAACCAAGTAAAAGTGTTGTGTCATTTCCATACTTTCATTTGTTTGAAAGATTTAACAAGTTCCTACCAATGTAAGAATAAGATCCAAAAATTTAAAAAGAAAAATTTGACACCCAGATTCACCCCTCCCCTCTTAGGGTGTTCTAGGGTCCTTCAAGTGGTATCATAGGGAGGTTCACTAGTGTTTGATCTATCATACACCGTTATGAAGAATTCAGCCAATGTTAGGGGAGTCCCCCTCTTCTATGGAAGTAATTTTTAGATCTAGAATAATAGAATTAGATCTCATCTAATATCTATTGGAATGGAAGTCCTATTTTCTACTGTGCAAAGAATACAAGTCACTGATCCAACATGCCTAGCTATGACTAACGCCAACAGGAAAATTCTTGAAGCATATTCTAAAGTGAAGAATTCACTCACCGCATCCCTTTATGACCAGATCTATCTAAAGGTGATGAGTTTCACCTCATAAAATTCCATGTGGGATAAACTTGAAAATATTTATTAAGGAGATAGTAAAGTGAAGGAGGAGAAACTAAAAGTCCTTCACAATAGGTTTAATGATCTGAAGATGCATTCTGATGATAATGAAGACACCTTTTTCAATCGAATTACTGAAGTGGTTGGAGAAATTTGAGGTATAGGGGAAGAAATCAAAGACATTGATATTGTAAAGAAAATATTAAGAATATTTCCACCCCTGTACAATGCAAAGGTTTCATCCCTTGAGGAAATAGATCTTTCCAAACTTTCTTTGGATGATCTGCTGAGCATCCTGGTGGCATATGAAATGAGAGTCAAACCAGAAGATTCTATGACTTGAGTGAGAAAATAAATGGCATTCAAGGCCATGGAGAAATTGAAAATTTCAAAAGATATTAGTGGTGAAGATGATGAGGAAAAATAAATTCTTTCTCTCATTTCCAAGAAGTTCCAGAAGGGAAAAGGGAAATTCAAAGGGAATTTACCTCTTCCTTGCTTTCGTTGCATCAAAGTTGGGCATAGTGCCTCTCAGTGCTTAAGAAAGATCAATGATGAAGATAGTAAAGATGAAAACATTGAGAAGCCTCGGAAAATGTTTTCAAAAAGGGAGACTTCAAATCTAGAAATAAAGTACCGAAGAAGAGTTTTATCTGTGAAGAGGAAGATAATGATAATGAATTATTTGAAGAAGAAGAACTAGAATTTAAAACTAGAAACCATGCTTCCATGGTGGACACTATTGAAAAATCAGAACCATCAAAAGATAATGGTGGAGACAATCATTTGACAACTAATGACAATCCCGAGTTGCAACTTAAATATTATGTTAGTAAGCTTAAGATCAAATGTAAGAGTTGCAATAAGTAGAAATCAATTGTAGAAGAATCATCTGATTATTTTGATCAGCTCGAAGATGAAATTGAACAACTGGAAGAATTTGTGAAAGTGAAGTCTAAAATCCTTGAAATCACTGATGATGTAGTGGATCTGAAGCTGAGAATTGAAGATTAGGAAAAGGTCATCAATGACCTCACCACTAAACTGGAAGAAAATACCAAGACTACTGAGGGTCTTGAAGATGAAGTTGTTACTCTTAGGAGTAAACTTGAGAGTGAATCAATTTCAAAAGAATCAAGGAAGAAAATACAGTTTGGAAGGTTCTCATATGCTGAGATGTTAGAGAGATAAAAAAATGGTTCTAATGGAGTTAAAAAGATTTTGAATGATCAAAGACCCGCTTACATGGGAAATAGTGGAATCGGTTGTAAGTCTGAATCATCAAATGCTGCAAATAAAGGTGACCAAAATAAAGGAAATCTAAAAGTGGGTATTGTGGAAAAATCACCTGAAGTGCTAAAAAAGAAACCCCCAATTCAATCTGAAAGAAGAACATAAGATTATCCTCGATCCTACATGAATAAGAGGCAGTCAAACTACTATCCCACATAAGAATGAATGTGGATAAAAAGGAATGCGAAGAAATTTACTCTCATGAAGTGTTAGTTCTATGGATAACTGGGCCATACCTGTCTTATTGTGAAGATACAAGAATATATTTGAATGGAGAAGAGATGGGAGTTCAACAAAGGAGAAAAAATTCATATCCTAATTATTTTAGAAGAAACAATTTCTATTGATATTGTTTTTGTTGTTCTAAATTTGTTCATTAGGCCATTGATTGCAGGAAGAGGAGGGACATGGACACCTCATACTGGAGTCCGAGACAAGTCAAAGTTCATCAACAAGATAGTGTTTCCCTTACAAATTGTTTTGCTCCTCTGGAATAAGATTGCAACTATAAAGAACCCATGTACATGGAAGAGAGAATTAAAATTACTTCAATGTACTACACTCAATCCAATGTCTCGTGGAAATAAAAGAAGAAAATTGAGAAATCCAACCTTGTAGAGCCCTCAAAGATACAAAATGCAATAGCACCAGAATTCTAGATAGTGGTTTTTCGTCTCATATGACAGGTAATGCATAACTGTTAACAGATGTCAAGAGGAGGGTTGATGGAACAATACGGTTTGGTAATGATGGATCTCTGAAAATCAAAGGCAATAGAAGTACTGAACTAGATAATGGAGATCTAAAGAAAATTGAAGTCCTTTATGTGGATGGGATAAGTCATAATCTCCTTATCATGAGTCAACTCCGTGACTCAGGGATTATAGTTACTTTTAATAAAAAAGGATGCACTATCAAGGGAAAGATAAGAAATTCACTTATGGAGGGATGCATAATAGAAGGAAACCTATATTAGGTTGATAGTAAAGAAAACATTTGATACATGAGTATTGAGGAAGAAAATAACCTGTGGCATCATAGATTGGGGCACATAAATTAACAAGAAATGGAGAAAATATCAAAATTGAATATTGTCATAGACATTACCAACCTGAAGCATTAATGTTTAAAGTCTTGTTATTCTTGCATTCAGGGGAAGTTGGTCTGCAGTTCGTATCATCCAAAGAAGAAAAGGGCATCTCATCTTCTTGATCTCATTCATATAGATGTATGTGGCCCGATAAATGTTGCTGGAACTCATGGAGAAAGGTAATTTGTTCTTTTCATAGATGATTACAGTATAACAGCATGTGTAATGGTTATACACAAGAAATGACAAGTGCTTGATTACATGAAAACATATCATCGAATCGCTGAGAATGATACAAGATGAAAAATCAAAGTGATGTGATCTGTCAATGGAGGGGAATACACGTCCATTGAATTTGAAAATTACCTGGAGAAGCATGGGATATAACATGAGGTAGCTGCTGTGTGAACTCCACAAAAAAAATGGAGTTTTTGAGTGCAGGAATTAACAGGTGAACAACATGGAAAGAACTATGATGATTGAGAGTCGTATTCCACAACATCACTAGAAAGATGTTGTTCAAGCTACAGTTTATATTCAAAATTGAATAGGTCTTTATATGGGTGAGACGAAGACACCATATGAATTGTGGCATGAAAGGAAGCCCTCTTTGAAATACTTTCTTGTTTTTGGAAGTAAATTCTTCATTAGAAACAAAGAATGGAATCAAGGGAAGTATGGTGACAATGAAAATGGAGGAATTTTCCTTGGATACTCAATGAACAGCAAAGCCTACAAGTGTTTCAACAAGCGCTTAGGAAGGATTGTGGAAAGTAGTGATGTTAATATCATTGAAGAGAAAATCACAAATGCTTCAAGGATTTCATATACTGATGTGATAAAAAGTGAAGAAGAAGGTAAATGTGGAGTAAATACAAATACAGAAATAGAGGAAGGTGTACAAAACACTCAGAAGTCACATCATGATATTGACTCAAACGAAGAATCTAAAGAGGAAACCTTGGCTAGAGAGAATGCGACCGAACCTCATAGGAGAAATCGAAGAGATGAGATTGATCCATCTAACATAATTAGGGACATGAGTGCACCAACACAAACAAGGAGGATGGGGAATAACACACAATCAGAATTTATATCAGTTGTGGAACCATTCTCATTTGAAGAAGCTGTAAAGGATGAATCTTGGGTGAAATCCATGAATTAAGAGTTAGATCAGATTGAAAAGAATCATACACGGGATCTAGTCAAGAGACCCGAATTTCACAATGTGATTGGTACAAAATGGATCTTCAAGAACAAGTTTGATGAGCATGGAAGTGTTATTAGAAACAAGGAACGACTAGTATGTAAAGGATATTCCCAGATTGAAGGTGTTGATGTTGAAGAAACCTTTTCTCTAGTGGCTAGACTAGATTCAATCATGCCTTTTCTTTCCATGGCACTCTAAATAAGATATAAAGTATATCAAATGGATTTCAATATAACATTCTTGAATGGTGTTCTCAAAGAATAAGTCTACATTGAACAACCGGTTTATTTTCTTCTTGGTCCTGGTGAAACAAAGGTTTGAAAACTAAAGAAAGCACTCTATGTCTTGAAACATGCACCATGAGCGTGGTACTCCTAGCTAGATTCTTATCTCAAGAAGTTGGAATTCAAAAGAGTAGGAGTATATCACAATATCTATGTGAATAATTCTCCAAAATATTAGTTCATGGTTCTTGTTTACATTGATGACATTATATTTGGTGGTAGTAGGCAGAAATCAGTAGATGAATTCTCCAATCACATGAAATCGGAATTTGAAATGTCTATGATTGGGGAGATCACATATTTCTTAGGGATATAGGTGATTCAAAATAAGGATTACACATTAATTTCGCAGGAAAAGTATGCAATAAAGCTTCTAAATAAATTTAATATGCATGACTCGAAACTAATGTCAACTCCGATTGAGGTTGGAACCAAACTTGGAAAGCATAAGGATGGGACCTCTATAGATCCCACAATGTATAGAAGGATCATTGGGAGCTTATTGTACTTGACAGCAACACAACCAGACATTGTCTTTTCAACATGCTTAACAACCCACTTTTAGAGTAATATGAAAGAAGAACATATGGAAGCAGTAAGAAGAATCATGAGTAATATTCAAGGTACTCACAATTATGGATTATACTTTGCTGCAGGAAGGAACAGTGAATTATCATCATTTTTTGATGCTGACTGGGCTGGAGATGTAGTTGACAGAAAGTCTACCAGTGGTGGAGCATTCTATATTGTGCAGAAATGTGTTGGCTGGTTGATCAAGAAACAAGAAATTACTTCTCTTAGTACTGATGAAGTTGAGTATATCTCCGCTACAAAGTCTTACACTCAACTACTATGGATGAAGAAACAACTGATAGGTATTGGTGATGAGGTGAAACAACCAATGGTGATTTAATGTGATAATAAGAGCACAATTGATCTTATAAAGAATCTTGTTCAAAATTCTCATACAAAACATATTGAAATCAGATATCACTTTATCAAAGAAAAAGTAGAACAAGGTGTGATTAAAATGGATTATGTGGGAAATTATGAGCAAGTGGATGATATCCTAACCAAGCCCATGTCAGTAGCTGTGTTTGAGAAACATCGGTTGAACCTTGGAGTTCTGCCACCTCCCAATGCATAAGGAGGTTACGAAATTCCCCTCTCCCCAGTTATTTTAACTATTTTAATCTGTGATGTTGAAGTTTTTTAGGTTTATGGGGGAGATACGATCCAGGGGGAGTATGTTCTAAGATCTACAATGGATGATTATCTGTCTTTGGGTTTATTTTCAATGGGGGAGAAATGGATATAATGTAGTGTCTCTGGATGAGAGAAGATAGAGAGAATCATGGCTGAAGATGGAGAGAATAGTGATAGGAGAAAACTTTACAGTGTTATGAGGAAATAGTAAGAGCTTTCATTTAAACACATGAGAAAACAATTCATGTATTCTTTCTTATTTTCTACACTGAGCATTGTTCACTTAGACTTAGAGTGTTATCTGAGTTTATTCTTGCATATCAGGTTTTAATAGCGGTTGGTGCTCTTTTGATTTTATCTAGAGATTGCCAAAAAACCCAAAGGGGGATATTGTTGAACCCATGACCATTCTATACAAGAAATAGAGTATGGTTTGTGTTTTCTTTCAATCCTCATTGGAAGTTGATAATGTTTTCTAGAAAAGGGATCATAAAGTTCAAGTAGACAACAGTATTGAAGGTGACGTCATTTTCTAGTGTTTGCCAAATTTTTTTGGGCTTGAAAATTAGAAAATAAATAAATGTTTGTTTGATAAAGGAAGTTGCGCGCAAGATTAGAGGGTGTTTGGAAACTTGTACGCAAGGCTTTTTTTTGGATCAGTTCATCAAAATATGGAAAAGGAAAAAAGTGCTTGCAATTTATAAATGTGCGTGAAATATGGTGTTACGTGAAATAATATTATGCGCCTAATGAAACGTCAAAAGGGGTTTTGTGTGCTCAGAAAGAAACTTACACACATCGATGAAAACACATCGGGGTCTTGAACACAGGGTCATAAAGGGCCTATAAATATGAGGCTACCCCGAAGGAAGACCTAATAAATTTCTAATTAAAATCCGGTTGCTTAGCCACATGAAAGATTGAAAGATAGTAAATCTTGCATGCAAGGTGTTCCTTTAGTCTGAAAATACCAAGTGAACCTTTCAGTGTAGTTGCGTGAAAGATAAGTGTTGCGCAGAAAGCAGGGGTTGTGAGAAAGTCATCTTTCACAACAATTCCCAAATCTTGCATGCAAATTGAGGTATTGCGCGCAAGTGTTGTGTTATGCTTCTGACAGGATTCTGAATATCTGATTCAGTGGTTCAATGGTTTCAAGTGCATCAGTTTAGGACTTCGATGCAAGCAGTGTCTCATGCTGAACAGAGACAAAGACTTTAATGCAAATCTGTTGAAGATACCTTCAAGTCAATAAAATGAGTTTGACTTCTCTCAAGGTAGTGAGCTAGGGGGTTTTGATGGAAGTGATCCGAGGGACGTAGTGAGCTATCCCTGAACCTTGTAAAGGCAGTGTTCCTGGCATAGAGTGTTTGTGACCAAATCTTGTAATCCTCAAACTTGTAAAGATTAGTGGATTTAGGTACGACCGACACACTGTCGGCATATGCTCCTTGGATGTAGCCCTTTGTGGTGAACCAAGTAAATGTGTTGTTCCATCTCCCTACTTTCATTTATTTGAAAAATTTAACAAGTTCCTACCAACATGTGAACAATATCCACAACTTTAAAAAGAAAAAGTTGACACCTTGATTCACCCCTCCCCTCTCAGGGTGTTCTGTGGTCCTTTACTAACTTCAAGATCCTCAGTAACCTTCCGCAAGGCCCTTTCCCTGCTTCAGATCCTTGATCATGAAATATAATTGTGAAACAATATGACCATGTAGGGTGTGATTATATACCCATTAGGACACCACTAATTCACCCTTAACATAAGTTCACTTTCATATAGAGGAATATGTCATGAAAGAATATTAAATGCACATACAAACATACAAAAAACCATATATCGAGTGATCGTGTGCTAACCATGCTTCCTTGAACCCCAATCGTACATTCTTTATCACCATACTAGAATAATTTTATAAGTATTCATCACGTTTAATAAATCATTCTATGTTACTCCATCCACCTTTAAGTACAATTCATATTCCACGTTAAAGGAACAACTCCATGCCTTCCTTTAAGGGAAATTCACACCCAAGTCTCATGGATGATTGCTCGCATCTAATGGTATATATTCTTGGAATGCTCAAACCAATGGAACTTGATACATACATAAGGATTTTCCCCACCATCATATCATACTGGCATATGGACTCTCTTCTAATGGAGCATGACATTTCCCCATGGGATAAACACATGCCAAGATTAGGTGCTAAACATCCTATATAGAACTATAACCAATGAGTTATGTCATCCATGATCCCCCTCTAAGGAGTCAATTAAGTTTTGTAGGACCACCTTTCAACCTAACACTGAACAAATATTCCACTAGATATATACAATTTCACATTTAAGGCATAACATAGCAAGGGATAATATATCATAATAAATATTCCATAGGATATGAAATATTACACAAGTAATACACAACATAGAAAGGAGAAACATGGAAATTATAACAATAATTAGTACACATGATATAAAATATTATACATGTTATACACACATACCAAGGAATAATATGGAATATCAAACATTCCACTGGCTATGAAACAACCACATATAAGGTGTAGGATAGCAATGATCACACAATCCATAACCAAGTAAAGGTCTCATGGGCCACCATATGCACATCAAAACACCTATCATGAAAGTTTATCTATATTAGGAACATACACACAAGAAAAACATTACAAACAATTCCATAAAAAAATTGGTAAGGACTTTCTACAATTAGTGTATTGATGCCAAAATTCAAATTTTTGTTAAGGAGCGATAATCAGATCACATACCCACAACAACGTTCACTATAAAAATATACAATTAATTAATATATAACCTCTAGGATTGTAATTCAAGTAAGGAATAATTCCAAGGGATGAAATCCACATCAACTTACCAAATGGGATTCACTACTAATGGTAAATCTAGATCTACTCAAGGAAACGATACCAAAACTCAATATCAGGAATTTATCTAATAAAGAACCAAGAATTATTTATTATATAATTTTATAACCCATAAATCTATTCAAAATAGACCAGATATATGATTCATATTAAGAGTAAAATGGGAGGTCTAGGTTAGATGTGAAGAATAGAGGAAGAAACAACCTCTTACCTTGATTTCACATGATCCAATGCTCTAGATAAACTAGATTTTGAGTCTGGAGGGAAAGGAACCACCAAGAATTACCATTTTATTCCATGGTTTTGAGATATATAGATGTAAGAGAATAAATGAGAGGTTTCTAAGAGGTTATAAGCTTAAAATCTTATTTATGATTAATTAATACCCCATGCACGATTTGGTCATGCATTTTACTTAACTCTACACCAATTGTGTGTGAATATCTACCTCTACTAGGCACCCACAAGATTTAGCCACTTGGTTTGATAAATGAAGAACCAACCTTTATTTTCACCATAATCCCATGTCACATGGTTTTCTATAAAAATTCACACAGTTAACCCTAACCAAGTGCAAACCATTATTTTCCAATTGTCCTTCTCCAAACAAGTTTCATAATTTTCTGGGAAGAACTATACAACTACCCCTAACCATGAATGAACTTTTCATCCCCCTCATGGAAACTAAAACCTTACAAAAAAACTATAATAAACCCAAGACTTCTCCTAATAAAATCATAACTAAAAAACACTTAAAGAAGGAATGGAATTAAGGCATAAGGTTCCTAAAAAAATCATGTTTTTACATTCCATATGATGAAAAATATAGAGGTTTGGTATAGTTTTGATGGATATAAACATATGAGAGATGAATAAAAAAATTTATGAAGAAATCATGTAACAAAACATTAGTTTAAGGGTCAATTACAGACGTTTTTTTAGGATAAAACATTAAATTGTTATTGTTATTTTAAATATGAATATCCTTCAAAACATAATTGAATGGACTACAATGAGGGGGATGTTAATGATTTCATAGACCATCTATTATAAATATTTAATCATCCTGATCTTGGTTTTGGTGGTGATCATTAATGATGTATTTTATATGAAAAAAAATATATAGATCACACATATGTTCTGCTCAATTGTGAATAAATGATATGATTTGTGTGAAGAAATGATATAACTTGTACAATAAGTACTAATTTTACTTATTTTTTAAAATATTTTTTGAAATTAAATTTATATCAATTGTTTTGTAGAATATATGATGATCATATCAAAAAACAAAAAACAAAAATTACACCAGCTACTATTAAATAACATTGGCAATGTGATTTTTTCTATTGGTTTCATAACTAGTAAGTTAAATTTTTTTATGGTTTAACATGTAAAATAAATTAGTTATTTTATATATTATGAATTTTTTTATTTTTCTATGTATCACAGCATGGAAATAAAATTGATAGTTTATTATGTGCATTGAGTAACCCACCGTCCAAATTGGTCAAATCTAAAAAGGTGTATGTGGTTAATGGATTTCAATTTTATAAATACATATATGGTGGATCAAAAAATTCAATGAATAGTGGTATTTATTTAAAAGGATCCCATCATAAAGAAAGTGAAGTTGAATTTTATAGCATGTTGGATGAAATAACTGAGTTATGTTATGTGAGATGGAATTACATAATAATGTTTAAATGTCACTTGTTTGATACTAATCAAGGGTTTCACATTTATCCACAATATTAAATCGTTGAAATTAAATATAAGTCTTCTTACAGAAAATGAACCATTTATCCTTTCATATCAAGAAAGTCAAATTTATTATGCAAATCATTGTGCCTATATGAGATATTTAATCGATTGGTGGAGTGTAATAACAATGATATCTTATGAAAATCAGTTTATATAAAATGAAAGTGGTTTTTTGGAAGTGAAAAGTATTTATATTTTTCAAGAAACATCACTACGTATATATCTTACCAAAGATATATAGATTTTGATGATGAAACTTCACAGTTAAGGGTTGATGGTGTTGATAAAAATTACATTCATTTTATCAAAATAATGTTCTAACATAAGTAATTTTAATTATTAATATAAAAATATAAAAATTTATGAAATAAATTAAAATATAATTCATTAAAAAGAGCTTATAATTTCTTTTAATTTTTTATCATGATTTTTATTTTATGGAATTAAAATATTTATATTTTCCTAAATTACTTGGGATAAATATTATTTATATGACATTTTACTATTTTTAGGTCAATTTACTATTTCAATAGCTAGGTTAATATTCACAATAGTCATATTAATATTCCCAGTGATCATGTCACTATTTATAATGGTTAGATTACTATTCTAATGGTCATATGACTTATTATATATTCCCTTTAATTCTTTCATTCATAATTCACATCAATTCCTCTTAATTTTATACATTTTTAATTTCTAAAATGTCGATTGGATTACTAATGTTCTATATTTTTTATAGTGATATTTTCAAGTGAGATAATTATAGGAGAGAAATGTTATAAAATTTTTCTATTTTTTTGTTTTCATTGTAAAATTATACCAGTTTTCATTTACATTTATATATTTATTATTTAAATATAATGTTCCCAATTAATGAAATAAAGTGTTATGTGTTGCATGTGTTTAAACTATATTATCTTCATAACTATGACAACAATTATTTATTCAGAAGGAAAATTTAATATATAAAAGTTTTTTATTCTATATAATTCCCCCTTTAGAAATTCCATCCCTAAAATTTCAACTCATATCCTTAGTTGAGAATAGATAAGGGTAATTATATTTCATTTCATCCTCATGTCTCCATATTGCTTATTAAAAGTTGTGATTCAACCAAATCACTTTAATAAGGTGAGTTTTCTTGTTACATATAACTTTATCTCTATGGTCCAAGATATTCACTAACTACTCCTCATATGAGATTCCATGCTCCAATTATACTACCTTCAAATTTAGTACATAGAGGGATCAAGTATGTACTTCCTCAAGAGTTATTTCTGGAACACATTAAGAACTTGATCTATATTTGGTGAAGTGTTAATTGATAAACCATTGATCCTATGTGTTCAAGGATATCAAAGGGACCAATGTACCTAGAGATCAACTTTCCCTTATTTTGAAACTGCACAACTCTCCTCCATGGGGTTATTCAAAGGAATTTTTTTCTCTAAATTCAAATTCCAAGTCCCTTCAATGATTTTCAACATAGATATTTTGTCAACTCTAAGCAGCTTTAATGTGTTTTTTAATGGCTTAAACCTCATCTTTTATTTCTTATACAATATCAACACCCAAAAAATTTTGTTTACCAACTTCATTCCAACATATAGAAGTTCTACATTTCTTCCCATATGGAGATTCATATGGGTCCATTTGAATACTTGAGTGGAAGCTGTTATTACATAAGAATTCAACCAATGGGATATGTTGATTGTAACATCTTGACCTAGGGTCCACTTAACTAGGGACCCAATATAGTTAGTTACATGGCCTCAACCATGCCTCCCTATACGCCAGAGGCTACCGACTAGTAGTGAGGGTCTATGGTTGTATGGAGGAGAGACTATACCCTCATATCAGAGTGGCACAATGAATATAATAAATAATCAAAAATATAATAAGAATGATATAACAGATGTCATGGAAAAAATAAAATAATCAAGAGTGGAAACATAACAACCAAGAAACATGAATAAATAGAAAAATCCATAGGTTAAAGTCATATATAATGATTTCATGTCATGCTCATATAAAAAAGGGAAATGGGGGATATAGGGGATAGGAATATACAACATGATATATAAAAATATATAAAATTATATTCCACTAGCATCACGAGCATACACTCAATCCTTTTCTCCCATGCTATAAGCGATAAGTAAAATAGATCAAGCATTTATAGCAAGGTTCTTGACCTTATCCATACCTACATACATGAAGTCTACTTGGGTACCAAAGGCGGCCCAAGTAGGATGTGAGATAAACTCATTAAGCCACTACCAATGGTGTTTATAAATAATATAGCAAGTTTACATAGCATAGTATTGTTCAGGTAAAACAAATAATAATAATAAATAATGCTAAATAATAAATACTAGTTGGATCAGGTTCCTATAGGACACCTGGTTGGCTCTACCCGCATCAGCATAGGCCAGTGTGTGTCTAATCTTGGTAATAATATATATAATAATTATATATATATATATGTATATATAATATTTTTCATGTATACATGTATATTCACACTATACATGAGGATATTTAGAACCATATACATGGATAATAGGTGCTAGCTAGAACTGGGGCATAACTCAGGCATCCATAACTAGTCTAAGGAGCCAATGGCTTTAGTAAGGGTACAAACCTATAATCTCATATGAATGTGAAACATCTTTTCCCGTTACTTGAGATAGTGGGGTGAGTTTTCATGCCTAACACCTGAAGAAAAGGAACATGGAGCATCATTCCCATCATCCAAGTAAAAGTATAATGGTGTGAGATATCATTCTGAACACCCAACATAATGGAGCATGAAATTACATGCTCAAAATAACTCTTAAACCATTGTTCAATAGACAACACTAATGTAATAATCATCATAATAATAATAAACATGAGGGATTACCTCTAATACATTTATAATAATTCTACCCAACTACCCATGGGTATTATAATCATTTGATCCATATAAAGGTAAGAATTAAACAATTAGTGTGGCCTTTCCAACCATTACCATTTAATTAATTTAATCCATTCAATTATAAGGCAAGGTAAAACCATATCCAAGTTAATTTGAAAACTTAGATGGTGTTTGGTCAATTCAAAAATTGTATAAAAGAGGGCGTTTCATTTGGAACACCCAAAGGGGTGGAAATCATAGAGGTCAGTATCCTTTGGTAATACAACATGGTTATATGGTAGTGTTTATGAATGGTCAATTAATTAAAGAATAAAAACACATTTTCAGGAAATCATGGAAAAAATTTACAGCAAGTTAACATTTTCAAAGCTATGAAAAACACCAAAAATTTGGGGAAAATTATTAGAACACCTACCTTAGGTCCATAGACAACCACTCATCAGGTACCGGGATTTGATTCAAATAAGAACAAAAGAAAATGAAGAAATAGACCAATTCCCTGAATATAGGGCATATGAGCTCGTACCAAAATAGATCAAGACATGAGAAGATAAATTATAGGAATAAATAGGATTAGGGATATTACCTCTAAAAATCCAATTCTTCTAGTGGTGTTAAAAAAATAGAGTCTGGATCGAGGAGTTATTTCAATACATAACCAAGGAGGGAGAGCCTTTAGGATAGGATAAAGGTGTTATGTTCTCTGTAGAATAAAAAAGAAAAGGGAAATAGGTTTAAAAAAATTTCTAAGTAAAAAAACATAAATTCACCCCAAAAACTGGGTTGCACGATTTGGCTACACAGTTGGACAAACTATGCACAAACTGTGCTGCCCCTTTTGTCCAAGAACCCCTTTCATGGGCTAGGTGCACGGTTTGGCTAACCTTGAACAATCCATATAAAAATCCTTTTTCACAAAAGTCTACAATCTTGTATGGGTGTTCACCTTTTCTCACATGGTTGTAGAAAAACTGTGTGACCTCTCTTGTACAACAAGTTTCCCACACAGTTAAGTATAATGGATAATACTAACCATGTTCTAAACGTGTGGTCCATTTTGTTTGTCTAATTTCCAGAGATCTAGGCTCTGAGAAATCCCTAGACGCTCCTGAAACCTTCCTTAGTCCCTAAGGAATTTTTACCAAGGTAAAATAAGGGATTTTAATCTAAAAACAAATGATTTGTACCTTCATGAAAAGTCAAGTCATTATAACCTCCTCTCCTTAAAGCAATTTGTCCCTAAGTCAGCCTTCAAAGGGTAAATAGGGATAATCTAAGAGAAGATCCATCTACTGGGATTGGATATCAACTTCCCACTCCAAGGTCTCATCTTATACTCAATAATTTTTCTAAATCTTCCATACTAAAGGGACCGACCTACCTCAAAGAGTCTTTATGATCCAATCCACAATATGCACGATATATTCCTCAAAAGAAGCATCCACATCTAAATCAACCTCACCAGTATGTAGAATGTGAGACATATATGTATAATACTAATGGAGCTGAGATACATGGAATATATCATGCATAGACTGATATCTCTGAGTAAGTAATATCTAGTAAGTTACTGGTCTAATTTGTTTCAAAAACCTCAAAGGATCCAATGACCTAGATAAAATCTTACCCCGTCTCCGAATTTTTCAATAGACCAACCTGGGAAAAATCACAAGAAAACATAATCCCTAACCTCAAACTCAAGATTTCATCGATGTTGGTTGGAATAATATTTTTATCTCAACTGAGCTATCAACATGAATTTCTTGATCAACTGGATCTACTATGAAGTCTTTTGGATGAGACGTGGTCCATGAAAAGTTGTATCCCCTACCTCTAACCAACATAGAGGTGGTCAACAAGCCCTACCATATAAGGCTTCATAAGGGAAATTCTATATTTTATCTTGAAATATATTATTATTATTAGAGAACTCAATAAGGGGTATGTGTTTCTCCCAAGAACCCCCAAAGTCAAGGAAATATGCATGGATCATGTCCTCACACACCTAAATCACATGATATTTATGTCTGTCAATATGAGGGTGATAGTTTATGCTCATAAGAACCTATATACCCAAGGCCTTCTGCAACCCCTTCCAGAACTGATACATGAAGCGAACATCCATTTCAAAAATTATAGAATAAGGACCACAATGAAGATTTATGACCTCCTTGATGTATAACCTCCATATCCTATCTACTGAGAAGGTATCTCTAATAGTTAAGAAGTTTGAAACCTTTTCAAATGATTAAAAACCACCAAAACTATGTTGTTTTCATGAGGGAATCTAAGAAAACCATTCACAAAGTCCACATAGACATCATACCATTTCTACTTAGGAATGAACAATGACTGTAAATGTCATTCCATTTGTTGATGTTCTGCCTTCACATAATGATAGGTGGAACACTATGTGATGAATCCAGCTATCTCCCATTTAATAATAGGATACCAATACCAGCGATGTAAGTCTCAATACATCCTGGTGACACTGGGATGTTCTGCCTAAACTATGGCATGAAATTCCCACATCATATCCTCTCTAATGTCTGTTGGGACCCAAACACGTCCATGAAAGGGTATTGTTTCATACTTATCCATAGTCTAACCAGAAGATGAATCATTATTTGAGACACCTTCCCTTGGGACTAATCCCTTGGGATCTGAGATTTTTTTCATAATCATCCATTCTAGAATGGTAGAGGTCACTACTAAAGCTGAGAGGATAGTCTACCCATGATCCTCCCAAACCTCAATGTTCATTTCTGAAAACAAGTCCATGAGTTGCCACTCACCATTGGCCTCCTTAACCATATGTGTCTGAGTCTTCCAGATCAGAGCATTAGTTACAACATCTCCTTTTCCAGGAATGTAGGCAAGCTCAAAATCGAATGATTGTAGGTATTCAATCCATCTACACTGCCTAAGATTCAGATCATGCTACTCAAATATATACTTGAGAATTTTTTGTTCAGTGAACACCACAAAATGATCCATAAGAAAATAATTCCAATAACAACATAAATTTTGAATAACAATAGCCATCTCGAGATCATGCATTGGGTAATTTTTCCCGAGTGGCCCCAATTGATGAGACCCACACACCATGAATCACTCATCCTACATTAGAACAACTCCCATCCTGATACCTAATGCATCACAATAAATAGTATATCTTCCACCTGGTTCTGGAAGAATCATGATCGGCATTGAAGTCAATCTTCCTTTAAACCCCTGAAAGGATGCTTCACAAGCTTCTGACCATATGAATTTCACACCCTTCTTAGTCAATCACATAAGAGGCACTTCTAGGCATGAGAAATCCTGGATGAATCATCTTAAATACCCATATATCCCTAAGAAAATCCATATATCAAAGATTTTTTTGGGACGATCCCAAGAAACTACATCTATCACCTTCTTCGGGTCTATTGATACTATTGAATCAGAGATTATATGACCTAGTAAGTGAACTTTGTTGATCCAGAAGTGGAATTTGGTGAGATTTTCATAAATTCAATGCCCTCTTAGTTTATTCATCATGATCTCAAGATGTTGGTCATAGTTGTGTCAAGAGCATGAATACACTAAGTTTTCAACCAAAAATACTACCATGAATGAATCCAGATAAGGGTGGAAAAACTGATTTATCAAATCTATAAAAACATATGGTGTGTTTATGAGACCGAATGGAATTTCCATGTACTCATAAAAACCATACCTGCTCTAGAAAGCTATGTGAGGTATGTCTGGTGACCTAACATGAACTTGATGATAGCCTAACCTCAAATAAATCTTTTAAAACACCCTATCTCCTTGAATAAGACCGAATAAGTCATCTATTCGAGTTAGTGAATATTAATTCTTTACCATAAGCTATTTAAATTGATGGTAATCCATGAAGATCCTAATGGTATTATCTACCTTCTTGGAAAAAAGGATCGGTGAACCCTATGGTGAGGTACTAGGTTGGATACATCCTTTACCCTAAAATTATTCCAACTATTTATTGATCTCCAGAAGCTCTGTAGGTTCCATATTGTAATGAGGAATGGACACTGGTGCCACTCCTGGAACTTGATCAATGGTGAATTATACCTCACTCAATAGAGGTATCCCATAAAATTAATTGGGGAAGAAATCCCTGAAATGATCCACCACATGAGGAAAATAAATGGGTCGTAACCCCTGATCATCCAAGAAAATACTAGAAATTTAGTTTGTCATTCTACCCAATGCCTGATTCTCAAGTCCTGCTTGAGATGCATGGACATACCATTCTTCCTTGTGTATATTTCTACCACCCTTTAGTGATGTAAACACCACCTTATAGTGATAAAAGTCAATATGGGATCGATAGGGAAAACCCAATTCTTCCCAATAATTATATCAAACCATTTCATTTCAAGGATGAAAAGATTCTATACAAAGAGATATTTGCCAATCTCTAGGCGAAAATCCTTACATTGGTGAACACTTTCTAATTATACACCAAAAGGGGTATCGAGTGTCATGACGCTGCATAAAAACTATATCTTAAGACCCATAATCTCCATAACTACCTCAGATATAAAAGAGTGTGACACACCTATGTCAAATAAGGAAGACACTAAAGTAGAGGCTACTAGAATAGTATCTCAAATAGTAGATGGTCTGGTGCTCTGATCCTCCAGAATAGGATGTACTTCATGTAACTGGCCTATATCATGCCCCTGAGTCACAACCTAACTGACCTGAGTAGGACCACTCTATTGGTGCTGTGAATCACGAGTCTATTTCCCTCTACCTCGACCACCATCTCGGCTAGAGAATATGGTGGTATTCCAGCCACCTTCCTAGTGAGATACTACAGGCCCCGCTTCAGAATGTGGGGTAAGTGTAGATCCCATCTATCTAGGCACTAGTGGAAAATTCCTACATAAGCGCTAGATATGGACTATCCTACTGCAGCCTCTACACTCCACTAGATCTCGCATGCACTAAGGTTTTGTGTGTCCCATCTTCCCACACTAGTGAAAAATAAGGAATCTATTAGCATGATATATATGACTACTATTATCCCTGTAAGGAACCTTAAAATTCCACTTCCTTCTGCTAGAATAACCACCATTAGGTCTTGGTGTTAAACCGCCATGGTTCCCACCTCATATTCTCTCAAATTCCAATCAATAATGAGGACCTGGTTGACGATCTTAGAAATTTTCATCAGCCACAAGACATTTACTTGTGATCATATGGTGTATACCATCCCATCCTCAAATTTCTTGACAGTCATAAGATTATCACTAGATAAAGTCAGTGTGAACCATTTCATCTCAGTAAAATGATCAGAATAATCCATGACAAACATGTCTCCCTGCTACAGGTTCATGAATTCTCTATCCTGGTTATCCCTTAGTATTCATGGAAATAACTAATCATAAAAGGTTATTTGAAAGTCTTCCCATATCATATCTTGATTTTGGTTTTCTTGGGAAATGATATCCCACCATCTATTGGAAGAACTGTATATCATATATTCACTGATCTTAACCCTCATCTTTGGAGGAATCTCCAAATGCTCAAAAATCAAAAGAATATCCTCTAGCTATGACTCTACAGCATGAGGTCCACCATCCCCTTGAAAGGTGGTAGGATGATACTATTGGAACACCTGATTCAAATCTTCTATAGTCATGGTAGGTCAAGAAAAACCTTACATAGATTTCATCATAT
The DNA here is from genome assembly GCA_963277665.1 of Viscum album. Taxonomy (NCBI): domain Eukaryota; kingdom Viridiplantae; phylum Streptophyta; class Magnoliopsida; order Santalales; family Viscaceae; genus Viscum; species Viscum album. The sequence continues at coordinate 1,200,251,377 of OY728119.1, read as the reverse complement.
GAAAAACACCCACTCAAAACTAGGCTTCAATGTCCATATCAGGAACAGAAGGTGGTTCTGTAGGTGGCACTACAGGAGGTATCACTGAGAGATCAAGGCCCAACACCTCTTATGCATAGTCATCGCCACCTTCTTGGAATATTAATTGAGGCTTTCATGGTGGCATAGTTCTACAATGCCAAAAACGTGCCTCAGAATAGAATTTAATAGTTAAAATAATTATATACAGATAAAAGGGCAGACACACAACCTTCATATAGAAAAGGTCACACCTCTCTTCCTACTCCAAAATCCAGGTCTAGGTGGTAAGGTAAAACTAAAATAGGCTATAGAAACTATAATAGACACCCCAAATACCCACTAAAATTCTAGGTTTGGGTCCAGGTATCATATAACACAGTAGGGGTTATATTATATAGAGTTTCAATTCTAAGTTATAGAGTAAGACACTCTTTATTTTCAATTGGAATCCCATTTAGTGGTATCCATTTCATTTTAAATTTTAAATTTGATTCACACTCTTTTATATAAATATATTTATATATTTCATGGTCTAGTTAAATTCATCACCATTTTTAATTTATAAAAGTCATATACCTTACAAATTACAATTGGCACATCATTTAACTACAACCTAACATTTACATATGATATTAGGATGTAACAGGTCATAAGAAATGATTTGATTACACGAATCATCATTTAGGATTTATATGAGTTATTTCTCCTAAAACCACCTTTGGCATTCATATAACCCAATAAACTGACATTGTCTCGGTCCATGGAACTAGTAGGTCCAAAACCCACAACATTTTATAATTAGTAAATTAAGGTTTCATCACCAATCTATAATGGAAAAAACAATTTAGATTGATGTGGGTACTTTAATTAATCCAATTATATTATCCCTATAATAAATGTTAGCACATTTCAATATATAATAATCCTGAAACTAACTATATGCAGTGGAAAATGCTCACATAAAGTAGATGTGGCATGGAAAAATGCATGGAATATTAGTCTTAAAATTCCTATAATGATGAATGAGATGGTAATTATTTGTTGTACCATGATAAGGAATGAATTATGTATCAAAAAAATCAATAATAATAATATCACAAATCATGTGCATCACCTAATGGTGAAATTGTATTAAATATAACAGGTGTAAAAACATAACAGGAATAACCCATCCCATGTAATTTGTGTTTTTGTTTTATGTGGTCTAGATACTCCTAGTTACATGCTCATTACCAAATTCCATCACATCCTAGTCTCCAATCTAATACCCAAATATAAAGACAAAAGGAAAAAAGGTGAGTTGATACCACTTTGTAACATCCCATCCCAGGGTCCACTTAACCTGGGCCCTAAGTCGGTGGGTCACATGGCCTCAAGCATGCCTCCCCATATTCCAGAGGTTTCCAACTAATAGTAAGGGTCTATGGTGGTTTGGTAGGGAGACAATACTCTCATATAAGAGTGGAACAATAGATATAATAAATAATCAGAAATAGCAGAATCATGAAATAAAAAATGAAATAGCTAAAAAAATAAAATAATCAACAGAATAAACATAACAAACAAGAAATAGGAATAAATATCAAAATCCATAGGCTAAGTCATATACAATGATTTCATTTCATGCTGATATAAAAAAATGGAAATAAGGGATACAAGGAATAAGAATATACAATATGATATGCAAAAATATAGAAAGTAAAAAAGTTTACTCCACTATAATCATGAGTATATGATTGGTCCTCTGCTCCCATGATCCAAGATATAAGTAAAATAGATCAGGAATCTATTGTAGAAAACTTTCCCTTATCCATGCCTGAAGACATGAAGTCTACTCAGGTACCAAAGGAGGCCCAAGTAGGGTGTGAGATAAACTCAGTAGGCCACCACCAATGGTGTCTAGAAATAATCCAACCAGTGTACATAGCATAGAAATGTGCAGGTAAAATTGATAATAATAATAAATAAGGTTGGAGAATAAATACTAGCCAGCTTAGCTTCCTATATGACACCTGGATAGCTCTCTCTACTTTGGTGTAGACTGATGTATGTCTAATTCTAGTAACCATATATATATATATATATATGAGTACATGTATATAAAAACTGTATGTGAGAAAGTTTAGGTCTATATACATGGATAATAGGTGCTAGCTAGACCCGAGGCATAACTTAGGCCGCCATAACTAGTCAAATGATCCAATGGATCCAAAAAGGGTATAACCCTATAATCTTATATGAATTTGAGGTATCTTTCTTGTCACTTAAGATGGTGGGGTGAGTCATCAGTCCCAACACCCAAAGCATAGGAATGAGGAGCATCATACCCACTGTCAAGGTAAAAGTATAACAGTGTGAGACATCATACCTATCACCCAATGTAAGGGAGCATGAAACACCATGCTCAATAGAACCCTTAACCATTTTTCAGTATCCAATACTTATAGAATACTCATAATAATAATAATAAACATGAGGTATCACCTCTAATACATTTATAACCATTGCACCCAACTAACCACAGGTATTATAATCATTTAATCCATATAAAGATAAGCATGAAACACTTAGTGTGACCTTTCCACCCATTAACATTTAATTAATTTAATATATTCAATTATAATGAAATTCAAAACCATATCCAAGTTATTCCAAACACTTAAATGGTGTTTTTTCAATTCAAAAATTATATAAAAGAGGGGTTATGTGGAATCCTCATAGAATCGGGATGAAACTTAACACTAATGGTTTGTATAGCTTCAGCGTCATGCAGGGGGGTTAGTTTGTGACAATATAGGGTCAGTCATAATTTCATTCATGACCTTATTTGGTAATATAAATTCCCTTCAGGATAAAGTGAATGCTCTACTAGTGGGCCTTGAGTTGTGTAATAGAAGGAACATTCCCCTTGCTGCACAGGAAATGAATTTGCAGGTTTTACACAAGTCGCTACATGGCCTCGATCCCACTCCTTGGAAAATTTATTATCAAGTTAGGAAGAGTAGGAAAATCATTAACGATGGTTTGGATATCACTCACACGTGGCATAAAAAAAATAGAGTAATTGATTATCTCACCTTAAAATCTCTTATAGATGATTTTTTCACTTGCTTTAATAGATTAGGGTCTTTTACTTATGATAGTGTGAGCATAGTCATTGGATAATCTCTTGGAATGCATTATTTTATACCCCTATAGCCCCCTTTTATTTTTTACTTTCCCCTTATGTCTTGAGGAAGAACCTATTTTCTTCAATATAAATATATTTATTGTGTGATTTGGAACACCTAAAGAGGTGTAAATCATTGAGGTTGAAATCCATTGTTAATTAAACATGGGTTTATGTTAGTGTCTAAGCATGGTCAATTCATTAAAGAAGAAAAACACATTTTAAGGAAAGAACGAAAAAATGTTCATCATACAACACGTCAATGAAGCTATTAAAAACACCTAAATTTTGAGGGAAATTACTAGATCACCTAACATAGTTCCATATATGACCACTCATCAGGTATCAGCCATTGATTCAAAGAAGAATGGAAGAATATATAGAAATATAAGAATTCCATAAAAATGGGTTATATGAGATCACACTAAAATAGAATAATAGATGGGAATCTAAACTACAATAGGAAGAAAAAGGATTAAAGAGCTTATCATTTTGGATCCAATGCTTCTGACGATATTGAAAATGGAGTTCAGATCAATGAGTTATGCTGATCCTTAACCATGGAGGAGGGAGAGCCTTTGGGAGAGGAGAAAGGTGTTCTGTCCATTGGAGAAGAATTAAGAAAATATAAATAGGTTTAAAACATTTTGGGGAAAAAATGTCAATTCACCACCAAAATCGGGTTGCACAGTTTGGATGCACGGTTAGCCAAACCCCGTGAAAATCGTGTTTCCTCCATTGTCTAAGAACACCAGTCACATAGGCTAGGCACATAGTTTTTTCTAACCATGTGCAAGTTGTGAAAAAATCATATGCCACAAAAGTATGAAATCCCACACAGGCATGCACCCTGGCTCGCATGGTTGCAGATAAACCATGCAGTCACTCCTGTATAACAAGTGCCCCGCACGGTTAAGCCACATGGTTAGTACTAACCATGCATTAACTATGTGAATCACTATATTTTTCCAATTTCTAGAGATCCAGGCTTTGAATAATCCTTATATTCTCTCAAGATCTTCTTTATTTTGTAGGGAATGTTTACCAAGATAAAAAAAGGGATTTGAAATAAAAAAATGAGTCATGACTTAATATAAATCTAGGTTGTTACATTGTTCCCATCCTCCTTTAAATTTATTTGAGAAATATGTCGTCATGTACTCTAGTTTTTAAGTGTTCCTTTCATATTTTCCATTAGTTTGGGAGTGATAAACAATACTAAAGTTCAATTTAGTATTTGAATCATGTTGTAGAATTCTCCAATATATAGAGGTGAACCTTGGATCATGATAAGATATGGATCAAAATTGGTTCCCCGTGAAGCATCATCACTTCCTTTACATATATATTGGAATTTTGGTTATGATAGAAACATTCCTAAATAGCTATAAAGTTGGCATTCATGGTTAGTCGATCCACCACAATCTATATTTCATTTCTTCTTATGGATGTCTTCATGAGACTAGTGATAAAGTCTATGGTGATGTTCACACATTTCCATGTGTGTATGGCTAATGGTTTCATCCTCTATTTGAAATTTTGTCTATATTATTTAAATTACAATCATAATAAGAACTTTTATGTTTACTCAACAATCTCTTTCTTCATGTTGTCCCTTTAGAAGTTATCTTGAAGATCATTGTTTATCTTGGTACTTCTAGGATAGATGGAGAAATATTAGATATATGAATTATGTAATAGCTATTTCTTTATCTCAGATTATGAAGACATGAAAATTTTAGTTCTAAACAAAATATTACATTCCTTTTTTACTATCACCTTCTTTGAAATCTCAAAATTATCCCTCTATACATCCTTAATATTCATTGGATATATGGTTGGTAAATCATTTGGGAAAGGTTTTATTCCATGTCGTTATGATTTCTAGATCCATCCTTTGTATATCCATGAAAATGGGGTCTTTATCTATCTATATCATGGATAGAGTAGTATGTTATTTTCTACTAAGAGAATCATCTACCTTATTTTCATATATAGGATGGTAGTGAATAGAGAAATCATAGTCCTTGATCAGATTTACCATGTTCGTTGGCATATGTTGGGATATTTTGTGTGAATATATACTTTAGACTCTTGTGATCTGTATATATGTCGCACTTCTCACCATAGATATAGTTCCTCTAAATATTTAATGAAAATATTGTTGCATCCAACTTTAGGACATGCGTTGGGTGGTTCTTCTCATTGATCTTCAACTGTCATTAGGCATATATTATCACTTTAACATTCTACTTGAGTACACAAACCAATCCTTTCTTTAAAGCACCATTGTATATCACAAACCTTTATCCACTTGAGGGTAGTGTGAGTATAGAAAAATTTATTAAATTATTTTTTATTTACTTAAATATTTCCTCATATTATTCTATCCAAACATACTTTACCACTTTACATGTTAACTTAGTTAGTGGAATAGAAAATCATGAGAAGCTTCTCACAATCCATTGGTAGTACCCATCTAATCCAAAAAACTATGGATTTTAATGACACTTGAGATTCTATACCATTCCTCGATTAATTTTATCTTTTATGGGTTCACATAAATTCTCTCACTTATGATTACATGATCCAATAATTTGACTTGTTTCATACAAAATCCACACTTACTAAACCTATTGTACATATTCTCTTTTATTATTGTTATCAACACAATCCTTATATGCTCTTCATGTTCCTCCTTACACTTAGGGTAAATACAAATTTCATCAATAAATACCACCAAAAAAAATTTAGGTAGTCTCTAAAGACTCTATTCATCAAGTCCCTAAAGATTATAGGGGAATTAGTATGTCTGAAGGGCATCACTATGAACTCATAGTGTCTATTCTCATATAAAAGGTTTTTTCTTAATATCATACCTCTTCATATTTAGCTTATGTTATCTAGAATGAATATCTACCTTTGAAAAGTACTTATGTCCTCAAAGTTGATCAAACAAGTCATCAATCCTTGGTAATAAATACTCGTTCTTTACCGTGATCTTATTGAGATCCTAGTAATCGATGAAAACCAACATTGATCTATCCTTATTCTTGAAAAATATCACTAGAACATCGTAAGGTGATGCACTAGGGTATAATATCCCTTTTTCCAAATTCTCCAATAGTTACTTCTTTAACTCCTCTATTTCTATTAGGTCTATCCTATGGGGGAATTTGGAGATAAGAGTGGCTCTAGTTATAATTTCTATTAATAACTCTACCTCATGATCTAGGATAAGTCCAAGAAACTCTTTGGGAAATACATTGATATATTCCCTCATGATTGGAATTCCATTAAGGTTATGTTTTTCCTATTATTTAACTATTTGAGAAATATATGCTTCTTCACTAGGTATCAACACCCACACTGTCGAGGGATGTTCTAAAGGAGAATATATAACTCTCAACACAAATCATCCGGTCTGGGCCATGGTGCCATATGACCTCATATGAATCTCCCCATATGAAAAGGTTACTGACTAGTGGAAAGGTCCTAGGAGGAGATGTGGGGAGAATGTGACCTTGGTAATTGATGTCCATCATTTATAAAATAAACCAAAAATAAAAAAAAATCAAATCAACAACACCCACATAAATATAGTAAAAGAAAAAATGAATCAATATCCATGTTGTAACAAATGGAATAAAAGAGTAATCTAAAGTTGATAGGATCCCCACATGTGGTGGATTAATGTACCAAAAATAATCAAAAGAAATAAAAATAAAAAATTCATGGTGGAAAAATATCCTTGAGTTTGTCCTGACACTACCTTGTTCCACCCTACTTATCCTACTCAACTAATTGACATAGGTACCTTTCCCTTTGCTAGATATTTAGACATAAAGTCTATACATGAATCAATATTATCATACAAGGTGTGAGTAAAAAACCCAATAGGAAACCACCAATGTATCCTTATTATAACTACAACATGTGTATATAAAGGTGTATGTGATTACAAGAAAAGAAATGTAAGTAACTATAAAACTGTTTGAATCATCGTGTGTTAACCGAGTTTCCACAAACCACAGTCCCACCTACTTCGATGCCATATCAGAATATATTTCATTTGAATTCAATCACATAATCTTAACATAGTAGCACAAGCCATATAATGACTCAACCATATAATCAATGGATAACCACAATGGTATCAGAACCAGGTTACACAAATCATCTACAAATCAAAAATCTCATGATGGATAACTATATATAATCAAAACAATTAACATAAGTTATTCCATGACTCAACCATGTCATGATGGATAACCACCATATAATCAAAATATTTATCATAAGTTATTCCATGACTCAACCATATCACGATGGATAACCACCATATAATCAACCCAAAGGCACATATCATCACACTAAGAAAAATTATAGTTATCATAGGGCTAAAAATGCACCCACATGCTAATAAATCCACAAAAAATATTTCTCATAGGATAAAAATTCACCCATATTATATCAATTAATATATATTTATATAAAATCTATAATACTATAAGAACCTACTACCTCAAACATATCAGATTCCAAATGTTAAGAACCAACACCTAAAACAATCCCAACACACCAAGTCCCTCGAATCAGGTCTAAAATCATCACATGAGGATTCTAGAAAGAATATCTAAGAATAAGGGAATGTATAGGGTAAATATGTGCTTAGACATACTAAAAAAAACCATCGTAATGAATCAATATCCTATAGAATAAGGGAATTAAGGAAAGTATAGAGAATCATGGTTCCTCACATTCAATGATGTAAGAAAAAATAATAATATCATTTAATGGACCTTATATCCATGTTTGAAGGATAAAATATAGGTTCCTTTCTAAAGAAGATGATAAAATCATTAAGGAGAATAATGAAAGAGATACATACCATAAGTTCCTAGATTTAACAAGACAAGGCATGATATAAATGCATTTTTGATGGAAAGGTATCCCCAGAATCTCTCAAAGGAGTCTACTAGTTTGATATCCCTTGAAATATGAGGAATAATTAGGGTTTTTAGAAAGATTTATCATTAAAATATAAATTTTTGGATTAATTAATATTGCATTCATTGTTTTTCTACATGGTTTACCAAACCGTGCACCAACTATACGGGATCCACCATCCAAACTTAGATAAATATTCATAGTTGGGTCACATAGTTTGGTAAACCATGCATCAACTATGAAAACACCATTGTATCTAAATTCTCTAGATACACAGTTACTTGGGGAATCTGTATAGTTTCCCCTAACCTTGTGAAAACTATGTGCCCTCTAAACCACTCTTGACTTGTATTTGTGAATACCTTGATGTTGTGTAGGATGATCCAACCCATTATACACCACCCCAATATGTTACATGATATCAAATAGTCCCACAAACAACATTTTTAACTTTTCATACTTTCACAACCATCAGGGCCCCAACTGAGGTGAAACCCACAAGAATACCTGGTTACCCATAGTGAACTCCAAGGGTTGTCTCCTTAGATCAAAATATGAATGATTCCAAATCTGAGTAGTAATCAAATACTTATAAATTAAATACACCCATTAAAAATTTTCTCACACTAGGCTTAGCCTAATCACTACCAACTCACCCATTTAAAGCAAATACAATGGTGAACAACAGGGTCGTCCATATAGTGACTCAAATTTTTTTATCTAAATCAAATCCTAGAATATTTTATTATGTATAAACTCTTATAAATACAAATGGTATTTTCATGCTCCACTGAAATCAAGTACACATGTTCTGAGTATATCCTCTAGAATCTAGATCATCCTCTCAGATTTTATATCTATCTATGTGTGGTATGATATTATCAGCATCAAATATGATCCTAATACCTTCTATAGTCCTTTAAAAAATCACGATGTGAAATGATAATCCTAGTCTAATACAATAATTATAGGAACATCTTGCAATTACACTATTTCCTACACATATAGTTTGACCAAACCATCCAGACTAGGTTTTTCAAATAGGTAATAGGTGTGAAATTTTCATAATATGTTCAACCACTACCCACACTTTATCTTGAATCCTATTAGTCTTGGGTAATCCTGTAATAAAGTTTATCATCACCTCATCCCACTTCCATACGGGCACTAGAAGAGATCGTAACAATCCACCTGGTCACTGGTGTTCTTCCATTACCCTATGATAGGTGAAGCAAATAGTGATAAAACTTATAGTATCTTTCTTCAAGATTGGCCAAAAAAATTTAAGTATCAAGTCATGATATATCTTGGTTGATCCCGACTATACTTCCCACTATGAGTAATGAGAGTATCTCATCAATTATTCCCTTATTAACATGGGAATCATAACTGTTTCATACACATGAAGTATTTAATTCATGTATGAATACCATCCTATAATAGGATCATATCCCATAAATCATTCCCATATCACTTGATAATCTAAACCATAATCATAGTAGACCTTCATTCGATCCACCAAAGATAAAGTGATGAGCAAGGGGTCATAGGTTACCACCCCTTAATCCTTAGATGAACCCATCTACCAATATTCCAACAAGATAATCAACTTACACTCCTCTTATGATGTTTTTGTTCTCAATTACTATTTCTTATTTCTAATAGAATAAAAAAAATCTCCTTTCCCTAGGTAATACACCATATCAAAGTCAAATGTTTGTAGATACTCAACCCAACACCTCTGTCATAGGTTCAAGTCTCACTGATAGAAAATATATTACAATCTTTTATAGTATGTGTAGATGATAAACCTATCACTAAAGGGATAATGATTCAAAAACTTCAAAAGCATGAACCGTAGTAGAAAAATCTGAATCATGAGTAGGGTAGTTCCATTAATGGGTTCATAGCTTATGAGACTTATAAGGGACTAACCAATATTCCTGCATCAAAACAGCCCCCAAGACAACCCTTGAAGTGCCAAAATATAGAGTGTATCCAATCCCTAGTTTTAGAAGAAAAAAAATAGTAGTGTATTTCAATATCTTCAAAAATTTCTGAAAATCCTCTCCACACTGATTTTTTTATTCAAACTTGAATCCCTTCTTAGTCATCTCAGTCATTGGAACAACCAAATGCGATAAGTCCTAAATGAACCATTTGTAATATTTGGCCAACCCTAGAAATATATGAATATAAAACATGTTCTTAGGTCATTCCCATGTTATCACTACTTCCATATTCTATGGATAAAATGATATTATTACTTCATAGATCATGTGTTTGAGAAAACATACCTCTTAGATACATAATTTACACCTAGATAACTTGGCATAAAGTTGATTCACTTGAAGTGTAATCAATAAAATATCCATAAGTATTTCATGTAACTCTTGGGTATATGAGTAAATCAAGATATCATTGATAAAAAAATAAAAAATTATTCTATGTAGGGATGAAAAGTCAGGTTCATGAGATCCATGACCACCATAGGTGATTTTTTTAATCTGAATGGCGTGATGGCATACTCATACAACTTGTACTTTTTAGGAATGATATTTTTGGTATGTACTTGGTCTTAACATAAAGTTTATGATAACTGTATCGCAAGTAAATCTTATAGAACCATTGGGTTCCTCTTAATTGATCGAACGGATCATCTATCCTTAGCGATGGATACCTATTCTTTAACATGACCTGATTTAGTTTCTGTTAATCAACACATAATCGAAGGATAGCATCCAATTTCTTAGTGAATAGAATAGGATCACCCCAGGGATAATTTTTTGGCTGAATAAACCCCTTCACTTCCAAATATTCAAGATGAACTTTCAATTCCTTTAATTCGACTGATGCCATACAGTATGGAGTAATTAATATCATCTCTGTACCAGGCATAAGTTCAATATAAAACTCAATCCACCTTTTAAAAAGAAGTCCTTAGAAATTAACAGGAAAAATATCCCAGTAATGGTCTACTAGAGAAGGAAGAGTGGATGTAATTTTTACCGCATATACTATAATAGATATTCCTAGCACTTGTTTCATAATAGTCCCGATCTAACTAAGGTCTAGTCCCATTCTTTCTACTCTTAAATCCCATTCCCAAATCGAGATATAATTATTTCCCTCACGAAAGGTAAAGGGAAATCCCCTACAGTAGCAGTCCATGTGATATTGAAAACTCATCAGCCATCCCATATGAAAGATGACATAAAAGGTCATCATTTCAAAAATCATAAAATCCTATTGATGATCATAGCCCAAAATTTCTATAGGACACTCTTGTCATATTTGAATATGATATAATCTCTTCCCAATAGAAGTGTAAAGTGATCACAATATCATGGATAACTTTACTATCAAATATAAAATAGGTAGGGGTAAAATAATGAGAAACTTCTATATCAAACAAGGTAGTAGAAATCATAGACATAATTTGAACTATACCTATCACCATTAAAGTTCTCTCTCCTACATTAGTTGTAACTTTATCCATTTCATAAAATCTATCTAAATAAAATACACAACCATGTCCCCATTTTCCCTGGATCACCTAGGACACTAAATCCTATGTTGTCTACAATTGTTACTAAGATTCTTGGTGCACTCCAAGTATCAACCTTCCTATATTAGCCTTAATATTAGTCTAAGGTCCCCCTGACCAACCCCTCGATGCATGTATTTTACTAGATTCCATGCCTAAAACTATCAATGATATCCTAATGAAAAAACACTAGAGGTGAACTATCTTACTAAAAAAGTGTCACTCTCTAGGTGGAGTAGTATAGAATGTTTAGTGATTCCCCCTCTTCCCACATGAGAAACATCTAGGAGGACTTCCTCCCATGGAAGGAGATGAAGAACCCCTACTCTACTCTAGATTCCTTCACCCCCTGGTGCATCTCCTCATCAATCCTCTTCCTACCTCTATAATGGGAACCCAAAATTACACTAGAAAAACTACTCATTGGTCTACTAAAAATAGGAAGGATTCATGCTACCTTGTCTTCCTACGGACCCTTTTCAATCATAAGAGCCTTGCAAAGTACATCTTGATATGATGTTAGGTCTAAGTTCTTAACTTCTCACCTTACCTTATGTTATAACCCAATTTCAAATATCCTAGCCTTTAGGTCCTCATTCCTAGAAAATATAGGTGAAAATCATAATAATTATATGAAATGAGTGGCATAAATGGCCATCGATAGTGATCCCTAATAAATCTCCATAAACTTATATTATTGATCCATTATTAGTTTTTATGAAATAATTCCTTAAATAAGAGGTCCTTGAAGACTCCCCATGTAAGACCCTCATTCCTATTTAACTAAAGCAACACACCCCACCACCTCCTAGTGGGTCCTTGAATCATATAGACAATTAACTTTACCATCTGATCATTAGGAGTCTAAAAATTCTCAAAGACCCCTTCAATGATTTCAATTTAGTCTGCTACATCATGAGGATATCATGTTCCTTTTAATGTAGAAGGATTTTGTAACTTAAAGTACAAAGAAAAATACACCATCATTGGTCCAACTCGATGGGCTCCTCCACCCTGAATCGACACAGAATAAAAAACCCCATGCTGAATCAGTTCTACTGGTTAGACTATTAATACAACCATTGGAACATTATCAGACACACCCTCTTGTAAATATGGAGGAACAAAATGATCTTTTCTCACATCTGGAACATCTTGATGTGATTCCCTAGGCAGTACAATGGGACATCATTTAGGCAGAATCTCTAAAATTCCAAAATAAACCTCAATATTTTCAAAATTAAATAATTAATAGGTATATTCTAACACATAATTTACTAAGGCCTAAACCCATCATGGTACCTTCACGTTAGTCATAATTATATATATAATGATTTATAACATGTTTGAGTTATATAAATCATAGGAAACAAGTGTATAACATGTGAACCAATATGCCTATCCATGATGCATAAAATTACCCACTCTTTCCAATCGACCAAGAAAAAATCCCATAAATCATAAAACAAAACTCATGTTCATCACTCAAGGTGAAAATCAATAAAAATTAACAACATAATCCAAAAAAGAATTCCAAGTTCCCTAGTAAGTCAAAGGTCCACTATAAAAGTGTTGGTAAAGCACTAGAACAATTCCCCTGATCGAGTTTCGACCATCTTATCTTCATTCTACTAAGTCCTAATTATAATAAAAGAAACTGCTTTGATTCTACTTTGTTATACCCCGACCCAGATCACCCAGTCCTGGTCATGGTGTCACATAACCTCATTTATGTCTCTATGTATGCAAGAGGATGTCGACTAGAGGCTAGGGTATGGTATACAATATGGGTAGAATATAACCTCAATAATGTATGTTCATCATTTATAAAATATAGAGAATATAATAAAAAGATTAAATAAAAAACACCCACATCAATATTATAGAAGAAAAAAAGGAATCAATAACCATGTTGTAACAATTGGAATACAAGAGTAATCTCAATTCAATAGGATCCCCATATAGGTGGATCAATGTACTAAAAATAAGAAAAATACAGAAAGATAAATGAGTCATGGATGTAAAAGATCCTAAATTCTATCATGGAACCACCTCAATCCACCCTACTTCTTCTGGTCAACTTCTTGACATAGGGCCCTTGCACTTCACTATATACCTTATTGTAAAGTTTTCATGTGTATCGAGATACTCATGTATGGTGTGAGTAAAACCCACTGGGGAGCCACCAACATGTCATTATCATAGTTTCAACATGTGTATATAAATGTGTATGTGATGACAGGAAAAGAAAAAAATAACCATACAACTAGATGAGTTATCATGCACTAACTGAGCAACCAAAAACACTATTCCTGCCTGATTTAGCACCATGTTGGAAGATATTTCATCTCATGTTAGTCACATAATATGAATAGAGTATCATAAATCATCTGTAATGACCCGTAATTTTATCAATGGAATTTCCCTTCGGAATATATAATTATGACATATTTAGAAATATAATATTATTTAATTTACACACAACACATAATAAAACCAACTAAATTTTATTATATTAATTCAAAAATTAAATTTATAAAATAAACATGGCTATAATAATTGAAAATATTTCAATGGGGAAAAAATAGAAAATAAGATAACTAGAATATGAAAATTTGGATCTAATTGATCCACAAGAATAATTACACTCACAAACAACACTGTAGAAATGAATCAGAATGATAATAATACAATGTGAATTTTGAAAATGAAAATATATAACCTTGATATAAAATCTTATTTTATTAATAATGAATGAAACATTAGGTATTTATAGGAAGTATGGATCTCATATGACAGTTACAAATCTGACCATTGGAAAATTAATTTAACTATTGGAATAGTAACCTTACCATTATAATAGTAACCTCACCTATGGAAATGTAAAATAATATTGAGTTATCTTATAAAATGAAAATATGATATATTTATATCATGGTACAAGTAAATAAATATTTTAAAAATGATAAATTAAGTGTTTTTATTTTTATAAAACATAAATGTTTTAATGGCACTATTATAATTAATATAATGATTTAAAATAACATTTATTTTCATAAAATGGATTTATAAATTAGTATTATTTTTTACTATAATGATAATATAATTTTATGAGAGCGTAATTAATTTTTCAAAAGGTCTAAAAATTGATCATAATACTAAAATTAGAATTTTTCAAATAAATGAGGGTCTTATTTAATAATAAAAAAATATCATATTTTGAAAATTATTTTCATAAAATGGATTTAATTTTTTGAATCTACTTTTTGAAAAATTATTAGGGTAAATTTTTTGTTCTTTTCTAAAATAGTTGAATTTTTTGTGAATATTGAAATACAGCAAAATACGATATTTAACATTATAAGCTAAATACATGAATTTTTGAGTCATGATTAATGTAAGAACTAATTATTTAAAACTCACATGAAAAATTTAATTTATATAGTCAAAATAATCAATACTATTGATAGTCTTGATAAAAAATAATAAACTAATGATTAAAATATTCAAAAACACCCTCTCATCTACTTATAAATACCACCCCTTAGCACCCTTTGTCCTCACACCTTCTAAGACTTGGATATTTCCAAATTTATAGGAAAATCTATTCCCAATCATATCCAGAATTTATTATTTTTTATGGTCTCATACAAATACCATTCCATTTAGATTTAAGGGGTATCCTACGAAGAGACAACCAAAGGAGGAGGTAATATTCTTGACTAATCTCTTTTATTTTATATTATTCCTATACCACCCCCTTATGTTTTCTATCTACCTATAAATAGTAGAATTATTAGCATAAATATTCCTACATGTTATTATTATCTTGTAATATTCATCTTTTACCCTCCCTTCTTTATATCCTAAAACGAAAACATTGTTCACAATATGGTTGGTTCACTGCCTCCATGAACAAAATACTTCATTTTTCTCCATCACCTATAAGGATGGTTATAGAAACAGTATTACGGTTAAATATGATTATAATAAGTATATTATTACTTATTTCAAGTTATTTAATGTTTTAATAATCATATATTTAAATAAAATTAATCTAGTTTGTGACGGTTGGTAAAATGACTTAATGAGCTAACCATGTAATGTTAACATTTTTACTAAGTGAATCGTCTCTATGTCAGAACACATATGGGTATTTGGGACCAGTAAAATTTCTAGAAGGAAAATAATTTCATTTCATTTAACTTCTATAGTTTTATTCCTATTTGAAAATAAATTCAATAATTATCCACAAATGATCCGACCTTAGAACCATGAAACAAATATGTGCGAAAAAGTGAAATTAAACTTTATATCTCATTAAAATAGTTATAAATGAGCATAATAAAATTATAGTAAATAAAATATATATGGAAAAGGTTCTGAATTAATTAATTAATGAATCTAATTTGATTATTCAGGACATTAAGTGCAAGTGAAAAATGATTTTGGAACATTTGGTAAGGGATCTCTCTAAACCAACCTTTTTCTTTGGGTTATGACCTTTTTGTCTCTAACTCACTTTCTCACTCTCTTTAATTTTATAGAATGGTTCAAAATTATTTATATATGTCTCTTAATATCATAAAAAACTCATGTCTACCCATATCGGTCACCCAAGCCGACTCATGATGAGTCTTGAAGGGTGTCCCTGATCCACATGGGCTGGCACAAGTGCCTAGACATCAAAGATAAATCAAAAGGTATGATTTCACCTAATAACCAAAAACATAAAACAAAATAAAGTATGGATAAATATAAGGATAAAAATAAATCATTGAACATAAATAAAATCAACTACAGCATAATCAAATCCATATCCATATTAAACATACCAAAAATAAAACTACAACCAATCATAAATAGACATGATCTCCAAGCGACCTCTTGGTCACCACCATCCTCAAAACCAACCAACAACATAAGAGAAACTGATAATAGTTGTAACTATAAAATAGATTGGGTATATTGACACTGAGTGGAATAAGTATAGCATGAACATAAAATAGCTCAATAGGTAAACACCATAGAATCCATAAATTTCCTTTATTAAAGAAGTCGATGAACACTAGTTTGAAAATATAGTTAGAAAATAGTTTTTTATCATTTAAAATACCCAATCTTAGCTTTCCCAAAATCCTATTTCGAAAAAAAACATGGATTTCCTTTAAAATAGTTTTCCATTTAGAAAACCTAGTTTTGAAAATCAAATTTTGAGAAGAAAAAAGATAACCCAATTATGATAAAAAAACAAGAGGAAACATACTAAACATTAGTGGAAGGGTATAATCAAGAATAGTGGTAAAGAAAAAAGTAGTACCAGTATAAGCAGGCATATATAATTTTTTTTAAAAAAACAGGGAACTAAAAAATAGTATTGGAACATATAGAATAATATTCATGGGAATATCCTAAACATACCTATAGGTGAACCTTGACATAATCGATTTGGATCCATCTATTGTTATATAGTGTAACTCTATAGTCTATTATTAATCGGACTACTCTACACTAGCTTCAAAGGTGGCACAACCCACACAGATTATCTCTATCATGAGGATCTATTCCATATGATAGGGACATAGATAGTAACTGTATCTTGAATCTTCAAATGGCATCTATGATCTCATGAAAATAGTATAAAGGATATGTGAGAATGTCACCACATGATTGACACCAATATGGATTCCAACATGCATGCCTCAACCACTCCATGAAACCATCCATATAGAGACCCTCTCTAACTGGAATATAACTATGGGGGTTCCCATAAAACAAAAAACATTTCAAAGGTTTCAACCGGTCCTACACATAATGATAGTTTAAAATCATTTTCCAAATATAATTAAAAGTTATAAATTCTAAAAAGTACTTGAGAATCCTCAATATTTTCCCAAAAGATGCAAAAAGGTACCAAATGGGCCTTAACATTTGAAATCCAAAATATGTCCAAGGAAAACACCTTTCGTTCCAAAATCATTCTTGAAACCAAGGAAATTGTACAAATATATTTCCAAGGTACCAAACAGGCCTTTTAAGAAAGTTTTAGAAAATTCCATTCGAACCCTCATTAGGGATTCACTTAGAATCCAAGCACTACCACAAAACTGGGTAAGGCAGGCGCCTACCTTTATCAGTGCTAATGGAAAAGAACTGATAAAGGGTTAGGCCTTTATCATTGCTAAAAAAAGCACTGATAAAGGTACCCTTTATCAGAACTAAAACAAGCGCTGATAAAGGTGTACCCTTTATCAGCGCTTTAAATATCCCTTTATCAGTACTGTAGTAGGTACTGTAGCGGGACTGTAGCAGGCACTGTTTGGCACTGTAGCAGCCGGGAATATGCCCTCGTTTGGGCCTTTGGGCCTCATATTTGGTCCCCGAGTCCTTCATAGGCCTTCGGGCACCCAGGCCTTCAGGTCAGTTGGGTTTTCGGGCCATCCTAATGGCCTTCGGGCCACCTGAAGATACAAATCAAACAAAACCAAACTACAAGGAACAAGCTCTACAAGGAGGATGAGAAAAGGAGCTTTCACCAAAGCAGATGCTAAACAGATTGCAAGAATGAGAGGGTATGGCACCTACCATCGGGACAAGCCTGTGCATGCACGGGAATTCCTAGCCGAACAGCTATGCGAAGGTGGATAGCTGATTTCACAATGAAGATGCTGGGGAGGAGCAGTTCCAAGTTGTCAGTCTGGGTTGCATGTAATGTTTGTGCCTACGGGCAATGAATTCCTCTATGGCCTACGGGCATGTAATCATTTGCCTACGGGATTTGTAGGGTTCCACCTCATCCCTTGAAAGGTGGATTATCAAAAATCAATAAAAAATGAAGGCCTTCGGGCCATTGGAGGCTTAGCGCTGATAATATTTATTGTATACATTAAATAAAAAACACATGTTATAACTATATATATATATAATTAAAAAATTATAATATTAATAATAAATATATTTATTAGATTTATAATATTTATTAGATTTATTAATTCATTATATATTTATTAGATTTATTAATTCATTATATTTATTAGATTGATTAATTCATTATATTTAATATATATATTTATTATATTTCTTTATATTTAATGTATTTGTTTTATTTATAAATATATAATACGTTTTAATATATATGTATAATTAAAATTATTGAATATATATGTGTTTTCCAATGAATTGGGCTCAATGAATATATCATACATGCATATATATGTGTGTTTTCCAATGAATTTGGGTCAATGATTATATCATACATGCGTATATATATGTGCATATTGAATAATGTTCATTTATAGATTATAATTCATTATGTTACCAATATAATATATATGTTATAAAAAATGTACACTTATAATTAAAATTAAATTATATTTAAAAAATAAATATATATTTTATTATATTTTCAATGATATATATATAATATACATTTCAAATAATTTTATAAGTATAAATAGAGATATATATATTTAGAGTTAAATAAATATATAATAATATAAAGAAATTCTTAAATTTATACATTTATCAGTGCTTTTATTAGCGCTGATAAACTATATATTTATCAGCGCTACAAAAGCGCTAATAAAGAGTGTCTTTATCAGCGCTAAAATGAAAAGTGTTGATAAAGTCACTCTTTATCAGTGCTACAAAAGCGCTCATAAACTCCAACCTTTATCAGCACTAAAAAAACATTGATAAAGGTGGTATTTATCAGCGCTTTTCATTTTAGCACTGATAAATACCCCCTTTATCAGTGCTTTTTTACTAGCACTGATAAAGGTCCACGTGGGATTTATAAAATCTACCGGGTCCTCCTCCTCCTCCCCGCACCCTGTCAAGATTTCTTAGAAGCCCTCCTCTACGCCGCTGCCTCCTCTCCACCACTGTCGTCACCTCCTTCTCCTCCTCCGCTACGGCCTCCTCCTCCTCCTCCTCCTTCGGCGCCTAGTTCTCCTCCTCCTCCTCCTCCACCGTGGCTCCTCCTCTTCCTCCTCCTCCTGCGCTGCATCCTCCTCTCCACCGCTCCTCCTCCTCCTCCTCCTCCTCCTCCTCTGCCTCCGCTCCCTCCGAGCTGCCTTCGCTGCCTTCGCTGCCTCCACGCTGCCTCCGCGCTGCCTCCGCGCTACCTCTGCGCTGCCTCTACTGCCTCTACTGCCTCTGGTGCCTCCTCTGTCGACGCCTCCTTCTCCTCTGCCACCGGGTCCTCCTCCTTAAGGTGAGTAAAATTGAATTTTCATGAATTTATTATGTTTGAATTTATTTTCAATATTGAGATTAATTATGATTTGGCGTGATTCTTGTGTGTGATGCTTGTGTGTGTGACACATGTATATGTGGTTGGTTACTTGTTTGATCTTGATTAGCTCTCCCCACTTACGGTTGGTTTACTTGTGAATTGATCTTTTTGAGTGGGTTTTGGTGCCTTCTATGCTTTGGTTCATTGTGTGAACCCTTGTGGTTAATTATAATTCCCATTGTGTTTATTTAATTGAAATTTTTTGTATTATTTTGGCCTTCATAAGTGAACTATTGGATGTAGGCATATTCATATGTGCACAGGGTGAAAATATGGATTGGTACACAAATGATAATGGCTTTATAAAATGATTCTCACTTTAAACCTTGGATTTTGAAACAATTTCCCTCATTTCCTCCTTATTTTCCTTATCCCTCCTCCTTTCAAATGGTTCTTATAAAACCCCAATGTTTTAAAAATGGATCCTTGGTTTCCAAATTTAAAATTTAGTTTCAAATGTGTTCCCTAAATCCAGGTATGTTTGGCTTCTTGAGGTGTGGTTTGGTTTCTAAATGTCATAAAGGCCCATTTGGTATCTTTAAAGCTTACATGGTGTTTTCCCCTTGGTTTTGAAAATGGAATTTTATTTGTAAATTTTAAATATCTATTGGTATTTTTTGGTGTTTTGGAAATTGGTTTTGAAACTCATGTGATGTATAGGCCCGGTTGGCACTTGTGTGTGACTTGATATGTGATTGTAACCTCTATGGTTGTCCCTCTGTGGAGAGGTTTTCCACATAGTTGGTGTTGGAGCTTGATAAAGACATGCATAGAGTCATCTGTGTGTTATTGGTTTATACCGTGTATGTGATGGCCTCTTCATTCTCTGGTATACTACTATAATGGAGCATCAATGTTGGTTGTTTACTATAGAGGTACACCATATGTCGTCAGGTGAGTCTGAACCTAGTAAGTCTAGGGATTTATTCTAGGTATGTTTAGGTAATTCTAATGATTACCTATCTATATGTTCTTCTTTATTTTTATGCACTTTGGTTATCTACTTTTCTAGTATTTTTCTACTTTTATTGTTTCAATTAATTTCATCATTGTAACACCCCGAGATTTTATGAAAAATATTCTTTTTAATTTTATTAATGTCTTGTGTTGTACGCTACACCAAAAGGAGCTTTCACAACATGCATCCTTGACTTTCCTTTCATTACACGCAATCACGACCTTCCTTGATAGCGTGTGTACTACGCAATACCGAGTTTCACTAAACAACGATATGCTATTAAAATATTATTAAAACTAGCCATTATGAATAGTAATAACCACTTTTTGAAATTTTATAAATTTTATTTTTAAAAATGGACTTCATTTTTGGATTCGGAATATCGAAATTAGCTTAGGGTGAAATTTTGGTGATTTTCGGATAACTTTCATATTTTGGTGAATAGTGAAAATTACTAAATTTTAATTAAAAACAACTTTTTTTAATCGAAATAATTAATAGTGATAAATTATTAATTTGAGTGGTTTTAAAGTATATTTAGAATATATTTTTACAATTCAATACAATGTTGGTCATTGGATGTAATTTTACATTTACACCAGACATAAATAAGTGTTAATCTTTTGATAGTTATTATCTCTTAAAAACACGCTATTTGTTGTGACAGCGGAAATTAATTATAAAATTAATTAATGCAACTTATATGTTGGGAATTTTTTAAAATAGAAATCATTTTTGGATTCGGAATATCGAAATTAGCCTAGGGTGAAATTTTGGTATTTTTCTGAAAACTTTCAATTTTTGATGAATAGTGAAACCACTAAATGGTAGGTTAAAAAATAAATTTTGCATAAAACTTAATTTTACCGCTTCTGTGAATGGAATTTCAAAAATCCGAGAGACACGGTTAATATCAGGGACTAAAATGTGGTTCAATGAGATGAAAATAATTTTTGGTGAATAGTAACTTTTTACTTTTTTTTACCGCGGTTAATAGTAAATAGGGTAACTAAGGGTAAATATGATATTACTATTACCCTAACACATGTTTTAATTCTATTGGATAAGTTTAATTCAACCATAAACAACCTTATGAATATAATATGACCATTTAGGTCCACTTGGATTAGATTATGACATTTAATATTATTTTATTTAATGAATAGTTAAAATAGTTAAAATCAAAGTTTAATAACTAAAAAATTTTTAATATAAGGTTATACATAATATAATTTCGACTATAAATATTCATTATAAAGATAAAAATATTTCCTACATAATGGTATTTTATTTGTAATTTTTATACTTTAAATAATTTAATTTATTTATGACACAACGATGATGCAGTAATTACCTTTTTAAGAAAATATTAACATAATTGATGTTATAAATGCCAAAATAAATGTAATTTGAGACTTTTTATGACTTAAAC
The DNA here is from genome assembly GCA_963277665.1 of Viscum album. NCBI lineage: Eukaryota > Viridiplantae > Streptophyta > Magnoliopsida > Santalales > Viscaceae > Viscum > Viscum album. The sequence continues at coordinate 1,200,229,004 of OY728119.1, read as the reverse complement.
TAATTTTCTAGGTTAATATGACATGTTATTGTTGATTTAAGTAACTTGGTTCGAACTTATCATTCTGTTAGAAATTTCATAAAAATCATGTACCAAATAGTGTCAAAATTGACATAAATTAGTTTTTAAAACAAATATTATATTATTAATTGTTATTTAATTCCTAAAAATCTAAGGTTCAGCCAAATGACTTAGATAAGGATAGATATATTAATAATAAATAACTTGGGGTTCGTTTGGCTTCATATAGTAAGTTTATTAACCATATAGTGTAAGAAAACAAAAAGACACGGTAAAAGTTAAATTATTTAACTTAGAGTTAAATCTAATTGATAAGGTTAAAATAATAACCTAAACTTGTCTAAATCATATTGGATGAGAGGATTTCGACCCATCCCCACTTTAACTTCGAAATAAGACCCTTTGGAACCATTATAAACCGATTTTGACTTTAATATAAAATAATATTTTGATATTTTCCTAAGATGCCCCTCTCCTCCCTTATAAAAGGGCACCTCCTCCCACTCCTCCTCACACCAATTTGAGCACTCAAGCTCGGCCAAACCCTACCAAAATCCCTTCTACACTTCCCTAGAATAATCCTAGAGGTCCTGGTCTTCTTCAAAGACCAATCTTAGTTCCCTAAGTGGAGGATTCAAAGAGGCGTTTCAAAGAAGAGGTAATATCCATTACCGATCTTTTCAATTTATTTCTTCTTCAACTTCTTATTCTTTAGTTGTTTCATGATAAAGTAATAACATCAGTATTACTTACATACTGATATGTTATTATAAATATGAAACAACCCTAATTCATCTTCTATCCATCCTACGGAAAAATGAAATCACTGCGCGTGCGTACGTACGGAATACCGTCTCCACGCCGTGGTGTAATCTATTTTCCATCACCACCTTAATTGGATGAGTATAATGGTGTAATGAGTAACTATATATGATTATTATAAAGTTATATTGATACTGAAATAGTATACATACACTTCAACACAATTCCACGACCATGGGAACGATATCATCGCTCGTGCGTACGTACGGACTACCGTCTCCACGACGCGATGAGATTCATTCTCAATGATTAACCATTCATGAATGATTATAAAGTATATATAATAAGTACTAATGAAATATATGACCTAATAATGATACTGGAATTATTTATATTTATATATATGTCATCTACTTAATTCCATTCAATTCAATAAGGAAACGAAAACAATGTTCATGCGTACGTACGGACTACCGTCTCCATGAATGGTGTATTTCTTTCCATTTACTGATTTATTATATATGTATATTCTGAATATATATATATATAAATCATGTTTTATATTCTGGAATTAAGTAATCATGATCTAAGTAATCATATGAATAATTACAAGTTAAAAACACGAACGACAAATGAGACGATTTTACCCAAAACGCTACTTTAACATGAATTTACAAAAGAACGGGTAATATAAAGTCATAAGTGGACCATATATGATATAATAACAATGAATATGATTCTGGAATAACTCAATAACATGATTTAAATCATTATACAGGAGGTTCGGACACTTACAAAGCAAGTCGGACCTAAGGTAAGAGAAATATCACAATCTCATTTTTATCCGAGATTGTTTATACTTTGGTATTTACTGGGGTGTATTTTATCATCCAAATACATGTTTTCTCAATATGTAATATTATTTCCATCCACCTAAAATTGTTTAAATCCAATTTTACCCTTCGATGAGTTTTTAGTAAAGGATATGAAAGGAATCTTTTGTCATTTTTCATACGAGGTACTTTTTGACTTTTCTGACAAAAGTACAAAGAATGTTTTTTTAACTTATATGGAATGAATGGATTTTTAAAACATTATTTCCAAGAAGAATCCTTTACAAGTTTTCAAGTTTATTTTTAATCAAATTCTTTTAGTTTATAATTGTACGACATGTTAAGAAAGGAAAAGTGTTTTTGAAGTAGAAAGGATATTTTCCTCAAGAATGGAGTTCAAATGTTTTATCAAAATTATTTTCCATCTAAGATACTATAGGGTTCTATTTTTTATCCCTCTTATTACATTGATTTGATTATGTTTTGAGGGAATTATTTTTATGAAGTCATTTACCTTATATGATTTGTTTTATGATGTCATGATGTTTCAAGAATCCCATTTTTGTTACATGTGTTATGCGATGATGAATGATTTATGATTATGTGGCACACATAAGAAAGGATTCATTATAAGATGAGTGGGACCTATATATCCCTCAAATTCATTGGGTAAAGATTTTATATCTCATGAGATAGACATTGTTGTACCTCTCGAACCCCTCAAGGTTTTATTTTCATGATCACAATCACCCTCATATTTATCTAATACTTTTTCAAGTGTTTTTGGATGATAGGAATCATTTCAGGTGGCCACGGAATTGGGCCAAGAAGGCCAAGAAGGCAAAAAGCCAATCTGGACTGAAATTCAATCCACCGGCCAACCGGTGGCTTCACCACCGGTCGACCGATGGACCCTGGGGAGAAGACAGAGCCACTGCCTCACCACCGGTCAGCCGGTGGCTTGACCACCGGCCAGCCGGTGGCACCTGCACTCAAAGGGGAGCCACTGCCTCACCACCGGTCAGCCGGTGGCCTCAGCACCGGCCAGCCGGTGGAACCCTCTCCCAACAGTGCCAGCTACTGTCTTGCCACCGGCCAGCTGGTGGCTCTGGCACCGGTCAGCCGGTGGCCCCTGGACAGGAATCCTATGCCTTTTTGCAAACACCGGCCAGCCGGTGGAGCTGTACCGGCCAGCCGGTGGGCCCAGTCAAACTAGCCGTTGCAGTTTGACCAGGCTGGCCCACTTGGCTCCCAACGGCTCTTTTAGCCTCTCCAACGGCTCCGAAGCCTCCCCAAGGGTTCCATGACTATAAATAAAGGCCAAGGAAGCCCCGGACACCAACCGGAACTATACGGAAGCCCACAGACACCTTGTTGATCATTTGGCGTACCTCCGGTGCATTCCTCCAAGGGAACCCCAAGTGCTCCATCCAATTCCACATCCAAGGAGCTCCTTCAAAGAAGCTTGGAAGCGGCCTTCAACATCTCCAATCAATCAAAGGCGCCCAAGACTTCCTCAAATACGGTTTTTCATTGTTTTATTTATTTTGAGCTTAAATTTGGGTTTGTGCCTACAAACCACAAACTTTTCTCATCCCCTCTTTCTTTTGGGTTTCACATCACCACTAAGGTGTGAAGAGGTTGTCAAGCTTTCCTTTAAATAGCTAGAGTCATAGGTGAGCTATCCTTCACCTGTAAGAAGGATAGTGGGTTCTTGCTCAACCATTAAAAGCAAGTGGGTTCTTGCTTAACCACCAAAAGCAAGCTGTAATAGGTCCTAGTGCTACCTCAAAGCCTAGTGGGTTTCTTGCTAAAACCATTGAAAAGCAAGCGGTAGGAATTTCTCAACGGTTGAGTTGGGAGCGGAGACGTAGGCCGGGTTTTGGCCGAACTCCGTTATCAATTTCTTGTGTGATTGCCTCTTTACTTTCCGCTGCACTTTACTTTGATTTTTAATTTGTTAATCAATTTTTTAAAAGGCAATTCACCCCCCCTCTTGCCATCTTTTCCTCGTTTATTCCGACCCATCAATTGGTATCAGAGGGCGTATTTGAATAATTCCTTAACCGGTTTCAAATTAAAGATCCTTTTTTTTATGGCTTCTACCGCTTCTTCCTCTCAATCCCCCGAAGGCTTTTCTTTGGATCGTGCTCCATTCTTTGATGGAACCGATTATCCTTTTTGGAAAACCCGCATGTCAACTTTTCTCAAAAGCATTAGCTATCCTTTTTTTAGAATTGTTATGCATGGTTTTACGCTCTCTTCTCCCGATGAGTCTAAATGGACCCCCGCTGACATTGCAAATTTCGAGCTTGATAGCAAAGCCATGAATGCTCTACATTGTGGGCTAGACCGAAATGTTTTTGATTGTATTTCTTCTTGCACATCTTCTCATGATATTTGGAAATATTTAGAGCTAACCCATGAAGGTACTAGCATGGCTCAAAAGCAAGAACCCGCTCAAAAGAAAGAACCCGATGTAAAATCCGTGCCCAATTGCCCACTCCACAAGAAAAGGGCCAAGAAAAAGGAAAAGAAGAAGGCTTCAAAGGCAACATGGAGTGATAGCTCCACCTCTTCATTTTCCTCCTTCTCCTCGAGCGACCAAGGTAAAAAATGCCTAATGGCAAATCATGAGGTATCATCTTCCGACTCTTCTTCCTCGTCTTCTAGTTCTTCAAATTCTTTCAATCACTTGTCATATGAAGAACTCTCACATGCTAGAGACCAATTAGAAAAATGTTTTCATGAGCTTTCTTCAAAATTTGTCGCTTTGAAAAAGAATTTCAAAAAACTTTCCTCCGAAAAAGAACAACTTCTCAAAGAGAAGGAGGAACTCTCCCTAAAAATCCAAAATTTCCCCAATGTTGATTCTCTGGAATCAACCATCAAGGACCTTAGAGAAACCCTAGCTAAGTTCACCCAAGGGGAACAAAATTTAAACAATTTGCTTGGTTCCCAACGTATATCTAGAACCACCCAAGGGCTAGGATATACCAATATAGCTTCCTCCTCCCATGCACCCACTGTTTTTGTAAGGGGGAGCTCCGGTTTTAAATTTTGTAACTATTGTAAAAAACCCGGGCACCTTATTTATGAATGTAATTGTAAAAACGCCCGGTACGGCCAACCAAAGTCTATTTTCTTTTCGGACGAATTCTATAGGAGAAGACCCGCTATGAGACAAGTATGGATTGAAAAATACCTTCTAGCGAGTCTCTCCGGGCCTAAGATAGTTTCCTCTCCCCGGTGATTTATTGTTTTTATTTAGGGGGAGCTAAGATCTTTTAAGCTTTTTTGTGTATTCAAAATTTTTCATTTCAAACTCAATTTCAAAATTTTCGATTCCAACTTTCATTTTCAACATTTGGTATCCAAAATTCAAATTTCAAATTTCAATTGGTTTTTGATTCAAAACTTTCAATTCAAACTGTTATTCAATTTTTGATTCAAAACTTTCATTTCAAAAATTTCAATTGATTTAAAATCTCTTTTTGTTTTTCAAAGTTCTCCCTCAATCAAGTTTTATGCCCCATTCTATTTTGATAATCACAAAGGGGGAGAAATTTCTTGATTGATTGGGGGAGAATCCTCTTCATCATGCTTAGCATTTCCTTTCAATTTCAGTATTTTACATTGTTTGTTTCGGTGATTGTGATCATCAAAATAGGGGGAGATTGTTGTACCTCTCGAACCCCTCAAGGTTTTATTTTCATGATCACAATCACCCTCATATTTATCTAATACTTTTTCAAGTGTTTTTGGATGATAGGAATCATTTCAGGTGGCCACGGAATTGGGCCAAGAAGGCCAAGAAGGCAAAAAGCCAATCTGGACTGAAATTCAGTCCACCGGCCAACCGGTGGCTTCACCACCGGTCGACCGATGGACCCTGGGCAGAAGAAAGAGCCACTGCCTCACCACCGGTCAGCCGGTGGCTTGACCACCGGCCAGCCGGTGGCACCTGCACTCAAAGGGGAGCCACTGCCTCACCACCGATCAGCCGGTGGCCTCAGCACCGGCCAGCCGGTGGAACCCTCTCCCAACAGTGCCAGCTACTGTCTTGCCACCGGCCAGCCGGTGGCTCTGGCACCGGTCAGCCGGTGGCCCCTGGACAGAAATCCTATGCCTTTTTGCAAACACCGGCCAGCCGGTGGAGCTGTACCGGCCAGCCGGTGGGCCTAGTCAAACTAGCCGTTGCAGTTTGACCAGGCTGGCCCACTTGGCTCCCAACGGCTCTTTTAGCCTCTCCAACGGCTCCGAAGCCTCCCCAAGGGTTCCATGCCTATAAATAAAGGCCAAGGAAGCCCCGGACACCAACCGGAACTATACGGAAGCCCACGGACACCTTGTTGATCATTTGGCGTACCTCCGGTGCATTCCTCCAAGGGAACCCCAAGTGCTCCATCCAATTCCACATCCAAGGAGCTCCTTCAAAGAAGCTTGGAAGCGGCCTTCAACATCTCCAATCAATCAAAGGCGCCCAAGACTTCCTCAAATACGGTTTTTCATTGTTTTATTTATTTTGAGCTTAAATTTGGGTTTGTGCCTACAAACCCCAAACTTTTCTCATCCCCTCTTTCTTTTGGGTTTCACATCACCACTAAGGTGTGAAGAGGTTGTCAAGATTTCCTTTAAATAGCTTGAGTCATAGGTGAGCTATCCTTCACCTGTAAGAAGGATAGTGGGTTCTTGCTCAACCATTAAAAGCAAGTGGGTTCTTGCTTAACCACCAAAAGCAAGCTGTAATAGGTCCTAGTGCTACCTCAAAGCCTAGTGGGTTTCTTGCTAAAACCATTGAAAAGCAAGTGGTAGGAATCTCTCAACGGTTGAGTTGGGAGAGGAGACGTAGGCCGGGTTTTGGCCGAACTCCGTTATCAATTTCTTGTGTGATTGCCTCTTTACTTTCCGCTGCACTTTACTTTGATTTTTAATTTGTTAATCAATTTTTTAAAAGGCAATTCACCCCCCCTCTTGCCATCTTTTCCTCGTTTATTCCGACCCATCAGACATGGCTGAAATGGTAGGTTATACCGGTTCAGTGAAACAGGACTGAAACGAGGGTGACTCGGTTCAGAAAGGGACTTTGTCCACTAAGATAGTCTTGGCAATGAGTTTTGACTAACAAGAAATGATTCTCTATGATTATGTGTGTATGACACAAAGTTTCATGTTTTAAGTTATGATTATTGGGATTTCATTTCACTACTATGATTTATCCCATCTTATGAAATTATGCTCTCTTTTGCAGGTTAAGATTTCCAAAAGTTATGTTCTTATGAATATGATGTGATTGATTTTTCTTTTGTTTACCCTTATTGAGCATTTGAGCTCACCCTTTTATGTTTTCTTTTCCCTAGGATATAAAGAAAGGTTTTAGGTATAAAAAAAGGGAAGATCTTTATGGGAGATATTGAAGATCTTCCACCATGATTAGAAGATTACGTTCTGAGTTTCCAAAGACACTAAACTATTATGATCCTTGTGTATGTGTTTTTTTGTTATGTACTAAGTATTCTGCAAAAGTAATGTAATGTCCATGTATGTCAGGATTCGGGTCTCTATAGTTGGTATCAGAGGCAAAGGAGGTAGGAATGTATCCGATCCTTGGGAACTCTCACATGTGAGCGTTGGACGAAGCATGGCTCTCCGCCCAAGGGCTTCATGTGGAAATGGCTGCCACTGGGGATGGTGGTGTGTCCCGCCCAGGGGGTGTAGCCGCACATGGAGTGCCCTGATAGGTATCAACTATAGTCCACTGAAAGTAATTCCAGACCGTTACAGTTGGTATCAGAGGAAAGGTTTAGTCAACCTTTGGAAACTAGGATGCGAGAACTTTAGTGAGATCCCTAGGGATATTTCTAAGGTATGTCTAGGGATGTCTATAAGGTTAAGTATACGTATAGGTTATAGTCATAGAATTGCGCTAACGATATTATAATTTATCCTAAGATGTTAGATATTGAGGGTACTCCCCCTTTATTATGTTGTTTTCCCTAGCATGATTTTTGCCTCTCACAAGATTATTTTTGTGTTTTAGTTAATGGAGGGAACCATAAGGAATTCGGTTAACATTGAATCCAATGGACAAATTGGTGACTATGAGAAAAAAAATTGTGTAATTCCTAGAGAGAAAGATCTTGTGATTATGCCAAATCAGTCATCGCGATATATGATTAACAAGGTGAAATTTAGTGGTATGCCTAATCCATCAAAGAAGAGGAAGATAAACTATTATGCATGTTCGCATGTTGAGGAGCATAAAGAAAGGAAGATTGATATTTCTAAAGAAGGGAAGAAGAACCTTGAGGAATACCTCAAATGGAGGGACCGATGTTATCTGTGTGGAGAAAAGGGTCATAGAGTGACAGACTGTTATGGAGTTCAATGTCTTATTTGTGGAGAACATGGGCATTACCCAACTCAATGCCCTGACCTAAAAAGTTACTTCTAAATCAAGGAAGGACTTCTTCCACGACAATCATTGAAGTGGATGGACTGAAGTGTTTATGTATTGGTATTCAGGAATAATGTTGTTGAGGTACTTTTATGGTGTATTGAAATATTTATGTATTGGTCTATTGTGGTCTTCAATAATTTTAAGGTATCGGTAACCATGAAAAGTGATTAAAATATTTTGGAAAGTAGATAATATGCCCATAATGAAGGGATAAGGAGAAAATGAAATGTTTGACAGTATTCATGAGCTCATGATTGATATAAGGACTAAGTGATATCATGGTTTGAGTATATAGAATTTTGAGGAGTTTGGTATGTGAAAAGTGTTAACTTTTAACTGTATTCATGTTTTCACTAAGGTTCAATGGGTATTCAAGAGAATACATGATTAAGGACTTTGAATGTTTGTAATGTGACCAACAAAACATATCTTATGATATATGGGGATCAACGATGGTATTAAATCTCTAGTAATCGTTTTCACTATGTTATGAGAGTGGACTGCAGTATTATGGATAAGTCTAAAGATTGGAATGGATTATGTTGTACATAAGTTATTATTATTGATGGGATGTTATAGTAATATAGTTTTAGAAAAAGGACAACCTGCAGGACGGGTGACAACCCATCGCGTCGGACAAGGCTGTGGGAATCGAATGCACAACCGAAGTGCGACTGGCCTTTATCGCCTACCACTGGCTTACAGGAAGTCCCTGTTTAGTAGAAACTAGTTTTATTATATTAAGCAGTATGATATATGAAGTATAAGTCCATTTTAGGAACCATATATGATTAATCTCACAATAGATCGACTTATGTATATAATTTTTGCTAACATTTTGTTTGAGACAGATGGAATGATCCGTCATTCTATCACATGATCTGCTAACACTTCACGAATAACAAATTCAACTTTATTTATTTAAGAGATGAAGTAGAAATTGTTCAAGGCACGAACAACAGTGAGATTGTACCAAAATAAAGTAAGTATTTATTCTAATTCAAATTTTCAACTTTAGGGAAATGATCTTGAAAACCAAAAATGTTGTCCTAGTGCCCTTATATCCGATGAATCAGATGGTACCCTAGATCGTCACAAATTTATGGCTTTGTGATTGCTGGATTTTCCATAGCCATGTTCTCTACCACTCTCCATCAGAACATGATGGTTAGATTTCTCTTCCATATACATATTTTAACCTATGTGGAAACCCAGTGATTAGTTTATTTGGGTAACCATTACGTTTCATACTTTAGTTTTTAAAGATTGGTTTTGGTATTCCTTTTTACGATGTGGGTTTCTATTAAAGAAACTTTTGAGTAGTAAACCATTTATAACCCCGACGAATTTCGAGGGCGAAATTCATTTTAAGGGGGGTAGAATGTAACACCCTGAGATTTTATGAAAAATATTCTTTTTAATTTCATTAATGTCTTGTGTTGTACGCTACACCAAAAAGAGATTTCACAACATGCATCCTTGACTTGCCTTTCATTACACGCAATCACGACCTTCCTTGATAGCATGTGTAGTACGCAATACCGAGTTTCACTAAACAACGATATGCTATTAAAATATTATTAAAACTAGCCGTTATGAATAGTAATAACCACTTTTTGAAATTTTGTAAATTTTATTTTTCAAAATGGACTTCATTTTTGGATTCGGAATATCGAAATTAGCTTAGGGTGAAATTTTGGTGATTTTCGGATAACTTTCATATTTTGGTGAATAGTGAAAATTACTAAATTTTAATTAAAAACAACTTTTTTTAATCGAAATAATTAATAGTGATAAATTATTAATTTGAGTGGTTTTAAAGTATATTTAGAATATATTTTTACAATTCAATACAATGTTGGTCATTGGATGTAATTTCACATTTACACCAGACATAAATAAGTGTTAATCTTTTTATAGTTATTATCTCTTAAAAACACGCTATTTGTTGTGACAACGGAAATTAATTATAAAATTAATTAATGAAACTTATATTTTGGGAATTTTGTAAAATAGAAATCATTTTTGGATTCGGAATATCAAAATTAGCCTAGGGTGAAATTTTGGTATTTTTCTGAAAACTTTCAATTTTTGATGAATAGTGAAACCACTAAGTGGTAGGTTAAAAACTGAATTTTGCATAAAACTTAATTTTACCGCTTCTGTGAATGGAATTTCAAAAATCCGAGAGACACAGTTAATATCAGGGACTAAAATGTGGTTCAATGAGATGAAAATAATTTTTGGTGAATAGTAACTTTTTACTTTTTTTTACCGCGGTTAATAGTAAATAGGGTAACTAAGGGTAAATATGATATTACTATTACCTTAACACATGTCCTAATTCTATTGGATAAGTGTAATTATACCATAAACAACCTTATGAATATAATATGACCATTTAGGTCCACTTGGATTAGATTATGACATTTAATATTATTTTATTTAATGAATAGTTAAAATAGTTAAAATCAAAGTTTAATAACTAAAACATTTTTAATATAAGGTTATACATAATATAATTTCGACTATAAATATTCATTAGAAAGATAAAATGATTTCCTACATAATGGTATTTTATTTGTAATTTTTATACTTTAAATAATTTAATTTATTTATGACACAACGATGATGCAGTAATTACCTTTTTAAGAAAATATTAACATAATTGATGTTATAAATGCCCAAATAAATGTAATTTGAGACTTTTTATGACTTAAACTAATTTTATAGGTTAATATGACACGTTATTGTTGATTTAAGTAACTTGGTTCGAACTTATCATTCTGTTAGAAATTTCATAAAAATCATGTACCAAATAGTGTCAAAATTGACATAAATTAGTTTTTAAAACAAATATTATATTATTAATTGTTATTTAATTCCTAAAAATCTAAGGTTCGGCCAAATGACTTATATAAGGATATATATTAATAATAAACAACTTGGGGTTCGTTTGGATTCATATAGTAAGTTTATTAACTATATAGTGTAAGAAAACAAAAAGACACGGTAAAAGTTAAATTATTTAACTTAGAGTTAAATCTAATTGATAAGGTTAAAATAATAACCTAAACTTGTCTAAATCCTATTGGATGAGAGGATTTCGACCCATCCCCACTTTTCCTTCGAAATAAGACCCTTTGGAACCATTATAAACCGATTTTGACTTTAATATAAAATAATATTTTGAGATTTTCCTAAGATGCCCCTCTCCTCCCCCTCCTCCTCACACCAATTTGAGCACTCAAGCTCGGCCAAACCCTGACAAAATCCCTTATCCACTTCCCTAGAATAATCCTAGAGGTCCTGGTCTTCTTCAAAGACCAATCTTCGTACCCTAAGTGGAGGATTCAAAGAGGCGTTTCAAAGAAGAGGTAATATCCATTACCGATCTTTTCAATTTATTTCTTCTTCAACTTCTTATTATTTAGTTGTTTCATGATAAAGTAATAAAATCAGTATTACTTACATACTGATATGTTATTTTAAATATGAAACAACCCTAATTCATCTTCTATCCATCCTACGGAAAAATAAAATCATCGCGCGTGCGTACGTACGGAATACTGTCTCCACGCCGTGGTGTAATCTATTTTCCGTCACCACCTTAATTGGATGGGTATAATGGTGTAATGAGTAACTATATATTATTATTATAAAGTTATATTGATACTGAAATATTATACATACACTTCAACACAATTCCACGACCATGGGAACGATATCATTGCTCGTGCGTACGTACGGACTACCGTCTCCACGATGTGATGAGATTCATTCTCAATGATTAACCATTCATGAATGATTATAAAGTATATATAATAAGTAATAATGAAATATATGACCTAATAATGATACTGGAATTATTTATATTTGTATGTATGTCATCTACTTAATTCCATTCAATTCAATATGGAAACGAAAACAGCGTTCATGCGTACGTACGGACTACCGTCTCCATGAACGGTGTATTTCTTTCCATTTACTGATTTATTATATATGTATATTCTTAATATATATATATATATATAAATTATGTTTTATATTCTGGAATTAAGTAATCATGATCTAAGTAATCATATGAATAATTACAAGTTAAAAACACGAACGACAAATGAGACGATTTTACCCAAAACGCCACTTTAACATGAATTTACAAAAGAACGGGTAATATAAAGTCATAAGTGGACCATATATGATATAATAACAATGAATATGATTCTGTAATAACTCAATAACATGATTTAAATCATTATACAGGAGGTTCGGACACTTACAAAGCAAGTCGGACCTAAGGTAAGGGAAATATCACAATCTCATTTTTATCCGTGATTGTTTATACTTTGGTATTTACTGGGGTGTATTTTATCATCCAAATCCATGTTTTCTCAATATGTAATATTATTTACATCCACCTACAATTTTTTAAATCCAATTTTACCCTTCGATGAGTTTTTAGTAAAGGATATGAAAGGAATATTTTGTCATTTTTCGTACGTGGTACTTTTTGACTTTTCCGACAAAAGTACAAAGAATGTTTTTTTAACTTATATGGCATGAATGGATTTTTAAAACATTATTTCCAAGAAGAATCCTTTACAAGTTTTCAAGTTTATTTTTAATCAAATTCTTTTAGTTTATAATTGTACGACATGTTAAGAAAGGAAAAGTGTTTTTGAAGTAGAAAGGATATTTTCCTCAAGAATGGAGTTCAAATGTTTTATCAAAATTATTTTCCATCTAAGATAATATAGGGTTCTGTTTTTTATCCCTATTATTACATTGATTTGATTATGTTTTGATGGAATTATTTTTATGAAGTCATTTACCTTATATGATTTGTTTTATGATGTTATGATGTTTCAAGAATCCCATTTTTGTTACATGTGTTATGCGATGATGAATGATTTATGATTATGTGGCACACATAAGAAAGGATTAATTATAAGATGGGTGGGACCTATATATCCCTCCAATGCATTGGGTAAAGATTTTATATCTCATGAGATAGACATGGCTGGAATGGTAGGTTATACCGGTTCAGTGAAACAGGACTGAAACGAGGGTGACTCGGTTCAGAAAGGGACTTTGTCCACTAAGATAGTCTTGGAAATGAGTCTTGACTAACAAGAAATGATTATCTATGATTATGTGTGTATGCCACAAAGTTTCATGTTTTAAGTTATGATTATTGGGATTTCATTTCACTACTATGATTTATCCCATGTTATGAAATTATGCTCTCTTTTGCAGGTTAAGATTTCCAAAAGTTATGTTCTTATGAATATGATGTGATTGATTTTTCTTTTGTTTACCCTTACTGAGCATTTGAGCTCACCCTTTTATGTTTTCTTTTCCCCAGGATATAAAGAAAGGTTTTAGGTATAAAAAAAAGGGAAGATCTTTATGGGAGATATTGAAGATCTTTCACCACGATTAGAAGATTACGTTCCGAGTTTCGAAAGACACTAAACTATTACGATCCTTGTGTGTGTGTTTTTTTGTTATGTACTAAGTATTCCGCAAAAGTAATGTAATGTCCATGTACGTCAGGATTCGGGTCTCTACAATCATGGCTCTGTGATCACCTTGTTTGGATTCTTATATTGAATTTTGAATTCATTTTTTAAACAAGATATCTATTTTAAAAAGGGAAGTCATGATTTGTTTTGAAAATGGATTTTCTAAAAAATATGTGTTGGTTCTTTAAATGATAAAAACCTATTTTATAAATTTATTTCAAACTATTGTTTTTGTATTATCTCAGGAAAGGTAATGTATGGATTATGTGGTTCTTACCTACTAAGTTGTTTTATGCTCACACCCTACTTGTGACACTCAGCATCTGTAGACCCAAGTTATTTTTAGGTTTGGGTTTCCTGTTTAGGTTTCCTTTAAAGTAGGTTGGTTTTATAGTTAGTGGTAACCCAAAGGTCACGAGGATATCTGGTTGGGTTCTGATTTATTCTATCTCTATTTTTAGTTTCTATTTTGTTCAGTTGACACTATATGTGGATCATATTTATGTATTCTTTATGTTCTATGATTATGGATCCTCATGGTTTTGTTGTGTGCTCTATTTGGTTTATATATATCCACATTTTTATATCTCACATCATATTATCACACCATGACTCTTATATATCCTTAAGAGGGTGTTCCTCATCATACGTGAGATATAAAACTATATGATCCATCTTCTTTAGGCCTTAGACTCTAATACCTACTCAAATAGACTTAGAAAACCTAAATAGGCTATATAAATCTCATACCAAACCCGATCCTCTCATAAACACAACTACTCCATAGAGACATAAAATCTGGATGATCACAAAATCACAAACATTCAATAGAACCCTCACTCTATCTCTTGGTGGATCAAAAACACCCTATTTATTTACCTTGGTTGCTCTTGATTTCTATCCCTTTCACTGGAACACATATACTCATGAATGAATGCACAATCATGCATAAATTGGAACATGGTTTTGTATTATAGGGTCCACCTACGTCAAAAAATGGAGTAACCCCCTCACCAAGATCAACTCATCCTCAACCAAGACTATACATGGCTTATCTAATCTTGTACCAATGATTGAGACCCAATCTCAAGGCACAATTCCCAAATAATTAATTATAGAAACTTATAATTAATTATTCACCTTAATATAATTAGGAATAATCTTTTAGGGAAACACAACACCACCTAAACCACACAAAACATGGTGCGTTCATCATACGAGGATAACCTCTATCCAATACAATTAAAATCTACATCATCTGAATTGATTTGAAGATGATATAGTGAAATCATCACACAAATCCTAGTTAAAATCATCCCAAATCATAGGAAAATAAAGGATAATAGTAATGGAGGAAGTATGATGGAATAACTCACTAATGTACTATAAAAAACTCCCAAGAACCACCCTTCATTAGGGGGGATCAGAGAGAGGAAAAGATTGGATGAATCCCAAGAACCACCCAAGATTTTCTATTAATGAGCACGCCCCCACCATTTTTGAAGTATCTAGTTTTTTATCTAAATTATACTCATATTACTTATCCCCTAACCTATATACCCATCCTATGGATTTCAAATAGGATGAATATAAATAAAGAATGGATGAATGCCAATCAGTTGACAAAAGAGTATGAAGAAGGCGTGAAAGAGTTTATCAAGTTTGCAAAAGATCATGCATGTGAACCTTCTCAAATCCTTTGTCCATGTTTACGCTGTTTTTATTCAAAACAAATTAGTCTAGAGGAGTTGGAAGAACACTTGATCTGTCATGGAATAGATTAGAGTTATACATGTTGGAATAAAAACGAGGAAACAACGAATGTAGGTAGTGGCTGGGATGACACTGCGTTTTATGGATCATCTGATATGATTACAAACATGAATAATGAAGATCACCGTATGGAGGATGTGATTACATATGTGAATGATGATAAAGATAGTATTGAGTAAATGACAAGGACCATCGAAGATGAACTTCGTGATTGCCCAAAATTGTTTGAGAAGTTAAAAAGTTGTGCAAAGACACCATTGTATACTGGTTGCACTAAATATATAGCATTTTCAGTCATACTGAAGCTATATAATTTGAAAGCAGACAATGGGTGGAGTGATGCTAGTTTTACTAAACTACTTGCTCTCATGAATGACATGCTCCCAGAAGACAATGAGCTCCCGAGCCAAACATACGATGCCAAACGAATGCTATGCTCAATGGGTATGATCTATGAAATAATACACACCTACCTGAATGACTGTATACTATTTTTCAAGGATCACAAATCACTTAAAGAATTCCCAAACTGTGGTGCCTCTTGATACAAGAAAGATGAATCCAGTCCTACTAAAGTTGTATGGTACTTTCCAATCATTCCAAGGTTTAGGCGCCTATATGGAGGTGAGGAGACTACAGAACAATTAACATAGCATGCAGATACAAGAATTAAAGATGGGATACTACGTCACCCAGCAGAATCTCCTTAGTCGAATAAAATTGATCATTAGTATCTTGAATTTGGAAATGAGTCAAGAAACCTTTGTCTTACGTTATCTACAGATGGAGTGAATCCTTTTGGTTTTCAAAGAAACAGTCACAGTATATGGCCGGTTATGTTGATAAATTATAACTTACCACCATGGTTATGCATGAAACGAAAATACATCATGTTATCTATGCTTATATCAGGATCAAAATAACAGGGTAATGATATTGATGTTTATTTAGCTCTATTGATCGAAGATTTGAAATTATTGTGGGATTCAGGTGTTACATTGTATGATGCTTACAGAAAGGAAGATTTCACTTTGAGAGCCATGTTTTACGGGACGATAAATGACTTCCCTACTTATGGAAATTTTTCAGGATATAGCATTAAAGTAACTCAAGGGTGTCCCGTTTGCGAACAAGGTACACAATCAATTAGGTTGAAACATTCATCGAAAACCGTGTTTCTAGGACATCGCAGATTTCTACCGCGACGACATAAGTACCGTTCTTGGACGACATCATTCGATGAAAGTTCAGAAGAATGTACAACAGCATCTCCACTAATAGGTGATCAATTGTTTGAGAAAGTTAAAAATGTGGACACTAATTTTGGTAAACCGGCTTCAAAAAACCTTACGAAAATCGGTTTGAAAAAGAGATCAATTTTTTTTGAATTACAATACTGGAATTGTCTACATGTCAGACATTTTCTTGATGTTATGCATTTAGAAAAAAATGTATTTGATAGTGTCATCGACACGTTTCTAAATACATCTGAAAAAAAAGATGGAATTAAGGCTAGGTTGGACATGGTTGAGATGGGAATACGAGAAGAGTTGGCACCAGTGAAGGGTGAAAAACGAACATTTCTTCCTCCTACTACTTACAATCTTTCCAGGAAGGAGATATATCAGTTTTGAAACTTCTTGAATGACGTAAAGGTTCCAAAGGGGTATTCGTCAAATATCAGTAACCATGTGTCAATGAGCGACTTGAAGTTAAAAGGTCTGAAATCACATTACTGTCATGTTTTGATGCAAGATCTCATTCCAATTGCTTTACGTTGCATTTTTTCCAAGAATGTGTGCCATACATTAACAAAACTGTGTTTCTTCTTCAAAGCTATATGCAACAAAGTTATAGACCCGGCGAAATTTCCAACTATGGAAAGAGAAATTTCCGTCATATTATGTGAATTAGAAATATTCTTCCTGCCTTCATTTTTTGATATGATGGTTCATTTGATGGTCCACTTGGTGAGATAGATTCGACTATGTGGTCCTGTACATTATAGATGGGTGTACCCCATTGAATGGTATATGAAGATTTTGAATGGGTATGTCAAAAATCAAAGTCGGCCAGAGGGTTGTATTGCAGAGCGATATATTGTTGAGGAAGTCGTTGAATTCTGTACCAAATACTTGTCTGGTGTGGAAAGCATTGGCCTACCAAAATCTTGTCACACTGGGCGGCTTGAGGGTGAAGGAATTTCTGGAAGATAGTTTGTCACAATCAATATTACAGATCGGGAGCAGGCCCACCTTTATGTTTTGCATAACAGTTTCGACGTTGACCCATATGTTGAAATCCACAAAGAAATTATTAGGCATTTGAATCCATTTAGGTCTGAAAAATGGATATCAGATACACATAATCGACAGTTTATAGGATGGTTTCGAGATCATATTTTTAAGAAGTCAGATGAAAATCCAGAGTCATTTTCAGAATGACTTTGATGGCTAGCCGGAGGAACAAGTGTGTATGCATTATCTTACAATGCTTATGTAGTTAATGGTTATACATTTTATACTAATGAAAATGATGAAGATAGTACCATGAAGAATAGTGGGGTTACACTTATGGCTGAAGCGATGCATGTTTCCGGTGCTAAGGACAGAAATCCAATTTATGCGAATATGTCATACTTTGGCATTATCAAACAAATATGGGAGTTGGATTATACGGAATTTCAAGTTCCAATATTTCAATGCAAGTGGGTTGATAACAGGAGTGCTGTTAAAATAGATGATTTGGGATTCGTGAAAGTTGATTTTAGTAAGGAAGGGAAGAAAGACGAACCATTTATAATGGAATCACAGGCAGTGCAAGTATTTTATGTTTCAGATCCCAAAAACTGAAACTGGTCAATCATTCTGTTATCGACCAAAACAGCTGAAGGGTCAGATGAAAATTCAACGGAAGATGACCCTTTCATTGGGACTTTGCAATCATTTCACAGTGGTCCCAATGTAGAAGACGTTTTGTATGTCAAAGGAGACCACAATGAAGGGATATGGATAGTTGATAGAGGGGTCAAATCCCTTCAGCCTTTAAAAAAAAGAGTTAAATAATCAAGTTATTTTTTTATTGTAATATAGATTATGTTACATTATGTTATTATCTGTTCACTACTGCTTTTATGTGATCTAAATTAAATGTTAAACCAGTTTTGCAGATAATGACTTCTGTATCTGCTGATGCACCCAATCCCGAGACACAACAGGTCTCTCAACCTGTTGCAGCTGGTCCCACTGCTGAGGTACAATAGGTCTCTCAATCTATTGCAGCTGGTCCCACTACTGAGGTACAACAGGTTTCTCAACCTGTTGCTTCTGGTCCCAGTGCCGATGCTATCACTTCAGAGAAACATAATGATGATGCATAAACCAAGGAAATGGTAGGCGATGAAACCCTGGCGACACAAAAAAACAGGTGCGTCGTAGTTTGACAGTTTTAACCAAAATCCTTAAGGCAAAAGAAAAAGGCATCAAATATGAGGTTGGATGGAATAAATGAGGCCAGCATGTAAACCCCAACAAAGCCATGTTTAGTAGCTACATTGGAATCGTCACTCAGAAACGTGTGCCGATTGATGTAGAGTCATGGCACCATGTTGTCAGCGGGCTGAAAACATTAATGTGGGAAGATATTAGGGTAACATTACAATATCATTTATTTAATTTATTAAAATAAAATAAAATAAAATACTCAAATATTGACTAACTCTTCATCATCTCTTACAGAGTGCATTTATAGTAGATGTTTCGCACAAAGAATATGTATTAAGACTGGCATGAAGGGTTCATAGAGGCTTTCACACCATTTTAACGAAACATCATCTGAAAGATGCTGAAGGGAAAATCAAGCCACACCCACCACCTCTTTATGCACACTTGATATCCCAAGGAGCATGGGATGCGTTTTGCAACCATCGTGCATAACAGACTTTTCAGGTACATTGTGTTTGGTTACACGTTGTTTAACGTTGCTTGTATTCATCACGTTGATTGACAGTTTTTTATTTATGAAACAGAAACTGAGTGATGAAAATAAATAACGGGCATCAAAACCAGCGTACCCCTACTGTAAAGCAAGGCTGGGGTACGCTTCAATTGAAAAACAATTGGTACGTATTTTAAAAGTACTGTAATACTTTTATGTGACATAAAACAACACTGTAACCATGTTTCTCTGTTTATATGCAGATTAATGAATCAAAATCCCAAGCCACTTCCATTCCATGCCATGTGCTATGGAAGGAGGCTCGTGTTAATAAAGAGGGAAAATTGGTAGATGAAAACACACAAAAAGTGTGGGAAACATGTGTAAGTATGACATAATATAAACTTGTTTTGATTTAAATCACTATTACATAACGATGATTACTTATTTTTCCATATTTTCTATTTGACATATTCATAGGAATCAACAACACCTGCACCAGATGCATACATACTTTCAGCGGCCTTGAAACAACCAGAAAAGTATGGCCGCGTCAGAGGTGTGGGTTTTGGGGTGACACCCCGGGAATATTTTCAGAAAAAAAACAAGAGGATGAACAAACTAAAGAATTGCAAGTAATGAGAGATATAGTAGCTACCCTTGACGAAAAATTCAAAATTCAGGGAGATATTCTTGAAACTTTGATGGAGGAGAGGCGAAGAGAACAAACAACTCAAGAACAACCCACACGAGAAGATCCCGCCCCACCCCCACCAGATTTGAGGCGGGCCATTCCCCTCAAAGACCTGACTTAACCGAGGTAATCAATGTTCTAATATTCATTTCTGTGAAATGTGAATCACATAGACACTAATACCTTTCTTGTAATGATATTCTACACGGTGAAAATGACTATGATTTATATCTGTCAACTCCCACCCATCGCCTTGTAGTGAGGGCTACGATGTTCAATATGCAGAATGACACGCTACACTCCAAACCACTTATAACTGATCATGTCAAAGTGTCAATTAACGTAGCTCATGATCCGAGTTCCAAGATACCCATGCCAAATGATGATGACGATATTCATACGGTGGAAAAATCTGTTGGAACATTCATTACATGGCCGTCGAATCTTGTAAAAAAACATGTCGACCAGGAGGTATTCATTTCCAATTAATTTTTCAAGTAGAACCTTTAACATTAAATTAGAAAATGGCTGAACTGATGAATGTTATTATAGAAGGAAAAAATTGAGGATCTAAAATGAAAGACCGGCTCAAAAGGATCAAACAACCGAGAAAAACGATCTACTGAGAGCGCGTTCACCCTGCCCGTTCTATATCCACATTTAATATCATTGCAAGCTCATGTGGATACAAAAATGATAGGCAGAAAGAGTCACACAATTGTTTGTGAAAAATATATATACAGATAGGAAACATTAGATTTAATTAGTGATGACGTTGTTGCTGAAATAATCACATACGACTGGCTAGTCGCCTCAGTTATAAATGTATACATGAGGTATGTTTTCATGATTTGATTTTACAGAAGCTGATATACTATGATAATTATGGATAAATACATTTCATATTTTTCACAAGCGTATATATGAAAAACAATTGAAGGGATTTTCCCATGAATACAAATTTGGACTCGTTAGTCCTCACACCATTTCTACATAACGAGAAGAAATAGATTCTGATTTTCAGGATGAATTAATGTCAAATCTCCTCAGAATGTTTCAAAGTAGAATTACAACTGACAGACTCTTTTTAATACCAATGTTACAGGGGTAAAACTCTAAATTTTAATCATATCAATTATATTTTCATTTCTATCAGTACTTATTCCTTTTTGTGTTTTTAGGGAACATCATATGCTCATTGTAGTCAATTTGGATACTCCAAAGATTTATTTTCTGGATTCACTGCATAGATATCCAACAAATCGACCACACATGATGGCAATTGTCAATTCGTAATACACTAGATCCAACAGTTTATAAATAAATATCTAGTTATATAATTTATATTATCTTTTAATGAGGATTCTATTATGATAGGGCGGTGTATGAATATCGTCTAAAGGCTGGAATGAATCCAGGGCCTAAGGAAGAAAATGTGCACACGATCTATAAATAGAGAAGTATCTAGGTATATATAATTATATTTCACTATCCAAATACATATCAAAACAAATTACTTATTTTTCTCGATGTTTCTGCAGTGTCCGAAACAAACAAACAACAAGGATTGCGGTTATTATGTTTGTAAATTTATGAAAGAGATCATATTTCATGAACAAAATAGCATCCCTGAAGAGGTATTTTTGAAAATAATTACTACTTCATTTAAAATAATTATTTATCCTTTGTGAATTTATATTTTTTCAGTACTACTATGACTATTGAAAAAACTCCTATTCAGAAGATGATATAAATGTGTTTAGAAATGAATGAGCATCGTACCTGATGGAAGAATATAAACAAATAGGACAATGAAGGTGAATTCCTAATAATTATGTTATATTTATATGTTCATTGATATCTCCCTTGTTTACACTTATTGAGAATCTATGATCACCCTTTCTTATGTTTCATATCCTTAGATTAGTGAATTCCTACTACTCAGTTTGAAATTGACATTAAATTTAGAAAACAACACAAGTGACATAAGGCAAACCAAGAAAACACGTTCGGATTGTTTTGATACTTTAGGAAAATGATCCATTAGTCATTTGTGATGTGTACGAATCAACCGCACCTCAATCTGATGCACGGTGTGACCGGCATGGCTAAAAGTGTCTGATATCATTTTGAAATTGACATTAACTTTAGAAAACAACACAAATGACATACGGAATACCGATCAAACGCGTTCGGATTGTTTTGATACTTTAGGAAAACTATCCAGGAGTCATTTTTGACGTGTAAAAATTGACCGCACCTCAATCTCATGCACGGTGTGACCGGTATGTCTAAAAGGGTCTAATATCAGTTTCAAATTGACATAAACTTTATAAAACAACACAAGTGACATACGGAATACCGATAAAATGCATTTGGATTGTTTTTATACTTTAGGAAAATGATCCATGAGTCATTTGTGACGTGTACGAATCAAACTCACCTCAATCCGACGCATGGTGTGACCAACATGGCTAAAAGTGTCTGATATCAGTTTCAAATTGAAATAAAATTTAGAAAACAACACAAGTGACATATGGAATACTGAGAAAACACGTTCTGATTATTTTGATACTTTAGGACAACAATCCATGAGTCATTTTTTACGTGTACAAATCGACCACACCTAAATATGACGCACGGTGTGACCGACATGACTAAAAGTGTCTGATATCAGTTTCAAATTGACATAAACTTTAGAAAACAACACAAGTGACATACGAAATACTGAGAAAACACATTCGGATTGTTTTGATACTTTAGGAAAATGATCCATGAGTCATTTTTGATGTATACGAATTGACCGCACCTTAATCCGACACACGGTGTGACCGGTATGGCTAAAAGTGTCTGATATCAGTTTGAAATTGACATAAACTTTAGAAAACAACACTACTGACATACGGAATACTGAGAAAACACGTTCATATTGTTTTTATACTTTAGGAAAATGATCCATGAGTCATTTGTGATGTGTAAGAATTGACTGCACTTCAATCCGACGCACGGTGTGACCGGTATGGCTAAAAGTGTCTGATATCAGTTTCAAATTGACATAAACTTTAGAAAACAACACAAGTGACATACGTCAAACTGAGAAAACATGTTTGGATTGTTTTGATACTTTAGGAAAACAATCTATGAGTCATTTTTGATGTGTACGAATCGATCGCACCTCAATCCAATGCACAGTGTGACCGGTATGGCTAAAAGTGTCTGATATCAGTTTCAAATTGACATAAACTTTAGAAAAAAACACAAGTGACATAAGGAAAACTGATAAAACACATTCTTATTGTTTTGATACTTTATAAAAATGATCCATTAGTCATATTTGGCGTGTACGAATCGACCGCACCTCAATCTGACGCACTGTGTGACCGGTATGACTAAAAGTTTCTGATATCAGTTTCAAATTGACATAAACTTTAGAAAACAACACAAGTGACATACGGAAAACTGAGAAAACGTGTTTGGTTTGTTTTGATAATTTAGGAAAACGATTCATGAGTCATTTTTGACGTGTGATAATCAACCGCACCTCAATCCGAGGCACGGTGTGACCGTTATGGCTAAAAGTGTCTGATATCAGTTTCAAATTGACATAAACTTTAGAAAACAACACAAGTGACATACAACAAACTAAGAAAACACATTCGGTTTGTTTTTATACTTTAGGAAAATGATCCATGAGTCATTTTTGACGTGTACAAATTGACTGAACCTCAATCCGACGCACGGTGTGACCGGTATGGCTAAAATTGTCTGATATTAGTTTCAAATTGACATAAACTTAGAAAACAACACTACTGACATACAAAATACCGAGAAAACACATTCGGATTATTTTTATACTTTAGAAAAACGATCCATGAGTCATTTGTGACGTGTAAGAATCGACCGCACCTCAATCCGACACACGGTGTGACTGGTATGGCTAAAAGTGTCTGATATCAGTTTCAAATTGACATAAACTTTAGAAAACAACACAAGTGACATATGAAATACTAAGAAAATGCATTCGGATTGTTTTGATACTTTAGGAAAATGATCCATGAGTCATTTTTGATGTGTAAGAATTGACCACACCTCAATCCGACGCACGGTGTGACCAGTATGGCTAAAAGTGTCTGATATCAGTTTGAAATTGACATAAACTTTAGAAAACAACACTACTGACATATAGAATACTGAGAAAACGTGTTCGGATTATTTTGATACTTTAGGAAAACGATCCATGAGTCATTTGTGACGTGTAAAAATTGACCTCACCTCAATCCAACGCACGGTGTGACCGGGATGGCTAAAAGTGTCTGATATCAGTTTCAAATTGACATAAACTTTAGAAAACAACACAAGTGACATACGGAAAACTGAGAAAACGTGTTCGGATTGTTTTGATACTTTAAGAAAACGACCCATGAGTCATTTGTGACGTGTAAGAATTGACCGCACCTCAATCCGACACACAATGTGACCATTATGGCTAAAAGTTTCTGATATTAGTTTCAAATTGACATAAACTTTAGAAAACAACACAAGTGACATACGACAAACCGAGCAAACACGTTCAGAATGTTTTGATACTTTAGGAAAATGATCCATTTGTCATTTGTGATGTGTATGAATCGACCGCACCTCAATACGATACACAGTGTGACTGGTAAAGCTTTTCATTAGATAAAGAATCAATATTTATTAAATGAGATAAATCATCCAAAAACATATTAATTTTACATTATTCCCTTTCATTGTTATCAAAATGAAAACATTTGAGTTTAAAATTTCATATTTTAGTTTCAAATTTCCATATTAATGTATTCTTTCATATTAATATTTTAATTTATTTCATTATTGTATTACTAACATAATATTTATTTTCTTATATAGGTGATTTTTTTCCTTGAGTTTGGATGCTTTGTTTGACAACAAATACCATGGACAACAATTTTTGAGAGCGGATCATGGATATCAAAGGATGAAACATGAATGTTTATAACTATTTTTGAATAATTGTAATTGTAACCATGTAAAACAATGTTTAAAATTTATATAGCAGTGTGTTTTTTTGTATTCATGATGTTAAGTAAATGTATATACCATTGTCTGTCAAAATATTGTGTGCAGGTGCTATTTTGTGCAGGTGTGCATGTGCTATTTTGTGCATGTATTCTGGTTTGTGCAGGTGTGCAGGTGTGCATGTTCTATTTTGCAGGTGCAGGGAAGGTGCCTTTATCAGCGCTTTTTTGAGCGCTGATAAAGGACACCTTTAACAGCGCTAAAAGAGCGCTGATAAAGGACCCCCTTTATCAGCCTTCCTAAAAGCGCTGATATAGGCCACCTTTATCAGTGCTAAAAAAAGCGCTGATAAAGGGGACCCCCCCTTTATCTACGCCGGCATTAACAATGCTTTTCTAGCACTGTTAATGTTGGGTTTTAGCCCTGATAAAAGGACAAGTTGTAGTAGTGAAGGAAACATTTAGGAAACATTTATAAGTTTTGAAATCTTTTGAGGAAATTATGGAAGGAGGATAAATAAGAGTGTTTGAGAAAACCACAGTTTTAGAAAATGGACATTCTATTATATTTACCATTTATATGCATGAACACATCTATATGAACACCCCGTGTTCATATGGACATGTACATAGCACCCTGGAAAATATATAAACATCCATATGAATGTAAAGGGAGTATAACTTCAAGTATAAGAGACATCATGTAAGCGCTAAACCATAAAGTGGCCAAAACCCAAGAAAAATACAATTCCACTAGTCTCCTATTTTTATCAATATTCCAATAAGTCCAAACATAACTTTAAAATACCAAAAACCATTTGGTATTCCATTTGGAATTTTATCAAACACCTAGAATATTTATACTTCATACACATATAGGTATAACTATGGAAAACCTTTGAAAAAACCATTTTAAACCAAAATCCCTACAAGGAAAGCCATAAAAATCAACACAACACACTAAAATAAAAAATAACATAATAAAAACCCATTTAGTAAGGCTAAAGAATCACATTTCATGAATCAGAAAGGAAATGGATGGAAACAACTACCTCAATGGTGTGTGAATGCGACAAAACTTAAGAACAAGGAAGAAAAAGTCCCAAGAGACCAACTGCACACCCTAAACCAAAATAAAACACAAGATAAAATCATTTATAAACCTATAGGGTTCAATCAATATAGAACACAACAAATAAATAAAGGAGAATCAAGAGAGAGCGATGGAGAAGAGAATAGAAATAAACCAAGACAAAAACTTAGAGAAACTAATATATAACCAATGGAGGAGAACTAAGGATGGGAGGAGGAGCCAAAGAGGAAGGTTTTGGGAGCCCACTTCATGTTCCAAAATAAATGAGGGAGGATATGGGTAAAATTGGGGTTAAAAATAAGAGGGTAAAAATTATAAAATTAGGATTTGGAGAATCTAGGAAAGCCGTATGATTAGGTTGCATGGTTTACCAAACCATGTACCAATCGTGTGCACCCTATTAAAAAGGAACTAGTGACTCACATGGTTTAGCCACATGGTTTGAAAATTGTGAACCAATAATGATGAATGCCTCTACCAAGTCTTCATACCCCTTTGCATTCTTGTTTCATGGTTTACTCTAATCGCATGCAAGCCATGTGCAAGATCACAGACACCCCAACAAGGTCACATGGTTACTCCTTTTTCTAGCATGGTTTGGTCCAAACCATGCATAGACCATGAAATAAAAACCATTAAAGAATAATTTGAACTAAAAACACCCTTTACATCTGCTAGCCACATGTTTTCTCTCCAAACCATGCATAGTTAGCATGCACGAAGCCAAAAATAGACCGAAGACATCCAAAACTCGAAAATTTCAACCAAAATTCAACCTAAACATAAAATGAAAGATTCAAAGACAAAAAATAAATATAATAAAGTGGAAAACATTTTTTATATGTGACAATTAACCCCACCATAAATACTTTCTTCCCCCAAAAAGCCACCAATCCCAAATAAGAACAAAACTAAAACTCTCAACCAAAATGAAAAACCTCTAGAAAGAAACTTCCAAAATAAGATAAACACAAAATGGAACAACCAACACATATGTGAAATCTATCTCAACAAATCACACCTGAAAAGCTCAAAATAAAATAATTTAGAGACCCACGGTGTCCCTCCACACTATTTAAGAAACTGACTACATTGCATCAACTCCCAACATGAGAAAGACCCAACCAAACAAACTCTAAAATAACATTGGATCAGACCATAGTTCATAATTACTCAAGAAATATTTACCTCAAAACTAGTATGAGACAACGAAACACCCAAGGAAACATGAATATCATTGAAAATTACAAAGAAAAACAATGGCAAAATAGGAAAAAAATAAAGGGAGGTAAAGGAAAGGGAGAAACATAAAAAGGGAGTTACCTAAAAAACTTGGAGAGGATGGGATTATAGGATCCAAAATTAGATCAAAATTATATTTACTTTGGTTGAGGCCTCACCCCATATAATTTTTGAATATGTGATAACTGGCCAAACTGATGGCGGGTCTTCAGAGCCTTATGATAAGTTGACTTAAAATTCCCAAAATAACTACAATAGAAGAAAACAAGCGATTGTCCTTTCCAACTTAAATCAAGAACTAATAAGGAAGGATATTCTCGAATATGTTCCTCCATTTCACACTCAAAACCAGATGGGGAATCTTTATGAGCACCAAGAGAGATTAGGCTGCCAACCATCACAAGATTCCCTCTCAAAACCTACTCATCTAGAAATATCTCATCCACCAACTTCCTAAAAAAATATCCCATATTAAAGAACATGATCCTTCATCTTTGGATAAATACCCCACACAAAGATATTATATTTCAATAGATCACTTGATGCCATCTCTAAAGAAAAGGGAACCATATCCTTGAAGTGGTCAATATATCCCTTCACCTTCCATTGGCATTTACAAATACCTAAGAGATCTTCCACTTTATTCACCTTTAAATTCTTAGGTATAAACCATTGAATTAAAGTGGTCTTAAATATTTCCCACATCATCCATTTCTATAACGATGGTGGGGCAATCAATTTCCACAAATACAAACTTATCCCCTTTAATAGACCCAAGACAAATTTCACCCTCAAGACTTTTGGCGTTCCCAAGGACCAAAAAGAATTCTTAATTTCCTCAAGACACTTAAAAGACTCTAGTTCACCTTGATCACCATATAAAATAGAAAATGTATTAGAATAACTCAACTCCACCACTCAATTGGGTGTCTAGGTAGGGTCAAAAAATGGAAGAGACTCCTTAAAAATCTTCTAGACCTTTCTTGGAAGCATACTCTAATAACATAAAACAAAAATTACAAAAATAAAAAACTCAACCAAAACTCAAAAAATATACCAATATTATAAAACAAAACACCACAAATAATTCCAAAAAAACTCTTGCAAAACCATAATTTTCATTTCAAGTTCCAAAACCATTTCACATCCAAAATAATTTAACAAACCAGAACCTTTTTTTATTCCTATTTCAAGTCCTCTAAGACTAAACCATTCTTGATTTTCATTTTCCAAAACCCGAAACATTTATCTTGATTTCCAAATATCATTATAATAGAATCCATTTATAGTGAAAATTATTTCTAGAAGTTATTTTATTTCAAAATCCACTAAACCAACCAAAATCAAATCAAAAAAATCACCCACATAAAAAACCTCTAAAATAGAGAACTGGTGTTTATGCATGACTTGGCCACATGGTTTAACATACCATGATCTAAGCATGAACCTACCACAAGAAGCAAAATAAGTCATGCACTCAGGCTTCACATGGTTCTCTACACCATGAAATCTCACCATGTGACATTATCTCACTTCCATTATCATTCCCCAAAACATATAAAACTCATGAAACCAAGAAATGCACCAAAATAAAAAATCCAAAATCCAAAATAAATACACAAAACCCAAGTATCCCTGGAAACTCAAGGTTCTTCATGAGTAGTGGTGATCAAGAACCAACCAATTACCTACCTCCTAAGCCCTAAAAATATTATATCTAGACTACCTAACTTCCTAAATAATAAAGGGCCACTTTGATACGATTATTTTCACCAACCAATCCAGGTCAACCCCTAAACTAGTCACCCGAGTCGGCTCACAACAAGGCTCAAAGGGTTTCCCGAATCCCTATAAGATAGAAAAAGTTATAGAGCATCATAGGTAAATCATTGGGGATGATTTCACCAAATAACCACAAACATAAAACAAAATAGAGTGTGCGTCAATAGAAGAATACAATAAATCAATGAACATAAATAAAATCAATTGTAGCATAATCAAAGACAAATCTACATATAACATACCAAAAAAATAAAACAACAACAAATGAAAAAATAGACACGAGCTTTATGTTACCTCTTAGTCACCAACATCCTCAAAATCAACCCGCACCATTGGCGAGCCTGAAAAAAACTGGACCTGCAAAATAGCTCAGGTCTATTGACACCGAGTGGAATAGGTAGGTTGTGATCATAAAATAGATCGGTGGGTAAGAACTATAGAATCCATAAATGTCCTTTACCAAAGTAGTATATGAACACTAGTTTGAAAATATTGTTATAAAATAGGTTTTTTTATTTAAAATACCCAAGATCATCTTTCCCAAAATCATCTTTTGAAAAAATGGATTTCCTTTAAAACTGTTTTCCATTTCAAAAACCTATTTTGAAAACCAAATTCTAAGATGAAAAATAATCACTCAAGTATAATAAAAACAAGAGGAAACAAAATAAACATGAGTGGCATGGTATAACATGAAATTGTGTCAAAGAAAAGAATACAATATAAGTATAAGTTGGCTTATATAAATAGAACAAGAAAACAAGTATCCAAAAAAAGTACAAGAACATATAGGATAATAGTCGTTGGCATGTCCTAAGAATCCATAGATTTGACTGTAGACATACTTGGTTTGGATTCATATGTCTGTGTATGGTGTAACTCCATAGTCAATAACCAGCCTGACTGTTCTATACTAACCTCGTTAGTGGCACAACCCACATGGACTATCTCTACCATGGGGATCTAGTCCCTCTAATCGAGACATATATAGTAACTATAATTCGAACCTATAAATTATTTCTAGGATCCTATGATAATATTATAAAGGATAAGTGAGGAGGCAATCATACTCTTGAAACCAAAATGGATTCCAACATTCATTCCTTTCCCACTCCTCGACATTATCCATCCGGAGACCCTCTATAGTTGGAGGACAACCATAGGGGTGCCTAGCACATAGAAAATGTTTCAAAAGTTCCAATCGGGCCTACACACCATGAGAGTTAAAAATAAATTTCAAAATATGATTAAATGTTATAAAAATGCCCAAGTACTTGATAATCCTCAATCTTTTACCGAAAGACACCCAATCCAAACCATTTCCAAGGAAAATAACTTTCTTTCCAAAATCATTCCCAAAACCAAGTCTATTGTCCAAATAAATTTCTAAGGTACCAAATGGGAATTTCAAGAAATTATTAATAAATTACATTCAAAACAACATTAGGGAGTTGTTTAGAAACTAATAAAACATTTAGGAAACATTTAGAAGTTTAGAAATCATTTTAGAAAGAGATGGAAGGAGGAGGAGGAAGAGTGTTTGAGAAAACCACAGTTTTAGAACATGTAAATTCTATGGAATTTACCATTTATATGCATGAACAAATCTATATTCACACCTAATGCACATATAGACATTTAAATAACACCTTATAATATATATATACATCTATATAAATTTTAAGGGAGTACAACTTCAACCACAAGAGACATATCATAAGCACCAAACCATAAAAAGGCCAAAACCCAAGAAAAACACAATTCCACTAGTCATACATTTTTATCAAGATTCAAATAAGTCCAAACATTAATTTAAAATACCCAAAACCATTTTAAATTTATCTTAGAATTTCATCAAACACCTAATATATCTAAACTTCATACACATATAGGTATAACTGTAACATCCCAAGTAAGTA
This sequence comes from Viscum album, assembly GCA_963277665.1. Taxonomy (NCBI): domain Eukaryota; kingdom Viridiplantae; phylum Streptophyta; class Magnoliopsida; order Santalales; family Viscaceae; genus Viscum; species Viscum album. The sequence continues at coordinate 1,200,197,946 of OY728119.1, read as the reverse complement.
ATGAATAATAGGTATTTTTATCTATGTCTATTAATGATTAATATAGTGTTATAGAGGCTTAAAATGAAAATAAATACAATCTTATGCATGGAATACACTAATATTCTTAAAAGATTGTTTTACTGCCTTTTGATGGCAAACCATTTTTGAATCTATATTTTGACAATTTTATAAACTATGTTTGTCAAAATAAACTTATCCTTTATGATTGCGACATCAAAATTTACCTTGTGTGAATTTTTTGGTATTTTTCTGACAATGTTCATTTTTTAATGAATAGTGAAAAATACTGCATTTTACATCAAAACTGCTTTTTAATCTAATTTATTTATATGATTAGATTATGTTTTGAATTGGTTTTGAACTGAAATTAGAATATATTTTTACCATTTTATCCAATGGTGGTCATTGGAATCAATTTCACTTTGAAATTAGACTTAAACTGGTGTCAATCTTTTGATACTTATTGTTTTGTAAAAACACGCTATTTGCTCTGGCAGCGGGAATTAATTATTAAATTAATTAATGTGACTTATATGATTTTAATTTTGTAAAAAAGACTTCATTTTTGAATTCAGAATATCAAATATAGCTTAGGGTGAATTTTTGGTAATTTTCTGAAAAACTTCAATTTTGATGAATAGTGAAACCACTAAGTGGTAATCAAGCAAACTGATTTTTCAGTTAAATGAAAGTTTACCACTAATGTGTATTGAATTTTGAAAATCCGACATACATGGTTGTCATTAAGAAGTAAAATGTGGTTCAATGAGATTAAAATAATTTTTTGGTGAATAGTAACTTATTAAGTTTTTAATCGCGATTAGTGGTAATTAGTGTAGTTTAAGGTATAAATAATGCTTTAATAATATGAAATGACCTAGACACATGTCCCAACCTTATTGGTTGTGTCATGGCCGACCAAGAAAAGCCATGGGTCAACTTGGGGACCCCATGGGGACATTTTGGTTGGGAAATGACATAAATAACTTTTTATTTAATGTAAAGGTAAAAATGACACAAACATAATACGTTTTACGAAAACAATTTTTAAATGGGGTTATAAAGATCAGATATTTGATTATAAATAGTCATTGGAAATATAAAAAGATTTCCTACATCATAGTATTTTTTTTATGATTTTTAGACATTAAATAAATTAAATTATTTATGACCTAATAATGATGCAGCGGTGACATCATTATTTGACGATTTAAATAAAATGGAAAGATAATGTAAAATCTATGAACTACACATGGCCAAAACCAATTGGATGAGTGGATTTAGAACCCTTATCACCTTATCCACGAATTATATCAATTTGGGACCTTTTGAAACCGAAACACATTTTCAAATAAAGTAATATTTCTTTACTTTCCAAAAGTGCCCCTCCTCTCCTCTTATAAAAGGCCCCCACCTCTACCTCATTTCACACACTACTCAAGCCTTTGGCTCAGACAACCCCTGCCCATTTACTCTCTCCACATCCCTCTCCTCATCCTAGAGGATTTCCTTTGGTCATAATCCTTTCAAAGGAAGCCTTTAGACTCAAATCAAAAGAAGTTACACTTTTAAAGGTAATTCATTCTCTCATGTTCATTTGTTTTATTTTGCTTCTCCAACCCCCTAAACTCTTTTTATTTACTTATTTTGTAACAACACCAGTATATTAAATATACTAGGATGTTGTTATAAGATATATTTGAGATACAAACTCACAAAACTACATCAAATGGTTAAAGAACATACGGTTTCTGTGGATGACGAAATTCTGCCTCCTGAAGCGATGATTGTTCAATACTCATTTAACACCTTCAAAGGTGGCCATTATGATGTCACTATTTTTATATATGATATATAATATGTTTATTTTTTCCTTAAGCTTCTGTTTTTTTTTCATTTTGGGCATACCTTTATGGTTTCCATTATGGGTAAACACGATATCTTCATTTTAGAAAGTGCGGACTACCGCCCCCTGAAAGTGATTTGATTCGTTAATACCATATGTGGGATGTGTAAAGGATAAAGTTAATGATATTATATATGTTATTATACTGGAATTATAATATACTCTTATATCATTATGATTCCATTCCAGAAAATATGAAATAGAAATGGAAGTAGCGTTCATGCGTACGTACGGCTTACCGTCTCCATGAACGGTGCATTTCATTTCTTACCTCTAAATGTGATGTAATATTATAAATAAATGTATATGATGAATATATATGATATATATGTTATCCAAATCATTAATACCATTCTGGATATAATGAAACTTTGACCAAATTAATAACATGTAAGTGTAAGAAGTCTATTTTTGACTTAAGAACCAAATACCGACAAAATGAACATTATTAACTTAACTGATTACATGATGTTCATAAAATGGTATAAAAGGAATAATGAACTTGAAAAAGATTCATAATAAAGTAGAGATTAACTCAAGTTTATTATTCAGGAGATTAAAGAACGGTCGGGTCAAGTTGGATACGAGGTATGGGACTTCGTCTCAATCTCCTTTCATTGAGGCATATTTTGTTTTATGCACAACTTTCTTTTATACGGTGTATAAACCCCTTTGACTTTTACGTTTATTCAAAAGGAATCTTTTTTATACGAAGCGTTTACTAAACGACAAAAGGGAATGTTTTTGTCGTACTTATGCGGCGACAACGACTTCTCCGCCGTCGTGACCGTTATTTGAGTTTCGGCTTCCTCTACAAGCCATACCTTTTTTTTAAAAACGAAAAATAAATACCATGTTTTACTTTGGTATTGAAAATGGTTTTCATAATGTTTTTATTATATCAATGTGTTGTATTGATATCTCGTGATTGAAATGTGGAAATGTTATGTTTCCTTTATGCATGTTTTATGTGATATGATTATGTTATGGTTCTTGGGAATTATTATGAAGACGGGTGGTTCCATGATAAACTAAGGGCGGGTGAGCCCGTTATAGCTCTCCAATGCATTGGGTAACGCGAAGGAGTGAAACGTTAAGGTTTCTCCGAAGAGATTTTAGGGAATATACTGTGATGGGTATTCCAAACGTAACCAAGAGGGTTACTCCCTACGTAAGAATGTTATGAATGCCTCAAGTTACCTTTATGTCTTATGATTTCTATGATTTATTCATGATTTTATGAGGTATGTTAAAGTGCCTATGTTTTATGGGTAAAGTATGATTTCATTCTTATGTATATATGAACTCATGTTTCCTTTCCATGTTTTTATAACCCATACTGAGCTTTTTATGCACATCCCAAGTTTTTTTGAAATGTTTTTCATAGGTCAATGGAAAGGTACATGATATGATGATAGTGTCAGGGAAGTGTCAAGAAATAATCCATGTTTTATTTTAAATGTGTTTCCATTGATGGGAATGAAGACTACTATCTTTATGTAACCACTTTGTTTATATGTGGAATGTAATGCAAGTTTTATGATCTAATTCTCTAAAACTCTAAACCCGAAAAGATCCTCAATGTGTAATCTTGTAATAACTCAAGATTAAGTAAGGTTTAAGGCTGGGGCCTTATAGTTGGTATCAAAGGTCGGTTTAGATAACTTTAAGAGTTAGAATTCTATTAAATGATTATCCAAAAATATTTTTTTTCGAAATGATATAGCATTTAAAGATTACCATGTTGCTTTATCTAAGACATGTTTGTTCAGAATGGTTTTCCGTAGAGGAAACAGGGAAGCAGTGCTAGGAAGGCATACAGAAGGAAATAACCTTCCGAATCAGCATCCAGAAATGGTCGGAATTGGAACTGAACAGTTTGTTGTAGTAATGGCGCAGTTGACTCAAGCGATAAATGGCGGTGGTATCCATGCACGAGATCAGCCAGATCAACCGCAGAGGAACATGTCAGTGGTGGAACATTTCATGAGGCAACATCCACCATCATTCAGAGGATCATCTGACCCTGTGATAGTTGAAGGGTGGATTAAAGCACTGGAGAATATTTTTGATGTCATGGGGTGTTCATACAATCAAAAGGTTAGTCTTTCTATTTACCGTTTGGAGGGTGAAGCAGATCAGTGGTGGTCTATGGTTAAAAATATCAGGGACGTCGATGATATTGATGATCTTGACTGGGATGAATTCAAAGGTATGTTTCTTGAGAAGTATTTTCCTAAGGCTGTTCGACTTAGGATGGAAAAGCAATTCTTGGAATTGAGGCAAGAGGAAGACTCAGTGGCTGCCTATGAAGAAAGGTTCACTCGATTGGCAAGGTATGCTCCAAATTTTATCCGGGACCTTGATAGTAAAATCAATCATTTCTACTCAGGATTAAAGCCAAAGTATCGAAGGGCATTAGCTTCTCGTGAGTTTAAAAGTTATGAAAAGCTTGTTCGATGTGATGAGAAGGTGGAAATGGAGTTTTCCAATGACCAAGTTTTCTATAACAACCAGCAGAAGAAGAGACCGAGGTGGCAGGAGAAAGGTAAGAATTCTTCAAAAAAGTCTGATGGTAAGAGAACTAAGTTTCCAGTTTGTGATAAATGTGGCAAAAGGCATGCTGGGGAATGTCTTCTGAATTCTGGGAAGTGCTACCGATGTGGTAAGATGGGACATAAGGCTCGTGATTGCACTGAAAAGGATCAAGGTGAAGGTAAGAACAAATTTGATTTACAGTTAGTGAAATGTTATAAGTGCAATGAGATGGGTCACTATGCAAACGAGTGTCCGACAAGGAGCTTGAGTGATGGGAAACAGTTAGACTACAAGCAGAAAGGGGTGGTGAAATCCTTTGCAACTACTTCAGCAGATGTCGGGCCATCAAATGAAGTTGTATTAGGTACTTTTTTTATTTTTTCAGATTATGCCAGTGTGTTGTTTGATTCAGGGTCTACACATTCTTTCATCTCTGAAACCTTTTCTAGTAAAATGGGAATACTATCTCAAGAAATGACTCCTGAACTTTTGGTAAAAACACCTGGGGGAAGTGTCGAGGCAAAAAGAATTTATAAGAATCTTCCTATCCTTATCTGTGGAAAGAACCTACTTGCAAACCTTATTGTTCTACCTCTACTAGAGTTTGATGTTATCCTGGGTATGGATTGGCTCTCTATTTACCATGCTAAGATTGGCTGTAGAGCTAAAGAAGTTTCTTTTCAGAAAGACTTTCAGTTTGTTTATAAGAATGAACCCTTACTTTTGATAACATATCAAGAGGCTGAGAAACTTGTAAAATATGGAAATGAATGTTACCTTGCACACGTCATTGAAAATAAAGGAACTGTTCAGATTAATGATGTGCCAGTGGTAAATGAGTATCCTGATGTTTTTCCTGATGAGTTGCCTGGTATAATACCAGATCAGGAATTTGAGTTTACTGTTGACTTAGTTCCTGATGCTAAGCCAATTTCAAAACCCCCTTATCGAATGGCACAAATTGAACTTTTAGAGTTGAAGGAGCAATTGCAAGATTTATTAGAGAAAGGTTTCATTAGACCTAGCACATCACCATGGGGTGCTCCTGTTTTATTTGTTAAAAAGAAAGATGGTTCTATGATACTTTGCATTGATTATAGAGCCTTGAATAATATCACTGTTAAGAACAAATATCCTTTGCCTCATATCGATGATTTGTTTGATCAGCTCCAGGGAGCTCAGTTTTTTTCAAAGATTGACTTGAGATCGGGGTACCATCAGCTGAAGGTAAAGGAGGAAGATATTCCGAAGACCGCGTTCCATACGAGATATGGCCATTATGAATTTGTAGTAATGCCTTTTGGGCTAACCAATGCACCTGCTGTATTCATGGACTTAATGAATAGAATTTTCCATGAGTTCTTGGATAAGTTTGTGGTGGTTTTCATTGATGATATTTTGGTGTTTTCTAAAAGTAAAGAGGAGCATGAAAAACATTTAAGGGTTATCTTTCAAACCTTAAAAGAAAAGAAACTGTATGGGAAATTCAGCAAGTGTGAGTTTTGGTTGCAACAAATTTCTTTCCTTGGTCACATTGTTTCTAAAGATGTAATAACTGTTGATCCTGCAAAAACAAAAGTTTTGGAAGAATGGACAAGACCCAAAAATGTAACCGAGATTCGTAGCTTCCCTGGTTTGGCGGGCTATTACCGAAGGTTTGTTAGAAATTTTTCACGGTTATCTAGTCCAATGACTAAGCTAACTCGGAAGGGTGTTAAGTTTATCTGGACAAAAGAATGTGATGATTGTTTTCAGGAATTGAAAAGAAGATTGGTGAATGCTCCAGTTTTGGCACTACCTTCTAGGAATGGTGAGTTTGTTATATACAGTGATGCTTCATTGAAAGGACTTGGTTGCATCTTAATGCAGAATGATCAGGTAATTTCTTATGCTTCACGACAGTTGAAAACTCATGAGGTAAATTACCGTACACATGATTTGGAATTAGCTTCTGTTGTTTTTGCTTTAAAAATTTGGAGGCATCATTTGTATGGAGTAAAGTGTGAAATATTTACCGATCACAAAAGTTTGAAGTATATATTCACTCAGAAAGAGTTAAACATGAGACAAAGGAGATGGCTGGAATTAATCAAATATTATGATTGTACAATTCATTACTATCCGGGAAAAGCAAATAAAGTGGATGATGCTTTGAGTCGAAAAAGTAATGCTTCATTAACAATGTTGCGTTTGAAATGTGATCCTTTGGTTAAGGATTTGATGAACTTTGGCATAGAAGTTGTTGGTGCAGGAAGTCCTTCTGTTTTGTTTCAGGTATCAGTGAGATCATCTCTATCAGATAGAATCAAGCAAGCACAGAAGCAAGACAGTGAGTTGCAGAAAAAGGTAGAGCTGGTTCAGAAAGGTAAGTTGCATGAATTCAACATTGATAATGATTGCATTTTGAGATTTGGGAAGAGATTGTGTGTGCCTTGTGATTCACAGTTGAAGAGAGATTTGTTATGTGAAGCTCATAGTTCTCCGTTTTCAGTTCATCCGGGCAGTACTAAGATGTATAGAGATCTGCGGGAGTATTACTGGTGGGATGGAATGAAAAGAGACATTGCTGATTTTACTGTGAAGTGTTTGACTTGTCAGCAGGTTAAAGCAGAGCGGCAGTTACCGAATGGGATGCTTCAGCCTTTACCAGTGCCAGAGTGGAAATGGGAGAATATATCCATGGACTTTGTTGTTGGATTACCGAAGACATCTCGAGGTAATAATGCAATCTGGGTTATTGTTGATCGCTTGACCAAATCTGCTCATTTCCTTGCTATACGAGATACTTTCTCTCTTGATCAACTTTCCCGTTTATATCTTAAAGAGATAGTCAGGTTACATGGAGTTCCTCTCTCCATTGTATCGGATCGTGATCCCAGGTTTACTTATAACTTTTGGAAAGGCTTTCAGAAGTCGTTGGGTACTGAATTGAATTTTAGTACAGCTTTTCATCCTCAATCAGATGGGCAGTCAGAACGAACAATTCAGACATTGGAGGATATGCTACGAGCTTGTTCTATGGATTATCAGGGAAGTTGGGACCAACATCTTTCTTTGGTTTAGTTTTCATATAATAACAGTTTTCATTCCAGTATACAGATGGCACCATTTCAGGCATTATATGGGAAGCGGTATCGAACTACAGCTTTCTGGGATGAAGTGGGTGAAAGGAAGTTGATGGGACCAGAATTGGTAGAAGAGATGGCATAAAAAGTTCAGCTGATTCAGAAACACATGAGAACAGCTCAGAGCAGGCAGAAGAGTTATGCGGATAACCGGAGGAAGGATCTATCTTTCGAGGTAGGTGATCATGTTTTTCTCAAGGTTTCTCCTTAGAAAAGTGTGATGAGATTTGGTAAGAAAGGAAAGTTGAGTCCAAGGTTCATTGGACCATACGAAATTCTTGAGAGAGTTGGATCAGTTGCGTATCGAGTGACTTTACCTCCGAGTTTATCTCAGGTACACAATGTTTTTCACATTTCGATGTTGAGAAAGTATATGCCAGATCCATCTCATGTTTTGAGTCCAGAGGTAGTTCAGCTAGAAGAGAACCTATCTTATGAGGAACAACCGGTCCACATTCTTGACCACAGGGAGCAAGTGTTACGGAATAAGGTGATTCACCAGGTAAAGGTTTTGTGGAAAAACCACATGATTGAAGAGGCAACATGGGAATCTGAAAATGCAATGAGGGATAAGTACCCCCATTTATTCGATAAGTAAATAAATTGCGGGGACGCAATTTTCTAAAGGGGGGAAGGATGTAACATCCCAAGTAAGTAATGAATAATAGATATTTTTATCTATGTCTATTAATGATTAAGATAGTGTTATAGAGGCTTAAAATGAAAATAAATACAATCTTATGCATGGAATACACTAATATTCTTAAAAGATTGTTTTACTGCCTTTTGATGGAAAAACATTTTTGAATCTATATTTTGACAATTTTATAAACTATGTTTGTCAAAATAAACTTATCCTTTATGATTGCGACATCAAAATTTACCTTGTGTGAATTTTTGGTATTTTTCTGACAATGTTCATTTTTTTAATGAATAGTGAAAAATACTGCATTTTACATCAAAACTACTTTTTAATCTAATTTATTTATATGATTAGATTATGTTTTGAATTGGTTTTGAAGTGAAATTAGAATATATTTTTACCATTTTATCCAATGGTGGTCATTGGAATCAATTTCACTTTGAAATTAGACTTAAACTGGTGTCAATCTTTTGATACTTATTGTTTTGTAAAAACACGCTATTTGCTCTGGCAGTGGGAATTAATTATTAAATTAATTAATGTGACTTATATGATTTGAATTTTGTAAAAAAGACTTCATTTTTGAATTCAGAATATCAAATATATCTTAGGGTGAATGTTTGGTAATTTTCTGAAAAAACTTCAATTTTGATGAATAGTGAAACCACTAAGTGGTAATCAAGCAAACTGATTTTTTAGTTAAATGAAAGTTTACCACTAATGTGTATTGAATTTTGAAAATCCGACATACATGGTTGTCATTAAGAAGTAAAATGTGGTTCAATGAGATTAAAATAATTTTTTGGTGAATAGTAACTTATTAAGTTTTTAATCGCGATTAGTGGTAATTAGTGTAGTTTAAGGTATAAATAATGCTTTAATAATATGAAATGACCTAGAAACATGTCCCAACATTATTGGTTGTGTCATGTCCGGCCAAGACAAGCCATGGGTAAACTTGGGGACCCCATGGGGACATTTTGGTTGGGAAATGACATAAATAACTTTTTATTTAATGTAAAGGTAAAAATGACACAAACATAATACGTTTTACGAAAACAATTTTTACATGGGGTTATAAAGATCAGATATTTTATTATAAATAGTCATTGGAAAGATAAAAAGATTTCCTACATCATAGTATTTTTTTATGATTTTTAGACATTAAATAAATTAAATTATTTATGACATAATAATGATGCAGCGATGACATCATTATTTGATGATTTAAATAAAATGGAAAGATAATGTAAAATATATGAACTACACATGTCCAAAACCAATTGGATGAGTGGATTTCTAACCCTTATCACATTATCCACGAATTATATCAATGTGGGACCTTTTTAAACCGAAACACATTTTCAAATAAAGTAATATTTCTTTACTTTCCAAAAGTGCCCCTCCTCTCCTCTTATAAAAGGCCCCCACCTCTACCTCATTTCACACACTACTCAAGCCTTTGGCTCGGCCAAACCCTGCCCATTTACTCTATCCACATCCCTCTCCTCATCCTAGAGGATTCCCTTTGGGCAGAATCCTTTCAAAGGAAGCCTTTAGACTCAAATCAAAAGGAGTTACACTTTTAAAGGTAATTCATTCTCTCATGTTCATTTGTTTTATTTTGCTTCTCCAACCCCCTAAACTCTTTTTATTTACTTCTTTTGTAACAACACCAGTATCTTCAATATACTAGGATGTTTTTATAAGATATATTTGAGCTACACACTCACACAACTACATCAAATGGTTAAAGAACATACGGTTTCCGTGGATGGCGAAATTCTGCATCCCGAAGCGATGATTGTTCAATACTCATTTAACACCTTCAAAGGTGGACATTATGATGTCACTATTTTTATATATGATATATAATATGTTTATGTTTTACTTAAGCTTCTGTTTTTTTTTCATTTTGGGCATACCTTTATGATTTCCATTATGGGTAAACACGATATCTTCATTTTAGGAAGTGCGGACTACCGCCCCCTGAAAGTGATTTGATTCGTTAATACCATATGTGGGATGTGTAAAGGATAAAGTTAATGATATTATATATGTTATTATACTGGAATTATAATATACTCTTATATAATTATGATTCCATTCCAGAAAATATGAAATAGAAATGGAAGTAGCGTTCATGCGTACGTACGGCTTACCATCTCCATGAACGGTGCATTTCATTTCTTACCTCTAAATGTGATGTAATATTATAAATACATGTATATGATGAATATATATGATATATATGTTATCCAAATCATTAATACCATTCTGGATATAATGAACCTTTGACCAAATTAACAACATGTAAGTGTAAGAAGTCTATTTTTGACTTAAGAACCAAATACCGACATAATGAACATTATTAACTTAACTGATTACATGATGTTCATAACATGGTATAAAAGGAATAATGAACTTTAAAAAGATTCATAATAAAGTAGAGATTAACTCAAGTTTATTATTCAGGAGATTAAAGAACGGTCAGGTCAAGTCGGATACGAGGTATGGGACTTCGTCTCAATCTCCTTTCATTGAGGCATATTTTGTTTTATACACAACTTTCTTTTATACGGTGTATAAAACCCTTTGACTTTTACGTTTATTAAAAAGGAATATTTTTTATACGAAGAGTTTACTAAACGACAAAAGGGAATGTTTTTGTCGTACGTATGCGGCGACAACGACTTCTCCGCCGTCGTGACCGTTATTTGAGTTTCGGCTTCCTCTACAAGCCATACCTTTTTTTTAAAAACGAAAAAGAAATACCATGTTTTACTTTGGTATTGAAAATAGTTTTCATAATGTTTTTATTATATCAATGTGTTGTATTGATATCTCGTGATTGAAATGTGGAAATGTTATGTTTCCTTTATGCATGTTTTATGTGATATGATTATGTTATGGTTCTTGGGCATTATTATGAAGACGGGTGGTTCTGTGATAAACTAAGGGCGGGTGAGCCCGTTATAGCTCTCCAATGCATTGGGTAATGCGAAGGAGTGAAACGTTAAGGTTTCTCCGAAGATATTTTAGGGAATATACTGTGATGGGTATTCCAAACGTAACCAAGAGGGTTACTCCCTACGTAAGAATGTTATGAATGCCTCAAGTTACCTTTATGTCTTATGATTTCTATGATTTATTCATGATTTTATGAGGTATGTTAAAGTGCCTATGTTTTATGGGTAAAGTATGATTTCATTCTTATGTATATATGAACTCATGTTTCCTTTCCATGTTTTTATAACCCATACTGAGCTTTTTATGCTCATCCCAAGTTTTTTTGAAATGTTTTCCACAGGTCAAGGGAAAGGTACATGATATGATGATAGTGTCAGGAAAGTGTCAAGAAATAATCCATGTTTTATTTTAAATGTGTTTCCATTGATGGGAATGAAGACTACTATCTTTATGTAACCACTTTGTTTATATGTGGAATGTAATGCAAGTTTTATGATCTAATTATCTAAAACTCTAAAACCGAAAAGATCCTCAATGTGTAATCTTGTAATAACTCAAGATTAAGTAAGGTTTAAGGCTGGGGCCTTATAATAACTATGGAAAACCTTTGAAATCCCCTTTTTCAACCAAACCCCCAATAAGGAAAACCATAAAAAATAAACATAACACACCAAAATCATGAAGAAAAAAATAAATTCCAATTTATAAAGGCTCAATCATAATAAGGAATGAATCATAAAGGAAATGGATGGAAACACCTACCTCAACGGTGTGATAATGTAGAGAAACTCTATAAGAGGGAAGAACAAGGCCCAAGATACCAGCCTCACACCCTAAAACAAAATAAAACACAATATAAAATCATCCAAAAACCTTTAGGATTTGGCCAAGAGAGAACCTAGTCAGGAAATAAAGCATAAATAATATATATATATATATATATAGGGAGATAATATATTAGGAAGAAAACTAGCCAAAAACCAAGAGAAAATCGCCTAGAACCAAAGGAGGAGCACCAAGGATGGGAGGATAATCCAAAGAGGAAGGGTTTGGGATCCTCCTTCATGTTTAAAAATGAACTGGGGGGATATTGTTCAAATTAGGTTTAAAAAATTAGAGTGGAAAATCATAAAATCATGTTTTAGAGAATATGGGAAAGATAAATGGTTAGGTTTCATGATTTACCAAACCATGTTCCAACCATGCACAATATACTAGAAAGGTTCCAAATCCTAGAATGGTTTGTCAATATGGTTTGGGAACCATGTCAAAACTATGTATAACGCGTCTTCCAAGTCTTCATACCCCTTTCCATGCTTGTAACACGGTTTGCTAAAACCATGTTCTGGATCTCAGACACCCCAAAAGGCAGCACAATTACTCCTTTGTCTCGCATTTTTTGTGTCAAAACATGTGTAGATCATGAAAGAAAAACTATTAAAGAAGAATTTGAATTGAAAACACCCTCTCTATCAACCAGTCACATGGTTTCTTTCCAAAATATTCATGTCAACCATGCACAGATCCAAAAACAAATAAAAAACCTCCAAAAATCAAAAATTTCAACCAAAATTCAACACAAACACCAATAGAAATATCAAAATCCAAGAAATAAATAAAATAAATGGAAAAATAGGGTTAGGTTATGATAATTAAATATATAACCAGATTATTCTTCCTTACTTTAATGGTGTAATACATTCCTTAAGTTTATTTCTAAATTTTTTTCTTTAAAATCAAACCCATTTAAGGGGAACTTTCATATCCCTTGACCCTTTTATATAATGCTAATTTAAATTATTTATTCATAAATGAACACTATATTTTGAGACATATTATTATGTAATTAGATATGAAAATTCATAATATTTAATTCCTTATTCTCTTTGGAATCTTTATGAAATTTATTTTGATTATGATATGTGGTGAGATTATGAAACCTATTTCTTTCCATTGGTTATTTTTAGGTTTACGAATTATGATTTCTTTCCTTTTGTGGAATTCATAATATTGTACATGTTATGATGGTTGTTCCTGGATAGTTCTCCAGTGCATTGGGTAATGTTTTTTTCTCATGAGGTGTTATGTATGAGATTAGCAAGTAAACCTAATCCATGATGAGACTCTGTCTACCATGTGATGTTGTCTTGGAAGTTAGCCTTGACTTGTGTTTATGGCATGTTATATGATACTATTGTATTCTTATGTTACCATGATCTTATGATTACATATTATTTATGTTATTCCTCTATATTATTATTCATGATCCTTTTCTTTTATGTTATCATGTTATTCATTCTGAATCTTATGTTATGTTTCACTATCGTATTTATTCCCTTACTGGGATTTATAGCTCACCCCTTTCTTCTATGTATTCCCAAGGTTATCCTATGTGATTCTAGGAGCTCAAATGGATTTAATAGATCATTATGGAGATTAAAATAAATAAATATATATATATATATATATATATATATATATATATATTTTTATGTACTTTTTCTTCCAAAGACACTAGGCCTCTCAATCCTTTTAATGTATATATTGGATAATTATATTAAAAATAATGTAATAATATGTTTAGAAATCTTGGGTCACTATATAATCTGACTGCTCAACTATCTCATTGATGAATAACAATAATTTCATCATAAATAGGCTACAAAAATCATTCATGTATAAACTATCTCATTATGGATGACCATAAATAATTAGAAAAATTAGCATAATTTATTCCACAACTCAACCTTTTCATGATGGATAACAACCATATAATCAATTAAAAGGTACATATCATCACACCAGGAAAAAAATCATAGTTCTCATAGGGCTACAAACTTACCCACATGCTAATTATGCCACACAACAAAGTTATCATGGGAAATAAACACACCCACATTCTGATAAAGTCATACATCTTTATATAAAAGTAATAACATAGTAATGAATTCCTACATCAAGTGTATCAGAGTATAATTGTCAAGAAAAAACACCCAAAACAAGACTAATGCACCAAATCCATAGAATCAGATCTAAAATTATCACATGATAATTCTAGAAATAATGTCTAAGAAGAAGGAAATATATAGGGTTAAGATAGGTGTAGACTCACTAGACGGAAACCACCACAAAGAACGGATCTCATATTTGAAAAGGGAATTGAGGTAAATATGGTAGATCTAGGTTCATGTAACACCCCAATATTTTATAATATATTTATCTTTAAATAAATTTTATTTCTATGATAGCTTTATTTACATGAAATGTCGAGTTTAAACTAGCTGTGATATACTATTAAAATATTATTATGTAATATTATAGTCATCACCTAACCATTGTATTGGAAGGTGTAAATATGAATAAATAAATTATGAAAAATTATGGTTTAAAACTTTATAAATTAATTTATTAATTATGAATTAATTATAAATAAAAATAAAAATCATTTTAAAATTAAAGAGATGTTTTTCTTAAAAATTGTTTTTGTGTGCACAATGTGTTTTATCTCAATAAATTAAAACGATCACTAGAGTTTAATGATTTTAATATAATTATTATATTATATAATCAATAAAATGTTTTAAATTTCATCTAATATTTTTTATAGTCCTTGGATAAGAATAAATCTAGTGTTATGCTTAAAAATTTATTTTTCTAAAAAATTATTTTCATCATTTTTTGTATACATATTTTAAAATGAATTTCTATAACTTATAGAAATTTAATTTTAGAAAATGGATTCTATATTTTTAATTAAGAGGATAAAATTTTCTAAATATATCTCTTTTACTTTTTATCAATATGAATAGTAACCATAGTAAATTTTCGTCACCTTGTTAATGGTAAAACAGGTAAAATAGGGATAAAAATTTGGGATAGGACTTGAAAATTTATCTAACACTTGAATTTATCCTATTTTATGAGTGTATTTCTGCTATTTCCATAAAATTATCAAATATATGTCAACTTGGTTCTATATTTCTTTGAATATGGCCTTTATATTAATTTAAGAAAAGAATAAATACAAAATGTCACTCTCTTGACTTTAATATCTATAAATTTTATATATAAGGATAATAAGAGGATAGTTTAAGTTATAAATGATTATTTTAAATATTAATTATTTTTTATCATATTAATATATTTTTAATTTTTAGTGATTTAATAATTTTCTTAAACGATAATGCAACACTGACACAGTATTTATTCAATTAATAGAAAAATAAAATAAATGATTTTAAAAATACTAAAATTTATATAATTTGAGAGAGTTATATTATTACATAAATTTTATATATGTATATAAAATATCAATGTTGTGTTAAAGGATTATATTCTAATTTCATCTTTGTCTCAGTGACTTTAAAGTCAAATTAAATGAATAGTTCCAAAATTGACATTAATGATATTTTATAATAAATAGGATTTTATTAAATGATTTAAAATTTATAAAAATATTATCATTGAAAAATTTAATGTAATATGGTCTAAAATATAAACTATGGTCCATTTATGAGTCATTTTTTTATTTATGGTAACATTCTTAACCCTTTAAGATTGAAATGATTATTACTGCGGTTATGGTCAAAATGATTAATTAAGGGTTTAATCAAAGATATAAGGTTTAAAATGAAAGAAAAACTGATATATATTTCATTTTATGGTTTTATTTCAACACTATCCTATTTTTATTCAAATTTATGGGATTTTTGAAGCATTTTTCTTGAGAATTGCTTTATTATATTTTAATCTTTTAAGAAATTCTAAGTGTGTCATCTCCCTCCCTTATAAAAGGAAAACCACCCTTTATCTTCAAACTCTATCCAATTCTCTTATAAACTTACCTATACACATTATATAGGTTTTTTTATCCCCAAAATACCAACCTTAGGGTCCTTAATAAGATATCAAAATGAGTTCTTTCAAAGAAGAGGTAATCACCTTAACTGATCACTTTCTTTTTTTACTTCCTATTTTACCTACTCTAAATATATGGTATTTATCATAAAATAATAAATTATATATTCTAAATATACTTAATTTTTTTATGATTTTTAAACAACCTTTATTCACCCTATATTTAATCAAATTGGAAGTGAAAGCCTCACTTGTGCGTATGTACGGTTTACCATCTCCACGTAGCAATAAAATTAATTTTCCATCACAATATTTAATGGATGGTTATTATGATGGTTTTAATGTTTATAAATTATATTTATGTAATATTTTTTATTTTTAAATTATAATATCATATCTACCATCTTACCTTACAATTTGATGGAAAACAATAACATTGCTTGTGCGTGTGTGTGGACTACAACCTCCACAAAACAATGTGATTCGTTTTTCATTTACACTTTACATGGATAGTAATAAGGTAAACATTGATGAATATATATGACATATATTATATAATAATGATTCCATAAAGGTGAATTTTTATTTACATTTATTTTATTGTTTCTGACTCTTTCGCTAGGGCGTGCACGTCCATATTGTTCGAGGACGGCAACGCTGTTTGTTACCCCGCATTCCCACTTTCCAAAGGCGGGCAGCATCCGTTCCTTATTAAGGGATGTTTTCTCCTTGATTGAAATGGGATGATGGGATGTCGGTTCTTCCTTCCGGGGATTCCTCCTCAGAACTCGTCACCTAGTCCGGGTCTCCCTTATAGATTTAAGACGTTGTTCATGAAACTCTTCCTAGTATTATATCTTCATGGACACTAGTTAATTACACTGCTTCTGTCGGGACATTCCAAAGGTTCCGGTCAGGGCAGCAACCTTCGGTTAGGGGAGTAGTCACGTTGGACATCACTGGCATGTCTAGACGCTGGGACAATGGCATGTCTGGGTTTCTTCCCCTTATTATAGAGCTTCTTGAGGGCATGGAAGCCCGAGGCATCTCATGTCGAACGCGGGGAATTTTATGCCATAGGCATGTATATGAGGTTTTCCTCAGATTTCTGTGTTTAACACAAGGTATGTTGTGAGTTTAACGTCTAACGGAGACGGATCAGACTGATCAAAACACTGATTAGAGTGGATCAGATAGGCGCAACCTCTAGAGGGAACACTGATGTTTGGGCCAACATGTGGTTAGCTTCCCGGTTATTGTCAAGGGGAATGGGGAATGAGGTGGAATGATCCCACCGGGATGTGGAAGCTTGGGTAAGAATCAGGATGGATGATTGAGGGTTTAATGAAGTAGGTGGAGAATGATATGGAGTCGACTTGAGTATGATAGTGATGTTGGGATTAAGTCTCGAAGAGACCTCCTACATATCCCTGTGGCAGGGAATAAAAGTCCTCATAGTTCACTTGAAAACGTCTTACTATCGATTGGGGACTTCAACGGCTTACCTACGAATGGGGTTGACAACGGCTTACAGTTGAACGAGGGTCACAATGGCTTACCACTAGATGGGGTCACAATGGATTACCGTTGGATGGGGTCACAACGGCTTACCGCTGGATAGAGTCTCAACGGCTTACCACTGGATGGGGTCATAATGGATTACCGCTGGATGGGGTCACAAGGGCTTACCACTGGATGGGGTTACAACAGCTTACCGCTGGATGGGGTCACAACGGCTTATCGCTGGATGGGGTCACAACGGCTACCGCTGGATGGGGTCACAACAACTTACCGCTGGATGGGGTCAAAATGGCTTACCACTGGATGGGGTTGAACCTCAGGGAGGCTTCCTACGTACCTTATCAAGGAGACAAGGATCCAATCCCATGTAGTTTGGGATAGTGGATGCAGTTTAACGTCGTGCAGGGTGAAAAGGGGGCATGTAGTTTAACATCATGTGGGACGAAGGTGGTCCGACGTGAAGGGGGGCCGGAACCAATGGGTGTTGGGCTTGAACCTCAGTTAAGCTTCCTACGTACCCTTCCTTGGAAAGGATCAAAGACCTTATAGTTCATATGGGGTGTTTGGTGAACCGACGTGAAGATAGTCGGGACCAATGGATGGTGGGCTTGAACCTCAGGGAGGATTCCTACGTACCTTGCCTTGGCAAGGATCAAAGTCCACGTAGTTCAGGATGGGAGTGTGAACTGATGTGGATATGGTCTGGACCAATGGGTGGTGGGATTGAACCTCAGGGAGGCTTCCTACATACCTTTCCTTGGCAAGGATCAATGTCCATGTAGTTTATGAGGAGTGGTTGTTGGGATTGAACCTCAGGGAGGCTTCCTACGTACCCTGCCTTGGCAAGGATCAAAGACCTCGTAGTTCATGGAAGGGTTTGGGGATTACACTCTAAGCTTCTCGGAGAGGATTTCATGGTTGATGCTTTCTCTAAGCCCACGTGAGTCATGCGCAATGTGAGAAACAAGAGACAACAAAGACCTGGAGATCACGTCGCGGAAGGTGCATTTGTGGGAATTAGAGTGGGGCTGATGCATAGGTAGCAGCCCAAAAAGGAAATAGGGGCTTACGCGTGATCCATGACCCAAAGAGGAAACAGGGGCTTACACATAGTGAGAAACCCAAAAAGGAAATAGGGGCTTACACATGATCCACGTCCCAAATAGGAAACAGGGGATTACGCATGGTTAACAACGCAAAATGGAAATATTGGATTACGCGTGATCCGCATCCCAAAGAGGAAATAGGGGCTTATGCATGGTTAACATCCCAGGGAGGTGTAGATTGGGACTTCATCCAGGTTGGAGGCTCGGTTGATGACAAAGCCCAGCGGGAGAGGGACTTGGCACCCAGGAAAAGAGGAGTAGGGGTTCTGCCTCCTGCAGGAATGGTTAGGGGCTTACACCAGGGTGGTTTCCCTTTCCCCATGGATGGATGCCACCCTTATAAAGATGATTTCATTCCATGCGAGGAATGATCTCACTCCCATGGAGACCAGTGGGCGTGGAGAACGTCCAAGGTGGGGCGCCTCGCGTGCAAGGCACGGGACGATGTCACAGTTTAATGTCCTACAGCTTGGACAAGGTGGATGCCCTCCGCACCCCTAGGACTTACATAACCGATACCCTCCCACCTTGAGGGAAGGAAGGCATTGGAAATGCCGTGGCTAGGGGGTGTCAAGAGGTGATCCCATTGGGGGTCCATGTTAGCGTTGTTATGCGAAGAAGAAATAGCTGTTAGCATGCCTATGCAAAGAATCATGAGGCAAAGCAACACAACGGAAAGCATCACCCAAGGGACTTTGAAATTGCTCTGTGTAAACCTGATGGGCCACACGGGAAGAGAGTGTATGACGCATGTGTGTCGTGAATAAGATAGGCTTGAACAAGGTGCCTCAAGGTGAGGGCAGCACATGGAGCACCTGTAAGAGAATGGGTTGGGGTAAGATAGGAGGTCCGCGTGCAAGATGCAAGGTTTGCGTGCATGAAAAAGAGGTTGCATGCAAGAGGTATGGGTGGTGTGCAAGACAGAGGGGTTACGCGCAAGATGGAGGTTTGTGCACAAGTTGGGCCGATGGCGCGCAAGCCCGAGGGGTTGTGCGCAAGATAGATGGTTTGCACGCAGGTTGGATGGGTTGCGCACAAGCACGCCTAATGTAGAGGGAACTTGGGTGCAAGATGGGACCCATTGCATGCAAATAACTTTGGGAAGAAACAAAATTCATGAGGATCATAGGGATCGTCCGAAGGTGACCCTAGGGGACCTATCGCGCAAAAAACAATACCTTAATGCCATGGGTTTTTTGCACGGTCGCAGAAGATGAGGTTTTCGCACAGTAGAGCATCTCTTCATCTTTGGTTACCCCCTGAAGGGTGGGGATATAGTTCGTTTTATAACCGGAGTCCTCAGAGTGGCGTGCAATAGCTTGGAACGCAAACTCTCATCAGTCGTCGGCTTGTGTGCACAGAGGGGGCTAGGTGCGCAAACGCCCACTCGACATCACCTTGTGGGTGGACATGGCACCAGGAATCCAAACACCCGATCAACGTCACCTTGTGCATGAAAACAGGGGTTGGGCGTGCAAAGCCCCACTCGACATTGCCTTCGGCGTGGAAATGGGTTGGGCGCGCAAACACCCGTTCGACGTTGCCTTCGGCGCAAAAATAGGTATGGTCGTGGCCAATCGTGGAGGACGGTGCTTTGGGTGTGGAAGGGGAGGCCGGTACGCAATAGTTTGTGCGCTGGAAGTCCTCTTGCGTGCGTCTCCCCGATCTTGCACATTCCCGCCTCCCAGGCCCCAGAATCTCCTCTTTTTTCATCCCAGATTCATTCATTGCTCTTTTATCCACCCGATGCAGCCCTTCTCCAAATTTCTGCATAAAAAAATGCCACCCCTCAAAATCAGAGTTGAAAGGGAACCTGAAGGTTGGATTCTAAGGGTACGCCAAAAAATAGAAAAGACATCTTTGACGGCACGTAAAAACGCATTTTGCGCGCGCAAGAGTGTTGTGCGTGTGTAGAAGACGTGTCAGCACTTTATAAATAGGCCGATCCCCCCCAGACCCTACTTTGACTTTTTCCATGCGGCATGATTTCTTTCCCTTGTGCATGAAAACAGTACTGATCCACGCATAAGATTCCGCAACCGACTCTGGGTTTTATGCACCATCCAAATTTTTTCTGTGTGCGTAGACCTTCTTTCGCGCCACCGCCACTTTTGCATGCCAAATCTTCCTTCTTTCACGCCGATCCCTTATGAGTTCTAAAAATGGCCGCTCAACAAACCGATGCTGAGAGGGAAGTTTCCACTGCTGCAAGAAGAACCCAAATGGTCATGAACCCTCAGATTCTTCCCATAAGGAGGTTTGTGTCTGATAACCAAATGCTTTTCGGAAAGTGATGCACACCTGTTTTAGGGTGTGGAAAAATCAAGTATTTACTAAGTTAAAATATAATATAGTGGTTAACCTAGGTTGTCTCCCGATAAGGAGTGCACACAAAATAGTTTGTCACTTTTTATTTAGAGAAAACGTTGGGTGTTTTTGAAATTGTTTGGTTTTAAAATGAAAGAGGGAAACGAAACAAAAGGAAGAAATTGAGAAAAATATTCAAGACAAATATAGAATGAAAGTGATTTAAAAAGTATTTTATGAGATGGGTGATCAAGTCGGGGTCAGTTTTATAATTACAATGCTATCCTTGTTCCATTTAATTCAATCCTCTTCTGCTAAGGTGATTTAAGTGAGATTCCATAATTACTTCAACTCACTTATTTGGTTAAATGGTTTAACAAAATTCTATTTTGGTATACACTTCTTCCATTGTGTGATAGAGTTGTAGTGAACCCCCCCAATTATATAATGCAATTCTCAATCGGGTATTGTTTATCCTAAATAATCATGAATATTCACCACCCCTCCCACACGTACTAGCGATCGCTAGGTACTTCACCACTAAGACCTGATATTTATTCTATAGAATATAGACCAGAACCTAATAGAAGGATAAAATTGGTCATTTATCAAATCAATAATAACAACATAATAGAAAATCGAATACGATCGCATAAGATAATAAATTCTGTTTTTAGAATTTGAAAACAACTTTGTAGAAGAGAGAGAGATTTTATTCAATCAAGTGTAAGAACTCAAAGAATTGCAAATATAAAACCTTCCCTCCCCCAATCACCTCATATTTTTACCCCACCATGGTAAGGGTAATTGAGATGAAAGGGGAAGAATAAAGCATTATGGAACTTGAAGAACAAAAGAGAGAAACGAATAACTCAAAAATAAATCCTCCAGAATCTTTATTCTATAAGTTTGCTTCGGTTCTACCCCTCTTGGACAAATGAGTCAAAGGTGCCTTATTAAAGGAGGTGAGTAATGGATTTGGCCATCTACCCACGAAGTTTTAATTCATTTGGAGCTGTGTGGAAGGACTTATGGCCGCTTAAATGGAAGAGACTTTTCCTGGCCGCCAAACACTATTCCACCAACCCTTCTTTGACCATTGAATTGGCGGCCTTAATGAATGAATTTATTTCTTATATTTTGTGCTAATCTGAAACCTCTATAAATCTTTTGAACCCAGTTGTAACTACTTAAATTTGAGGTCGTTTGGCCGAGATATGCTTCTTTGAATATGTCATAGTCTATTCTGCCGTCCAGAATAAATGTTCACATTGACCGAATTCTTTTGGCTTGTTGGAGTTCGAATTGGCTTTTGTTCTTGAAAACTTATATTTAGCCCATGAATCATGAAATCCTAAAAAAAAGGAATCAGGTAAATTTTATTAACAATGTATGAGTTATGCTTGAAATACAGAGGAAACATAAAACTGTTAAATGTCCAGAATTAACCAATTTTCACACTTAAGCTCAAAACTCACCAAAAATCATGAAATGATGAAAATAAGCTCAAATTGATTCATGGGAAGGGATTTAATCATTTAAAAACATATAACTAATTATGAAAACATTATCTCTATCAATTCCCCCACACTTATCACTTGGACTCCTGGACAAGTAACCATCGATATTAAATCAAAGCAAATTTTAAAACACATATCCTTGAGATCCAACAATTTATCACCAAGAAACAAAAGATATCATGACTCATAAACAACCATTATTAAAAGTTATAAATTCAGTTCAAAAATATATTTCCACTTCATTTATTCTCCCATGTACACAAAACACTTACCTAACACACATTTTTTTCTCATCACACAAATATCAATTTTCAACAATGTCTTTATCATCCAATACTCACGCAAGGGTCACCATAGGCTTGATAAATTCCTACATCTCCACCCGATGTGAGTCAAGGACATAAGTTTATCATGAGGAATTTATAGGGTTGTTTTGTGGCTTTTGGTTGGTTGGAATTTGATGTGAAAAAGTATGAGGCAGAATAAGGAGTGCTTGGCTCTTTTTGAAGCAAAATTGCATTATTCTAATTTTTACTCAAGTGTAGTCTCCTCCTCACTCCCCTTAAGAGTAAATAAGATCCAACATCATGAAAAATCAGTGAAATTACACACCATTCATCATTTCAGCAGCAAAAGTTTCAATCATATTAAACATGATTTTTCTTGAAAGCTCCATAAAAGGCACAACTTTCCTTTCATTAGAAGCTCCAGAAAGGCACAACTTCTTTTACATGAAAGTTCAAGATAAGTCACAACTTTCAACATAATTATTTTTTTCAATAGCAAGTACATTTCTTCAACATTTTATTTTCCACCCAAAGTATCTCCAAATGAGGTAGCACAATGCAAGTCAACCTCCCCCCACACTTAAGTTCAACTAGATTATGCAATTTCGCTTCAAGAGTAGGTTGGATAGGGAAAATTGGCTTGTAATGTGGCTAACCTAATAGGTTGTTCATGGATTCTATGAGATACAAGGATTAAATGTATAAGGTGGGCTATTATAAAAAGGATTATCTTGAAAATGGGACTTTAATACCAAATAAATGCCTCAATCATTTAAAACACATGTACCTCAAACCCTCAAGTTTTGATAGGAATAAGTCAAATTATGGTTAAATCAAGAAAGGTATGGTTCTCTCAAGAAGTGAGGTGAATGAAAAGAGTATGAAAAATAGGTTTAGAAGCCTCACAGAAAAGTGATTTCAAATATAATGACAGTGAATTGTGGCATGAGATTCAAAATTTTGAGTACTTTTCATGAAATTCATAAAGAATTGAACTTGAAACAAGTCATTTTTAGAATTCATTTAAGCTCAGTTTCATGGAATAAATTGTTTCACTCAAGGAAATGGGTTTTAAAAATAGCAATGATATTCATTTTAGCTCAATAGTTTTAGAAAAACACAATTATTTGAAAAAGAAACACACATATTAACTAAAAAAGTTTTTTTAAAATAAGAAAACAGACAACAAATAAAAATCCTAACTACAAAGGTTCCCTCCCCCACACTTAAATGATGCAATGTCTTCAATGAATTAAAGTGGATTAAACATGTAATATGATTGTAAATTTAATCACAGTAAGAAATAAAGTGTTAAGGAGAGGTACAACCTGATGGATTTATTGATAAATGGGTGGGAGGAGTGTTATCTCCTCCACTAGGTCCGATGGCATGGTCCCAAGGAATTTCTTCAACCGATGCCCATTAATAGTGAATGGATTATTCTCTTGATCCTTCATAATCTTCACATCACCAAAAGGATATACATGAGTAACTATAAATGGACCTTCCCATCTGGAACGAAGTTTACCTGGCATCAGCTTGAGTCTTGAGTTGAATAACAACATTGTGTCTCCAGGATGAAAGTTTTTTGGTTGGATCAGTTTGTCATGAGCCACTCTTGTTCTCTCTTTGTAAAACCGGGAGTTTTCAAAAGCTTCCCTTTGAATCTTTTCCAGCTCCTGCAACTGTAATCTTCTTTCCTTCCCAGCGCTTTCAAGATCCAAATTTATCTTCCTCACAGCCTAGTATGCCTTATGTTCCAATTCCATAAGTAGGTGGTAGCTTTTCCCATAAATCAACCTATATGGACTCATTCCAATGGGGGGTTTTGTAGGCTGTCCTTTATTCCCATAATGTGTCTTCCAACCTTTGGATCCAATCCTTCCTATTTTTATTAACAGTCTTTTCCAAAATTCCTTTGATTTCCCTATTGGACACTTCATCTTGTCTATTCATCTGTGGATGATAGAGAGTTGATGTTTTATAATGCACACCATTTTTCTTTAGCAAATCCTCCATTATCCTATTGTAAAAGTGAGTCCCTTGATCACTAATGATTTCTCTAGGCACTCTAAACCTATAAAATATGTTAGTCCTAACAAAATCACAAACCACTTTAGCATCGTTAGTCCTGGGGGCTTTTGCTTCCACCCATTTGGAAACATAATCAATAGTAAGAAAGATATAAAAATTTCTAAATGACACTGGCAAAGGGCCCATAAAATCTATTCCCCATAATTCAAAAATTTAACAAAAATTAAGTGGTTTTTGTGGCATTTCTTTTCTCTTTGAAAAATTTCTATAAAACTGACATTTTTCACACCTTTTACAAAATTCATGAGCATATTTAAAAAGGGTGGGGCAATAAAGTTCAGATTATAAAACCTTCCTTACTATCCTTTGAGGTCCAAAGTGGCCTCCACAAGATAATGTGTGGAAAAACTCAAAGACAGGATTAATTTCACTTTCAGGCAAACATCTTCTTATTACTTGGTCATTGCAAATTTTCCAAAGAAATGGATCATCCCAGATGTAATATCTTGATTCAGATTTCATCTTTTGAATTTGGTGGGAATTTAAATGAGATGGTATTTGAGATGTTACCAGATAATTGACCATATTGGCATACCATGGAACTTCATTGTTGATGATGTAGAGTTTTTCTCCGGGAATCTTATCATTAAGTGGGTTCTAGTTTGGAATTTCTCCTTCAGTGGTGTGGGGTAGCCGACTTAGATGATCAACCACCTGATTTTCACTTCCCTTTTTACCTTTAATTTCCAAATTGAACTCTTGTAAGAGTAGAATCCATCTTAATATCCTTGGTTTTGCATCCGCCTTCTTCGTTAAATACCTGGGAGCTGCATGATCAGAAAAAACAACAACTTTAGTACTAAGAAGATATGATCGAAATTTATCTAGTGCAAAGACAACTGCAAGGAACTCCTTCTCGGTGGTTGTGTAATTGATTTGTGTGGCATCCAAGGTCCTTGATGCATATGATATTACTTGAGGCTTTTTGTCAATTCTTTATGATAGAGCTGCTCCCACTGCTTGGTTGGATTCATCACAAAGCAACTCAAAAGGGTAATCCCAGTTGGGTGGTTGCATTATTGGAGGTGTGATCAACCTTTGCTTCAGTTCATCAAATGACTTCTTTCATGCATTATCAATATTAAAGTCAGATTCCTTAAGTAGGAATCTTGAGATAGGTATAGAAATCTTACTAAAATGTTTGATGAACCTTCTGTAAAATCTAGCATGTCCTAAAAATGATCTAACATGTTTTAAACAAGTTGAATATGGTAAGGAATTTATTACTTCAACTTTCAATTTATCAACCTCTATCCTTTTTGGTGAAATTATGTGCCCCAAAACTACTCCCTTTTCAACCATGAAATGAAATTTTTCAAAATTTAAGACAAGATTCTTTTGAATGCATGTTTTCAAAACTTTTTCCAAGTTTCTTAAGAAATGATCAAATGAATTACCAAAAAACGTGAAATCATCAAGAAATGCCTCCAAGAAGTCCTCAATATGATCTGAGAAAATACTCACCATACACCGTTGAAATGTACCTGGGGCATTGAATAGCCCAAAAGGCATCCTTTTTTAGGCGAATGTACCAAATGGACAGGTGAAGGTTGTCTTCTCCTGGTCTTCTAGTGCGATCAGTACCTAAAAGTATCCTGATAATCCATCTAAAAAACAGTAATGGGTTTTTCCAGCTAACCTTTCTAGCATTTGATCGATGAATGGTATGGGGAAGTGGTATTTTCGGGTAACTTGATTTAACTTCCTGTAATCTATACACACTCTCCAGATATTTTATACTCTCATGGGGATCAATTCATTTCTTTCATTTTTGACTGTTGTTAGGCCGGTTTTCTTTGGGACTACATGAATGGGTCTAACCCACTGAGAATCAGAGATTGGGTAAATGATGGCAGCTGCTAGCAATTTCTCTATCTCTTTCTTGACAACCTCCATGATCATGGGATTAAGTCTTCTCTGAGGTTGTCTAAATGGTCGGGAATCACTTTCTAAAAATATTCTATGAGAAAAGACCTTGGGATTGATTCCAGGTATATCACCTAAACTCCATCCTACAGCTTGGACATTTCTTTTGAGTAGGTCAATTAGAGTTTCCTCTTGTAAATGGGATAGGTTATTGGAAATTATTACTGGAAATTTTTCTCCTTCTATTAGGTAAGCATACTTCAAATCACTTGGCAATTGTAATGCCCCGACCCTAGTTACCTAGAGTCAGTGCATTATTACATAACATTGGCATGATCACAAGAAAGATCAAATCTCGAAAGACTGGTTGGTTTAGTAGCCTTGGAAACACTAGATATATTCATAAAGTTTTACATTACATCATAAAGTGAAAAAATACTACAATAACATATTGTCTCCATAGTCCACACTATTATCCCCTCATAATATCCCTGCAAGTCATTCATATTTTACTTCTTCACATCTTGGGAAAAATAAAATATAGAAAAGGGGTGAGCTCAAATGCCCAGTAAGGATAACAATATAGCAGAAACTTTCATAAATAAGAATAAACATTTAAGACAGTGTATAACTAAAACAAAAGCCTTTTAAACTTGAACTTCAACATAGTATGGAAAAAATAAAATGAAATAATTCCATTTACTTATTCACATAGATATTCTACTAATAGAATAATCACATGCAATATCAATAACCACTTTCATAATGATGGAATACATAATGCCAGACTATCATAACCACATAGCCAAGGCCTTGTGCCAAGACTACAAATAAGATTTTTCCAAGGCCTTGTGTCAAGACACTAGTTTGTCTCATGAGACCTACCGATGCATCGAGGAGTTATAGTGGGCTCCACCCATCACATATTAAGTCCAATACATTCCCATATGAAAAGGTTTAAACATAACATAAACATTCGTATTAAAAATATCATACGAAATGTCAATACTTTCACCATAAACCATGAATGGTATAAAAATAGCACATCCACAGTCAAACATATCAAAAAACCTTCAATACAATATAGAAGTTTTGTATCATAATAAATCAACTTTAAATAAGCGTAAAATCCATCAAAGGATGTTGACATAGATGAAATCAAAACTCTTTTTAGAGAAATATCTCTTTCTATTTTGAAATCATTTAAGAGTCATATATTTATAAAATAAAACATTTTCTTTGAAAATATTCTTATAAAATTGTAATGGAAGCTTCAAAGATTTTACAACGGCGGAAAATAGCCGCACCTGCCGTATAAGTTAAAAAAACATTCTTACCTTAATTCTGTCGAAAAGGTTAAAAAGGACCTTGTTTGGAAAACGACGGAAATATTCCTTTATAAACCACTTATAAAAGTCAACAAGGGTATAAATGAATTTATACCATAGTCTCTAAAATATAAATAATGATTTGAAATACATTTTTAAGAAACATGGATGTGGATGATAAAGAGGTCCCAGTAGATAATCACGTATAAACAACCTCGGATAATGAAGAGATTGCAAAATAAACCATTACCTTGTACTTTTACTTGGTTGGGGGTAGGTTAACCTCCTTTATAATGGTGAAATAATTGTTATTAAATTATACAAGAATCATATACATTAATATGATATCATATATGATCTTTTAACATTGATTTGTTAATAATATCTTAGTACTATCGTTGTTTCGGGTGTTAACTTACTCGTTTTATTTTATATGTTTTGTTACGTAAGCCATGTTTGTAATGGATAGGTTTTATCTTATTCATATCCAGAATGATATCAATTCCTTAAACATTATTTTTAAACCATAAAATGATAATTATACTTGAATGGATACGATGGAGAATGAATCTCATCGCGTTCGTAGAGACGGTAGTCCGTACGTACGCATGAGCGACAATATCATTCTTTTGATATTAAAATAATATATAATTGGATGGTATATCATATATATATAATTATTAACATGTTATATTTATTATTTACATGAATTATAAATCATTATTATACCCATCCAAATAATAATTTATTGAATAACAATTACACCACGACGTGGAGACGGTAAGCCGTACGTACGCATGTATGGTGACATGTTATTAAAAGGATGGATAGAATAATGAATATGGTTATACCATATTTATAATAACATCACAGTATATATAAGGTACTGTAGTTATTATTTTATAATGGTAATAACAAAGGAAGAAGAAGTGGAAGAAGAAAGGAACTTGGAAAAGGGTGGTGAAATCATTACCTCTTCTTCGGGTTCTTCCTTTTGATTTGATCAAAAGGGCTCTTAGGTTGGATTTATGACTAAAGGAAGGCCTCTAGGATGAAGTTAGGGAAGTTGAGAGAGTATTTGGGCATAGTTTTTCCGAACCAAAAGGCTTTGAAGGTGTGAGTTAATGAGAAGGGGGAGTGCCCTTTTATAAGAGGGGTGAAGGGCACCTTTGGAATAGCTAGAAATATTATTTTATAATAAATTCATATTCGGTTTCTAATAGCTCCAAAGTGGATTATTTAAATGGTAAGGTAGGGATAGGTCTAAAACCACTCAACCAATAGAATTTAGATAGGTCTGGGTCATTATAATAACCTTATCTTTAAGTATTAACTCTTAGTTAATTAGTTTTACTCTTACAATGTCTCTTTGTATTTTTATATTATATGGTTAATAAACTTACTATATACATCCAAGATACCCCCCAAGTGGTCCATTAATGATACAAATATAATTATATAAGTCTCTTGGCCAAACCTTAGATTTTTATGAATTTAATATCAATTAATAATATAATATTTGTTTTAAAAACTCTTTTAGGTCAATTTTGACACTATCCAATAATGGATTTTTGTAAAAGTCATAAAAGAATGATTACTTAGAAAAAAGTTAATTAAATCATTACTAACATGTTATATTAACCTAAAAAATTAGTTTAATTCATAAAAAGTCTCAAATTATATTTATTTGGGTATCTACAATATCAATCATTTTAATTTTTCACTATTATGGTAATTACTACATCACCATTGTGTCATAAATAAATTAAATTATTTAATGTCTAAAAATTATAAATAAAATACAATTATGTAGGAAATATTGTTATATTTCTAATGAATATTTATAGTCAAAAATAAAACATATATAACCCTATGTAAAAATTGTTTTTCTAAAATATATATTCTTGTGTCATTTTTGTATTCATTTTAACTTAATTAAAATAAAGTGTCTCTATCACTTACAAGTGGCACCATGGGGTCCCCAAATCGACCCAAATATGCCCATGGTCGGACATGTATCAACCAATAAGGTTAGGACATGTTTTAGGGTAATTTTTTATTATTATAATATTATTTTTTAACCCTTATTTACCGGATTTACCCTTTAAC
Source organism: Viscum album (assembly GCA_963277665.1). Classification (NCBI taxonomy): domain Eukaryota; kingdom Viridiplantae; phylum Streptophyta; class Magnoliopsida; order Santalales; family Viscaceae; genus Viscum; species Viscum album. The sequence continues at coordinate 1,200,167,766 of OY728119.1, read as the reverse complement.
CAAGGTAAATAAAATATTTACCGAAGTAATTATTCAAAATGTCTAAAAATAAAAGTTACCTATTTACAAAATCTGAACATCCTGATTCTAAATATGGAATCCATTTTTCCAAATTCAAAAAACAAAAGTGGCAAAAATTAATTTAAAATTAATTCCCGATGTCAAAACAAAAAGCGTGTTTTTAAGATATAATAACTATCAAAAGATTGATACTTGTTTATGTTCGGTTTAATTGTGAAATTGTGTCCAATGAAAAACATTGTATTAAATGGTAAAAATATATTCTAAATATACTTTAAAACCACTCAAATTCATAATTTATCACTATTAATTATTTTGATTAAAAAAGTTGTTTTTAATTAAAATTTAGTAATTTTCACCATTCATCAAAATATTAAAGTTATCTGAAAAGTACCAAAATTTCACCTTAGGCTAAATTTGATACTCCTAATCCAAAAATGAAGTCCATTTTGAGAGATAAAATTTATAAAATTTCAAAAAGTAGGTATTACTATTCATAACAGCTAGTTTGATCGGTTGTGGTGTGTGTTAGAACTCGATGTTGCGTACAACACACGCTATTGCATTATTCAAAGAGAAGCGTACCGTAAAAGATTGGGGTGTTAAATTCTCCCATACTTCAAATAATTTCATCCTCAAAATTTCTAGAATACTACCGCATGAAAAGACTCGGGTGGTTCTTTATCATAATTTTCTCGGGTTCCCACGTTGCCTCTTCCATCTTATGGTTTCTCCACAAAACTTTTACCATAAGCGTCGTCTGGTTTCTCAGTAATTGTTCTCTCGTATCAATAATCTTGAAGGGTTCTTTGCAATAAGACAGACCGGGTTCCAGGTCTAATTCCTCATAGGTGAGTACATGCGTTGGGTCAGGCATGTATTTCCTCAACAGAGATACGTGGAACACATCGTGAACTTTAGAGAGACTTGGCGGCATTGCCAATCGATAAGCTATAACCCCAATTCGTTCTAGAATTTCGAAAGGTCCGATGTACCTGGGACTCAATTTACCTTTCTTACCAAAACATATGACTCCCTTCCATGGATATACCTCCAGGAAAACATGATCACCGACTTGAAATTCCAAATCCTTCCTTCGATTATCAGCATAGCTCTTCTGCCTACTTTGAGTTGCTTTGATGTGATTTTGGATTACCTTCACCTTTTCCATCGTTTCCTCCACCAGTTCTGGGCCTACAAGTTTTCTTTCACCAACGTCATCCCAACAGGTTGGTGTACGACATCTCTTTCTATATAACGCTTCATATGGTGCCATCTGAATACTCGAATGGAAGCTATTGTTATAGGAAAATTCTACCAGAGGTAAATATTGATCCCACATACCCTGAAAGTCAAGTGAGCAGGATCTCAACATGTCTTCTAAGGTTTGAATAGTTCGTTCTGATTGTCCATCTGTTTGGGGGTGGTAGGCAGTGCTCAAATGAAGTTCAGTATCCAAGGCTTTCTAAAGACTTTTACAGAATCTTGAAGTAAAACGGGGATCACGATCAGAAACAATCGATAGGGGTACTCCATGAAGTCTCACAATTTCATCAATATATAGTCTTTATAGACGTTCCCGTGGTAGATCTTCTCTTATAATAAGAAAATCTGCTGACTTGGTAAGACGATCAACAATGACCCATATTGCATCGTTCCTTCTAGGAGTCTTTGGTAGCCCCATGAAAAAGTCCATCGTAATATTGTCCCATTTCCACTCCGGTATGGGAAGAGGTTGCATAACTCCTCCAGGCCGTTGCCTTCCAGCTTTCACTTGTTGACAAACCATACATCTTGACACAAAATCAGCAATCTCCCTCTTCATGTTGTCCTACCAAAAATGTTCCTTCAAATATCTATACATTTTGGTGCTCCCAGGGTGTATAGAGAAATTAGAATTATGAGCATCATCTAGAAATTACCTTTTTAGATCAGGTATATCGGGAACACAAAGTCTCTTCCCAAATTTCAAAATTCCATCTTCATACACAAAGTCTCTCAATCTCCCATCATTCACAGCTTTAATCTTCTTTTGAAATTCTTCATCATCGGTCTGAGAACTCTTAATCCTTTCTAGTAAATATGGTTTGGAAACCATTTGAAAAAGCATTGATGTTTAACCTTCCCTGGTTATTCCCATGTCCATCTTCACTAGATCCATGAAAATTGGATCCCTTTCAATTCTCATATTGTTCAAAACTCCATGGTCTTTTCCTCTCAAAGCATATTCCACCTTGTTTGCCTTCCCCGGGTGGTAGTGTATCGTGAAATAATAATCCTTGAGTAATTCAAGTCATCTCCTTTGCCTCATGTTGAGTTCTTTTTGTGAGAAAATATACTTCAAACTCTTGTGATCAGTATAACTCTCATATTTTTTACCATAGAGGTAGTGCCTCCATATATTCAAAGAAAAGATCACAGCTGCTAACTTGAGATCATGAGTATGATAGTTTTGCTCATGAATTTTCAACTGTCGTGATGCATAGGAAATAACCCTATCATTCTACATAAGGACACAACCAAGTACTTTATTCGATGCATCAATATAAATAACGAACCCATCATTCCCCGATGGTAGAGTCAATATAGGATCATTGACTAATCTTCTCTTCAGTTATTTGAAAAATTCTTCACACTCTTTTGTCCAAACAAATTTAACTCCTTTACCTGTGAGCTTCGTTAATGGGTTATCCAATCGGGCAAAATTCTAGACGAAACTTCGATAATAACCTGCCAAACCAATAAAACTGCGTACCTCAGTTATACTCGTAGGTGCTAGCCATTATTGGATTGCCTTGGTCTTAGAAGGATCAATAGAGATTCCATCTTTAGAGACAATATGGCCAAGAAAAGAAATCTCTTGAAGCCAGAATTCACACTTGCTAAACTTCCCATATAATTCATATATTCTCAGAGTCTTCAGGATAATGCGCAAGTGATTTTCATGATCTTAGTAGCTTTTGGAGTATACCAAGATATCATCAATAAATACCACCACAAATTCATTGAGATATTCCTTGAAAACTCTATTCATCAGATCCATGAATACAGAGGGTGCATTAGTCAATCCAAAAGGCATTACAGTAAACTCGTAATGCCCGTACCTGGTTCAAAATGCTGTCTTAGGAATGTCTTCCTTATTTACAAACAACTGATGGTATCCAGATCGAAGGTCAATCTTTGAAAAGTATTGAGCTCCATGCAGTTGGTCAAATAAATCATCAATGTGAGGTAGGGGATAATTGTTATTTATTGTTATAGCATTGATCTCCCTATAGTCGATACATAACCTCATAGATCCATATTTATTTTTAACAAAAAGAACAGGGGCTCCCCATGGAGAAACACTAGGGAGAATAAATCACTTATTACTCAATTCCTCTAGTTGTTTCTTTAGTTCAACTAATTCTATAGTGTCCATTCTATAAGGGTTCTTCGATATAGGCCTTGATCCAGGAATTAAATCAATGGAAAACTCAACTTCTCGTTCTAGAGGATGTCCAGGTAAATCTTCCGGAAATACATCTACATATTCTTTCACAATAGGTACATCTTCTATTTGAACATTCCTTTCCTCACCCACAGTCATTTCATTCTCATCCTCCCCAATAATTGTATTTAATTGAGCTACTGGGGGTGGATCTAGATAAGAATTATGTGGTGATGATTCTACTCTAAAGATAAGGTGTTCCTTATCATCATCATCAAAAATCGTAACCTCCTTTTTCTTACAATAAATCTTCGCATCATAATCCGAAAGCCAATCCATACCGAGGATTATATCAAATTCAATCATAGGTATGACGATGAGATCAGTGGATAAAGAACATTTATGTGCTCTAATGGGGACTGATTCACAAAACTTTGTTGCAATGATACTTACCTTAGGAGTTTTAACTGACAACTCCCTTGTTAAATCAAATTGGAAATATCTAATTTTCTTAGCAAACTGGGAAGATATGAAACAATGTGATGATCCAAAATCAAATAATTCATTTTCTAAACTTGAGGAAACCATTAAATTACCTACCACCACGCCTTTTGGAGCTTCTACCTCAGCAGTAGTGATAGCAAAAGCTTGGCCTTGATCCCTCGGCCTTTTCTGAGGTAAGTTCCCCTGATGATTAGGACATTAATTTGCATAATGTCCCATCTCCCTACAATTGTAGCACTGAACATTGGTATCTTCCTTCTTCCCTTTGCAATCACGAGCTTGGTGGCCTTTTTCACCACATTTGTAACAGATGCACATTCCCTTCAAGCAAGTACCAAGGTGTTTCTTCCCACATTTACCACAGGATGGATATTCAACCTTTCCCTTCTTCCCCTTATTTCCATTCCCAGATTGATCAGCAGATCTCTTCTTCTCTTACTTTGCTTTAAAGTCATAAGACTTAGAGAATTCCTTTTCTGTCTTGATATCACATGAGACAATGTCTTCATACAACAAGAAGGATTGTGAGACTAATTCTTGACGGAGAAATGGTTTTAACCCATCAAAGAAACGATAAATCTTACTTCTTGGGTTACGTATATAATCTCCAGCATACCTTGATAACCTTGTAAAGTTATCCTCATACTTTGCGACATTCTCATCCTCCTTTTGTCTCAGACTCAGAAATTTCCTTTCTATATCTTCTCGATGGTCACGAGGAAAGTATTTTTCTAAAAATAGATCTTTGAACTCCCTCCATTACATATTTGATATTTCATCATCTTCCTTCATGTTTTGAATCAATGACCACCATTGATCAGCATCTCCAGTGAGTCGGTAAACTGCCATGATAACTTTTTCCCTTTCACTACTCCCCAAAGCCTGAAATGTTTTCTCTAGGGAATTTATCCATTTCTCAGCTACTAAGGGATTTGTACTCCCATTGAACGTTAGTGGTTGTTGCCTCATGAATCGATCTAACATTGATCCTCCACGCTACGGATCAGGGTGCTCCATACAGGTAAGGTTATTATTCATAACCTGAGTGAGTTGTCCCAATATGGTGATTAGCTGATCGGAACCAGTTGCATCACCAGCTCCACTATAATTATCTTGAGCAGGAGGGCAATCCCAACATGGAGTGCGTGCATTGATATGGTTTCCATTTCTTCCACTAGGTGCCATTTCTAAACAATGGCATAAACTAGATCATTTTATGAATCAAAATACATAATTCCATACTTATAAAACACTTAACATAAATTGAACTATTTATGGATATAATCCATAATCATAAAAATGATTTCTTTGAGGAAGTATATACTCATAAACCCTTCATAATGATTTGTAAAGAAAATGAGAGTTATCCTAAGCATATCCCTCGGGAGTGTTGTAACCAAGAGTGCAACAAGGACCGTTGTTGTGCACCAGTTCCCATTTGAGTCTAGCTCAAAGTGGTGTTTTCGGGTTTTAACCCTAGGTACATCTGTGCCAGAGCCGCCTCTACATGCTCGTATCTAGACAGGGATGTATTGCTCGGAAAACTCACAAAATCTCTACAATACCAAAATTCTAGGAAGTTCTTCTATACTAATCCTCAAAGTCCATCTTAGGTCTATGTTCTCTAATCAGAGTTTATCTAAATCTAGCTTCCAAGGTTTGTACTAAACCTCCCTCTGATACCAACTGTAATGCCCCGACCCCAGTTACCTAGAGTCGGTGCATTATTACATAACATTGGCAAGATCACAAGAAAGATCAAATCTCGAAAGACAGATTGGTTTAGTAGCCTTGGAAACACTAGATATATTCATAAAGTTTTACATTACATCATAAAGTGAAAAACTACTACACCAACATATTGTCTCCATAGTTCACACTATCATCCCCTCATAATAACCCTACAGGTCATTCATAATTTACTTCTTCACATCCTGTGAAAAATAAAACATAGAAAAGGGGTGATCTCAAATGCCCAGTAAGGATAACAATATAGCAGAAACATTCATAAATAAGAATAAACATTTAAGGCAGTGTATAACTAAAAAAAAGCCTTTTAAACTTGAACTTCAACATAGTATGGAAAAAATAAAATGAAATAATGTCATTTACTTATTCACATGGATATTCTACTAATTGAATAATCACATGCAATATCAATAACCACTTTCATAATGATGGAATGCATAATGCCAGACTATCATAACCACATAGCCAAGGCCTCGTGCCAATACTACAAATAATATTTTGCCAAGGCCTTGTGTCAAGACACTAGTTTGTCTCATGAGACCTACCGATGCATCGAGGAGCTATAGCGGGCTCCACCCGTCACATATTAAGTCCAATGCATTCCCATATGAAAAGGTTTAAACATAACATAAACATTCGTATTAAAACTAGAATACGAAATGTCAATACTTTCACCATAAACCATGAATGGTATAAAAATAGCACATCCATAGTCAAACATATCACAAAACCTTCAATAAAATATAGAAGTTTTGTATCATAACAAATCAACTTTAAATAAGCGTAAAATCCATCAAAGGATGTTGACATAGATGAAATCAAAACTCTTTTTAGAGAAATATCTCTTTCTATTTTGAAATCATTTAAGAGTCATATATTTATAAAATAAAACATTTTCTTTGAAAATATTATTATAAGATTGTAAGGTAAGATTCAAAGATTTTATAACGGCGGAAAATAGCCGCACCCGCTGTATAAGTTAAAAAAACATTCTTACCTTAATTCTGTCTAAAAGGTTAAAAAGGACCTTGTTTGGAAAATGATGGAAAGATTCCTTTATAAAACACTTATAAAAGTCAACAAGGGTATAAATGAATTTATACCATAGTCTATAAAATAGAAAGAATGATTTTAAATACATTTTTAAGAAACATGGATGTGGATGATAAAGAAGTCCCAGTAGATAATCACGTATAAACAACCTCGGATAATGAAGAGATTGAAAAATAAACCCTTACCTTGTACTTTTCCTTGGTTGGGGGTACGTTAACATCTTGTATAATGGTGAAATAATTGTTATTAAATTATAAAAGAATCATATACATTAATATGATATCATATATGATCTTTTAACATTGATTTGTTAATAATATCTTAGTATTATCGTTGTTTCAGGTGTTAACTTACTCGTTTTCTTTTATATGTTTTGTTACGTAAGCCATGTTTGTAATGGATAGGTTTTATATTATTCATATCCAGAATGATAACATGTCCTTAAACATTATTTTTAAATCATCAAATGATAATTATACTTGAATGGATACAATGGAGAATGAATCTCATCGCGTTCGTGGAGACGGTAGTCCGTACGTACGCACGAGCGACAATATCATTATTTTGAAATTAAAATAATATATAATTGGATGGTATATCATATATACAGAATTATTATCATGTTATATTTATTATTTACATGAATTATAAATCATTATTATACCCATCCAAATAATAATTTATTGAATAACAATTACACCACGACGTGGAGACGGTAAGCCGTACGTACGCACGTATGGTGACATGTTATTCAAAGGATGGATAGAATACTGAATATGGTTGTACCATATTTATAATAACATCACAATATATATAAGATACTGGAGTTATTATTTTATAATGGTAATAAAAAAGGAAGAAGAAGTGGAAGAAGAAAGGAACTTGGAAAATGGTGGTGAAATCATTACCTCTTCTTCGGGTTCTTCCTTTTGATTTGATCAAAAGGGATCTTAGGTTGGCTTTCTGACTAAAGTAAGGCCTCTAAGATGAAGTGAGGGAAGTTTAGAGAGTATTTGGGTAGAGTTTGGACAAGCCAAAAGGCTTTTAAGGTATGAGTTAATGAGAAGGGGGAGTTCCCTTTTATAAGAGGGGTGAGGGGCACCTTTGGAAAAGGTAGAAATATTATTTTATAATAAATTAATATTCGGTTTATAATGGATCCAAAGTGGATTATTTAAATTTTAAGGTGGGGATAGGTCTAAAACCACTCAACCAATAGAATTTAGACAGGTTTGTGTCATTATACTAACCTTATCTTTAAGTATTAACTCTTAGTTAATTAGTTTCACTTTTACAATGTCTCTTTGTATTTTTATATTATATGGTTAATAAACATACTATATACATCCAAGAGACCCCAAAGTGGTCCATTAATGATAAACCTATCATTATATAAGTCTCTTGGACGAACCTTAGATTTTTCGGAATTTAATATCAATTAATAATATAATATTTGTTTTAAAAACTCTTTTATGTCAATTTTGACACTATTCAATAATTTATTTTTGTAAAAATCATAACAGAATGATTAATTCTAAAAAAAAGTTAATTAAATAATTCCTAACATGTCATATTAACCTATAAAATTAGTTTAATTCATAAAAAGTCTCAAATTATATTTATTTGGGTATCTACAATATCAATCATTTTAATTGTTCACTATTATGGTAATTACTACATCACCATTGTGTCATAAATAAATTAACTTATTTAATGTATAAAAATTAAAAATAAAATACCATTATGTATGAAATCGTGTTATATTTCTAATGAATATTTATAGTTTAAATCCAACATATAGAACCCTCTGTAAAAATTGTTTTTCTAAAAGATATATGCTTGTGTCATTTTTGTATTCATTTTAACTTAATTAAAATAAAGTGTCCCTATCACTTACAAGTGGCACCATGGGGTCCCAAAATCGACCCAAAGATTCACATGGTCGGACATGTATCAACCAATAAGGTTAGGAAACGTTTTAGGGTAATTTGTTATTATTATAATATTATTTTTTAACCCTTATTTACCGGATTTACCCTTTAACCATGGTAAATAAAATATTTACCGAAGTAATTATTCAAAATGTCTAAAAATAAAAGTTACCTATTTACACAATTTGAACATCCTGATTCCAAATATGGAATCTATTTTTCCAAATTCAAAACACAGAAGTTACAGAAATTAATTTAAAATTAATTCCCACTATCAAAACAAAAAGCGTGTTTTTAAGATATAATAACTATCAAAAGATTGATACTTGTTTATGTTTGGTTTAATTGTAAAATTATGTACAATGACCAACATTGTATTAAATGGTAAAAATATATTCTAAATATACTTTAAAACCACTCAAATTTATAATTTATCACTATTAATTATTTTGATTAAAAAAAGTTGTTTTAATTAAAATTTAGTAATTTTCACCATTCATCAAAATATTAAAGTTATCCAAAAAGTACCAAAATTTCACCTTAGGCTAAATTCGATACTCCGAATCCAAAAATGAAGTCCATTTTGAGAGATAAAATTTATAAAATTTCAAAAATTAGGTATTACTATTCATAACAGCTAGTTTGATCGGTTGTGGTGTGTGTTAGAACTCGATGTTGCGTACAACACACGCTATTACATTATTCAAAGAGAAGTGTACTGTAGAAGCTTGGGGTGTTACAACAATGGATTAAGTTCAAGACATGGGGGTTGTTCAAGGGATGACATTGAATTAAGGTTTCCTATTCCTAAGGCTGGAATCTCCGGTATCATCTCATTTTCATTTAACAATTCATCAAAAAAATCACATTTTACCTCATCCTCTAACATGAGATTAGGATTTTTAGGTTCCTGGGAATTGGAATTTTCAAATGAAGAATGTTCTCCTAATGATAAGAAGTCAAGAAGCATACCTGAATCCTCAATTGGTTTTATACCTTCTTCATGGGAGATCGCATAAAGTGAGTGATTACTGGAAGGATGCTTCATTGTATCAAGAATGTTGAAGTGTACTGTACTATCTCCAAGTTCCATTGTAAGTGTTCCTTCATGGACATTGATGATAGTCCTTGATGTTTTAAGGAAGGGTCGCCCTAGGATGATGGGAGAGGGGGTTGAAGCTCTGTCTTCTTCCATGGTAAGGACATAAAAGTCTGCTAGAAAGATCAATCCACTTACTCCAATGAGTACATATTCTATAACTCCAGCTAGGAAAACAGTGGATTTGTTTGCTAATTGGACCACCACTTGAGTTGGTTTTAGTTCTCCGATCTGCAAGGATGAAAATACCGAGTGAGGAATAACATTTATTGAAGCTCCTAGATCACATAATGCCTCAGTAAAATTTAAAGAACCAATAGTGCAGGGAATAGAGAATGTCCCTAGATCTTGACATTTTTTTGGTATCATTGGTGTGATCAGCGCTGAGACACTTCTTCCTAAGATGATTCTATCATTTCCATCCAACCGCCTTCTTTTTGTGCACAACTCCTTCAAAAAAATCATACTTAGGGATTTGTTTGATTGCATCTAGTAGTGGGATATTGATCTCAACTTTTTGAAAAGTTTCCTGGATTTATTTTTGAAGTCTCCCTTCTTCAAACTTCTTTGACTCAACTAATGCAGATGGTAATGGTGCTTGGATATCCTTTATCTCCCTTTGTTGTTTTTGCAACGGTGTTTCTGGCCTTTCCTTTCTAAACCTGATTCTTTCTCTTTTGTTTTTCTGGACTAATTCTTTTGGATGGATGTTTTTTTCTTCATTAGGTTTATTAGAATCATCATCCTCACTTTGTTCAGGTGACATTAGCTCTTTTCCACTTCGTGTTGTAATGACTCTCACGCTTTCTTTGGGATTTGGAACTGTTTGTGCTGGGAGTTTTCCTTGATTTTTTGTTAGAATACCCATAAGGTTTTCAAATTTATTATCTAAAATTTTCACTTTCTTCTTTAGATCTTAAATATCCATTTCTTGTTGGTTCTTATGAGAACTTGTTGAAGGTTTTTCATATGGTTTTTTCTGGTATGACTGTTTATAGGGTTGTTGGAATGGTGTAAGATTCTAGTATTGCTACTGCTGGAATGGAGGTTGATTTTGGTATTGATTTTGAAATGGAGGTCTATCCTGGTTTTATCGGAATCCATATCCTTGTTGGGGTTGACATGGTTTATTTGACTGAATTTTCCTTTCTTGATAGGCAGCTGCACAATTTTCAGTCCCCTGCACTTCTGGACATTGATCAGTGTAATGATAACTAGAAGAGCATAAAACACATACCTGATTCGGGCCTTGTTGTTCCTTCACTTTGTTCACATAAAGTTGTCTCATCACACTAGTCATTTCCTTAAGTGTTTCTTCAAGTAAGGGTGAGGATGAATCAGAAGTTATTACCTCATGGATTCCTCTAGTGCTCGTACCTCTAGTTCCGAATTGCTGTGAGTTTTGCTCAATCTTTTCAATCAGGCCTCTGACATCTGCTGGTGACTTGTCGATCAAGGCTCCTCCAGATGAGGCATCTAGTAAATTGTGATCATTGTCGAGAAATCCTTAGTATAAGAACATAAGAAATTGGTTCTCTTCCATTTCTTGGTGTGGGAATCTTGCACAGAGTTTCTTGAAACGTTCCCAGTATTCGTAGAGAGTCTCTCCAGTCGATTGATGTATGACATAAATTTCTTTTTTTATTGTTGTACTCCTGGATGTAGGGAAGAATCTATGCAAGAAACTTCTTTTGAGATCTTCCCAATCATTTATCTCCCCTGTTTGGAGATTTTACATCCATTCTTTTGCTGCTCCCTCAAGTGAGAAAGGGAATGCCCTCCACTTTACTTGCTCTTCTGCGACTCCTCGGGGTTTGAAGCTGGAGCAAACATAGGTGAACTCTTGGATGTGTCGATTTGGGTATTCACCTACAAGACCATGAAATTTTGGTAGCACTTGAATCATATTAATGCCCAGTTCATAATCATTTTATATGTCAGGGATAGTGAGTTGGTTATTTTGATTAGCAAATTGAGGTGTGCAAAGATCACACAGAGTTTGATTGGGATTATCAGCCATTATTGTAGGTTTAGAGTGATCACTGGAAGTATCACTTGAATCCGTGAGGTGTATTTATTCAAAATATTTTTTAAAATTCTATTTTCTCAATTGGGTTATTGTACGATCAATTTCAGGATCAAATTCAATTAAAGGGTTATTTGAACTACGAGTCATTCAAGAAAGGTTTTTTAAGTTTTTGTGTTTTGAGGCACTTCCTCCCCGGCAACGGCACCAATTTTGACAAACACCTGTCGTGGGGTGTGGAAAAAGCAAGTATTTACTAATTTAAAATATAATATAGTGGTTAACCTAGGTTGTCTCCTGATGAGGAGTGCACACAAAATAGTTTGTCACTTTTTATTTAGAGAAAACGTTGGGTGTTTTTGAAATTGTTTGGTTTTAAAATGAAAGATGGAAACGAAACAAAAGGAAGAAATTGAGAAAAAGATTCAAGACAAATATAGAATTAAAATGATTTAAAAACTATTTTATGATATGGGTGATCAAGTTGGGGTCAGTTTTATAATTGCAATGCTATCCTTGTTCCATTTAATTCAATCCTCTTCTACTAAGGTGATTTAAGTGAGATTCCATAATTACTTCAACTCACTTCTTTGGTTAAACGCTTTAACAAAATTCTATTTTGGTATACACTTATTCCTTTGTGTGATAGATTTTTAGTGAACACCCCCAATTATATAAGGCAATTCCCAATCAGGTATTGTTTATCCTAAATAATCATGAATATTCACCACCCCTCCCACACGTACTAGCGATCTCTAGGTACTTCACCACTAAGAACTGATATTTATTCTATTGAATATAGAACAGAACCTAATATAGGTAGAAAATTGGTCATTTATCAAAGCAATAATGACAACAGAATATAAAATTGAATATGATCGCATAAGATAATAAATTCTGTTTTTAGAATTTGAAAACAACTTCGCAGAAGAGAGAGAGATTTTATTCAATCAAGTGTAAAAACTCAAATATTTAAAAATATAAAACCTTCCCTCCCCCAATCAACTCATATGTTTACCCCACCATGTTAAGGGTAATTGAGATGAAAGGGGAAGAAGAAAACATTATGGAACTTGAAGAACAAAAGAGAGAAATGAAGAACTCAAAAATAAATCCTCCAGAATATGTCTTCCAGAAGTTCTCTTCGGTTCTGCCCCCTCTTGGCCAAATGAGGCAGATGTCCCTTCTTATATGAGGTGAGTAATGGAGTTTTCAATCCACCCATGAAGTTTTAATGCATCTGGAGCCGTGTGGAAGGAGTTATGTCCGCTTAAATGGAAGATACTTTTCCTGGACGCCAAACACTATTCCACCAACCCTTCTTTGACCATTGAATTGGCTGCATTAATGAATGAATTTATTTCTGATATTTTTTGGTAATATGACCCCTATATCAAGATTTATAACCCAGCTATAAACACTTCATTTGGAGGTCGTTATGCTGAGATATGCTTCTTTTAATATGTCATAGTCTATTCTGCTGGCCAGAATAAATGTTCACATTGACCGAATTCTTTTGGCTTGTTGGAGTTCGAATTGGCTTTTGTTCCTGAAGACTTATATGTATCCCACGAATCATGACATCTTACAAAAAAGGAATCAGGTAAATTTTATTAACAATGTAGGAGTTATGCTCGAAATACAGAGGAAACATAAAACTGTTAAATGTCCAGAATTAACCAATTTTCACACTTAAGCTCAAAACTCACCAAAAATCATGAAATGATGAAAATAAGCTCAAATTGATTCATGGGAAGGGATTTAATCATTTAAAAACATATAACTAATTATGAAAATATTATCTCTGTCAGCATGCTTACGCAAGACCAAAAGGATTACGTTCTGAGCAGTAGCCTGCCGCTATGGAACTTTGGTCTTCTGAAAGAGGTGCTGATGCCCGATTTTGAGATGGACACACCACGGTCATGGGTGATGCGTGAGGATAGTCTTCCACAATTACTCATTACCAAAAATGGCCATCCTAATAGGGAAACACAGAACACAACCATCTATGTCCTAAATCCGAAGACCAGGACGGTTGCGGGAAGTGATCCAGTTCTTAAGGAATCTCCCGCTATTTATGAAAGTACTTTCAGAAGCAGCATTACTGGCGAGATGAAGGGGTGGTAGGAGTGGGATTTCAGATCCGTGGGCAACTTTACCAATGAATGGTCATGGGTGTACTGGGTACGTGAGACATGCGAGGAATTCAGGCCAAAGCTACATGCCATTGGGCTTTTCGAGGCCATTTGGACATCTCAATTATACTTTTATCGACAACAGGACTTGGTAGTAGAGTTGTTCAGTCGCTGGTCACCTGATACCAACACTTTTCACCTCCATCATGGGGAGTTGGACATCATTCTGTGGGATGTCCACTGTATCAAGGGAATCCCCTTGGAGGGGTACCATTACGATGAGTTCCTCCCGACGGAGAATGTCTTGGGGGATAAGACCCGCACCCCAATCCTATCATGGAACCTGCTGGAGCTGGCTAAATAGGAACTCAAAATAAAATATATCCTAAAGTACATACCCTATTCAGGGCAGTTTAGTCTCTTCCTGACCCAGGACATGGTCGTGAAGATGCCAGGCCGAGGGAAGCAATGCCTGAACACATCTCTGAGGGGAAAAGCATGATCATATTGGAAGATTTTGGCGATGGGAGAGTATCGATCATGGGGATTTGGCATCAATGAAGGTCGAGACCCAAATGTGAGATATGCTGGGTTCCTCACCTTATTCTTGAGCGGATGGTTGTTACCTGTGAGGGACACAATGATGGGAGTCTGCCTGGGGATGCTAGTGATGGTTGGGATTATGTCGACAAAGAACAAGGTTAACCTAGGGGTACCAGTGTTGGCTAGGCTATACAGTATTCTAGGGCGCATTTTGAGGGGAAGTATGCCCAGGAGGATATGCGAGCCATTCCAGATTCTCCACGGTTGGGTCGCAGCCCTCTGCGATGGGTATGACTTCCTGAATGACATCTGCCCCTGGTAACGGTATGTGGCCATCCCTCTTAAACGTCGTTGGGATACTCCCATTGATGCTCAGGTATGACGGAATCAAGCTCAAGATCACCAGTCAAACTCACTTTGACTTCCACCCATTCTGAATCCCGATCACCAAAATGTTAGATGATGGGAAGGGTCCACTAGAGCAGAGAGAGTACCTACAGAGCATCCAGGGTGGTGTTCTAGTGGCCCTAATTGATGGAAAAATCTTATGTGAACCCTATGTGCCGACTAGGTTCACCAGTCAGTTCGGGTGCATGCAGCGGATGCCCAAGAAAGTATGCACAGAGGTTTGGGAGGAGCGGAATCCCTGCATTCTCTGCCAGCTATGGCTTATGTTCATGATGGTAGTCCTGGGTGAAATCATCACTCTTCCTCCCACTAATGTCAGTGCCAGACTGTCAACAGAGTATGCTGAACACTGGACAAGAATGTACCCTAAGGTGATTCTTTGGAAATGCATTCGGCAGATCAAGGCAACTAGTGCAGAGCCTGAAGAGCAGGAAGGTAGACGAGGTGTCGCGGGGGAAGTAAGGTAAATAATGGGTTGGGAAGCTAGTGTGGCGCAGGATGATACTTCATTGGAAGGGGCAGTGCAGACCGAGAACGCGCCTCTACCCTCTGGGGAAGGGTGGTCTCGTGCACAACCTCAGGATCCAACTAGGGAACTCCCATGAAAGCAACTCAGGCACCTCATAATTCCATCTGCCGATGATATCTTCCCTTCTCTATGGTCTTCTTGGAGAATGCAATGACAGTCCATGTCCTATGAAGAGTTATGGTGGCAGTTGATACGCATCGGGTTCGATATGCCGGACATAGGGCACATCTGGATATTGGATAGAGTAAACTTTCATCGTTTTCATGCATACTTGATAGCCATGGGCATGTACGCATGCTAGCAGGGGTAGTATAAAGAACCGAATATCCTGGTGAAAGTAATGCTTGGCCAGGATCATGACCCAGAGAGGCTGCCATCTGAGGATGAAAGTGTAGAGGAGGAGGAAGAAGAAGAACAAGAAGAAGAAGAAGAGGAGGAAGAATAAGGAGGAGGACTGTAATAAGAGGACCAATTTGAGGGTCTTGGTGGCAAGGGGCCTTCAGAAACTCCCAATCACCAGCAGAGTTCCCGGGAGAGTGGCAAAATCGTTGGATCCGATGCAAAACTGGTAAAGTAGCTTGAGGTATGGTTCAAACCTTATACTGACCTTCATCTTTTCATAGTCTCGATCCGTCAACCAAACCTTGTCCTATTCAGGAACACATGGGAAAGGGTCCCCAAGAATCCCCCCCCCCCCACCGGGGGCGCAGGTATGCCTATGAAGACCAGGGAGCAACCTCGAGGGGCCAGTCCTCAGGACCAAGCATAGTGGGGCACCGATTTCAGCTGGATTAGGCGATAATGAGCCAGAAGGAGAGCCCCCTTCCATCCCCATTGTCCAAGAGGAGCTGACATCGGTAATCGAGTTGATAAGTGTCGAAGTCTCTACTGTGGTGGGCCCCCCCTCCATGACACAAACACTGGACACCACTGTACTTGGCTCATGTAAGTCCTTTCTCATTGGTTTTCCCTTTTTTTGTAGAATTTATCTAATCAAGATACTGATTCCTGATGTAGTGATCGCAAGGTTGGAGGCATGAAAAACCATCGAGTCTGGGACATTTGCAGGAGCGGGATGGGTAGTGACTGCATCGGCCTTTACAGAAGCAACCATTCTAGGTGACCCTACCCTAGTACTCGGCGATCCGGAGATTGAAATGAGGGATGGTAATGCTTTCGGGGTGGAACTCCAACCCGAAGAGAGCAAAGTCGCTGACGAGGTGGAGTTTTCTGAAGAAGACCCTACTGGTGAACTCCTCACTACTTTCCACAACTATCGTCCTGCAGATCCTGATAAGATAGATGATTCTAATTCGGAGGTGGCCGATGAGAGCTGTATGACACGGTGTAAAGGGTGGAAGTGTATCAACCTCTTTCTCAGTCATCGTCAGACGGAATGGCTAAAACGGATGGGATTGATCCACACCTGGTTGTGATTTCTCTATGCTGGAGGGGTGGATGATCAACGTCTCCATTTGATAGTCCGTGACTAAATGGACGAGAAGCTACGTGAGAGCGGATGATTCTCCGACATTACCCAATGTCAGAAAGAGTCAAGGAGTACCCAACCATTCCTGAAGTCGGAACAAGAGGTCTGACACCTTGAAGAACATGCAAAAGAAAATGAGGTATTCATTGCAAACTGTTATGATCTTGTTGATAAATTGAGGTCCCAACTGGCGAACGCCTAAGAGAAGCTAGTGGAAGCGGGTCACCAAATGATTGCACTACAAACTAAATAGGCGCAATCACAGGCTAGGGTCAGTGAACTTCACTCCATGACCACTAATGAAGAGAAGGTTCTCGGGGGTGGGAGGCAATCCTGGAGACCACAATCCAAAAGTTAGAGGTGCTGGAGTGATTTATCCAAGATGTTGATCCTTAAGGGCCCTATTTTGGTCGAACTCATAAACACATTTCTTTTTACTACCTCTTGTTCTGAACTGCATGTATGAATAGATTTATTTACTTGTTCGTCTGATTCAATGCATTTTAACCACAATTGTGAAATAAATAGCAATCCATTAATAAGATCACATGGGTCATGCCCGATGTGAGAAACAAGGGATGCTTGCACTATTACTTCATTTGAATGTAGGAATTCCAACCAAGCTTCGGGCACCCAAGTTTTGAACAACCAACTCGGATTTCTGGGAAGAAATGGGAGAGGCCCAATTAGAGGATGAGGACCTCAGAACAATCAATGTGTTGTCGTTCCAATGTGCTATAGCGCATAAGGGGGTAATGCCAGAGGAGTTATAATTAACCCAGATATAGGGGAGTGGAAAGTGTGAATCATGATACCCCAGATTCGGAACACTGTAAGGGTGGTGTGACAATAAAGGATGATTTTTGACCATGTTCTAAACACAATATCCTTATTAAGTTATCCTGGAATGGGAATAACAAATGAGGGCTGACTGTTGACCATGTTTGAAACACGAGGCCTGAATCAAAATGTCATCCATTAGCCTTCCAGAACGTTAGTCTAGGACAGTAGGCAATCCATAGGCTGATCATCCAAACCGTTAGGGGGTTCTTTCAGACATGAAAGAGGATGAGGATCCAAATGATAGGATCACGAAGATTGGACATGAAACAAGGGTAATGTCCCCGTGAAAACTCTAAACTTTGGGCTCTTTTTCAAAACACATCTGAATATGACTATAAGACATATCAGATAGAGGTATTTGAGTCCCTTCCCCCTAAGGAAAATGGTCCTGAGGTTTCACACTTCCAGCTTAATGGTCGTAGGATGATCCATTAAGGGGATATTGATTTAATGGACTATACACAGGGTGGAGAAGTTTCCAAACATGACACACCGTTACCATATAGAGATCTTAGTTTAGGGTCATAGATCTTGGACTAGGTGGGGAGAAGATGCAGGAGTCACATGGTGCGGCCTTTTCAAAACCCGGCGTGAATGAGGACCCATGAGGTACTTTCCACACCACACGTTCCCAAAATAGTTCGGGCCAAGGGGCCAAAAGAGAGGGGATATGATTTTGGATTCCTGGGGATGGACCCGAAGACAATGTGTTTGGGAATTCCTACATATCCCACGAGGATGGGAATCAAGACGTATGTAGTTTTACAAGAGACATAGTAGGATACTAGTGTTAGAGATAATGAGGTTGTGCGGGTCTGGCCCTTGCACCGAAAGAAGCAGTATTTGATAGATCTTGGTTGTCCTTTAAGATGAATGTGTGTGTTTTTAAGCGATGGACCTATGATAGAAAATCCTGGTACACCACAGGAATCAAGATATATGTCGGCATTGAAAAATGGTATGGTGTGTGACCGATACCAAACATGATGCCCCTCGAGTGAGGATATCACAGTGCAGTGTCGTTTTTCATCATGTGGCCATGACGATAATGTCACAGTTTAGGGTCATGTGATGGGACCAACCATGCATTTTAACATCGTGCAGTACAGACACAACAATTTAAAGTCATGTGGGACTAGGAAACATAGTTTAAAGTCATTTGGCTCGGACATATATATGAAATATGAGGTTCAGTAGAGAATGTGCATGGCGTGATAAAGCATACATGACGTGAATGAGGATGAGGTCCACATCATACCGTGCATGATTCTGAGTAGGAAACCTCAGGGCGAGGGGATGAAAAAGGTTAAAGGATATGGGATAGGAGAGGCTAGCCCCTAGTTGAGCTGGACCCAAATATGAGATGTCTGGGTGTTCCTACGTATCTCATGGGAATGGGAATCAAGCCACACATATTTCTTGAAGGTGCCTTTTAACATCGTGCGGGACAACATATAGTTTAATGTCATGTGGGACAGGAAGTAGGGCGGCTAACTCCTAGAAAGGGGCATACATGGTGCGGCTAATGCAAACCCTACATGAATGAGGACATAATCCCATACCATTCCAGGAGGTCCCATAAGATTTAAAGCCTCAAAGGTAGAACGGAAGAGATAAATTAGTGGAACTCATGCTGGACCCAAAGACAAGATGTCTAGGCATTCCTACATATCTCATAGGAATGGGAATTAATCTGTACGTAGTTCTAAAAGAGATATTAGTTTATCTTCTTAGATCTCAAACCATAGAGGAGTAGAATACTTCCAAGTAAGTGCATACCTAAATCCGATTCTTCATCCCACGTGAGTCAAACTCGGTGGGAGAAACAAGGGCGGAAGAGGTTTTTGCAATACCTAGAATGCACGCCAAAGGTAAGTTAGTGCGGAGCCCCAAATTATGCCTTTACCACAGCTTTTGTCCTCCTAACATGAAAATGTGCACTGAGGGATAATTCCAGGAGTGTCAAAATTCAATTTGGAAATTATGGGGTGGAAAATAATGTAAATCATGTAACCAACATTCAAGTCTTGAAGGGGATTGTGTGATAGTGGAGGATAACTGTTGACCGTGTTCAAAACACAACATCCATATCGTGTGGCTTGAAATGGGAACAAAAAATGAGCATCAACCACTGACCATATTCGCAACATGAGACTTGTATCAATTTTTTGTTTGAAACCCTCGAGGACGTTGGCCTGTTATGGTAGGAGAGCCCTTAGGCCTAGCATCCATTCCATTTGGGGTTCCCTTCAGGTGTGAAAGATAATGGAAGCCCAAATGAAGAGGAACACGAAGTCTGAGAAATGGGTGAAAGTATGTCCACGTAGAATCTGACACTCCGGGTTCTAGACCAGAGTACTCATGGGCCAATTGGTGAATCATCGAAGAGGGAAGAGGGACCCGACTTAAGGGTAGCCATCTCAAAGAGATGAAAGTAGGGAAATGGATCGAAGGCCTCTCATGAGAGATAGGTATACAGTGTGGTTGTTATAAATCCGATGTGAATGGGGACATGAACCCATAACGCATTGTACAACCCTCTTCTAGAAGAACATGGGCCAAGGGGCCAAAATGATAGGGAGGTTTCTAAGAGATGGGGATGGACATGAATTCCAGACGGTCGGGCAGTCCTACGTATCCCATTAGTATGGGAATCAAGACACACGTAGTTCTAGAAAAGGTATGATGAAAATAAGGTCCAGATACCCCAACGAGGGACGTGCATGGCACGATGAGTAACTTTTCATGAATGAGGACACAATCATGCACCACACTGTACAACCCTAGGTCAGAACTTGGGCCAGGGGCCCAAAAAGGCCAAGGGGCCTGAGGCTAATCCATGGACAAAATTCCATGGCCATCTTGCAATTTAACATCTTTCAGTGAGGACGAAAATAGGGGTAAGGTATCTCATCTGGGAATTTGTACGACACGGCGAGTAACCCGACGTGAATGAGGACATAATCTCGCACCACATCGTACAACCCTAAGTGAGAACTTGGGACAGGGGCCCGAGAAGGCCAAAAGGTCTTGAGGTTGGGCCATGGACAGAATGTCATGGCCAGCTTTCGGTTTAACATCTTTCAGTGTGGATGGAGGTGATCTTATTTTAGGGTCATAGAGCTCAGACCATATATGCCTAGTTTAATGTCATATGCATGGGACAGAGAGGGAGATTCATCATGCTTATGGAAGAATACAAAGTGGCAATGATGACAGAGTAAAAATATTGACCAGGTTCGCAACATAGTATCCACCCTTGTGTGACCAGAAGGGGGGCGAACAATTAAGAGTCGATTGTTGACCAAATTCATAACACAGGACTTGTATCAACTTGTTGTTTGAAACCCTCTAAGATGTTAGCCCGTAATGGTAGGAGAGCCCTTGGGTCGAGCATCCATGCCATTCGGGGGCCATTTTGGATATAGTAGGTGATGAGATCCCAAATGATGAGACTTACAAAGCATGGCAGGGCCCGTGCTCACGGGACAGACGATAAATGGAGGGATGTATCATGGGGATATGTGTGGCGTGGAGAAATAGCCATGTGAATGAAGACATGAGTCTTTACCACACCACCCAATCCTAAATGAGAACTTTGGCCAGGGGACCGAAGGGGTCGAAGGACCTGAGGATAAGTGTCCCGACCAACTATATCCATATGACCTCTCATGTGGGCTTTGCCTTCACAACTCCTAATCCCATGTGAGCAATGCTCGGTGTGGAAAACAAGGAGTAGGACTAGGATCTCCCCATCACATAAGGTTCTGAAAACTGGAATCACACTCCCACTCGAGGCAGGCTGATATTTTGAGAGACGGTGGGGAAGAATGAACCACTACACTCCATGTTTGGGACAAATGAGGGTGGTGACAACGACAAAGGGTGTCTGTTGACCAGATTTGAAACACGAAATCTATGTCATGTGACTTGGAATGGGAACAACAAATGAGTGTCGACTGTTGACCATATTCGTAAGGCGGGACTCATATCGATTTTTTGTCTAAAACCCTTGAGGGTGTTGGCCTGAAATGATAGGAGAGCCCTTAGGCTAAGTATCCTTATCATTTAGGGGGCCCTTCAGATGTGAAAGATAATGGGGACCCAAATGATGGGGTGTGTGGAGCATGAATGCACCCATGTAATTCCTAATAAAGTTGGATGGGGGAAGAGATGGAGATATTTAGTGGAGAGAGATACATGGTATGGTCATGATGAACTTGACGTGAATAAGGGAAAAGTCTTGTGCCACACCATGTGTTTCATCCCAATGGAAGGTCCTGAAGTTTTGAGGTTGGGCCTACAGATGAAATTTCTGGGCGGTCCTACGTATCCCATGAGGATGAGAATAAAGCCAAACATAGTTATGAAAAGGCCATGTAGTTTAGCATCATGTGGTAAGGATGTGGGAGGATTAGAATAATGAAAAAGGTCACATGGTGAAATCATCGTAACCCTGACAAGGGTGGGGCCTTAGAAGCCTACACGACGCTATGTGAGATCCCCCAAAAGAACTATGCCCGGGAGGGGATAGTCAAAGAGGAAACTGAGGCTGGACTCAAGACAAGGTGTCTGAGCATTCCTACATATCCAATGAGAATGAGAATCAAGACACACGTAGTTCTCAAGATGTTGTTTAACATCATGCAAAACGATGCACAATTTGAGGTCATGTAGGACCGTGCAGTTTAAGGTCATGCAAGACTGTCCTAGAGTTTAGGGTCGTGCGGGACCGAACAGTTTAAGTTCATGCAGGACCATACAGTTTATGGTCATGTGGGACCCTATGGCTCAAGAAAAGTATTGCTTGAGGAACTTGACATTTGTGGGAGGAGTTATACACTCACCATCCATTTTAACCAGTGAGTACACGCCATTGGAGTAAACCCTGTGAATGATATAAGGTCCTTCCCATTTGGGTTCCAATTTTGGTGGTTTCCTACCAGGTATCATTGGTGCTCTCAAGGACAATACCAAGCCGCCTTGTAAGAAGGAACAGAAGTAAAATTTATTGTTGAAATCTTTGAATATCTTGTTCTGATGCCTTTCCAGGTTATGTAGGGCACGAAGCCTGTTTTCGTTGAGTGCTTCCAACACATCCAGGAGGATTTCAGCTACTTTATCTGGTGCTTTCTAATCATAGGCAGTTGTGTGTAGTGAGGGAAATTGAATCTCAATGGGTAGGATGGCCTCCGTTCCGTACACTAGAGAATATGGGGTCACCTGGGTGGAATTATGAGTCATCGTCCGATAATCCCAGAGGGAATTGGGGAGCTTGTCTGGCTAACTCTTCTTATTCTCACCAACCATTTTTTGAAAAATGTTAGAGAGGGTTTTGTTGAATGCCTCAATCTGTCCATTTTCTTGTGCATGATAGTGGAAGGTATGGTTAGAACAGATGTTGTACTTAGCGTACAACTTCTCCAGCTCTTCTGTTTGGAAGTTCGTGCTGTTATCGTTGAGGACGACGTGAGGGACTCCAAATCGGTAGGTGATGTTGGAACTCACAAATCCAATGATGGAATAGGCCTTGACCTCCCTGAGTGGCACTGCCTTTTCCCACTTGGAGAAAAAATATGTAGCCTTTAGGATGAATTTTCACTGGAAAGCTATCGCCAGTGGATATGGTCACATGACATCGAGTCCCCATACAACAAATGGCTAAGAGTACTTGGTGGAGTGGAGAGGCTCTAGCGGCCGATGTATAAAGTTAGCATGAATTTGGCATGCATGGCATCTCTTGTCGAACTCGATGAAATCGTGGATCAGGGAGGGCCAAAAGTACCCCAGTATCTGGATCTGGAGAGATAGCTTCGGCCTGGTTTGATGAGCCCCACAAGAACCAGCATGGACCTCTTGCATGACCTGAGAAATATCGACTCCTTGAATGCAACGAAGGAGAACCTCATTGAACTCATGCTTGTAGAGGATCTTCTCAGGGCTAGGGCTATCCTAGAGGGTAAACTACAATGCGCGGTGTCGAATTTGCTTGCGCCTTGCCCGATCAGTCAGGAGGTAACCATTTTGGATATATTCTACAAAGGGGGATCTCCAGTCGGCAGTCACTTCAACCACTACATCTGGGGGTCCTGACGTGGAGGCTCTGGTGGTAAGATGGATCACTCGTGGGCCTTCATTGTCATCAAGGGTTATAGGAGCAATGACTCTCTGATGTGCCATGTGGATAATCAGATCATCCTGCTTGGGCTCTGCTAGTGATGCAGATAGGCCGGCCAGGGCATCAGATCGACTGTTCTAAGATCGAGGGACATGAGTAACTTCTAGCCGAGATGGGAACTGGGCCATTAGCTGGAGAGTGCGTTCCAATAATGGTATGAGATCTGGATTTCTAATGACATAGTCACCGTTTATCTGCTTGATGACTAGTTCAGAATCCCCTTTCACATGCAAATGGGGCACATCAATCTCGAGGGCTATATCGAGGCCAGTGATGAGAGCCTGATACTTTTCCTTATTGTTGGTGCAGCCTTTTGACAACAGGAATGAGTATGACAGAATGGCTTGTGCCGAGTTAATAAAGACGATACCCAAGCCTACCCTATTGAGCCTAGGGTCATTGAGACTCCTGTCGGTGGGGCTTCAGGAAGCACCATCAAAGTGCATCTTCCAGCACGGAATGTCTTGGTCTACCGAGAGGATCACCTCATTAGGGAAATAGAGATCCAAGGAATGGTTAGCAGGAGCCGTATGGGAAGAAAGTAAGACTACCAATGGTTTCCCCTTAATAGATTTCTGAGGGACAAAACTGATATCGAACTACTGAAGAATTACTACCCACCGAGCTAGACAACCTGTCAATATGGGGCAGTTCAGGATGTACTTCAGTGAATCTACCTGGTACACCAGCCATAACTCGTGGTGCTGAAAGTAATATCGCAATTTATGTACTGTGAATACCAGCGCAAGGAAAATCTTTTCTATGGGGGAGTATCTGGTCTCCGTATCGAGGAGCATGTAGCTGAGGTAGTAAAGGTTGTTCTCCATCCCCTCATTGTTCTTTTGGGTGAGAAGGGTACTAAGAGATCATTCCAGGATGGTCACATAAAGGACTAATGGATTTCCGGAGAAGGGTGGCATTAAGATCGGAGGTTAGAGTAGATACCACTTGATATCCTCAAAAGAAATTTGACACTCTTCATCCCATTATTAAGCAGTGCATTTCTTCATGAGCCGAGAAAAGGTCTTGCACTTTCCATCCAGGTTCGCGATGAATCGGCGTATGTAGGCTAAGTGGCCTTGGAAACCTCGAAGCTCCCGAATATTTCTTAGAGAAGAAATATAGATAATGGACTTGATCTTCTCTGGGTTGATCTCAATGCCCCTATATCTAACAACAAAGCCGACAAACTTTCCAGAGGTGACCCTGAAGGCACACTTCAATGGGTTTATCTTCGGGTGACAGAAACGGAGGAAGCCGAACACTTTTTCAAGGTCTTTGAGATGGTCCTGACGCTAGTGGGATTTGACCACCAGATCTTCCACATAGCATTCCACCAATATCCCAAGGATCGGATTAAATATGAAATGCATAGACCGCTGGTAGGTGGCACCTGCATTCTTTAAACTGAAAGGCATGAATTGGTAATAGAAAGTACCTTACAGTGCCCTAAAGTTTGTAAACTCCTCGTCCTTAGGGTCCATTCGAATATGATTATACCCAGAGTACCCATCCATGAAAGAGAGGGCATGGAATCCAGCTGTATCATCAATCAATAACTCTATCACAGGAAGGGTAAAATCATCCTTCGGATAGTGACGGTTGAGATCCCAGAAGTCGATGCAGACTCTGATCTATCCATTCTTCATCTTGACTGGCACAATTTTGGCAAGCCATTTGGGGTACTGGACCTCCTTAATGAAATTGGCTCTGATGAGCTTATCAAATTCCGCCTCTACCATGGCATCGTGAGAAGGGTGCATCTTTCTGGGAGGCTGCTTAAACCCACGATGATTTGTAGGGAGACCGAGGTGGTGGATGGCTACCTGAGGATCTAGTCCTGGAATCTCATCATAACTCCAGGAAAATACATCGCGGTGTTTTTTCAATAAATATACATATTGTGGTTCCTACTCGAGGGGCATGGTGGCACTGATCAATGTGGGTCTCGGGTCTGCCTCGCTACCGAGGTTCACCTGTACCAACTCATAAATTATGGAAGAGATTCCCTCTTTAAAAGGAGGAGGAGCATCCTTTAAACCCTCTTCTTTACTTGTAGAGGGGGAATACTTGGTGGGAGGAGTCACTTCTGAGTTAGTAGATCCCGATGAGAAGTTGGTCCCCACCTGAGTGGAAATGGACACCGTATCGGAGGACCCCTGTGTTGCTGAAACCATAGCGATGAAGGTTGTTGATCTGATCCCATAGGGCCTTCGGACCAAGGAGTCACGCTTGATGATATCGAAGAAATAATGGTGTGTTGGCTTGAGCCGGTTAATTCCAGCCCGGAGGAACAAGCACGTATGACATATTGTTATTACCATGGGGAGGACATCCCAATACCTTATGGGGGTCGGAGGCTCCGAGATCACCTGAGCCTGATTTGTATAGGAGTACGAGGTGATTTTCCACCGTCTCCTAGACCTAGGAATGTGTTCCCCCCTCATCCCAGACACAAAGAAGCATTGTCCTCCAGGGTTGTAGCCTCCAATGGTCGATCTATGATAGGAGGTATGGTGGGCCCTGCCGACTGGACCTGAGGCTGACTAGTATTGGGAACATCCTGCTGCCCACTGGTCGAGGCATGCAAAGTGGCTACCGGATGAGGTCCGGATGACCGAGAATATCCTATAATAGGGAATGGTTGGTCGTGGCATGGTCGAGGTGGCTCTACCTGATCCATCAACATGAACAGCGGCGAAGGCATGCCTGATGCCACAAGGTGAGAAGGTTGTTCATTTCAATATCCGTGCTGAGGCTATTGCCTAGTTTTGGTATCATGTATATCCTGGATAGAAGTGCTGACCGAGACACTCTGATGGCCCATATAGCTATGGATCTGTCAATGTTGTTGACGACTGGGGATGTTGGGAGGATTCTCCTGGCCCTCCTCATCGTCAGGAATCATATAGGGATTTACCAGCTCTACGTTGTTAACTGAGGTGTACCCTTGACCGTCACTTGAAGAGTCGTACACTACTGGATGGATTCTAAGAGGGATCTCCATCTCTATGGGCATGAAGTCTCTGAGAGTATGGGATAACAATGGAATCAGTGGGGGACTTTTCTTTCCCTTGCGTCATCGGTGTTTGCTCTTCTGGGAAGAGGCTAGCTGAGACGACGATACAGAAGTGGTGGCCGCAGCTTCTAAAGGCTTTGGAGGATTCAAGTGCACCCGAATAACACTGTGGGCATGGACAACTATTTTGCAAGCCATCCAGTCATCATACTTCTGGGATCCGTGACTGGAAACCTGATGCCACTCGGCCTCACTATCGTTGCTTCTATCTAGACTCACAAAGACGCATGATACCTGCGTCGAGTCTGGGGGAAGCCTGACTATGTTGTTGTTGACCTGGTCTTCGAGCCACTCTTTGAACACATAGCACTTCTTGAGAGTGTTCCCCAGGATCTGGTGATAGGGGCAGTAATTAGGGTGATCAATAAGTTTTTCCTCTTCCGGTCTTCTATACTCAGGAAAACGCACAATCCCCTATTCCAAGGCACTACGGAAGTAATCGGGGACTTGTGTCTCGTTGAATGAGTAGGTTTGTTTTATCCTATATGGAAAGGGGGCACTTGGAGATTGACCCTGATGGGGGGTTGTAGGAGCCTATCGAGGAGGTGGAACTTGGTTATCTTTCTTGGGCAGTGGCGGCGCATTGTGCAGGGGCACCTGCTGATTCTAAGGTGGACCCTGCTGGGCTGGAGGCTACGCCTAAGGTATAGGGCCTCTACGAGGCTATGGAGGTGGCTCTACTGGAAAAAACTCTAATCACCTGGGGGCCTCTATTTGGGCACTACTACAAAAACAGTCAAGGGAAGTGCTACCATTTTATCAGCGCTGATAAAGGGGTCCTTTATCAGTGCTCAAAAAAGCACTGATAAACCCCCCCCCCTTTATCAGCGCTTTTTTTAGCACTAATCAAGCAGACCCCTTTATCAATGCTTTTTTTAGTAGTGCTGATAAAGGGGGGATTTATCAGCGCTTTTTCCTATCGGTGATAAATTTTATGTTTCAAAAAAAAATCATGAAAAATAAATTATTGTTATATAAGTATATTTATATTGATATAAATATAATATAAGTTTTTTAAATATGTTTTAGATACGTATAAATAGACTATTACATTTAATATATAAGAAATTTAGTGGAAATGGCATTAAAATATTTTAAAAAATATTATTAATTAATAATTTTCTAAATATTATTGATTAAAAATCATTTAATAACAATTTGAACACACAAAAAATCAAAACAATTAATAAAAGATCTAAAATAAGTTGAAAATGTAACTCAAACTTCAAACGGCCATAACTTTTGATCTGGGTGTCTGTTTGAGCTCTACAGCATATCAAATCAAATCCTGAGATGATATCTATGCGCTAGTGACCCAATAAAAGCTTCTTTCACATTTTTTAGGCCAAAAAAGTCCCATAAAGCCTCCAAAACTGAATTTTCAGTCGGGATACCCCGATTTGTTAACATTCAAACAAGTATAACTTCTGATCTGGATGTCCGTTAGGCCTGTACCACATATCATATCGAATATTGTTTCATTTTCTTCTATTTGACTAGTTGTGGAGTTGAAACGGGCTTCTGGATTATAAGCTATGGTCGTTTTAACATTATATGGCTTTTTAAATACACACACACACACATATATATATATATGTATTATTCATAAATATATATGTGTCTCTGTGTGTGTGTGTGTGTTTGTGTGTGTGTGTGTTGTATATATGTATGTATGTATTTATTTATTTAATTATAAACATACATGAAAAACATATTTCATAAATTTATTTAAAACTAATCTTATAAGTATATATTAATATACAAATAAATATACGGATAAAAAATTATAACTAAAAATATATATATAAATAAATATAAATATATATTAATATACAAATGAATATATATATACTAATAAATGAATAAATATATTTATATTAATATGAATCTATATCAATATACGAATAAATATAACTAATATATGTATATAAATAAATAGATATATCATTAAATAGAGAAAAAAACGAAATGGCTTAGTCGTAAAGGTACATCCGCGAAAGGGGGGAGGTTGCGGGCTCGAGTTTAGGTGGAAACAAAGGGGTACGCGCGTGTGAGGATGTGTGGGAAGGGTAGCGTTCAGGAGAGTGTGAGGGGGGGGGGGGTCCTCCTAGCGCTGATAAAGGGGGGTTAAGCACTGTTAAAATCTCCCCCCGCATTATATAATCCTTTTTTTTTAATTTTATCAACGCTAAAAAAAGTGCTGATAAAGGGGTCTTTTATCAGCGCTTTTCTTAGCGCTAATAAAAGGGGCCTTTATCAGCGCTTTTTGGAGCATTGATAAAAGGGACCCCCTTATATCAGCGATGATCTTTACAGCGCTTTTTTAGCACTGTTAAAGCCCGTTTTTAGTGCTGATAAAGCCCATTTTTTTGTAGTAGTGGGGAAACTACGGCGAGCTCAGCCCAGGTAGCTCTTCTCGCGGGGATTGAAGGAGGAAACATACGTGCCTTCTTGGCCTGTTGCAGGGATTCTTCTAGGCACTAGGACTTATCAGATAATTCTTGGAATCCACCAGGGTAGTTTTGGGTGATCAGAGAGGGAACCAGTTCCGTCTTAACATTTCCCACACACATCGTCAGTAATTTCTCCTGAGTCAGTGGAATGTCAAGGGAATACGTGAGTCCTTTTCACTGGGTGACAAAGTCAGCAACATTCTCATCAGGCCTCTGCTTGCACTTCAAGAGGTCTGCAATACTCGTTTTCCACATGGTGGAGCTGAACTGGTAGAGGAATTGACTATGGAGGTCCTCCCAGCTGGTCACCGATCCGATGGGGAGCTGGTTGTACTAGAAAAACACAGGGTCTTCTAATTTCTGCACAAAACACCAGATTTTGGAGGCATCCTGATGTGCTGGAGTTTCCAACATAGGGCCACACCTTGAGGTAAAGTGGGGCAGGTGTTGTGGCGGGTCACATGTCCCGTTAAAGGGGGATAAGGTGGGATTTCTGAAACCCAGGGGTGCTGGCATATTATCTACCCATTGCCGGATATAGCTTCCCATCGGGTGGGAGCGTCACCTGTCACATTTCCAATGCCTAGAGGTGTGTGATGAGTGTCGTCATTGGATCATCTAGGCGGGGGTCCCTGTCTTGACGGGGATCCCTAACCATGAGTGCATTGGCAGATTCTTCAACATGGTAAGCAGGCCCAGCGGCTCGTGGAGCGGCTCATGGCACGACCCTCAGGGCAGCTGGGGGAACCCATGCTGGGTCCTTTGGATTGTCGCGTCATTCCGGAGGGTTTGGTGAGACATACCGCACCCTCTTTCTATAAGTTTCGGCTTCAACCATATCTATGGGGGCAGGATAATCAGGG
This sequence comes from Viscum album, assembly GCA_963277665.1. Classification (NCBI taxonomy): domain Eukaryota; kingdom Viridiplantae; phylum Streptophyta; class Magnoliopsida; order Santalales; family Viscaceae; genus Viscum; species Viscum album. The sequence goes on along the minus strand of OY728119.1, from coordinate 1,200,137,430 downwards.
TCACCCAGAGGCAACTCGCCGAGGGGAAGTTGTTCCTGCCCCTACTTCCTTGGCCTAGGATTACCATAGTCTAGCCAGCGCTCTGTAGCCTCTTCAGCCAGGATGTCATCAAATACCTTCTTTTTCTCTGTAAGTTGCTGACGCAACGCAGCCTTTTCGAGGTCTTCCTCCATCTTTTTCATTGATCCAAATGGGTTAAAGGGTTTGGCAGCTCTGAGATTATCTTTACCCTTATCGTGATTTTAGATAAGGACAAATGCCTCGGTGGGTGTAGGGAGACCTAGCAGGCTCCTCTGTTGACGAGTAACCCTCCCCGAGGGATCCAGTAGTTGTGGCACACCTTTAGAGGGGAGGTCCCCATCCAGGAGCTCCAGCTCATTTTCCTCTTCTGATAGGGTGGCCATGTTGAAAGCGACTCTACCTAGGGGCACGTTCTCAATGTCGCCTATGGATTTGGGTTGCCATCGAATAGGACTGAAGATAAGGGCACATATTTCCCCCAACCATAGATCTGCAGGTGGGGGGAAGCCTCCTTTATAATCTTGCGGAGCACCTTGAAACTCTGAACGCATTGTTGTTAGAGGGCCCTATGGCGACCTGGTGACTCAGGGCGCTGGGATACAGGGAGTGCGACCAAATCAACTAGATGGAATTGTTCGCCAATATATTCAAAATGAACATGGCTCTTCAGATAAGTCACTCACTGGTGATGCAGGCGGAAGTGCATCTCCCAAAGGGTTGGACGGAAACACTCAACTTCCTCTGGGGTGAGGGATTCCGGCGCGCTGAAATTCGGCACTACCACGGGCCAAAACATCTCAGGGAATTGGTCCACTGTGAGGATATTCCATAAGATCCTTGGCTTGGATTCAAGGTCTGGCCCTTCATTACCCCACTCGTTAACCAGAGGCGGCTAAGGAACCGATAGTGGTACCGAAGCAGACCACTGGGATGGTAGGATGGCTGGTGTAGAATACGGCGAGCAAGCTCACAAACTGTCACATCTCAAGCTGTCCTCCAAAGAGTGTAGAGACTTAGCCACCACATCGTGGTAGGATGGGCTGACGGTCGCAGTTCTTGGTGTAGGGGCTAGGGATACTGGAGATGTTCCATGCTACTGCTTTCCCACCATTGGTCTCCAAAATAGCTCTTCGTGATCTTTAGTCAAGGTAGAGAGTGCTTCTGGTGATGACAGTAGTGATTGACCGACCGTAACATGTGGGGTTGCCAAGTTTTATTCCTCCTGGATATACCTGTGGAGGGAGGCGGGAATCCGATGGACCTCACATTTTGGGAGTACTAGGCTGATGCGCCTTGTTCCTGTTCCGACCCTTGACACTGAGGACCTGGGCGAGGATACCATCATTGAGTCGTATTCAGCTTCGGAATATGAGAAGCAAACCAATTTGATCTCAGTTTGAATCTTCTCAGTGTTCCTTTTATGGCGGCGATGACCTGCCCTCCTGCCCTGGGATGGTTCTTCGGGGTAGGGCAGATTCCCAGCACAAGGATCTCATTTGGTCGTACTAATGCTGAGGCAGAGAGGTTTTCCACCTGAGTAAGCCGGGGTGTGAGGAGAACTAGGACAAATATCAAAGGGGACATGGGGAGGACCTCTGTGGGTAGCTATGTAGCAGGTAAGACCTCTACTAGAACTAGTAGGAGCATGGGGAGGACCTCTATGCTTGTTTCCCCGGGTAACATCAGTATGAGGAGGGTCCTCGTACTGGTTGAGATGGACACGGGTAGGACCTCCGTGTTGGGCGCTGGTGAAGTGAAGCCAGCCCTCACTCCTCTGATTTTTGGGGCGAGGAGGACCTTCTCCAGCTTCTACAAGGACACGGGGAGGGTCCCCACATTGGAGAGTGACCAGATGTGCAACGTCCCCATACTAACGGTCTGTGGTGGGAGGAATGACTCCATATCCGGTGTAGTGGGCACTGGATAGACTTCTGTACTGAGCATCACCGTTGTGGGGAGGACCCTCATTTGGATTGAATGTGGCATGGGGAGGACCTCCATGATGAGCCTAGAATTGTAGAATTCCTATGTTCTCCATGGTAGCAGTGTGGGGAGGACATCTGTACTGGGTGGCATCGATGTGGGTTAGCCCACAGCGGCCACTGCCTGTGCTGGTGACCAAGAGAGTCGACCCAGCCTTCCCATGGGGTAGTTGAGGCCTCGATCCTAGTCAGGCGTATGAATGTCCCTGCTCAGCATACACAGGGAGTTGGTGATATGCATCAGTGGTGGCTCGAGCCACAGTAGCCGCTGACGTTGACACCCCTTGGAGGACATCCTCTTCGGCTTGCACCTGACGTTGGCATCGGGTTAGACGGACTGGGGCCAAAGGTGCAGGTACATGGATTACCTACTCCTTGGCCAGTAATATTGGGTGGCGGCACTGATGCGACCTGGTGGGATCCCTTACTAGGATCCCCTAGAATGGGATCCTGGCTGGGCTGACCCGGATATCCCCTACCTCGTCGGTGTAGGGCAGGGAGTCATCAAGACGTTCTAGGGAGAGGCTCTCAAAATGGTTATATGTTGGAGTGGGGAGCAGTGTCTCTCTACACGACCCTCGGGGGAGACGTTGACGATGAGGCGTAGATGCCTCTAAATCCAGGTGGGTCATATCCCGAGTCGGGATAATACCCTCCTCCTTGTACCGACATACGAGGTCATTGATCACCCTTCGTTGGATGAACACTGAGGGAGGGATGAGGCGGGGGAACCCAGTGGTCATGGCCATTGAGACCATCTCATAAGAGGCGGAACCACATGGTATTGCCTCACTGGTATTTCCCCTACCACTACGTCGGTGGGCAGGCCGTGATCAAGTTCCAGGTGCAGTACCTTGGTTCCTAAAAGTAGGGAGATTAACTCATAAATGTTGAAAGAAAAAGGTAATTAACGTCCAGTTCCCCAACTCCATTCCATATTCCATGGCTAGTAAGATGGATCCATGTTGACAAAATCGCAGACTGGGACGTCCAACGTTTTGACTGCCCCAACTTCTGGTGAGCTTCACACCAGGCCCGCTATTTTCTTAGCAAGACCTGGCACCATATAGTTGGATCTAGTGACACGCTAGTCCACTGATGTCTCTAACGCTACTAATATTTATATTGAGGAGAATATCTTCATGTCAGGTTCACTATTTCTGTTTCCAATTCTTTTTCTGGTGCGTTCACGTTCATCTTGTTTGAGGACGGCGGCGCTGTTTGTTGCCCTGCATTCCCACTTTCTAAAGGCGGGCAACATCTATTCCTTGTTTAGGGAAATTTTCTCCTTGATCGAAATGGGATGATGGGATTTCAGTTCTTCCTTTTTGGGATTCCTCCTCGGAACTCATCACCTAGTCCGGGTCTCACTTATAGATTTAAGATGTTGTTCGTGAAACTCTTCCTAGTGCCATATCTTCATGGACACCAGTTAATTACACTACTTATGTTGGGACATTCCAAAGGTTCTGGTCAGGGAAGCAACCTTTGGTCAGGGGAGTAGTCATGTTGGACATCACTGGCGTGTTTTGATGCTAGGACACTAGCATTTCTGGGTTTCTTTTCCTTATTATAGGGCTTCTCGAGAGCGCGGAAGCCCAAGGAATCCCACGTCGAACGTGGGGAATTTTATGCCATAAGCATGTATATGATGTTTTCCTCAGCTTCCCATGTTTAACAGAGGGTATATTGTGAGTTTAACGTCTAACAAAGATGAATCAAACTGATCAGAACACTGATTAGAGTGGATCATATAGGTGCAACCCCTGGAGGGAACATTGATGTTGGGGCCAACGTGTGGTTAGATTCCCTATTGTTGTCAAGGGGAATAGGGAATTAGGTGGCATGATCCCACTGTAATGTGGCAGCCCGGGTAAGAATCAAGATGGATAATGGAGGGTTTAATAAAGTAGGTGGAGAATGAAATGGATTCGAATTGAGGACGATGATGATTTTGGGATTAAGTCTCGAACAGACCTCCTACGTATTCATGTACACTACAACATAAATTGACGTTAGTGGCAGTTTTATAGAGGTGGTTCACAAAACCGCAGCTAAACCTTTTTTTAAAATGGTTTCACGGCGGTTTATAATATACCACCGCGAAACCATCTCTTTTTTTACACTCCCAACCCTTCCCCCTAACCCCGACCCCCTTCTCCCCCCGACCCCCCGTGACCCCGCGACCCCCCTTCTCCCAGCGACCCCCCTGGCGACCCCCCGCGACCCCCTTCTCCCAGTGACCCCCCTTCTCCCCCATGACCCCCTGTGACCCCCCTTCTCCCAGTGACCCCGCAACCCCCCTTCTTCCAGCAACTCCGCGACCCCCCTTCTCCCAACGACCCCGTGACCAATTAGTGATTTGGGGTTTTTTCTTCTTCACCAGTTAGTTATTCTAATTCATGTTCTCTATTTAAAAGTTATGAAAATTGGTTTCCTTAAATTATCATGGGGTTTCTATTGGTGTTTGATAGTGGATCCATGGGGGATGTTTACAGGGATCGTGAGTTTCTTTTGGGAGAGGTGATTAGAGATCTATACCTTCTATTCCATTATTTCTCAAAGAAAGTTTAAATTCACTAGGTAGGGGATTTTTTTACTTCTCCATTTTATGTGTTCATGTTAAGGTATCATGGTATAACTTCATTGGGTTTATAGTGGAATTATCCTAATAAATATAATAACTATAATCAATAATTAATTTTAATGGATGTTGTGGTCATATGTATTAATGCATTGTTCATAACACCTCTTATAATTTTCAAAATAGTATGTTATCTACTTTATATGATTTTTATTGTTGTTTATAGTGGTTTATAGTATTTAAATTGGATAAGAAAATAATGTGGATAATAATTAATTAATTAATGAAAGTGTCATGAGATATTTATTACCATTCATCCATCAAAACTGTTGAATTTGAAATATTTCTTGAATATATTTATGTTTGGTTATTGGATTTGATATCTAGTGATTATAGGTTTTTAAGTGCTGAAACCTATGCATAATGAATCTATTAATTCAATTTGGTAATGATCAGGTTGGTTATGGAAATAATTATTTGGGGCTAGGTGAGTCTATTCTTGGTTTCTAAAAGATTGTATCAATTTTTTTATGGACATAGTTTCCCCTTGTGTTTCCGATGATAAAAATACCTTTTGATTCTATATATGTGTGCTCTAGGGTGGTAGAGGCATTTTAAGATTGATGTTTGGGGTTTTGATGGAAAAAAATGGAGGATGGTGTTTGTTAAGAGAGGGGATACCTTTTTTCCATTTATTGTCATATGGTTAATAAGAATAGATGCCTCAGGTTGAGAGTTGTGTTATCATGTTTGTTGGGTTATTTTGTGAATATTTTTGATGGGTTGTTTATGTTTCAATTTATAGATGGGTATTCCCATCTTTCTTATTCATTTTCGAATGATTTTATTTATTGTTATCAAATGGATAATTATTTTGGTTCCCAACTACTTGTTGTAGTTTCTATATGCCCTATTGAGTATATCACATTATGGTATCTTATGATTGATTATTGAATACTATGATTATGAAATTGATAATGTAATTGACATTGAACTCATGGGATGAGTATTGATGTTGGTTTATGGGATAATGGAAACTATGGGATGATTAGATTAATGCTCAGAGGAGCATTTGATGGAAATATAAGAATTGTAATGGAAAATAATAAATCCAGTTAGATCTAATGAAATAAATTGATTAAATAAGAATTTTTATTGAATTTAACAAATGAGTGGGTAGTAATATCTCTTTCCTATGTAAAAATGTTTAATAGTGATGAATCATGATACTTATGTTCTTGAATTGAATCTAGTCTCTACTAGTGTAGTAAAAAATTAAATGGATACCAAGAAACCTCAATCAAAAGTGCATAGGCAACACAAAAGTACATCCACACAAACCCGAGTTCATGTCAGGCCTACTCTACTGGAACAAAATACACACCAAGCCTAGTTTGGAAGTGCATGTCAAACATTATAGGCCCAATAATGACCTTACTATACTTAATCCTAAGAATCTAAGATCTAATATAGCTCAAAAATGTGCAGTTCCTCATGTGAGAACATCAAAAAAATTATGGATTTCACTACACCATGGAACATAAACTTGAGAATATTCTCCTCAAATAAGTACAATTATATTATGCCTATTTTATGATCAATGGATCATATTTATTATATTATGTTTCTATAATATTACATTATCGTATATATGAATCTCTTTCTCTATTTAGTATTAACTATGTGTTTTAATTTTTTTTTAATATTGTGTAGGCACATTGTGATATACATGGATAAAAGTTGGATCACATTACTAAGGAACACACCTCAGTATGTTAAGGGTTTGAAGGAGTTTTTAGATTTTTCAATTTCTAATCGATCCGTTGAAGGGAGAATAAGATTTACATGTCCTAAATGTAAATTTAGAAGATGGTTGAAGAGAGATGAAGTTTATGAACATTTAATACTAAATCAATTCTCTGGTCAATATTTGTGTTGGATTTGGCATGGAGAATCAAACGTTACATAAATATTGAGCACTGATGTTAATCCACATAATGAGGTCTCAACTTCATTTAAAATGGAAAATGAAATGAAAAACCTCATAAATGATGCATTCAGCACTGCAATACACCACTATCAACATCAAAATATAATAGAACCACCAGATGAGGGTGCTAAAAATTGAAACGTGAAAAGTGATGTTTTTTAGACTATAACATAACCAGATCAAGATTGTAACATATCATTAGATCCTCCTCTTGATTCTGTGGAGACAAATGTAAGAGAAAACTTCACTGAGGAAAATGGGTTTCATGATTTAGTTGATGATGGAAATCAAGAGTTGTATAGTGGGTGTTTGAAATATTCAAAACTTTCTTTTCTGCTAAAGTTGTACCATATCAAATGTCTATGTGGAATTACAAATAAGGAAATGTCCATGATATTGGAATTGATTCTTGATGCATTTCCTGAAGCAAAAATCCCTGAGTCTTTTTATGATATGAAGAAAGTTGTTAACAGGCTTGGTCTGAATTATACAAAAATACATGTGTGTCCCAATGATTGTATGCTTTATTGGGGAGAGAATTCAAGTATACAGAATTGAAAAAAAAATGTTCTTCATCTAGATAGAAGTCAAAGGGTGATGTTTGAAGTCTGAATCAACACAATTTCATGGAGAAGAAGAAAAGGAACACACCTACAAAGGTTTTGCGTTACTTTCCTTTGAAGCCTCGATTGCAAAAATTATTCATGTCATCGAAAACTGCTGAACACATGAAGTGGAATTTTGTAGATAATAAAAATGACGGGTTAATAAGAAATACACAAGATTCAAAATCCTGGAATACATTTGATTCATTACATCTAGATTTCTCAACTAATCCTTGGAATGTTTGATTGGGATTGGCTGCCGATGGATTCAACCCATTTGGGACTTTGAGTACCAATTATAGCATTTGGCCAGTTGTTTTGATCTTTTTCAATCTGTCTCTGTGGATGTGTATGCAAAAAAAAAATCTTTTATCATTTCAATGATTATTCCTGGAAAAAAATTCCTGGAAATGATATTGATGTATACTTGCAGCCTTTGATTGACTAATTATAGGATTTATGGAGAAACGGTGTTGAGACATTTGATGCTTCTTCTAAAACAATGTTCAAAATGCATAATTCTTTAATGTGGACCATTAGTGACTTCCCTAGGCTTCAGAATTTATCTGGTTAGAACACTTACACGGGTTTGGATTATCCCATTTGTAACTTTGATTTTGAGCCCAAACGACTACCTCATAGTAGAAAATGATGCTTCTTGTGCCGTCGAATATTTATTGATGCATCTCATAGATTTCGGTTGAACAGATCAAAATTTAACAGTTTCATTGATCGTAGACCACCTCCAAAGTTGTTAACTGGTTTTGAAATATTGACACAACTTGAAACTGTTGAAATAGAATTTGGGAAGATTCATCATTTGAATGATAGTGGAAAACGGGTCTGAAGTGCATCGTCAAGTGAAATCAGAATGCAACAATGGAAGAAAAAAAGTATATTCTTCAAACTTCTGTATTGGGAATTTAATTTTTTGCGGCCTAATATTGATGTGATTCATATTGAGAATAATGTATGTGACAATTTGATTTTCACATTACTTAATGAGCATGGAAAGTCGAAGGATCGTCTCAATGCTCACAAAGACTTAAAAGTAATGAACATAAAATGTGATCTCTGGACAGATGGTAATGAAAATTATGCTCTGACAATTTTTGTGATGAAAAATAGAGATAAAGATACATTCCTTATAATTTTAAAGAATGTGAAGGTATCATATGGGTATTCGAGTAACATCACGAGGTGTGTTGACTTGAAGAATTGGAAGTTAAATGGATTGAAAAGTCACGATTCACATATTTTGTTACAACAGTTACTACCATTGGCATTGCGTACATTATTACCAGAAAAAATTACTACTGTTGTACTCCAATTTTATACATTTTTCAGGAAATTATGTGAGAAATATCTACATCCATTTCAGCTTGACAACCTCCAGGAGAGGTTTTTATTGACCCTTTGTGTAATGTAGATGATCTTTCCTCCATTGTTTTTTACTGTCATGATGCATTTAACTGTGCATTTGGTTGAGGAAGGTAAATTAGGAGGCCCCGTTCATTATTGATGGATGTATCCAATTGAGAGGTATTTTATTTATATTTTTTCAGTTAAGTAAACAATTTTTTTCATTTAAATAAATTCATAATTATGATTATTTTATTTCACAGATATCTTGGGCATTTGAAAGCATACGTGAGAAATAAAGCTCAACCAGAAGGCTCTATTACCGAAGGCTATTTGGATGAGGAGTGTATTACCTTTTGTTCCAGATACTTGGATGATATTGAAACAAGATTTAATCAAGTCGGACGTGTTGGAGACACAACAAATAAATCTCAAATACATTAAAAATCAAAAACATTTCCTATTATTGATCAATCAGTTGGGATGACCTCAAATGTGACACCGACAGAATTGGAATTATTACAGGCACATAGATATGTGCTGCTAAATAGTGAAATTTGTCGATCCATTTATTGAAGAGTTGAGGATACAAACAAAGAGAAGAATGAGAGGCCGAACACGAAATGAGAAAGATATAATGAAAGGTGTGAATAAAGAGCTTGTAGAATGGTTTCCATGACGTGTAAGTTCATAAATATTGTAATAAATATGAATATTAGTTTGACACATACATTTTGTAAATCTAATAAAGTATATTTATTTTTCTATATCATAAATACCGATACTCAAGTAGAATTGTCAGAATATTTGAAGTTTCTTGCTAGAGGTCCTATAAAACAAGTTAGAAAGTTCTACGCTTACAATGTGAATGGCTTTAGATTTTGTATAGTTGATCGAGGAGTGGGATTAAAAACATAGAATAGTGGTATATTTACATATTCTGAAGTGGGATACTATGGAAATCTTCTTGATATTATTGAATTAAACTACTACGGGCATTTTTGTTGTTGTTTTATTCAAATGCAATTGGGTCGATATTATCATAGGTGTTAAAAGAGATTCCTTACAATTTACTTCTGTGAACTTCTCTCGCTTGATGGATGTTGGTGATCGTGAACTGCATGATCCATATATCTTATCATCACAAATAAAAAATGGAATATTATGTGAATGATGTTGTGGATGAAGGGTGGATTTTAGTTTCTCACGTAATACAAAGATATTTGTATGATATGGGTGATGAAGTGGAAGATTTGACCTCTAAAATTGAATCTCATCAACAAAAAGAAGTATAATTATTTGTCCATAATGATATTGAAAATATTAGTCTAGAAAGGATGAATGAAGTGGATGAAGTAATGGAGTAGGAAACTGACACGATTGAAGGGGAAAATGATTGTATGTATAGTTATTTATTCATTCAGTAACCACTTATTTCATTTGGGCAGTCATTCATTTTCATTGTTATATATATTTTGTTTGTTAGTACTGGGAATCTATTATCATTTTTAATTTTTTTTTTCTGCATAATTTTTTTGAAATATATATTCTGAACTTAATTTTATTTGATTAAACGATAGGAATGCCAAGGAGGAAGTGCTACACTATTTCATCTACTACTGCGATAGATGACGATCCATCTGTCTCCCTCCCCACGACATCTTAGCCACCAACTGCCTACACCCCTACACCATCTCTCACACCCTCTATGGGTGTCCCATTAGAGGCTGAGTCGTCGACTCTCCCTTTAGGATCCTCAGTAGTGGGGCTACAACACGCCCCTTCCAGTTCATCACGGGCATACTGGAGGGTCACTGTCATAGGTACAAATTTTAATATAAATAAATTTATTGCATTTTGTTTATACTAATTGTTTTCTCATTGAAGATGAAAAAAATGCAACCATGGATAAAAACATAAAAAGTTCATATGTTTTTAATATGAATGTAAAGAAGATAGTCATTCCATTTGATTCATTTGGGGTCCCTACGGATGACGTCGCGGGGTTACACTGCCAGATTCTAGGCCAAATGGTAGCGGAGCCCATTTCCCTACCTATTTCTTATGATGATTGGAGATATATTCCTCCAAGTTGTAAAAATGAAGTTTTTTATTCCCAAATAAATGTAATTTTAATACATTATGGTTTAATTGAATGTCATGTTACTAATATGTTCAAAATGAATTTATGTATACAGATGTTCTTCCACTTTATAGTTGCTGATGTGATAGCATGAAAGTGGACGTTGAAAAATCTTGGTAAGAAATGGAAAGAATTCAAATGGATATTTTGGTGCAATTTCAATGATACTTCGTTGACCGTGTAATAAATGTATGAGAAGCTACCCATTGAGGTACCGAAAGAACAGTGGAAAGTTTTTTCTTGACAGACATCATGATGAAAAGCGGATGGTATTGAAATATATATTATTATATTATCCTCATTTTACATTTATACATGTATATAAAGAGGATATGACATTGAATACATTACTATTAAATTGAATTTTATTTATTTCAGGATCTCTCAAGACAGAATGCATCAAACCGGGCTAAGCAAGTCATCCCTCACACTACGGGGTCAAAAAGATTTTCTAGAAGTTGAATGACTCTGGTAATATTTTCATTAGTTTAATATTTATAAGACAATATTATCTATTTAATATATTAAATTGTTGATTTATCTTTGCTTAATGCAGTCACAGAGTTTAGGGCATGAAGTATCCCGAACTGAAGTGTGGTTGGATGTTCACAAAAAATTAGATGGAATTTTTATTAATGAGCCTGCAAAAGAATTTGGGGTATGAAGTCAATTTTTTATTATAATAAATTATTATCAGTTTTTACTGTGTTAATATATATTGATATTTGATTTATAGGTAAAAATTAAAGAACTATGGGATGCTAATCCTGGGCAGTCCTACTCAGTCTCCCAGGATGACACGGTTGCTAAAGTCCTTGGGAAGGAGCCTCCTGGTAGAGTGCACGAGATGGGATTTGAACCCATACCATTTGAGGTATTTGGCTAGCCACCAGGGATTCCAGCTGCATCTACTCCTATTTATAGTCAGTCCATACCCGAAGATGCTCAGAGGGAGATTGCTTCTCTATGAACCACAGTTCAAGACCAGGGGGCTTAGATATCCTCTTTGCAGAAAGCGATGACTGATATATATCAGCAGATGAGTAGATATGTCCCCGGTGGTAGTGCATCGACTGGTGGTAAGCAAGTAAATCACAAAAAATCAAAACCATTTAGTTTTCAAACTTTTATTGGTTTTAAGTTTAAATATAAATATGCAACAGTATTTAATTTTCAATATAATGTTCTTACAGGTGACAACAAGAAGTGGAGATGGAGGTGGAGAGGGTGATGATACATGTTCATCATCAGACTGTGAGTAGTTGTATTGTTTATGTGTTGGACAAATATGGGACCAGTTGGTTTGTATATGTATCATGTGTGGCACATAGTTTCCACCAAACATTTTCATGACCTAACATTTTCTTGATTTCTCATGTTTCCTTTTATGCATTTTATTGATTTCTAATGTTTCCTTTCATGTATTGATTTCTCGATTGTGGTATGCACCATATATGTTGATTCTTTATTGTGATGATTCATTTTTTATGATTCATTTTTATGAGTATTTTTTTCATATAATTTTAGGACTAAAAGGGCCAAAGATTTTATTCATTTAGAGTACGGTTCTGTGTTTGTTATAGAGTGTTTGACTCGCTTTACAAGCTTTTAGGTTTTGTGTATATTTGTCTTGTGGATGATCCATCTAGGGTGATATGATTCGTGTTCAGGCATAATCATGTTGTTTGATCATAGGTGAATGTATTTTGGTTTTCCACCATATCGAAAATAAATCTGGTTCTTATTACATAACATAAATCGAGGTAAGGTTTGGGCACAAAGCAGGGTAGTTCAGTTTATTGACCCAATGGAAAAGTGTTTGGTGGAAGGAAGTGACACTTTGTGACCTATCATTAAGGGAATAATTTTGATATCATTGGTGTTGGTAATTATATTTTCTATCATTGGTGTGGGAGGCATTTTTTTAAAAGGTGGTGCCTCAGTCAAATACCAAGGCACAATTTATTAATAAAAATAAAGGGAGCTACAAAAGTCTGAAAGATGGAATCTTATTACAATATTTATTATAAAGAGGGAGGGAGTATTCAGGAAAATCATCTAACCAGGTAGTGACCTGATTGACTCCCTTGTTGGCCAGACTATCAATAACCATGTTCGCTTCATGGAACATGTGTGTGGAAATATAGTTGAGATCAATGAGTGAAGTAAGGAATTTCATCCATCGAGAGGTAAATGGCCATTCAAGGTGTACCACCCCCTTCCAGATATATTGGACAACAGCGGTTGAATAAAATTCAATCCACAGCTTTTTCCATACCTTTTTCTTGGAAAAATAAACAGCATGGATGACTCCCAACATTTCCTCTTCCAAAGATGAGGCCTTACCGCATCCACTGAAGAAGCAGCCAAGGCATCTGCCAAGAGAGTCTCTGAAGATGGCACCACAGCCTGCCAGACCTGGGTTTCCTCGAGAAGCACCGTCGACAGTCACTTTGATCCATACTGGAAGCAGGGATTTCCAGAAAACCTCAAAGGTATATCGAGGTTTCCTATAAGAACCCTCAATCTGAAGATGAAAAAGGATCTCAAAATCACCAATAGAGTTGTCACAATGATCCTTCTGAAGCGAGGCGGCATCCTTGATGGCAATGAGAATACACATTTTACCTACATTGAGATTGAAAGAGGAATTATTATGAATAAAATTATTTCTACCATACCAGATCACATGCAGGAGCTCTATCACCGCAGCCAAAAAGAGATTCCTGATTTTCTTGGAGAAATCCTAAATCACACAGTGTTGGAGTTGAGAGTTGATAGTAGCAAGAAGAGACCATCTGCAACCAAAAATGTTAGAAATGTAATTCCAAAGAGCTGCAGTTGTATCACAAGATAAGAACAAATTATTAGCATCTTTGCGGTGTTGGTTGCACAGATGACATCTAGAGCAAAGAGAAATCCCAAAAGATTGAAGACACATATTAGTGGGGACTCTGTTATGCGCAACTCTCCAAATGAGAGTGAGGCGCGAGGGCTTGATCCAAGGTTTGTTAAAAAATTTCAACCAAGCAAAGTTAGAAACAGAAGCACAAAAATTGTTTTTGTGGAAACTTTTAGAATCAAGGACTCCATTAAAAGTAAGTTCCCATATAAGAAAATCATCAGTGTCAGAAAAAGAATAATTGTCAATAACATGATTGATGTGGTCTAGAAGGATGATGTCATGAGAGTTGACAACCTCTCTTATAGTGGAGTTGATGTTCTCAAGAATAGTGGTGGATGTTAGCATTGAGATTAAAGGGACACCAGTCCAGTTTTCCATCCAAAAATTCATAGAGGAATCAGCACTAACCATCCATCTAGAGTTGTTCATAATTTTGAGAAAAGAGTGTCTAATGGAAGGCCAGATGGAAGAAGTGATGTAGCCCAGGTTACCATTTCGAATCTTGGTAACAATTCTTTTCTTAAGTAAGTCCAAAGAGTCAGAGTTGCTGTGAATCAGATTCCAAGTCATTCTAGCTTGCAGAGATTCATTAAAAAGCTTAAAATTCTTAATACCAAGACCACCCTTATCCAGGGGTTTACAACAAGTGGTCCAAGGTATGGTGAAAAGCTTTCTTTCAATCGTACTACCAGTCCAAACAAAATTTTTGATGTAAACGTTGATTTTTTTGAGAAGGATGGCGGGCCAATTATAAACCATCATCGAGTAAACCATCTTGGAAAAAATTGTAGACTTAACAAGACAGACTCTGCTAGCCATAGAAAGATATTTACCCTTCCAAGAAGATAATTGGTTGATAATTTGATCAACAATGCTGTGAAAATAGCTAGATTTTGGTCTCCCCCAAAAGATAGGAACACCCAGGTAGGTTAAGGGGAAAGAGCCTTCTTTGATTCCTAAATAATCAATGATATGACTTTTTCTATTGGGGGAAAAGTTTTTCCCAAAGAAAACAAAAGATTTATTCCAACTGATCACTTGTCCCGAAATATCTTCATAATGGGCCAGAGCACTTTTGAGGTTTCGAATGTTCCTTTTATCACCCTTTAAGAATAAAATAATATCATCAGCATATAAAATATGGGTAGGAACATTTAAATTTCTATAAGCCTGGATGGGATTAATTTTGTTTTGATTAACAAGGCTTGTAAGGAGTCTACTTAATTAATCCTCAACAATAGAAAAAAGAATGGCAGAGAGAGGGTGATAGTGTAACACCCCAGGTAAATAAAGAATATGAAATTTCATATTTATCCCTATTTGTGAATAAAATATTTAAATGACTTTAAAGGGGATGCTATGCTCGATGGCGTACCCAACACGCAACAACGAGTTTCTTGGAAATCTTACGTTGCACTCTAATAATAAAATAATATTATTTTAAATGGTAGTTAACATGTAGCCGTTGTATTGGCAGGAATGGATAGAAATAACTAAAATATGATTATATTTTTTTTTAAATGTTTTTACATTTATCCAATAAAAGCTAAAGGCTTAAAATACGGAAAGAATTCAATTTTAGGCGTATATGCCCTAGTTTTCACTAAAGGTTCACTTATCACCTTTTGATATTGAACCATCATTAAATATAGTTTTGTTCACTCTAAAAAATTCTTTTGGACCAAATAAAACTCTTATTAAGAATCGGGACATCAAAATTTACTTTGTGTAAATTTTTGGTATCTTTCCGATGAAGTTCATTTTTTTTAATGAATAGTGTAAAATGTTGTATTTTAATTCAAAACCTCTTTTTAATCTAATTTATTTATATGATTAGATTATATTTTGAATTGGTTTTAATGTGAAATTAGAATATATTTTTACCATTAAATCCAATAGTGGTCGTTGGAATTAATTTCACTTTGAAATCGGACTTAAACTAGTATCAATCTTTTGATACTTATTGTTTCATAAAAACACGCTATTTGCTCTGACAGCGGGAATTAATTATTAAATTAATTAATGTGACTTATATGTTTTGAATTTTGTAAAATAGACTTCATTTTTGAATTCGTAATATCAAATATAGCTTAGGGTGAATTTTTGGTAATTTTCTGAAAAACTTCAATTTTTGATGAATAGTGAAACCACTAAGTGGTACTTATAAAGACTGATTTTCCGTTTAAATGAAATTTTGTCATCTTTGTGTTTTGAATTTCAAAAATCCGACATAAATGGTTGTAATTAAGAAGTAAAATGTGGTTCAATGGGATAAAAATAATTTTTTTGGTGAATAGTAACTTATTAAGTTCTTAATCGCGATTAGTGGTAATTAGGGTAGTTTAAGGTATAAATAATGCTTTAATAATATGAAATGACCTAGACACATGTCCCAACCTTATTGGTTGTGTCATGGCCGACCAATACAAGCCATGGGTCAACTTGGGGACCCCATGGAGACACTTTGGTTTGGAAATGACATAAATAACTTTTTATTTAATGTAAAAGTAAAAATGACACAAACATAATATGTTTTACGAAAACAATTTTTACATGGGGTTATAAAGATCATATTTTTGATTATAAATAGTCATTGGAAAGCTAAAAATATTTCCTAAATCATAGTATTTTTTTTATAATTTTTAGACATTAAATAAATTAAATTATTTATGACATAATAATGATGCAGCGATGACATCATTATTTGACGATTTAAATAAAATGGAAAGATAATGTAAAATCTATGAACTACACATGTCCAAAACCAATTGGATGAGTGGATTTCGAACCCTTATCACCTTATCCACGAATTATATCAATGTGGGACCTTTTAAAACCGAAACACATTTTCAAATAAAGTAATATTTCTTTACTTTCCAAAAGTGCCCCTCCTCTCCTCTTATAAAAGGCCCCCACCTCTACCTCATTTCACACACTCCTCAAGCCTTTGGCTCGGCCAAACCCTGACCATTTACTCTCTCCACATCCCTCTCCTCATCCTAGAGGATTAACTTTGGGCATAATCCTTTCAAAGGAAGCCTTTAGGCTCAAATCAAAAGGAGTTACACTTTTAAAGGTAATTCATTCTCTCTTGTTCATTTGTTTTATTTTGTTTCTCCAACCCCCTAAACTCTTTTTATTTACTTCTTTTGTAACAACACCAGTATCTTCAATATACTAGGATGTTGTTATAAGATTTATTCGAGCTACACTCTCACACAACTACATCAAATGGTTAAATAACATACGGTTTCCGGGGATGGCGAAATTCTACCTCCCGAAACGATGATTGTTCAATACTCATTTAACACCTTCAAAGGTGGTCATTATGATGTCACTATTTTTATATATGATATATAATATGTTTATGTTTTACTTATACTTCTGTATTTTTCATTTGTGCCTTACCATTATGGCTTCCATTATGGGTATACGCGATATCATCATTTTAGGAAGTGCGGACTACCGCCCCCTCAAAGTGATGTGATTCGTTAATGCCATACGTGGGACGTATAAGGGATGGATTTAATGTTATTATATATGATTTTATACTGGAATTTTTATATAACTCTATATAATTATTATTTCTTTCCATTAAAGTATGATATAGAAATGAAAGTAGCGTTCATGCGTACGTACGACTTACCATCTCCATGAACGGTGCATTTCATTTCTTATCCCCAAATGTAATGTACTATTATAAGTACATGTATATAATGGATATATATGATTAATGATACATCTAAATGATGAATATAATTCTGTAATTAAAATATACATACCTCTCATTTAGTTTTAATTCCATTAATATCACAAAGAAATAAAAGTAGCGTTCATGCGTACGTACGGCTTACCGTCTCCATGAACGGTGCATTTCATTTCTTACCTCTAAATGATTATGTAATATTATAAATACATGTATATGCTGGATATATATGATATATATGATATCCAAAACAGGAATGTCATTCTGGATATAAAGAACCTTTGACCACACGAACAACATGTAATTGTAAGAAGTCCACTTTCGACTTAAGAACCAAATATCGGCAAAACAAATATTATTAACTTAAATGATTACATAATGATTATGACATGTTAATAAGTGATATAAAAGTAATAATGAACTTGAAAAAGTTTCTTAAGAAAGTAGAAATTAACTCAAGTTTATTATTCAGGACGTTAAGGAACGATCGAGTCAAGTCGGACCTGAGGTAAGGGATCCTACTCCTCTCATACTTTTTAAGTACACATTTTTATGCCATTCCTTTTAAAGCTCATATTTCTTGTTATTGGGATGATCTTTTATATTAAACTTACTGTAATTTTTATGTTCATGTTATGAGAGACCCTATTCTCTCTCATCAATCCATTTTGGAAGTTTTGAGTGGCGCCGTTAGGTTGCCGAACTTTCATAAGAGATCTAACCTCTCTCTTTCTTTTTAAGTACTCTCCTTTATGTCACTTCTTTTAAGCTCCTCTTTGTAATGTTGGGGGATGTTCTTTTATATTCATATTGCTGTAAATTTTATTGTAATGTGATGAGATACCCTATTTGATCTCATCAATCCATATTCTGAAGTTTTATGTGGCGTCGTTAGGCTGCCGAGTTTTCATAAGGGATTTTTCATCTCACTTTTATTCCCGTGAGATTTATGCTACATTTGCCACAAATTCCATTGAGTGGTGTATGTAATTCCTATTATTATACTCTTTGTGTAATATACTTTCGTTTATGAGTATTTACATCAATGATCTATTGTCCTTCTTTCATGGGGTGTATGTTTTGAAAGATACCCAAGTCGGTAAGGGAACCTTTCACCCTCCTCTTTTTTAAAAGTCTTCTTTTGTTGGGTATTTTAATTTACATATTTTTATGTTGGGATATGATCTCATATATCCTTATTGATGTAAATTTTATGTCCAAGTGATGAGATACACTTTTTATCTCTCGTCAACTCATTTTGATGTGATGCCGTTAGGCTGTCAAGGGAACTTTTTAACCCAATTTCGATTTCTTTGGGTTCAACATGTAGTCATTGAATATGTCACCCATTGAATATGTGTGAATGACCTTTTATTGTTTTACACTTAATATCCACTTATATTGGGTGTATTTATATTTGTCACACATATTTTTGAGATTGATTTGTCCTTAATTTAAGGATACCTTCTTTATAAGGGATTTCATCACATTTGACATTTCTATTGAGGGTTCATTGTTATTATGCACCAATTCGCTCTTATATGGTGTATATACTGTCCTTTGGAGTATTATATCATGAATCCATTTATTCTCATGATATTACAAAGTTCTGACTAAATGTTATTCCTCAATTATTGTATTCAAGTGTCTCTAATTTTGGTAAAACCCCTATATCGCTTTAAATGTTTTAATTATTTGTTATTCTAAATATCCATGTTTTCAAAATGGTTTTAACGATTTATTTATATGGATATTAATGGTTTAACATTTTAAAAGCTTCAAGGTGGTATGGGACACTTTGATTCAAAATTCTCTTTATTAAATGTTTTAAATGGTTTTGAAAATGGTTTTGATAAAGGATTATATTATGATATATTGTGATGTGGAAATGTTATCATTCCTTTATATTGGTTTTATGTTTTATGATTTTATATTGGTACTTGGACATTTTAACGGGTGGTTACGTTATAAACCATATGACGGGTGGTGCCGTGAATACCAGGATGGGTGGTTACGTTATAACCTCCAATGCATTGGTTATGGAAGTCGGACGTATGGCTATTCCATTAAGTATGTATGGAAATTGGCCGTATGGCTATTCCATTAAGTGATATGTGTGGAATTAGACCGTATGGTTATTCCACTTAAGTATGTTTATGTCCCAAGTTACCTTTATATATGTTATGTGTTCTTTATATGGGTTTTATGGTAATCCTTTGGTTACATAAAGGTAAGTAATGAAACTTTTTTTTCAGTGAAGAGTTTTTACTACTTCATGAAGGTGAAAAGTATTACATTGATAAAGTATTCATGGTTTACTTGTTGTTTTGAAAAACTAACAGTTTTCATTCTTTGTGTATCCCTTACTGAGCTTCTTATGATCATCCAAAGTTTTTGAAATGTTTTTCACAGGACTTAGCATGGAATAGGGTAAAGACATGGGATCAAGGGAAAGTCATGCTACCTAAAACATGGAACTATACATGTTTCTTTTAAAGAGTTTTTATTTTATGGAAATTTAGTAGAAGAGACTACTTTGTAATCTTTTGAGATGTAATAGTTATGTCCTAATTCTCTAAAACTCTAAACCTGAAAAGATCTTCAATGTGAATTATTCATTTAATTCAATTTTAAGTAAGGTTTAAGGCTGGGGCCTTATAGTTGGTATCAAAGGTCGGTTTAGATAACTTTAGAGGTTAGGGTATTCTCTAAGCACAAGTGACATTACCATAATGGTTAGGATTTCAGAAAGAGTCCTAGTTTTAGATAAAGTGAATGAGTAAGTATATCTTAGTGTTTATCTTCCTCATTAGTACATGATGGTTATGTTGATATACTCACACTGACCTTTTTGGTTTTAGTAAATGGCTGGATCTAGCAGGCACCAAAGAGACAACAGGTTTGAAGGAAACTGTAGTGGTTCTTTGATTAAGATACTAGATAAAATAGAGGATTCAATGAGGAATCTCATGGTTGTTCTAAACCAACTATCAAGGAGTCATGATCAACCACTTCAACCTTGGTGAGTTCTCTAATGCATCATGTACAAGATGACCAACTCGGTGTGGAAGTTTAGGTAATAATTATACAGGTAACCATTAGAGTTTATATGATCCTTACTTTTGAGGTAATTATGGGTTATTATATGATATGCTGTAAAATGAAAGGCATGAAGTAAACTTGAGGTTAAAATATGTTATGATCATTTTTGATGATTTTATCTCTTTTTGGGGAATGATTTAAGAATTATATAGTTTTGGAAAAAGGACAACACGCAGACCGTGTGACAACCTGTCGCGTCGGACAAAGCTGCGGGAATCGAACCCACAACCAAAGTGCGACTGGTATTTATTGCCTACCACTGGACTACATGAAGTCCCTGGTTAGTTTGACCGATTCTTTTTAGTTATATGATTTTATGAATTAAGAGTAAGTTTATTTTGGGTTATTTATGAAAATGATTAACCTATCATGGAGGATATGTGATTAGGTTAATTACTTTTCAAAACGAGACTTTAGGAGCAACTGATATTGTTTGGAGATAAATGTTACGATTTATCTTGGAAGACTATGCGACTAAATCCTTCAAATATTTGGGTTTCAATCTTATATTGGTTTACTTTGAAGAATTTTATGGACAAATTGATTATAGAACGGTCCTCGTTGAACTTTGGGTTTTGTTGGACAAATTTTGGAGATTAAAAATAGATTTTCTTTTTAATGGGTTATCCTTTTTTGGATTATCTAACCTTGTACTAACCTTTTTGGTTTTGGTTTTGGTTAAAGCCTAAAGACATGGGATGTATATAGTTATCTTTTGTGGATTAGGTGATTCTCTATAAGTTGATTATAGTACTCTTAATGCGAACAAGTCTCCCTAAATACTCGTCTTTTGAAAAAAAATATGAGTTTGTGTAAGGAATCTAATAAAAGTTGAGAGTCAAAATGATAAGTGATTATGTTTCCTTATGAATAAATTCCTCAATAAAAAGTAACTTTAAAGAAAAATGTTTTCTATTAACTTTTACTACTGGGGAACCCAACACCGTTTAACCCATCACAAGTTTGTGATTTTCTTATTGTTAACTTTCTCCTAAACATGTTTTCTATCACTCTCCATCAGAACATGACCCTATGTTTTCTCCTCCATGTCCATTTTTTCCTACATGGAGTCCTAGTATGGGTTAACTCAGGTGACCTATGTACTTTTCTTTCTTTATTTTAAAGTGATTGTTTTACCGACTCTTGTTCTGATGTGGGACATTCAAGGATGTTTCCAAGCTCAATTTTTAAAATTACGAGGACGCAATTCCCAAAAGAGGGGAAGGATGTAACACCCCAGGTAAATAAAGAATATGACATTTCATATTTATCCCTATTTGTTAATAAAATATTGAAATTACTTTAAAGGGGATGCTATGCTCGATGGCGTACCCAACACGCAACAACGAGTTTCTTGGAAATCTTACGTTGCACTCTAATAATAAAATAATATTATTTTAAATGGTAGTTAACATGTAGCCGTTGTATTGGCGGGAATGGATAGAAATAACTAAAATATGATTATATATGTTTTTAAATGTTTTTACATTTATCCAATAAAAGCTAAAGGCTTAAAATACGGAAAGAATTCAATTTTAGGCGTATATGCCCTAGTTTTCACTAAAGGTTCACTTATCACCTTTTGATGTTGAACCATCATTAAATATAGTTTTGTTCACTCTCAAACATTCTTTTGGACCAAATAAAACTCTTATTAATAATCGGGACATCAAAATTTACTTTGTGTAAATTTTTGGTATCTTTCCGATGAAGTTCATTTTTTTTAATGAATAGTGTAAAATGTTGTATTTTAATTCAAAACCTCTTTTTAATCTAATTTATTTATATGATTATATTATCTTTTGAATTGGTTTTAATTTTAAATTAGAATATATTTTTACCATTAAATCCAATAGTGGTCGTTGGAATTAATTTCACTTTGAAATCGGACTTAAACTAGTATCAATCTTTTGATACTTATTGTTTCATAAAAACACGCTATTTGCTCTGACAGCGGGAATTAATTATTAAATTAATTAATGTGACTTATATGTTTTGAATTTTTTAAAATAGACTTCATTTTTTAATTCGTAATATCAAATATATCTTAGGGTGAATTTTTGGTAATTTTCTGAAAAACTTAAATTTTTGATGAATAGTGAAACCACTAAGTGGTACTTATAAAGACTGATTTTCCGTTTAAATGAAATTTTGCCATCTTTGTGTTTTGAATTTAAAAAATCCGACATACATGGTTATCATTAAGAAGTAAAATGTGGTTCAATGGGATAAAAATATTTTTTTTGGTGAATAGTAACTTATTAAGTTCTTAATCGCGATTAGTGGTAATTAGGGTAGTTTAAGGTATAAATAATGCTTTAATAATATGAAATGACCTAGACACATGTACCAACATTATTGGTTGTGTCATGGCCGACCAAGAAAAGCCATGGGTCAACTTGGGGACCCCATGGAGATACTTTGGTTTGGAAATGACATAAATAACTTTTTATTTAATGTAAAAGTAAAAATGACACAAACATAATATGTTTTATGAAAACAATTTTTAAATGGGGTTATAAAGATCATATTTTTGATTATAAATAGTAATTGGAAAGCTAAAAAGATTTCCTACATCATAGTATTTTGTTTATAATTTTTAGACATTAAATAAATTAAATTATTTATGACATAATAATGATGCAGCGATGACATCATTATTTGATGATTTAAATAAAATGGAAAGATAATGTAAAATCTATGAACTACACATGTCCAAAACCAATTGGATGAGTGGATTTCGAACTCTTATCACCTTATCCACGAATTATATCAATGTGGGACCTTTTAAAACCGAAACACATTTTCAAATAAAGTAATATTTCTTTACTTTCCAAAAGTGCCCCTCCTCTCCTCTTATAAAAGGCCCCCACCTCTACCTCATTTCACACACTCCTCAAGCCTTTGGATTGGCCAACCCCTGACCATTTACTCTCTCCACATCCCTCTCCTCATCCTAGAGGATTACCTTTGGGCATAATCCTTTCAAAGGAAGCCTTTAGGCTCAAATCAAAAGGAGTTACACTTTTAAAGGTAATTCATTCTCTCTTGTTCATTTGTTTTATTTTGTTTCTCCAACCCCCTAAACTCTTTTTATTTACTTCTTTTGTAACAACACCAGTATCTTCAATATACTAGGATGTTGTTATAAGATTTATTCGAGCTACACTCTCACACAACTACATCAAATGGTTAAATAACATACGGTTTCCGGGGATGGCGAAATTCCGCCTCCCGAAACGATGATTGTTCAATACTCATTTAACACCTTCAAAGGTGGTCATTATGATGTAACTATTTTTATATATGATATATAATATGTTTATGTTTTACTTATACTTCTTTATTTTTCATTTGTGCCTTACCATTATGGCTTCCATTATGGGTATACGCGATATCATCATTTTAGGAAGTGCGGACTACCGCCCCCTCAAAGTGATGTGATTCGTTAATGCCATACGTGGGACGTATAAGGGATGGATTTAATGTTATTATATATGATTTTATACTGGAATTTTTATATAACTCTATATCATTATTATTTCTTTCCATTAAAGTATTATATAGAAATGAAAGTAGCGTTCATGCGTACGTACGACTTACCGTCTCCATGAACGATGCATTTCATTTCTTATCCCCAAATGTAATGTACTATTATAAGTACATGTATATAATGGATATATATGATTAATGATACATCTAAATGATGAATATAATTATGTAATTAAAATATACATACCTCTCATTTAGTTTTAATTCCATTAATATCACAAAGAAATAAAAGTAGCGTTCATGCGTACGTACGGCTTACCGTCTCCATGAACGGTGCATTTCATTTCTTACCTCTAAATGATTATGTAATATTATAAATACATGTATATGCTGGATATATATGATATATATGATATCCAAATCAGGAATGTCATTCTGGATATAAATAACCTTTGACCACACGAACAACATGTAATTGTAAGAAGTCCACTTTCGACTTAAGAACCAAATATCGGCAAAACAAATATTATTAACTTAAATGATTACATAATGATTATGACATGTTAATAATTGATATAAAAGGAATAATGAACTTGAAAAAGGTTCTTAAGGAAGTAGAAATTAACTCAAGTTTATTATTCAGGACGTTAAGGAACGATCGAGTCAAGTCGGACCTGAGGTAAGGGATCCTACTCCTCTCATACTTTTTAAGTACGAATTTTTATGTCATTCCTTTTAAAGCTCATCTTTCTTGTTATTGGGATGATCTTTTATATTAAACTTACTGTAATTTTTATGTTCATGTGATGAGATACCCTATTCTCTCTCATCAATCCATTTTGGAAGTTTTGAGTGGCGCCGTTAGGCTGCCGAACTTTCATAAGAGATCTAACCTCTCTCTTTCTTTTTAAGTACTCTCCTTTATGTCACTTCTTTTAAGCTCCTCTTTGTAATGTTGGGGGATGTTCTTTTATATTAATCTTGCTGTAAATTTTATTGTAATGTGATGAGATACCCTATTTGATCTCATCAATCCATATTCTGAAGTTTTATGTGGCGTCGTTAGGCTGTCGAGTTTTCGTAAGGGATTTTTCATCTCACTTTTATTCCCGTGAGATTTATGCTACATTTTCCACAAATTCCATTGAGTGGTGTATGTAATTCCCATTATTATACTCTTTGTGTAATATAATTTCGTTTATGAGTATTTACATCAATGATCTATTTTCCTTCTTTCATGGGGTGTATGTTTTGAAAGATACCCAAGTCGGTAACGGAACCTTTCACCCTCCTCTTTTTTAAAAGAATTCTTTTGTTGGGTCTTTTAATTTATATATTGTTATGTTGGGATATGATCTCATATATCCTTATTGATGTAAATTTTATTTCCAAGTGATGAGATACACTTTTTATCTCTCATCAACTCATTTTGATGTGATGTCGTTAGGCTGTCAAGGGAACTTTTTAACCCAATTTCGATTTCTTTGGGTTCAACATGTAGTCATTGAATATGTCACCCATTGAATATGTGTGAATGACCTTTTATTGTTTTACACTTAATATCCACTTATATTGGGTGTATTTATATTTGTCACACATATTTTTTAGATTGATTTGTCCTTAATTTAAGGATACCTTCTTTATAAGGGATTTCATCACATTTGACATTTCTATTGAGGGTTCATTGTTGTTATGCACCAATTCGCTCTTATATAATATATATACTGTCCTTTGGAGTATTATATCATGAATCCATTTATTCTCATGATATTACAAAGTTCTGACTAAATGTTATTCCTCAATTATTGTATTCAAGTGTCTCTAATTTTGGTAAAACCCCTATATCGCTTTAAATGTTTTAATTATTTGTTATTCTAAATATCCATGTTTTCAAAATGGTTTTAACGATTTATTTATATGGATATTAATGGTTTAATATTTTAAAAGCTTCAAGGTGGTATGGGACACTTTGATTCAAAATTCTCTTTATTAAATGTTTTAAATGGTTTTGAAAATGGTTTTTATAAAGGATTCTATTATGATATATTGTGATGTGGAAATGTTATCATTACTTTATATTGGTTTTATGTTTTATGATTTTATATTGGTACTTGGACATTTTAATGGGTGGTTACGTTATAAACCATATGACGGGTGGTGCCGTGAATACCAGGACGGGTGGTTACGTTATAACCTCCAATGCATTGGGTATGGAAGTCAGACGTATGGCTATTCCATTAAGTATGTATGGAAATTGGCCGTATGGCTATTCCATTAAGTGATATGTGTGGAAGTAGACCGTATGGTTATTCCACTTAAGTATGTTTATGTCCCAAGTTACCTTTATATATGTTATGTGTTCTTTATATGGGTTTTATGGTAATCCTTTGGTTACAGAAAGGTAAGTAATGAAACTTTTTTTTCAGTGAAGAGTTTTTACTACTTCATGAAGGTGAAAAGTATTACATTGATAAAGTATTCATGGTTTACTTGTTGTTTTGAAAAACTAACAGTTTTCATTCTTTGTGTATCCCTTATTGAGCTTCTTATGATCATCCAAAGTTTTTGAAATGTTTTTCACAGGACTTAGCATGGAATAGGGTAAAGACATGGGATCAAGGGAAAGTCATGCTTCCTAAAACATGGAACTATACATGTTTCTTTTAAAGAGTTTTTATTTTATGGAAATTTAGTAGAAGAGACTACTTTGTAATCTTTTGAGATGTAATAGTTATGTCCTAATTCTCTAAAACTCTAAACCTGAAAAGATCCTCAATGTGAATTATTCATTTAATTCAATTTTAAGTAAGGTTTAAGGCTGGGGCCTTATAGATAGTAATCAAGTTGAGTGTCAAGATTGTAGTAGGATGAGCCATCTATAGGATTTTTGTAGATCTTTTCCTATAGTATACAGTGAATGATTGTTTTTAATAATTCCACATTTAGGAGTGGGGAAATCAGCTTCATGTTAGGAAGGGAGATATTGTTTGGCCAATCGATCAGTCTGAAGCGGTGGTCATGTTCAAAGCATCCAGGAACAAGACTTACATCACTATCATAGAGGACCTGCTCAAGGTATCTAGGCTATATATTAGGGCCACAGATCAGTATAATTGTATAAATTGAGACCAATATGTGAGGAACAGAGTGTTGTACCTTCTATAGTGAGAGGTACTATTTTGGAAGCTTCCACTTTAGTATCTAATTTTTTTGATATAGGTGCTTCTCATTCTATCATATTTTTTCATGTTGTGGAGATCCTTGGGCTCAACATTCAGTTTTCCTATGAAGTGATGACACTCAAATTTTTTTGGGGATTTGATTAGAGAATTTATGTTAGTGTAGGGAGTGAACCTTGATATAAGTGGGTGTCACCTCATATGGGACCTTGTTTTCCTCAAGATGATGGTTTTGACATCATTCTTGGGATAAAATGGTTGTTCCCCTACTATGATTACATTGATTGTTATCACTAAAGGGTGTCATTCACATCACCATAGGGTGGGTTTTTTTATTCACAAGGGTGAATAGGATGTACGAGAAAGATGAGATAGACTCGAGCATCATGGGTTGGGTGTGATGATAGACTGAATTACATGATTATATCTGGAGCATAATGAAGGCATTGGAAAAATTTACATGCCAACAAGGCTCATAGAATCTAAACCCAGTCATGGGAATCCTTATTCTAGAGTTACCAAATAATTCATTTCCTATGTTCTCATAATAGATGTAGAGGCAAGATGATGTTGAATAATTAATGATGATACAATCACACAAAATTAACTCTGTAACATAAGTGCATACATGAGTTTATGTTTGTAGTTTCTCTTTGTGAATTTTTGATTTATATTACTAAAGGATGTGCTTTATTCTTATACATGAAATCTCTTTTTATTATTTATATATATTACTAATTTTACTTTTTCCAATATACATATTCATATATGTGCTTATTTTCTAGTATACATTACTAGTTTTCACTTATATAGAAAGTAATTGTGACATGACTACTGTATGCACTGTTTTTCCACTATGCATTACTAGTATTCACTTTTATAGAATATAAGTCCATTATTGTATGCACTTATTTTCAAAGAATTCATTTTGGAAAAAATTCAAATTATTTTTATGTGAACATGTAATTTATTGATCATTTCATGCTAATTCACAGGTTGGGTAGTAGTTCTTTATAACCTAGTGGTTAGGGAAACAAAAGAATGCGTCAAATCAGATATTCATTAAGGGTAAATGCGAGAGATATCAATTGATAATAATATGAAAGCATAAGATAAGAATAATGATATGAGAGAATGACCAAAATTATTAATATCATACACAATTCATTATATATTACAAGTGGGATGTATGTTGATATGAATTGATATCTTAGGGTTGGAACTGGTATGGATGGAATAGGTTGAACCTAGGATTGGCATTGTTTTCATGAAATATGATAGACATGCTTGTTTATAATTTTTTTAAAGGTTTAATGGCCATGTGATATGTTTATCTGCATTCCTTTACTAAAAGATGCATTTGATTGTGCTTAGTTAAGCATCTCTTTTCATATTGACTAGTATATATTCTGTTAGACTATTTGTATTCCTAGAATGGTTTGTTTTTCAGGGCACTGGTGTAGGGGATGCAGAGCTGCTATTTTTTTTTCCCGGATCAGCTTTTAGTGGCGGTTTTAACCGCCGCTAAATGAAACTGGTAAAATTGTAGCAGTGGTTTTAACCACCGCTAAATATAGATATTTTTCTTGTAGCGGCGGTTATAACCACCACTACTATTATTTAGCGGTGGTTTAAACTACCGCTACTATTATTTAACGGCGGCTTAAGCCACCACTACAGTGTCCCACTATCCGCGTGTATCCTGCAGTGGTTTTGATTATTTTAGTGGCACTTTTCCGGTGAGGGGGTTTGTTTTATTTGTGGTGGTTATAACCACCACAAATAAAAGAGATCCACTGGCCGTAAAACTTCCCCTAAAAAAACTAGAACAGCTACGAAACGGATAGAACCACCGCCAATATTTTCCCGATGCGCAATTTAGCAGCGGTTTCCTAAAACCGCCGCCAAAGCATATAGCGGCGGTTTAAACCGCCGCTAATAGGTTATTTTTCTGTAGTGGTAGCAGGGATTCAAAGTCCTCATAGTTCACCTGACAACGGATTACCGTCTATTGGGGACTTGAACGTCTTACCACCGAATGGGGTTGATAATTGATTACAGTTGAATGGGGGTCACAACGGCTACCACTGGATGAGGTTACAATGGATTACCGCTGGATGGGGTCACAACGGCTTACCACTGGATGACGTCATAATGGATTACCACTGGATGGGGTCACAACGGCTTACCACTGGATGGGGTCATAATGGCTTACTACTAGATGGGGTCACAATGGCCTATCACTGGATGGGGTCACAACGGCTTACCGTTGGATGGGGTCACAATGGCTTACCGCTGGATGGGGTTATAATGGATTACCACTGGATGGGTTTTAACCTCAGGGAGGCTTCCGAAGTACCTTATCAAATAGAGAAGGATCAAATCCCACATAGTTCGGGATGGTGGATGTGGTTTAACGTTGTGCAGGGTAAAAAGGGGGCATGTAGTTTAACGTCATATAGGATGAAGGCGGTCCAACGTGAAGGGGGGCCAGAACCAATGGGTGTTGGGCTTGAACCTCAGGGAGGCTTCCTACGTACCCTAACTTGGCAAGGATCAAAGACCTCATAGTTTAGATGGTGTGTTTTATGAACCGATGTGAAGATGCTCGGGACCAATGGATGGTGGGCTTGAACCTCAGAGAGGCTTTCTATGTACCTTGCCTTGGCAAGGATCAAAGTTCACGTAGTTTAGGATAGGAGTGTGAACCGACATAGAGATGGTTGGGACCAATGGGTGGTGGGATTGAACCTCAGAGAGGCTTCCTACGTATCTTGCCTTGGCAAGGATCAATGTCCACATATTTTAGGAGGAGTGGTTGTTGGGCTTGAACTTCAGGGAGGCTTCACATGTACCCTGCCTTGGCAAGGATCAAAGACCTCGTAGTTCATGGTGGGGTTTGGGGCTTACAATCTAGGCTGCCCGAAGAGCATTTCATGGTCGATGCTTACTCTAAGACCATGTGAGTCATGATCAGTGTGAGAAACAAGAGACAACAAATACCTGATGATCACGTCGCATAAGGTGCATCCGTGGGAAGTAGAGTGGGGCTAATGCACAGGTAGCGATCCAAAAAGGAAATAGGGTCTTACATGTGATCTGCAGCCCAAAGAGGAAATAGGGTCTTACGCATGGTGAGCATCCCAAAAAGAAAACAGGGGCTTACACGTGATCCGAAACCCAAAGAAGAAACAGGGGCTTACACGTGGTTAGCAGCCTAAAAAGGAAACAGAGGCTTACGCGTGATCCACATCCCAAAGAGGAAACAGGGGCTTATGCGTGGTTAACAACCCAGGGAGGTGGAGATTGGGAATTAATCCAGGGTGGAGGCCTGGGTGATGACAAAGCCCAGTGGGAGAGGGACTTGTCACCCAGGAAAAGAGGAGGAGTAGGGGTGCTACCTTCTGAAGGAAAGGCTAGGGGCTTACACCAGGGTGGTTGACCTTTCCCCACGGACAGATGCCACCCTGATAAAGAGGATTTCATTCCATTTGAGGAATGATCTCACTCTCATGGAGACCATTAGATGTAGAGAACATACAAGGTGGGGCAACCCACGTGCAAGGCATGGGGTGAGGTCACAGTTTAACGTCATGTGCTGAGGACGATGGAGCTTGGCAGTTTAACGTCCTGCAGCTCGGACGAGGTGGATGTGCTCCACACCCCTAGGACTTACATAACCAATACCTGCCCACCCTTGAGGGAAGGAAGGCATTGTCAATGTCATGGGTAGGGGGTGTCGAGAGGTGATCCCATTGGGGGTCCACGTTAGCGTGGCTATGTGAAGAAGCAGTAGCCATTAGCGTGCCTATGTGAAGAAGCATGAGTCAAAGCAACACAATGGAAATCATTGCCCAAGGGACTTTGAAATTGCTCCGTGTAAACCTGAGGGGGAACATGGGAAGAGAGAACATGATGCGGGTGTGTCACGCATAAGAGAGGCTCAAACAAGGTGCCTCAAGGTGAGGGCAGCATATGGAGCGCGCGTAAGAGAATGGGTCAGGGAAAGATAGGAGGTCTGTGCACAAGATGCAAGGTTTGCGCTCAAGACGAAGAGATTATTCATAAGAGGTACGGTTGGCGCGCAAGAAAAAGGGGTTGTGCACAAGACAAAGGTTTGCGTGCAAGTTAGACCATTGGCACGCAATCCCAAGGGGTTTTTCACAATATGGATGGTTTGCGCACAGGTTGGACGGGTTGCGCACAAGAGCACCTGATATAGAGGGAACTTATGTGCAATATGGGACCCCTTGCGTGCAAATAAATTTTGGAAGAAATAAAATTCATGAGGATCAAAGGGCCCATCTGAAGGTGCCCCCGGGGGACCTATCATGCAAAAAAAAATACCTGAAGGCCATGGGTTTTTCACGCGGTCACGGAAGACGGGGTTTTCACGCAGCAGAGCATCGCTTCGTCTTTGATTACCCCCTGAAGGGTGGGGATACGGTTCGTTTTATAGCTGGAGTCCTCGAATTGGCATGCAAGAGCCTAGCACGAAAAATCCCATCAATCATCGACTTGTGCACGTAGAGGGGGTCAGGCGTGAAAATGCCCGCTTGATGTCGCCTTGTGCATGGACACGGCACCAGGTGCGCAAATGCCCGATCGACATCGCCTTGTGTGTGGAAACGAGGTCAGGCGAACAAATCCCCACCCGACGTCGCCTTTAGTGCGGAAACAGGGCCGGGCACATCCAGTCATGGAGGACAGTTCTTTGGGCACATAAGGGGAGGCCATCACGCAAGAGTTTTCATGCCGGAAGTCCTCTTGCGCGCGTCTCCCCGATCTTGCGCACGCTCGCCTCCTGGGACCCAGAATCTCCTCTTTTTCGTCCCAGATTCATTCATTGCTCTTTTATCAGCCTGATGCGTCCCTTCTCCAAATTTTGGCATCAACATTTATTCCATCCATCGAAAAGTGAATCAACATTCATGTGTATGTATGGCCTACCGTCTCCATGAATGGTGCAATTCATTTTTCTATCTCTACCTTTTATAGTTGAATATAAATATATATATATATATATATATGTATGTATGTATGTATGTATGTATAATGAATATATATGATATTTAAATCATGATTAACATTCTAAAGATTATGTAACCATGATCAAAGTACAAGTATCAAGATTTATGAACCGAAACATGCCTGAAAAACAAAGCAGTTATCACCCAAAACAATGATTTTAATAACAAATTGTTAATAAATGGGTGACAAGATGACATAAGTAAATCATAAATGGTATGATAGACATTATTATGGTTATATAATAATTTTATAATAAATCTAAATTTATTAAACAGGATGTTCTAATGTGTACAAAGAAATAAGATATATGTGGAAAGGGATCTATGTCTCAATCCTATTTTTAATTAGGATTGTTTATGATTGAATTTACATTAAAGGAATTATATGATAACTATCTAATAAACCCATTTACTTTTTATTATCCTCTGGTTATTTCTAAATAATACATGTTTTTATTTCATTTTCCTCACTTTAATTACTCAAGATATCTATAAAAATATTTTTAAGTAAAACTTACTTTATTTTTCTATTTGGTCAAAAATATTTTTTATTCCATATCCACATTTTCTAAAAATGTTTTCAATAATGTTTTTAATATTATACTATTATTGTTTAAATTCACTTTTATTCATGGTTTACTTTTTAAAAAATGTTTTAAAAGAAATATCTCCATCATTTTCTGAATGAGGTGATTTTTTGACTTTTTACAAAAGTTTGAAAGGAATGTTTTCTTTTAACTTATATAGAATGAATGGAATTTATCACCATTATAGTCGCTCGATGATTTTAATATTCCTTTAAAAGTTTATAAGGTTCTTTTAAAATAATATTTTTCCATAATACTTTGTAAATTTTTTATTTTAAATAAGTGATTTCAAAATTAAAAGGGTATTTTCCTCAAGAAATATTTCCATTATTCTTTTAAAGGAATTTTCATCTATGATAATATCATTTGATGTTAATTATTATTTACTAATTATATCATCCAATGGTACCATACTTATTATTTATTTATATGGTTTATTATTATGATGATGATATGTTTTCGAAACCCATTTATTTTCCATAGGTTATTTTATAATGAAATGATGAAATGTTTGTAAAAATCATCTTATTTCCATAGGTTATGATGATATGATGAATGTGTTATGATCTTGTTAAACACATATGTATGATTTTCATTATCTGATGGGTGGACCTAAAATTATATATCCCCCCAATGCATTGGATAAAATTTTATATCCTATGATATAATTATGGGAAACAAGGCTATGTGCTTTATCCTCTATGGGAAACAAGTCAATGTGCTTGATGTGCTATGGGAAACAATTAGATGTTCTTTATCCACTATAGGAAAATAGGTGTTGATTCTTGATCCATTATTATTTGATAGTATTTGTATTTAACCTTGAAATATTAAATGGTTTCAATACTTGTGATGATGACACACTTTTATGATATGAAATTATGGTTCATGATTGATTTATGATGATTTCTCACTATTATGGTTGATGTATTTTTAAATGATAATATTTTATGCCATGAATAATGTTTATAATCCATGATATGTTGGGTATAAAATTTTTAAGTTATGTTCATGATCATATACCCTTATGCTTATCTTATACTTTTATATGATCATCAATTGATATCTATATTGTTTACCCTTACTAATAATCTGAGCTCGCCCTTTCTTATGTTTCCTTTCTCAGGTTATAAAGAAAGGTTTAAGTAGGATATGTCTATGAAGAGTACCATGTGGGAATATATTTATGGTATATGTTGAATATATTTTATGAAATAATATGATTGTGTATCTAGTATCCAAATACACTAAACCTATACAATCCCCAGGAATATATTGTGAAATTTATTGAATATTCATCTAAAAAGATGAAATATCTATGTATAAAAAGCCTGAGTCGTTATAGTTGGTATAAAAAGATAGGTTTAATCAATATTTGGAGATTAGGATTAGAAAAATTTTGTGAAAAACCTGGGTATAATTCTAAGTATATTATAACATCCTAAAGTTTTGGTAATGACCATGGATAACCTATGTTAAACCACAGGTCCCATAGATTGAGAAGAAGGTGTCATACTATGAATGATATATCATGATTATATGATATTTCACTCTGATTATTATAGATTGATGATTACACTTTTCTCTTTGGTTTTAGTCAATGTATGGAACCAAAAGTAATCATGCTAACAACGAATGTGATATAAAATGAAATGAGTGTCCACCTAAGAAACCAAATGCTACTGGAACTAGAATATAGAATCTTTTTTCCATGCTCACGCAAATTTCTAAATCCATGAATTGTGATGAGATACCAAATTATCAAATTAGTGAATAATATTCTATTGATTCTTTTATAATTCATAATCTACCTTGTTTTACTATAACTTCTAATCCACTAGTGGCTGAGCAATGGATCAGTGCCACTGGAAAAATATTTTATTTTCTCTAGTGATCGAAACATGAAAAAAAAATTCTAATCATTTATCATTTGTATGGAGAAGCAATTAAATGGTGTAATATAATTAATAATATGATACAAGTGGAAGATATTGACTCCATGGAATGATATGAGTTTAAGAGAATATTTTTCAATGAGTACTTCCCTCATATTCTATGCATAAAGAAAGAGAAGGGATTCCTTAAGATTAAGAAAGAGGAGGATGAATCCATTAGTAATTATGAGAAAAATTTTATAAGACTTGTAAGGTATAGTTTTGGTTTAATAATTATCACTAAAAGAAAAATTTATCAATTATTTTGTGGCCTAAAACCAAGTCTCTTAAAGGCATTGGCTATAAGATACTTTAGTATCTATGAAGAAATTGTTCAATGTGCACTCAAGGAATAAATTGAAATTAAATATTCCCACCATTCCCATGGTTTTGATAAGAAAAGGAAGATCAGGTCTTCTGAAAACTCAAATAAATCACGTGGTAGAAATAAATTCAGCCATCTACATACTAAAAAAATGGGGAAAACATCAGGGGGATTTCTTAAATTGGACTAGGAGGTACTTTAAATTTGGAAAGGTGGGTCATAAATCATATGAATGTAAAAATGTGATGAATAGGCTGGTTAATGAAATGGAGGTAAATAAGACACCATCTAATGCACCACCCTTGCTCCAATGCTTCAAATGCAAGTAGTATAGGCATTATGCCAACTAGTAAACAATTAGAAAGTTTTATAATAAAGATCAACGTAAGTAACCTCTTAAGCTCAAATAAAAATGGAAATCCCATGTTATCATGACTGCTAAAGTGGGTTATGAGAATGATGCAGTGAAAGGTACACTTATCATCCACTCTAGAACTAGTAATGTCTTATTTGATTCAATATTTATCCACTATTTTATATCTAAGGAATTTTATAAGGGTGTCACAGTACCACCTCAATGATTAGATGTTAAATTAGTAGTGAAAACTTATAATGGTATGATGATCACATATCAAGTCTATGATTCTCCCCTAATTGAAGGTTGTGGGAATGTGCTTTCTTTAAATCTCATTATTCTCCTTCTAGTTGAATTTTATGTTATTTTGTGCATGGATTGAATTTATTTACATAAATCCCACATCAATTACCAAGTAAGGGAAGTCATGTTTGATATTATGAACCAACCTATGATCATATATCGATGTGATGATAAATATGAATATTGAATGAAACAATTATCTATTATAAGGGTTTTGATTCATATAAAAATGGGTGTTTATATCATAAGTTTGGGATTAAACACAACATCAATGATGTACATATTGTGTGTGATTTTTTTATGTCTTTCTAGAAGAGTTTCCTTGCATTCCTCTGAATTTTGAAGGTGAGTTCTTAATAGAACACAAACCTAGTGCTACACCTATTTCAATACTATATATAATATAGCCTCAATTGAGTTGTGGGGATTGAAGAAGCAACTCCATAAGAATATTCAAAAGGGATCCATTCAAACAAGTGTTCCACCTTGGGGTGAACCTATTTTTTTTGTTAAGAAGAAATATGGATCAATGAAATTCTTCATTGATTATTGGGAACTGAACAAGATCACTATCAATGAAAGGTATCCTATAACCCATATTAATGACTTATTTGATCAACTTCATGTAGATTAATACTTTTACAAGATTGATCTTCAATATAGATATCATCAATTGAGGTTCAATAAGGAGGATATACCCAAGATGGAATTTCATACAAGGTATGAAAACTATTAATATATAGTGATGTCATTTAGTCTTACTAATTCCATGGTTGTCTTAATGGATTTAATGAATATATTATTTAGATATTACCATGATTAGTTTTTTGTAGTATTTATTTATGATATTCTTATATATTAAAAGAGAAATTAAGATCCTGAAGATTACTTGAGTATTCTACTAAAGGCCCTAAAAATGATAGGTTGTATAGAAAATTTACAAAGTATGAATTTTGGCTAAAACAAGTTTCATTTTTGGGTCATATAATCTCAATAGAGGGTATATTAGTAGAATGATCAAAGAAGAAAGTTATTGAATGTTGTCATATACCAACCATTGTGAATGATATCCATAGTTTTATTGGTTTAGTAAGATATTATCAACACTTTGTAGATAATTTCTCATGAATTTATAATCCACTTTCCAAGTTAACTCAGAAGGTATCCAAGTTCCTTTGAATAGATGTATATGATAAAAATTTCAAGGAACTTAAGATAAGGTTATTCAATGAACCTATTCTTACATTACCTTTTAGTGGAGAAGGATTTGTAATCTATAGTGATGAATCAAAGAAGGTAATTGGGTGAATTATCATACACAATGATATGGTTATAGCATATGTCTCACAATAATTGAAGGTTCATGATCAAAATTACCCAAACCATGATTCAGAGTTAGCTGTGGAAGTTTTATCATTAAAGATATGGAGGCATTATATTTATGGAGAAAGATGTGATATATATACTGATAATAAAATTTTAAAGTATATATTTACCCAAAAAGAGGTGATTATGCCCCATAGGATATGGTGGGAGTGTGACTACTCAATGCATTACCACACTGGGAAAGCGAACAAGCTGGAAGATGCTCTGAGTAGAATGGATTATACTAGCATATCTATGATGAGGATTAAAAAAGATCTATTATTTACATATTTTCAAAGGATGGATCTAGAAATATTTAAGGAAGGGGATAAATATTATCTTTCTCAAATTAATGTTCAACCATTTATCCATATAAGGATTAAAGTGGCATAGAAGGAAAATGTGGAGAAATAGAATAAGGTGAGAAATTTTCCTAAGTTTAACCTTGATTATAATGGAATAATAATGTTTAGAAACCATGTATGTGTCCATTAAATACTATAATTTAAGAAAGATCTATTGGATGAAGCTCATAGTTCATCATTCTATATCCATCATAGAAGTATGAATATGTATAGAGATGTAAAAGATTATTTCTAGTGGGACAACATAATAAGAGATATTGTTGATTATGTATCTCAGTGCTTGGTATATCTATAAAATGGCTCGAAGACCTTCATTTTTTATTTATTTTGATAATACAACTTTCAAGGGGTGAGTTGGAACCCTTACAATGCTCGTAGGCATAAGTATTGCATGGCACATAGGCCTTAGAGGAATTCATTGCCTGTAGGCTTCAAACATTACATACAACCCAGACTAACTACTTGGAACTGCTCCTCCCAACATCTTTATCATGAAATAATCTCTCCAACTTCTCATGAATGTTCGGTTAGGATATCCCATGCATGTACAGGCTTGTACTGATGGCAGTTGTCATACCCTCTCATTCTTGCAATCCGTGTAGCTTCTACTGTGGTGAAAGCTCTTTGCTCATCCTCCTATAGATCTTGTTCCTTGTAGGCTGTTTGGTTTTCATCTGCACTTAAGGTGGCCCGAAGGCCTTGAGGTGGCATGAAGGCCTTACTGGCCTGAAGGCTTGGGTGGCCCAAAGGCCTTAAAGGACTCAGGGACCAAATCGGGGACCAAATCGGGGACCCGAAGGCCCAAACGGGGGAAAATTCCCAGCTACTACAGTGTCAAACAGCGCCTACTACAGTTCCTGCTACAGTACCTGTACAGTTCCTACTATAGTACCATGTATTTTTTCATTGAACTCCCTAAAACATCTAAAGGCCATAATTCTATTTGGGTTTTAGTTGATCTCCATACAAAATTATCAAACTTCATTACCATCGGAGAAGATTTCTCTACTGATTATCTTGAAGAGTTATACATTAAGTAAGTGATGATATTTCATGGAGTACCACATTCTACTATATCTGATCAATATTTGAGGTTTACCTCAAAGTTTGGGTAAAGTATTGAGTAGGCACTTGATATAGAGTTAAGTTTCAGCACTGCATATCATCCTCAGATAGATTATCAGTCTGAGAGAATCATTCAATACCTAAAGGATATATTGAGATCTTGTTCTCTTTGAAGGTCAAACTTTTTATTTTTATTGTATTTTTTATAAATGATTATGTCAATATTTTGAAGAATATTTATGATTGAAGTTAAATTGGTGATTCTTGAGGAATTTCTATGGATCCATTGGATTTCATTTGGTAAGACAATTATCCATGTTAACTCTAAATATTGTTGAACTATTATTAATTATGAAGTACAAGTTCTTTTGGTGTTTTTTTGCAAGCACATTTTCAACAACAATGAGGAAGGTTGACATTTCATCCATTTATTGATGAAGAGAAGTTTCAAATCATTATAATACCATTAAAATATTTATTTGCATAAGGAGATTTTAATTTCATACAAAAAAGGAGAATACAAATATATTTTTCATGATGGAACTGTTGGATAAGGAATTTGATGGTGAGTATTTGGAATTAATTTATGTTGTGATACTCTTTTATAAGAGAGTTAGATAAAAAAATTGGCCAACCCTTGGCCCAACCAAGGACCAATCAACCACACATGTGGGACCTAATGGAAAACCGCATGGGAGAGGTTGACCTAGAAAACTATAGAAATAAGGAGTGAATCTGGGCTTCCATAGTGTCCACAGGGAGTGCATGAGACTGAATATGGATAAATGGGTGTATAGTGATTACATGGATTCTTGTAGACCATGAAAACGTGTGGCGCGGCCCATGTGGACGATGGTGTGTGATGTGTTATGAGTGATGACCCTACCGTTGGCTCAAGTTGATAGGGAAATGGGAATATTTATTAAGAATACCAAGTAAGAACAAAAAATCAATGTGGGATATAAGTACAACATAAGAACTATTCCTCTGTTAAAATTATATAGACAGAACATGGTCTGTCCAATATATTTTATTGTGACCATTGGATCGATGTCTTCATCATCTTATACCTTGAGCCATTGTGGCCCACTATACTCTAGGATTTCTTTAGGCAGGGATCATATATTGAGCTCGTGATAGTTGGCAGACATCTCCACTAATCAAATCGAATGGAAGACGACATACTTGATCATCTGACATCATGCATGAAACTTTGTTTTCCATGCATGCTATTATTAAAATAACATGAAACTACTGAGGATAAAAGTAAAGTTATATCTAGTCTTTCATGCAACCATAAAGCTTTTATGATATCAACTTATGAAAATGATGAAGCACATTATCTCTATCACATGAACTTGAGGGTTTCATTGTATAATAAGGGATTCCATGAATCTCAACATCATCGAAATATAATAAGGAAACCTTTAATGATATTAAATCATCCATGAATATTTATGATATTTGTATGTTTCATTTTAATCAGAAGTGACATGGATATCAGATCCACCAAAGTAGAACCATGTCTATAAATAGTGATATACCTATACTGAGAGAGTTTACTAAAATATTAGAGAGATCTCATTTTTATTTGTAAAAATAGATCATCTGAAAATCATTTCACTTCCACCAATTCAAAGGAAAGTTATATGTGTGAATTTGGCTATGAGAAAAAGTTTTTGCACTCAAATCTTACACAAAGAATAACCACATACCTTATTGTTTTGTAAAATAATAATCCATGTACATCTTTCATAAAGAAATAACCATTTACCTAATATTGTTTTTTTGAAGTAGAAGGAGTTCCAAAAACCTCATTGGTTATGCGATGATGAAATAACCTACAAATCTCTCTAGTTGCATGAAGTAAGAACTAAAAAGACAACTTGGTTTGTGTATAGCAGAAGGGTCCGCATGCATAACCTTATATGGAGAATATGCACACGATTTTATAATAATTTTAAAACAATAATAGTAATAATAAGACTACATTGTGTGTGATAACATAAAATAGAATATCCATGTGAACTATTTCATGTAAATAACATGAGTAAATAGAAATACACACATCAAAAAGGAGACATTGAGAATTATTCCCTTTGTGTGTTTCACTAAGAATAAATAAGAAGAGTTGAGATATTTCATGCATGATACACTTTGTTCATGCCTGATAAATGGTTATAATACCATTCATGTGATGATCTACATGCATGAAGGATTTGAGAGAACTACATTCAATATGAAATATAAATTTCATGAATAGGATACAGTAATTTGAGATAGAAGTCGGTCAGTATTTCAAAAGTCATCCATACTTGAGTTTTTAGTGTATTAAGAATTCAATAAGAGAATATATTGAAGGAAGAAGAAAAATTGTAGTGTGTTGAGAAATATTAAGTTGTTCACTCTGATATAATAGTGAGTTATATTATAATTGATATATTATACTCATTCAGAAGAGTATATTAAGTTGACTTTCATATAGTATCATTAGTCATATTTTAAGGTATTTGAAACCTTACGGTGAAGGTGAGAAAGGCTAGTAGTTAATCAGAATAAGATTTTACTAGGTTTACTTGAAGTAGAACAATATAAACATTCATACTACATTAATATTAATAATTAGTTGAAGACCAGCTCATAGGGTTTTATTGAAGATTCATTGAATAACTAGTGGTGATAGTATAAATAATTCCATTTATTCTTTATAGGACGTGGATATTACCTGTCTAAAATTTTGTATTAATTTGTACTACACTTATGATCACTATAATTAATAGTGATATTAAAATCCATGAAACAACCATAGGTTGATTGTGGAAAGGAGTAGGATTAGACTAAACCTTGTAAAAATCCTTGTGTGCTCTTTAGTACTTTCATTTTTTTGCATAAAGAAGATGTGGGACTTCATATTATGAGAGATTGAGGCTTTAACTAGCCAATGAGGTTGGGTTAAAAAAGATAATTCATAAAAATTAACAATTGATTCACCCCCCAGTGGATCCAGCCTGAGGCTCTATAAGTTTTATCAAAGCCCAAGGTTCCATATATTGGATTATCAACATTTAAACTAGTTCTTTTGGAAGAATTTAAATCTATTTATTAAAATTATAATGAATTGTAGTTCTAGAGAATTTATTTCTATTTCAAATTAGAAATTTTTTTCTTTCAATACTTTTATTAATAGGAAAAATAAAGTGAAGAAGAAAAATAATAAGATGTCTCTCTTTCCAAGAGAGGAACAAGAAGATTTAGTCCCTACAAGAAATGATTAATTCATATCTAAAATTATTGGAAATAAAAAAAGTTGTTTCAATAACCAAGTATATAGACAAAATTATTACCTCAATGGGATCAAGGGATTTAAGTGATCATGAGGTATGTGTAAATTTATTTTCAAATTTTATTGAAGATAATCCAAGAACTTGTGAAAGTTATAACATGATATTTTATTTTTCAATTGATTCATTAAGGGACGTGATGCATTCTTTTCCCAAATATCATTTTATCTTATATATGTGATTTTTTATAACATTAAAAATGAAATCAATTTTCTTGAGGTTGGGTATAAATAAATAGAGAATATCTTAAATAAAAAATTTAGAACTTGTGAAAATCTATCCATACAAGTTAGAGTCACTAAATTAGATTATGAGGATCTTAAAGGAAGACACTCCAAACTTAAATAATAGTGGATCAAAAAAAATTAATAGAAGTATTAGGTCACTAAATAGTTTGATAATAAGATCCATGCATTGGAATAAAATCATAAAAATATCATTGATGTCAATAATTATTAATTTGAAACCAAAGAAAATAAGATCGAATAGCTTTACACTTTGATACAGGAGAAGAAAAAACTACATGATGTTGAATTTTTAAAGATCAAGGAAGAATGTAAAGATATATTGAATTCAATGGATGATGATAAATTCAACCTAAATATGAAATTTATTGAACTTGGATTCAAACTATATATTTTTTAAAATGTTTGATCTGAGCCTTCAAAAAAAGATGAAAGAAAAGTTGTTACTACAATAGTTTCTTATATATAAACTTATAAGAAGTTTTTTATACTAAAATACCTTTATATTGTGGAAATAATAGATTAAAATTATCTAATGTTCAATATCAAGAAGTATCTAAGATAAATTTACCATCTATATCTAGAAATAAAGACTGTATTAATTCTTTTTTTATGATTATTATAGGTTCAAAATCAAAAAATGTGCAAAAGTTGATGAATAAAGATGATGAAGTTATTACCAATACATATATAGTGAATAAATATAAGAGTGTAAGGAGAAATTCCCCTAAATAATCCCAAAATAATAATTAAAATAATCATAAACAACAAGCATGCCAATATATCTAGACTATTATTTCAAAGAAGAGATCAAGATTTCCTGGATATTTTTGGTGATTTGAAATATCCTGGAACAATTCATCTAATTATTGGTATAATATAATAGTATATGAAAATATAAGGATGCTTACATAAAGGGGGAGCAAAGAAGTGAACAAGAAAAGACTACATATGAAAGAAATAATCTGACTTTTACAAATAGATTTTAGAGTTTAAAGAATCTATGTGGTATTTAAAATGGAAGTGGTCATAGGGAAGAGGCATGAAAGTATAAATCATTCAATAATGGAAGTAAAATAACTCATAAGATAAGACCACATGATCTAAGAAATAGATAGTATCCAACCTTGATAAATAACCAGATGAAAATTATTCCTAATAAATTTATAAAGTAGAATGGAAAGGATTCCTTAGGTGATAATCATAAGAAAATTGATGTTCAAAGTAAACCTAAGAATATCAAGAAGGGTGATACACCAAAAATAATAATATTGTTCCTTTTTGGAAGAAAATGTCACATCATTGATCACTATAAGAAATCTGTGGACATCATAATGAATGAAAGCAAGATCAAGCAATAAAAGAGAAGATCAGTCCAAGAGAAAAATAAGTGGACTGAAGTTATAATAATCACTCTTGAGAAGCCATGTGAATCTACCAAGAATCATGTGAATATACCAAATGAAATAATGGTAATTTTCCCAGTTGATATGGAAGGTGCAAGGAAAATACAATAATAGTAGTATAAAGAAGAAGCTAAATGTAAGTAGGAGATTAGACATGATGAAGTCAAATTTCATGAGAGGTTGTAAATAAATAATAACCATAAAATATTATAAGTATTATGTGGAAAGTGAAAAAGGGCTACACATATCTCTAATGAGATTTTTTTCCTAACACCAACTCAGTAATAAATTCTAAAGAAGAATTAGAAATCACCAAGTGGTCATTGTGCCTTGATGGATACTCTAAAGAAGACGATTACACACAAAGAAATTATTGAAAGAAAAGTTTCCATGTTACCCAGGTCTATTAAAAAATCCAATAAATTCATCATGAAGATTTCATACTCACATGTAACCAAAATAAAAGGAGTCTCGTGGTTAAGAATTAATTCTCAGTATTGTTTATCTGATTGAGAAACAAAGGAGGTACAACTTAATCTAATATAAATTGTGTTTGTTCATTATTTGCAGGTAATTTAAGGTGATGCACATGATTATTGGGATAAATGATTAAAAGAAATTATATTTACATATTTAAAAGCTAGAATATTCATTATAAGGGTCATATAAGTTAACATCTTTGTTTGATATATCTGTTTATATCTTGAATATTACTTGTTGTAAAAGAATAAAATATCAACCTTAGTGAATATGATTAATCTAGTATAGTTAGTCAATGAATTTGATGTCACTATCATGGATGAGATCAGAAACAATCAGTACTCACATCAATTGGAATTCATAATAACAAATAATGATAAGATCCATCTTTATGGAGTGAAATTGGAGATCATCCCTTGAAGGTGAGTATCTAAAGAAATTCCTAGATAATTATACTTCAGTTAAAGTTGTTATCTCTATAAGCTACTTGTTCAAGAACTCATTAATTAGGTATCTTGGAACACTCTCTTATCCTTATTCATAAAAAATAAATGAAGTTTGATCTCAAAGGGTATAATATAAATGAGTCAATTATATGAAAAAAATATTGTTAAAGATGTTCTAGGACTGAATTCAAGAACATTACCTGCCAAGTATACTCGAATGTTTTCAATATATATGTTGAGATGAGTGCAAGAATTTCAGGTTGAAAATTTTCTTGAGAATATTTTTTTTTCAATAAGTGGTATCAAAAAAGTTCTGCTTATATTGTATCATTTAGTATTAACCAATTACTTTCAACCTATAAACAACTGAACAGACTATGAGAAAAGATACAAGTTATGGTATCTCAGTTGGTATCATATTCTAAATTGAGAATGGATAGATTTTATGTTTAAATTGGACCCTCTTGTTTTATACACTCATTTATCCCAAGTAAACTTAGAGTGGAATAATAGATGACATTTTTTTAAGAAAGAAATGATACAATTCACTCTCAAGTGCTTTGTATTTGTTATTAATTATGGGGTATAAGTAAATGAAAATGAAAATGAGTTAGGGGAGAT
Source organism: Viscum album (assembly GCA_963277665.1). Taxonomy (NCBI): domain Eukaryota; kingdom Viridiplantae; phylum Streptophyta; class Magnoliopsida; order Santalales; family Viscaceae; genus Viscum; species Viscum album. The sequence goes on along the minus strand of OY728119.1, from coordinate 1,200,092,491 downwards.
ATGAAAGAAATCATATGTTACAATTGTATGAACATATTGACATGGAATTTTTTTTAGTATTGAAAAAAATACAAAGGGGGAGATTAAAGATTATACTTTGTGTTTGTGTTGTATTTTTTTCAATGAGTATGTCAATATGTTGAAGAAGCTTGGTGAATAAAGATAAGTTGATTATTCTTGTAGAATTGATATGAATTCATCAGATTTCATTTGTTAAGAAAATTCTCCATGTAAAATATAATGATTGTTGAACTATTATTAATTCTAAAGTACAAGTTATATTGGTGTTTGGTGTAAGTATGTTGTTAAAAATAATGGGGATGTTTTAAGTTTCATCCATTTATGGATGAAGTGAAGATAAAAATCATTATAAGACCATACAAATATTTATTTTCATAAGTTTATTTAAAGGTCATGTGGAAAAGGAGAATACAAATATATTTTTCATGATGGAACTGTTAGAGAAGGAATTCGATATAGAGTATTTGGTATGAATTTATGTTGTGATGCTCTTTTAAAAGAGAGTTAGAAAAAAATTGGCCAACCCTTGGCCTGACTCAACCACACATGTGGGACCCAAGAGGTAAACCATGCATGAGAGGTTGAACTAGAAAACCATGAGTGGAAAGAGTGAATTTGGGATTCCATAATGTCCACAGGGAGTTCACTGGAATGCATGTGAATTGATGGGTTCATAGAACCCGTAGGGACACTCGTGTACCACACAAAGGTATGGCAGGGCCCATGTGGTCAGTTGTGTTTGATGAGTTGTGGGTGCCAACCCCACTATTGGATTAAGATGATGGTGACATGGAAATGTTTATTAATAATCCCAAGGATGAATAGAAAATTGATGTGGGGTAGAAGTGTGATACATGTGTTGTTCCTCCTTTAAAATTATACATATATAACATGGTTCATCAGATCTATTTTATCAAAACCATTGGATCAATGCCTTCATCATCTTCTACCTTGATCAATCATGGGCTACTGTATGTCATGATTTCTTTAGGAAGTGATCACCGATCAAGATTACAACAACCGAGGTCCATCTCCACTAATCAAACTGAAGGGAAAACAGCATGCTTGATCATTCAACATTATGCATGAAACTTATTCTAGAATGCTTGTCATTATTCAAAGAACACGATACTTTCAAGGATAAAAATGAATTTATAAGAAATAATTTATGCATCTATAAATCTTGGATGAGTTCGAATTATAAAAATGATAAAGCATGTGATATTTATCACATGCATGTGAAGAGTTTTTTTCATATACCCCTCCCTCTAAAGATTATACAATGAAGAAATAGAGATAATTACCCCTCAATCCTGCCTCTAGTAGGCCTTGGGTTAGCGAATAGAACCAAGGGTATAAAAATCTCACATATGGGATGCATTTCCCTCTATAAATAAAACAGGATCAGAATATAGGATAAAAAACACCAAACAACTCTATCATATCATATAAAAGTAACCTAAAAACTATCACACAATGCATGAATAGAAATAAACCAATACATATAAAATTATCAAAGTAAAGTACCAAAAGACAAGTCATATATCATTGGATCAATAGAGGCTCTAACCCAAGCTATCAATGTCCAGTTCTATCCCCAAATCCCTCATGAAAACCTAAAAAATAGTTTATATACATAGGGTGATCATACATGTATACTCAGTAGGAATATCCAAGGTCTCAATTGAACATGTGAAAATAGTTTACTAATGCTCTAGTGAAAAAACAAAAAAACCAAAAAGTACCTAAATGGGTCAACTAAGAAACCCCAGCCTCACCATAGATCGCTTACTAAATCATACATCCAATATAATAATATAACACTGAGATCATAATAAATAAATTCCCTTGTTACCAATTTCCTAATGATTTTATAATCTCGCACCCCAGCGTTGAATGTCCTATTCTCCCATCCCTTAAATACTTATCGCATCACAACCAAATCACAACATATCTTGCCCGAATACACCTAAGACATCTCCTATGTGGTTAAGGATGTATCCCTACCTACCCCACCCTTTCAAGGTCTAATATCATGTTCTAGTATCAAGCATCATCACACCATGTCTTGCTCAAAGACACCTAGTCTATCACATCTCATATCATATCATTGTATAACTAGGATAGCAGGGTATCATTAATGTGAATAATATCAACATCATTCCCTCCTCCTATCATGCATGTCCCCCACCACATATCACATCACATCACATCCCTCTTGAAGACACATGGGTCATCACATCACATCACATCACTTCCACATCACCTCATCTCACTCAAATACACCTATTCCATCACAACACATCTCACCTGAGTACACTTGGTCCATCACTCTGAAGGAAGAATAGGGAAGAGGGGGTAATCATCCATCTATATCACCACCATTCTGGATGTTTGGGAAAACACATGGAATCCAAAACCTTTGGGTGTTAGTAAGGTTATCCAACTCGGGTGGAGAGCATATAGAAATAACATAAAATACATTATATATAGATTACACAAAATACCCAGCCTATGGGTTTAAAACAACTGCACTAGCATACTCCACTACAACCATTGCATCACACATCTATCCTCACAATAGATTCCACCACTGTATACAACACACCACACAACTACCACACATAACCACCCATTTCCACTTTCAATTACAAGTTTAAACAGTTTCTAGATTTAACAAGTCCCTATTAAATTTTATTCACATCCATTTCATTCCACACTTACAAAATCCATTCATTTATTCATTCCATTTGATCTATATACCACATATCAATTTCTATCCCATCACATTTATTTACAATCCTATTTTGTTTCATTTTTTCATCACTATTTATTCTATGTCTAACTAGGAAACTAACACAACCACCACAAAACAACTCACCCATATCACAACAACCATCATCATCGTATCACACCAACTAAGCCATCTTACCACAATAACCACACATCGCACAACCCAACCACATCTCACAACATAGCTTATGCACATAATAACTACACATCACCAGCACACATCGTTTCCACTTCACAAATCAACTATTGTGCACTAAAATCACTACACACTACATCTCACGATTTCCCACATCACATCCATTCTAACCAACCACTGCATCATAACCCCATGCACCACACATTCCAACTGGTCACCTCCATCGCCGCACAACATCCCAAACCATACAAGGCAACACAATAAGCAAAATCACACAAAAAAGAACACATACTGACATCTATAATTATTCAAGGGCTTTCATTTCATTATTTCTTTATTTAGAATGGGTATTATCACACAAAACAAATTCCATGGGAAACTAATTCATTATCAAAATATACATTATTTAGACTTTTATTCAGGGTGTGATCACACAACAACACAGCAAGGGTCTCAACATTTATTATATACTACACAAACAAGGTTCCCAACAGCCATTATTTTATGTAAGTCAATAAAATGGAATAATCATAAAAACATAATATATCAAAGTAATCAAAACATGTTATATCTCCTCATACCCATCTATTTTAGTTATGCTAATCAATTTTGTTATTATACTGACCCTTAATATCCATCCAAAGGAAATAAAAAGAATTAAATCCCCAAACATAGAACATAAACATGTGATAATAATGATACCCTTCCTCAAAGAATCTTTCTAATATCATTGCACAACACAGGATGAAGAAGAAGAAACCCGCAACTCACAACTACATAAGGAAACCAAAAATCAACCTAGATCACATCAAGGGATCATCAAAACACATCCCAACTCATCCCCAAACTAAAAAAAATTACCATAGCATATCTCTAAAGGAATAATGAGGGGACATAAGGGGAAAATGAGAAGAAATCACCACTGATCACCAATAACAAACCACTAGAACCCATAGATCAACACTAGATGAAAGGGGATGGAAGATTCATAAAAAACCTAGGGTTTTCCCCACAACCCAGAGAATATTGACTGAATGAGAATAAAAACAAGTTGGGTGAAAACTTATAAATAGTATATAAGTCTACTTATTCACGGTGTGAATTCCATATTCACTTCATGAATTACACAGGGTCTTTGGATTACAATCCATGAAATAATTATAAGGCATGAATTCCCCATATCTCTAACTTCCTCTAAAATTCATGATGCCTCATCTTGAATAAACTCACATCATGAATTTCCCTTTCATGACATGAATTTGTTTCACGGACTACTTCACCACCACATACAAGCTATGAATTCATCATCCTCACATTCCATGAAACACAAAATCACATCATGAATTCCCCTTTCATGAAGTGAATTGCTTACAGTAGGTCCAACTCCTTTGGAATCTCCTCAATCCTCCACAAAAATCCCTCCAAAATCCCTCCAAAATAAAAACTTGGCAAAGTAATGGTCCAGAAAGGCATGAACCACTGCATTATATACCTCTAAAATGATTCTCATCCTCAAGAATAAAAACCAAGACCATCAAAAATAAAAGGGGTCCAAGAAACCACCTCTCAAGATACCTCTCAAGGATATCATTACATCTCAACACTACCACCTTCCAAACAAGAAAAACCAAAACACCAACAAAACATATCACATGACCATATCACTACACAACCACATCACAACCTCTCAAAAGGTATAAAACCACTCATCTGGTACCATCCATAAACCACTACTTTACATACATTCATCCACATCAATATATCATACTCTACATAGCCTAAACCAACCACTCCCACAACCAACACACATCACTTCCTAGAGCACAAAAATCAGGGAATTCTATCTTCCATGTCAAGATATTATCCTATTTGGGCAGAACTGATTCACCCACATAGTTTTAATCATGTCATAGTATAAATTGTCACTATTAGGAATTAAGAACTCTCCTTTTCATATATAGGAGGAATTATCACACATCACACATCAAGGAAACAACACATATCATAAAATAATAAGATTCAAACATTAAATCATCAGTTAAAAACCCAAAAAAAAGTAAATAAAAACTCAAAACAACTTTAGGTACTAGGTACACATCTGTGTCTCTCACTCCCAAATAATCTCCTCCAAGACACCATAAATCCACAACACCTAAACCAAGGGGGTAGTTTTACCATGAAATACCTTCTATCTATGATCATGTATCTCTACTAGACATTCCATGAATGTTGTGTCATCCTCGATATCCAACTCTCTCCATTCAATAATGTGGGGATCATCATGAAGATACTGATGAAGTTAGGACACGTGGAAGACATCATGGATCATATATATCTATGGTGGAAATGAAAATTGATATGACACCTCACCAACACACCCAACACCTCAAAGGACCCAAAAAACTAGGGATAAAGCTTAATCCCCTGCCAATCCTAAAATTCCCATGTCAAGGGGAGACTCTCAAGAACTCATGGTATCTAACCTCAAACTCTAGGGTCCAATGCCAATGATTAGCATAGTCCTTATGACAGTCCTATGCCACCCTCATCCTCTCTTAGAACAACTATATATTCTTGATAATTCTCTACATCACATTAGGACTAAGAAATATTGATTCCCCAACCTCTATCCAACACAATAGAGAATGAAATGACCACACATATAACGCCTCAAACAAATACCAATTGATAGGTGATAGATATTATTGTATAAAAACTCAAAAAAGGGTGGGTGTCTTACCCATAATATTCCTAAGCCTGGGATTCAAGCTCACAACATATTCTCTAGTTTATGGATGGTCCTATCTATCTTCCCATCTTTTTTAGGGTGAAAAGTAGGGCTAAGGCACAACTAGGATCCAAAATTATGTTGTAGTCCCCTAAAAAACTATGAGTTAAATGAATATCCTAATCATAAATGATGGTCCTAGATACCCCATCAATACTAAAAATATCTTCTATATAACACCTCACTAATAAATCCATGACACTTGACTCACGGATCACCATAAAATGTGCCAACTTCGTCAGTTGGTCCACTATCACCCAAACCACATCACAACCTCCCTGATCTCAGGGTAACCTTGTGATAAAATCCATCGATATTCCATCCCATTTCCCATTAGTAACATCCAAAGACTACAGAAAAACTCTAGGAACTCATTTTTACTCTTTCACCTACTGAAAAACCAGACACTTTTCTACAAACTCTACCACTGACCATTTCATCCTTGCCCACCAAATTTGTCTCCTCAATCTATGATACAACTTTGTCACACTATGATGTATCGCTAAAGGTGATCTGTGAAAATCTTGGATAAATCCCTCAAGCATCACCTATAGAATGGAAAAACTCACTTAGTACAACATCTAGTTCTGACCATCCTCTAACCATCCCTTTGGAGCATCACCATAGCCAACATAAATCATGCATCACCTTTGTCTCTGAGTCTCTCCACTAAGACTCATCCACCTGCTACATCAAGGATGACTCCATGGTCATCTAATAAAGAAAATCTCATCCATTTATCTCTCTAACATCAAGATGCATCATGAAAATATCTTATATCCCTTTTCAAACATCTGCAGACTCCTGAACCACATCTCCTTTAGACTTCAGACTCAATATATTGGAAAAAAATCCATTTATCAATGTGTAAGAGATCTCAAAATTGTAATATTAAAGAAAATACATCCACCCCCGCTAGTATAGATTCATATCTCACTATGTGAAAATATATTTTAGGCTCTTGTGGTTCATGAAAACCGCAAAGCATTTGCTGATGAGGTAGTGTGTCTACAACATCAGTGAAAAAACAATCGTCGTTAGCTACAGATCATTGGTGGAATAGTTATGATCATGGGGATGTAACTTCCTATACCCATAATAGATCACATCTCTATCCTACATCATCACACATCCCAATCCCAGACAGTATGCATCATAGAAATATTGAAACAATACACCCTCCATTTGATCCTCCACTGATAACTCCACCAACTGAGACAAAAGAGGGTCTACTTGTTTACTACCCATCTAATAACCGCATTCACCAATGAACACCACTAATTGGCCCTCCACATTATAAAAAGAAACACTCATTTAGAAATAGTCAATGATTTCACACACAACCAATCTATGCCAAGGATAACATCATATGGATGTATTTATAATAGCCCAGAACCTGCACTCTTGAATCCAATGATGAAAATGTAAAATTTATATTTCCATATTTGATACCAATATAGGTGAACCAATTTTCTCCATCCAAAACTTACCATTTCAAAATGAAAAATTGGATCACTTACATTCTAAAGGAACTTTTATGTTTATAGATTTAGAGAATTAATACAAAATCTTACATAAACAATACCCATGAATTCAAGATAGTATATTTCACACTATACCTAGATTTTCATATTCCTTAATAGCACATCAAAATTATAAATATGTACCCCATATAGACATAAATAATTCAAAATCATACTTTTTAACCTAGGGAAAAGGAAACATAATAAGGGTGATCTCAAATTATCAGTAAGGGAAAACATAATCATTAACAATTGAATGTCATCGGTGAGAATAAGAAGAGCATAAGAGTATGATAATATAATAAGAGTGTATGATTGAATCATAAAATAACTCATACCCATCAATACCTAAATCATAAATCATGATACATGTAATAAGGATTTAATAAAGGAAAGATTCATAAGAATAAATAATCATGAGCCATGTGATATCAATCTTTATAAAAGGAAACATTATAAACTCATAGAAAGCATATACAAAACGTGTTGGTATCTTGAAACATCATCTTCATATAAAACTTAAATAACCATTATAGAACCCTTAAAATTGAAATAACCATATGGTTGGATTCTAATATGATTATCTAGAGAACATAATCATTACCCAATGCATTGGAGTGCTATCTGGGAACACCAATCATTTAAGATATATCATGATCATCTAGCGCTATCTAGGCGCACCCATTGTATAAGGAATGTCCAAGAACCACAATATGAATAAAGTACATAGAGCTTTTATTTCATCTTAAAACTCATAAAACAACAATTATCCCTTTTATAACATGATTAACCCATAAAAATTAAATTGGTTCCATAATAATCTCTTTGAAACATGATTAACCCATATAAAAGAAATGGGTTCCATAAAAATCTATGTGAAACATGATTAACCCATGGAAAATAAATGGTATCCATAAAAATATATTTTAAACAATCTTAATTCATCTAGAGAAAGAATTAGGATGGTATCATTACAAAAATATACAATTTAAAGAATAAGTAACAATAAGGGTTGTTGATGTTGATGAATGGGAATAAAATTAAAATATCATTTAAGAAATTTTGAGGAAAATAACATTTTCATTTTGAAAATTCAATTTTTAAAAACTAAAAATTCATAAAATATTGTGAAAACCTTTTTTTTTTTAAAAAACTTTTAAAAATATAAAAAAAATCTTTAAAATCCTTTAAAATGTTTCTTGAGGAAAATATCCTTTCAATTTTGAAAAAAAAAATAAAACTTAAAAAATTTTGAAAATACTTTTTTTTTAAATAAAATTGAAAACTTATGAAGGAAGGTTAAAATAAAATAAAGGTGGAATTTTTTTCATGTTGTACGCATTAAAATAAATATTTTTTCACATTTTTGGTAAAATTCAAACAGGCATTGTTTGGAAAATGATATAAATATTACTTTAAAAAAATTGTAAAAAAATAAAAATGGGTAAAAATGAATTTAATAAATAATTTTAATAATTATAAAAACATTTTTTAAAACATTTTTAAAAACATGGTTTTGTAAGAAAATGGGTTTTCAACCAAAGAGATAAACAAATATTATTTTTATTTAAAAAAAATTCTCAATTATTTTAAGTACCAAAGAGTGTAAAATTGGTAATATTACTTGAAAATATCATGAATAACCATATGATAAGAAAAATCATGAGAATACTTGATATATAGATCATAATATTTCAACATTGGAGACTTAATCATAGATAATCCTGATAAATGATGAGATTGTAACATAAAACTCTTACCACTTTTGTAACTTTGAATCGTAAGCCCCATGAAAGGATAAAATTTAATTAAACTTAGAATATCATGACAATAAATAAATTAATGATATTACATGTCAAATGGTCTGTATATACATCTCATAAAAGAATATAGGTGCATAACATGACATAGGTCTCAAAGAAGGAAAATTGATACTAAATCTCTTAAAAAGATTATATTATTGAAGTGGGTATTAATCAATGAATTTATTATGTGTATAAATTTAAATCCACATAAAACAATTGAAAATAAAACATAAAATGATCAAATTTAATTGCATATATAATCTTAACATGACATAATCAGTTAAGTAAAAGTTTAACCCAATGAATGGAAATTGAGTTAATAAATCCCTTACCTCATGCTTCCTTTTGATTAGGCATGATTTGACCTTATTAATAGTGGTGTTAAACATGTTATTAAATTTTTATAGAACCTTATTAATATTTATAATATCATATATGACCCTTTTATAACATATTATCACACATTCATTAATAATATTTCATTATTTTCATTGTTTCAGGTGTTAATTGCTTTGTTTTCTCATTCATGATTTGTTATGAAAGTTACAGTTTTTGTGCATATAATATAGTTATATAATATACATAATAATAATCATGAAATAATTATAATATTTATATATCAATTATACTTTTAATATCAATTATGAATTATGGTTTTGAAAAATGAAGTATGTTACGATCATAGAGACGGTAAGTCATAAGTACGCATGAGTAATGTTTTCGTTTTACAATGATCATTATGGAAAAGTGGTAAGTAATATTTTATATTTAGATAATTATAATAATATCATAAATAAAATCTTATTTCTTTAAATATACTTATATATATCATACATGTGTTTTGGAGATGAAAAGAGAGAGTCACATTGCTTTGTGAATATGGTAGTCCACACATATAATACACCACTAATATTATTTTTTTATTTTCAGAATAACCACTTTTAAAGAAAATGATATACTATCTTTTAAGAATGATAAATATATAATTAATATCATAATTATTTAATTTATATCATATATATATATATATTAACTTTATACTTATTATTTTTCATATAAATCATTAGTGAAAAGGAATCACATCGCTTTGCATGGTGGTAGTCCACCGTACACACGAATGATGTTATCGTGTCCATTACGGAATGGAAAGTAAAAAAGGTATATATAATATAATGACTAAATAGGTATAATTATTTTATAAATATCATATATATACTTTAGATCCATCATCATACCTGACCGTGGGTGGGGGTAATGGAAAAACAGATGACATTAGTTCACGAGGGAGTAGTTCGCTTTACACAGGAATGATGGTTTCATAACCCATTTGATGGAAGAGGAGAATGATTTAGGTTATTAAATTAAAAAAAAATAATGTCTCAGAATATTTAATATACTTTTTTTATTATATAATAAAGGTTTAATAAGAATTTAAGGAGGTTGAGGAATAAATAAAATAAAAACGCTTATTGAAGAACGTTAGCTCTTCTTCAGGTAACTTCTTTTGGTTTACACCAAAGGCCTTCCTTGATTAGATTTATGCCCAAACTAAGGATTATATGATTATATTATGGAATTATATAAGTCATTTTGTCATGTCTTCTCTAAAACAATGGTTTTTGACATTGGGAAAAGAGTATGATTGGGGGTGGCCTTTTATAAGTTAGGTGAGTGGAAAACTTGTAATTTTTTGAAAATAATGAATTTCCCTTACATTTTTTCATGTCACAAGGAACCAATAATGAACCATTATCAATAATATAAGGTATGAATTTGAATTATTTCCATCAAATAGATTTTATAAAAAAAATTATTTCATTTTAACCCTTATCTTGTTAGTTTAACCCCCTGATGAATCTATTTTTACCTTAACTACGGTAATTAATTTTTACTGGTTTCACCATTCATTTTTGGTAAAAAATTAAGTTTAAATTATTAGATAATATAAATTATAATTATTACAAATATTTAATATATTTTTTCAAATTTAATTCATATAATTAGAAAATTTTAATTAAAATTAATCCCACATATTCGGCGAGAAAGCGGGTTTTCAAAGAGAAAAATGTCCAATTTTTTTTAAAAAAATATATCCAATTTTAATATAAAATTTATTAAAATGAACTAAATTATATTAATAAATATATAATTGAAATAATTTTACTTTTAAACCAACTTAAAATATTATTTAACAATAAAAAAATTTAAACTAAAAGAGAGTTTTCAATTAAAATTCAGAATTTTCCACTATTCATCAAAAAAAAATCTTTTCATAAAATTATAAAAAATTCACCATAATATTATTTTAAGATTATTATTTAAAAATTTAATTTAAATTTTTCAAAATAAATTTTCTAGAAGTGTCAAAATTTAAATTTAAAACAAAACCAATAGACATGATGAAATAGCGGGTTTTCGAGAAGTATATTTTTCAAGTATAAGATGGTTTTATATTAACTCTATGTATAATAATAATAATAATATATATATAAATTAATATTTATTGATATATAATATAAAAAATTCATTTAAATAATTCCTCATTAGGGGTTATTTTAATTAATTAAAATGGAGAAAAATTAGGTACTTTAAAATAGTTTTTAGAAAAATCTTGTTTTTAAACCCAAAAACAAACTTATACTAAAATAAAAATATAATAATGATTAAAATGTAATTAAGTAGATTAAATATAAATTAATAATACTTATTTTCATTTAAATCATATTTAAAATATGATAAACTTTTAAATTAATTAATTTATTGAAAAGAAATGACATTTTTACAAAATTGGTATTTTTCACTCTTCACTGAAAAATCAATATTTTTTGAAAAAAAACCAAAATTTCACCCAAATTAAATTTTTATAGGAAGATTTAAAAATTTAATTTAATTTTATCAAATAAATTTTATAAAATTTTTATAAATTAATTATAATATTTTTTTATTAAAAGCAATAAGATTCATTTTTGAAGAAAACATATTTTTGAAGAATAAAATTGCTTTACTAAAAATTGATTTATTATTTACTAAAAATTTATAAATAGTTTATATTTATTAGGAAATATATATATATATATATATATCATAAATTAGTTAATATTATTTATACCCACTGATTTATCAGCTAGGTTATAACGGTTATATATATCATGGGTCGTTTAAGCTCAGTGTTGTGTGTTCAATACACTATAAAATCTAAAAATCTCGATGTTTCATATACAAAAAGCTATCGAATAGATTAAATTTATTTATAAATAATTATATTGTAAAGTATTAGGGAGTTAAATTCTCTTTTAAGTTCAGTGTTGTGTGTCGTTTACACTATCGAATATAGTTTTCTTCTTTTAAAATCTTGGAGTATTACATCCTCCCCCCTTTAATAAATTGTATCCTCACAATTTGAAAATTATATCAGTAATCAAAGATTGTATATTTTAAAATAATTTTGTTTTAAACCCACATTGTAAAAATGTTTAATAAAACATCTTCTTTATAAAAGTGAAAGGGGAGTATGAGTTTCATCTGGAATAACATATACTAGGTTTCCAAATAGGAGAACATAGGTGGGAAGTGAATATTTGGACATAGAAGAAAATTATAAATAATTGTGGAGACTGATTGAGGTCATTGATCACAAACAAGTGAATGATCAATGTAAAGTTAAGGGCCTAAAAACCATAAATCTATGATGATTTAAAGGACCATTTGATTCATAATATATGAATGTAATAGGGTAACATTTTTACTTCAAGATCATTTTCCTAAATTTAATTAATTAATTTTCTATCTAGAACAATATCATAAGGAAATATACTTTATGATTATAATTTTTTCCTTTTTCCGATTTCCACCACAATATCATATTTTTCTCCAAATTATGAGTATTCACATTGATTTTTTCATGTCTAAAGCACTAAAATAAACTTTTAAATACCACATAACCAAAAAAAGGGATAATCAAGCTATTCTATTTGTCTTTAGAGAATAACCAAAACCAATATTGTTAGCTCATGGTAATATAATTCCAAAAATGGATAAACCTTCATATGTTACATTAATCTTTAAAATTCAACGGTAATACCTAAAGTTTAAAATAAATAATTCTATGAATTAATAACCCTATATCCCAAATAACCTCAAAAAATCAACATTAAAGAGTGTTTTAACCTCAAATTTTATCTTTTAATTTTCATCTTACATGAATAAAAATATGGTGATCACCTTTTGAAATTACATTAATCACTTAGTCAGAAAATCACTCTTCAATCCCATTATTATCTATAAGATAAAACTCATGTTCCTATAATTATCTTAATATTCAAGATCCTATAAACCCTAAAGGTTATAAATACTTTAAAACTTATGTATAAAAAATTTTAAATGCATACTTCACATTAAACCAAATATTTACATATACTTCAACCTAATAAAACATCTCTTAAAATATCATTAATCACTTTAACATATCATCACTTAAAACCTCAAAGGGGTGTCTAAGAATTTGAACTTATGGTCATACTTAAGCTTATAGACCTATGAAAGTATAAATAACTCTTAATATAACCTCACATGAAAACATAATAATCTCTAAAGTTATCTAAACTTACCTTTTATTCCAACTCTAAAATCTCATAACTGACACTCCCATATCCAGTGCTAAAAATATAAATTATCATTTTGATCTTTGATGTCGATGAAGGTGACCTAATTTTCACCATCCAATACTTACAATATCAAAAGTAAAATTTGGATCACTTAAATTATCAAGGACCTTTTATTTTTATAGTTTTAAAGAATTATGAAAAACTATTACATAAACAATACCCATGAATTTAAGAGAGTAACTTTACCACTATACCCAGATTTTCATATTCCATATTAAGTCATCAACATTATCCATATGAAACCATTATATACATAACTAATTCAACATCATACTTGATAAACTGGGAAAAATGAAACATAATAAGGGTGAGATCAAATGATCAGTATGGGTAAACATAATCAATAACATTTTAATGTCATTAGTGTGTATAAAAAGAGCATAATAGTATGATGGTATAATTAGAGTGCATGAGAAAATCATAAAATAACTCATACCCATAAATGAAATAATCCTCAATTATTAAACATGTAATAAGGCTTTGAAAAAGGAAAGAGTTGTAAGAATCAATAATCATGAGCCATGTGATATCAATATTGATCAAAGGAAACATAATAAACTCATGGAAATCATAGATAAAATGTGTTGGTATCTTGGAACATAATCTTTATAGAAAACTTACAGAACCCTTATAAAACCCTTATACATGTAATAATCATATGATCAACTTCCAATATAATTATCTTGAGAACATAATCATTACCCAATGCATTTGAGCTTTATCTGGGTGCACCCATCGTTCAAGATATATCGGTCTCACCCAATTCTATCTGGGTGCACCCATAATATAATCAATGTCCAAGAACCACAACATGAGTAAAGTACATAGAGATTGTATTTCATCATAAAACTTATAAAAAATCATTATCCCATTTATAACATGATTAACCCATGTAAAAGAAACATGTTCCAAAAAAATATATCTAAAACATGATTAACCCATGGAAAATAAATGGTTTCCATACTAATCTCGTTGAAACATGATTATCCCTTGTAAAATAAATTATATCCATAATAATCTCTTTTAAAAAATCTTAATCCATCCAAAGAAAGAATAAGGATGGTATCATTAAAAAATATCTTCATTGGAGAATAAGTAATAAAAGGGTTGTTGATGTTGATGAATGGGAATAACATTAAAATATTATTAAATAAATTGTGAGGAAAGTAAAATTTTCATTTTAAAAAATAAATTTTCAAAAACTAAAAATTCACAAAATATTTCAAAAATACTTTTCTTTGAAGAAAACCTTGGAACATATAAAGGAATCTCTAAAAATCATTTAAAACATTTCTTAAATAAAATATCCTTTCCATTTTGAAAAAAAAACTTTTTAAAACTTAAAACGTTTTGAAAATAATTTTATTTGAAAATAACATTGAAAACTTATAAATTAATCTTAAAATAAAATAAATGTGTAAAATTATGTTCATGTGGTACATGTTAAAACAAAGATTCCTTTCACATTTTCAGTAAAATTTAAAAATGAATTGTTTGGAAAATGAAATAAATATTCCTTTAAAAAATTGTAAAAATTAAAACATGGGTTAAAATTTCTTTAATAAATAATTTTAATAATTCTAAAAACATTTTTGAAAACATTTTTAGAAAACATGGTTCTAGAAGAAAAAGGGGTTTTCGACTGAACAGAGAAATAAAGATAATTTTTCTTAAAACATTTTAAGTACCAATGAGTCATAAAATGGTATTATTACTTGAAATTTTTTTTAATAACCAGATAATAATAAAAAACATGAGAATTATTGATAGGAAGATAATAATATTTCAACATTGGAGACTTAATCATTGATAATCTCGATAAATGATGAGATTGTAACATAAAACTCTTACCACTTTTATAACTTTGAATCCACATGAAAGGATAACATTAAATTAAACTTAAAATATCATGAGAATAAATAAATTCATTATATTACATCTCAAAGGATTTTTATTCACTCCTCGTAAAAGAAGATAGATGCATAACATGACATAAGTCCCAAAGAAGGCAAATTGAGACTAAAATCCCTTACAAAGATCATACTATTGAAGTGGGGATTAATCAATGAATTGATTATGTGTATCAAATGTAAATCCATATAAAACAAGTTTAAATAAAATAGAAAATAGAAAAATTTCCTTAAACACATAATTATAGCATGACATAATCAGTGAAATAGAAGTTTAACCCAATGAATGGAAATTGAGTTAAGAAATATCTTACCTCACACTTCCTTTTGATTGAACATGATTTAACCTCATATATATTGGTTTTAAAAATGTTATTAACTTATTAAAAACACAATTTAGTATTTATAAAATCATATATATTCCTTTTATAACATCTTATCACTTGTTTGTTAATAATCTTTCATTATTCTCATTATTTTGGGTGTTAATTGCCTTATTTTCTCATTCATGTTTTGTTATGAAAGTTCCAGTTATTATGAATATAATATAGTTATAACATATCCATAATAATTATTATGAAATAATTATCATATTTATACATCAATTATACGTTTAATATCAATTATGAAAGATAGTTTTAAAAAATTAAGTACGTTACGATCATAGAGACAGTAGGTCGTACGTACGCATGAGTAACGTTTCCATTTTTCAATGATCATTATAAAAAAGAGGAAAGTAATATTTTATCTTTAAATAATGATAATAATATCATAAATAACATATTATTATTTTTAAATATACTTATATATATCATCCATGTGGTGTGATGATGAAAAGAGAGAGTTACGTCGTTTCGTGAAGGCGGTAGTCCACACACACATGAATAACATTATTATCTTTTAGTGAGTAAAAATGTAAGAAAAAAATGATATATTATATTTTAAGAATTATAATTATTTAATTTATATCATACATATTTATTAACTTTATCCTTATTATTTTTCATGTAAATCATTAGTGAAAACGAATCACATCGCTTCTAGAGGTGGTAGTCCAACGTACACACAAGCGACGTTATCGTATCCCCTATATAATGAAAATTAAAAACTTTATATATGATATAATGACTTTATAGGTATAATTATGTTATAAATATCATATATATACTTTAATACATCATCATACCCAATTTTGAGAGGTGGTAATGGAAAAATGGATGACATAGGCCCGCGAGGTGGTAGTACGCTATACACACGAATGATGATTTCGTAACCTATTTGATGGGAGAGGAGAAGGATTTAGGTTATTAGATTAATGTAATAATATCTTAGTATATTTAATATACTTATTTTATTATATAACACAGTTTTAAGTAAAATTTAAGGATGGGTAGGAGTAAATAAAATAAAAACGCTCATTGAAGAACATTGCCTCTTCTCCAGGTAACTTCTTTTGGTTTACACCAAAGGCCTTCCTTGGTTGGATTTATGAAAAAAATAAGGATTATAGGAAGATATTGTGAAATTATATAAGTTATTTTGTTAGTTATTGTTTGAAACAAGTGGTTTTTAATGTGTGAAAATAGGAGAAGATCGGTGGCCTTTTATAAGTGAGGTGAGTGGCACACTTATAGTTTTTTGAAAATAATGAATTACACCCACATTTATTTCATGTCACAAGGATACAATAATGGACTATTATACATAATATAATGGATAAAGTCTAAGTATTTCCGTAAGATATATTTTATATAGGTTTTTAGGTTCTTTTAACCCTTGTCGTTTTAGTTTAACCCCACAGTAAATCCATTTTACCTGAATCACGGTAATTAATTTTAACTATTTTCACTACTCATTTTGGTAAAAACTTAATTTGACATTATTAGATAATATAAATTGTTATTATTAAAAATATGTCATCAATTTTTTCAAATTCAATTCATATAATTAGAAAATTTTTAATTTAAAATTAATCTCGTAGACGCGACGAGAAAGCAGGTTTTTAAAGAGAAAAATGTTCAAATTTTTACAAAGTTTTTATAACCAATTTCAATATTAAATTGAATAAAATTAAATTAATTATATAAATATATATATTATTTAACTAATTTTACTTCAAAACTAATTTAAAATATAATTTAACTTTATAAATAATTTAAATGAAAATACGGTTTTCAATTAAAATTCAGTATTTTTCGCTATTCATCAAAAAATTATAAAAAAGTCACCCTAATGTAATTTTTAGATTATAATTTCAAAAATTAATTTTTATTTTTCAAATAAATTTTATAAAAGTGGAAAATTTTAAATTTAAAACAAAACTCGCAGACGTGACAAAAAGGTAGGTTTTCAAGAAGTGTATTTTTTCTAAGCACAAAATGACTTTATACTAAACCTGTGTCTAATGATAATAATTGTATGAATATAAATTAATATTTATTAATAAATAGACTATAAATTTAATTTAAATCATTCCTCATTAGGTATTATTTTAATTAAATAAATGGTGAAACATTATGTACTTTAAAACATTTTTTAGAAAAATCCTGTTTTTTAACCCAAAAACAAAGTTACACTAAAATAAAATATAATGATGATTTTCATATAATTAATTTGATTAAATATAACTAAATAATACTTATATTACTTTAAAAAATATTAAAAACATATTGTGGCTTTAAAATTACTTAATTTATTTAAAAGAAATGACATTTTTACACAAATCAATATTTTTTTCTATTCACTGAAAAATAAATATTTTCTAAAACATATAAAAACTTCACAAAAATAAAATTTTATATACTGATTTAAAAAATTAATTTTATTTTATTAAATACATTTACTAAAATTTCCTAAAATTAATTATAATATTTTTTCATTAAAATAAATAAAAATCATTTTTGAAGAAAACATATGTTTGAAGAATAAAATTAATTTACTAAAATTTGATTGGTTATTTACTAGATATTTATCAATAATTAATATTAGGTATGACATATATATATAAATGTTTTATAAATTAATTAATAATATTCATACCTTCCAATTTAACAGCTAGGTTATAATGGTTATATATATCTTGGGTCATTTAAGCTCAGTGTTTCATGTTGAATATGCTATCGAACATAAAAATTTAAAGGTTGTGTGTACTGAAAGTTATCAAAGAAATTAAATTTATTTAAAAATAAGTATATCATAAAATATTAGGGTGTTATATTCCCATCTATGTTTAGTTTTTCATGTCTTTTATGCTATCGAACATAATTTTCTTCTTTTAAAATCTTGGGGTGTGACAATATCTAAAAGAAGAGGAAATATCCCACTGATTGGTGATTCCCCATCACCAGTCTACACCCCTGACACACGTCAAATAAATAAGTCTAACCTACAGGTAGTGTGGATAACACCAGGGGCACTGGAATCCTCTCCATATCCAGTCTCAAAATACATACCAAATAAGGAGAAACAAATGATGTGAAAATCGTGAATCAAAGAAGGTGTATATAAGAGTAGAGGATAAACTAATCATACCTCAAAAAACTCCCGGCTTTGCTGGCATTGTTGCCTCCAACATGTGCATCTGACCATGCCCATATCATCTGCCTCTCTATTTTCCACCTCCATGTACATGCTCTAGACTAGGTCCATATAGATTGGGACCATAATGAGACTTCCCTCTACCAAAGCCATCTTACCTCGATTGTTGAACAAGCGTCAGTGGTCTCTTTGGTTGAAACTGCCTTGGGGGAAATTGTTGCTACTGTCAAAAAGGGGTTGATCGTCCATCTAAAACTAGTCTCTTTAAATGGTTAGGCATTGATCCTGGTAGTGAACATTTCCTCCAAAAATATATCACAAAAATGGGAAACTAATGACTAGTTCTTGGGATCCACCTTCCCTAGAAAAATAGAAAGATACATATAGTGTTCAGTTCTCCACTGGTCAAAACCCTAACTGCTTGAACACCTGCAGTCCACTACCTAAAACTATGATCCTATAGATGACCTATTGGACACTCTCTAGAGACTTAAATACCATAGAAAACATATTATCAATAACCTTATCCATTTTTCTACACCTCTACATACATAGGGAGTGTAAATAGAGTGACCCCATACCTGGTCACTAGGAGTAAAGCCTCCTCCAGACATTGTACACTAGACTCTTCATCTAGAAAAACATATGGGGGAAAGCATAAAAGTTCCTTGAACTTGATCTAAAGATCCAAAAAACTCAGTATCCCTTTCTAAAGAGATAGAAACTCATGCCACTTTGTTTCATTCATCATCGATGAATGGAACTCTGAATGAAAATATCTTTGAAATGTTTTCCACAAGATGTTTGCCTACTTTGAGTAAATAAAAAACAATGTCTACCACTGATGTGTAGCTTCCTGCAATTGAAGAACTACCAACGACACCCATAACTCATTCCAAGTTCAAACTAGACCAAAAGTGATCTCAAGCTCCTGCAACCATCACTTTGTATCCACATCTAAGACTCTCCCCTCATACTTTCCCAAAATCTACCTTTGGAAGGAACACAAATCCCTATACCAAACCTCGTCCTCCTCTATCAGATTGAATCTTCAATGATTAATCGAATCAACCTGAAGAACCTCAAATAGCTAAGATACTCATAGATAGTCACAAGGATCCATTATTTTAAATCAATGATAACACCCTAAGCCTAGTAGAATGTAATTTTATCACAGGTTTATTTAATTAATTCATTTTAAATTTTTCCAAGATCACTCAATCCAAAATGAAGACAATCAATCATGATGCATGTGTCTCTCCTAATTCTCTACCATAAAAATATTTCCACCTTAATTAGTTGTTTGATAAGCTTAGATTCTGTGAAATAGATCATGGGGGCCCTAAAATTTTTGTGTCCTATCCAATCTCCTTGGCTACGTCATGCACCAAGGTCAACTGAAACCTCTTCCATTCCAACCCATGAAATCCTCATAAGCCTAAATCTAAACTCCAACTTATCTATCAACCATTAGGCTTTGATACCACTTTTTCATGACCCCCTCCCTCCAAATATGTCACAATGAAGGAAGATAGATAATGACCCCCAAGTCCCACCTCTAATGGACCCCGAGTTGGCGACTAGCATCGAGGGTATAAAAATATCTCATATGGGAGGCATTTCCCTTTATGAATCAAATAGGATCGGGTGATAGGATAACAAACACCAAAAAACTCCAACATATAATATAAAATTAACACCAAAACCATCCCACCGTGCATGAATATAAATAGACCAATACATATAAAAGACTCCAAGTAAAGTTCCAAAAGAAAATTTGTATAGCAGTGACTCAATAGTAGCTCCAACCCAAGATAGAAATTTCTATATTTTCCCCAAAATACCTATAGAAAAACTAAAAAATAGTTTATATATATAGGGTGATAATACGTGTATAATCAATAGGAATATAAAAGGTCTCAAGTTCATAAGTGAAAATAGTATACTAGTGCACCAATGAACAAACACTATAACCAACAATCACCTAAACAGGTCAACTAACCAACCCTATCCTCACCATGACTCACTCACCAAATCATGAATCCAATATAATAATATAGCAACAAGATCATAACAAAGAAAGTTTCCCCATTACCACTTCCCCATTGATTTGTTTCTCTCACGCCCCAACATTAAACGTCTTGTGCTCTCATCTCTTCCATACATATCACATCACATATTTCCCAAGGACACCTAGTCCATCTCTAACGTGGGTTAGGACACATCCCTACCTACCCTACCCTCACAAGGTCTATCATCCTATACTAGCATAAAGCATCACCACACCACATCTCACCCGAAGACACCTATTTTATCACATCTTATTTCATATTATCATATAACCAGGGAAGTTATGAATATAAAGGATATCAAACTCATTCTCTCCTCCTACCATGAATGAACCACACCAAATATGACATCACATCACACCCCTCCCAAAGATACCTAGGACATCACATCACTTCACTACCACATCACCTCATCTCACCAAAATACACCTAGTTCATCACACCAAATCTTTCTTGAATGCACTTGGGCCATAATTGATGAAGGAAGATTAGGGAAGAGGTGGTATCCATCCATACATATCACCGCCATCCTAGATGTTTGGGAAAACACCAAAAAAATTGGGCATTGGTAAGGTTACCCAACTCAGGTGGGGAACATATATAAATAACATCAAATACATGATATAGAGATAGCATAAAATACCCAACTTATGGGTTCACAACAATTGCACTAGCATACTCCAACATAACCACTACATCACAGATATATCATTGCAATCATGGCCACCACTATATTCAAAACACCATAAAACCACCACAAATAACCACGCATTTCCACTTTCAATTACAAGTTTTACCGCTTTCTAGATTTAATAATTCCCTACAAACTTTTATTCATAACCATTTCATTCCACACTTTCACAACCCATTAATTTATTCATTTCATTTAATCTATTTACCACATATCAATTTCCATCCTATCTCATTTATTTACCATCTTATTTTGTTTCGTTTTATTATCATAATTTATTCCATGGATAACCAGGAAACTAGAAAAACCACCACATAATAACTCTCCCATATCACAATAACCATCATTTCCATTCCACACCAACCAAACCATCTTACTACAACAACCACACATCATATAAACCAACCATATCTCATAACATAGATACCAAACACACACAAAAGCACATCACCACCACGCATCATCACCACTGCATAACTCAGCCACTACGCACCACAACCACTGCAAACCACATAGCATAATAGCCCATATCACATATATGACAACCAACCACCACATCACAACCCTACACATCACACATCCCATTCGGTCACCCCCATCACCACACAACAGCCCAAACCACATAGGGAAACACAAAAAGCACAAGCACAAACAACAATACACATCATGGATTCTTTATTTATTCAAGGTCCATCATTTTGTTATTTATTTATTTAGAATGGGTATTATCACTCAAACTAGATTCCATAGGAAACCAATTTATTATCCAAATATACATTATTTGGAATTTTATTTAGGGTGTGATTACACAATTACATAGCAAGGGTCTTAGAATATATCATCTACTATGCAATCAAGTCTCCCAATAGCCATTATTTTCTGCAAGGCAACAAAATGGAATAATCATAACAACGATATATATCAAATCAATAAAAACATGAAATATCTCCCCATACCCATCACTTCAATTATTTTGATTAATTATCTTATTACACTTACCCTTATTATGAAAATAAAGAAAATAAAAAGCATGAAATCCCCACACATTATATATAAATAGGTGAGAACAAGGATCCCCTACCTCAAAGAATATTTATAATTTCACTGTGCACCACAAGGTGGAGAAGAAACAACCCATAACTCATAACCATGTGAGGAAACCACAGATCAAACTGAATAACACTAATAAATCATCAAAACATATCCTAACTCACCCACAAACCAAAACAACATCACCATAATGGATCTCCAATAGAAGAATGAGTGAAACAAGGGAAAATGGAGAAAAAATTACCATTTATCACCAATAACCAACTACTAGAACTCGTAGATCAATAATGGATGAAAGGGGATGGAAAATCCTTTAAAACTCCTAGGGTTTTTTCCCACAACCCATAGAAGAATGGTTGAATAAGAATAAAAATTATTTGGGAGATAACTTATAAATAGGATGTAACTATCCTTATTCATGGTAATAATTCCATATTCACATCATGAATTTCATGTGGTCCATGGATTATAAGATGTGAAACCATTACAAGGTTTAAATTCCCCATATCTTGAACTTATACCAAAATTCATGGTGCCTTGTCCTAGATAAACTCACATCATGAGTTTCCATTTCATGACATGAATCTAGTTCATGAACTACTCCACCACCATATAAAATTCATGAATTCGCTAGCCTCACATGCCATGAAACACAAACTCGCATCATGAATTCCTATTTCATGATGTGAATTACCTAATTTAGTTCTAATAGAACTACAACTCCTCTAAACTCTCCTCAATACTTCTTTAAAACACATATAACACCCAAACTTGGAAAATTAATAGTCTGAGAAGGAATGGATCATTATAGTTCATAATGTCAGAATTTACACCATTAATATTGGTGTCATTTAAAGATAATAAGGGAACCTTAAATGATATTAAATCATTCATGACTCTATATGATTTTTTTGATGTGTCATTTTAATCAGAATCAGCATGAATATTTGATCCACTGAAGTAGAACTATGTCTATAAATAGTGAGGTACCATGACTAAGATATGTTAGTGAAATATTAGAAATATATCATTTTTCTTTGTAAAAATAGATAATATGAAAATCTTTGTGCTTACCCCAACACAAAGGATATTTATTTATTCCCCTATGTGAAGAATGCTCCATGCTCAACTATTTCACAAATAATAACTACATACCTTCTTGGTTCATGAAGGAATAATATACACACATATTTCATGAAGAAAGAACCACATGACTACTATTGTGTTCATGAAGTATAAAGAGTTCCATGAACCTCCTTGGTTGCATGATGAAGAAATAATCCACAAACCCCTCTGGTTACACAAAGTAAGAACTAAAAATCCAACTTGGTTTACACTTAGAAGAAGGATTAGTATATATAACCTTACATGAATAAGATTCACATTGGTTTATAATAATATGAAAACAACAAAAACAACAACAACAATAATAATAATAATAATAAGGCTATATAGTATGTACTTTCATAAAAGATAAGATCCATGTAAATTATTTGATGTGAAGAATATGAGTAAATAGCATTGTACAAATCAAAAAGAATACATTGAGAATTTGTCCCTTTGTGTGTTGTGCCAATAATAAATAAGTTGAGTTGAGATATTTCATGCATGTTATACAATGCACATGCATGATACATGGTTTTGATACCATGCATGTGATGATATAAATGTATGAATACTTTGATAGAACTGCATGCAATACAAAATATATGTTAAATGAATAGGATGCAGTAATTTTAGACTAAAGTCGGGAAGTATTTTAGAATGAATTAATACCCAAGTTTTTAGTGTGCTGAGAATTAAAGAAGATAACAAATTGAAGGAAGAAGATAACTTTCAGTGTGTTGAGAAATATTAAGTTGTTTATTCTGATATAAAAGTGAGTTGTAGTTGAAGTCATATATTCTACTCATTCAGAATAGTATATTGAGCTGACTTGCATGTAGTACCATTAATCATATTCAGTGACAGTTGAAGACTTACAGTGAATGTGAAAAAGGATAGTAGCTAATGATAAGAAGATTTGACTAAGTAGACTTAAAGTGTATTAAGGCCAACATGTACACTGCTTCAATAGGCACAAGTAGTTAAATACTTGTTCATAGGGGGTTATTAAATATTTTTTGAAGAACCAATGATTCTAGTAAAAATAACCCCATTTATTCTTTACAGGGTGTGGATATTAATTATCTAAAATTTTCTGGAAATTATATTCCACTTGTGATCACTACAATTAATAGTGATAATAAAATCCATGGAACAACCATGAGTTAATCATATAAATGATTAGTCTTAAACTAAACCTTGTAAAAATCCTTACGTGATCTTCGGTAATTTTATTTTTTTGCATATGGGGGAAGTGGTACTTCAAATAATGGGAGATTTAGGCTTTAATAGGACATAAAGGTTTAGTAAAAAAGATAATTCATAAAAATTAACCACTAATTCACCCCCCCTCCCCCCTCAGTGGATCCATTTAGGGGATCTACACTCTTGTATTCAAATGTGTTTGGGGTCAATACCTTCCTCTAGTAAGCTTTTCTTACAATAATAGCTTTCACTCGACCATTAATATGGATCCTTATGAATCCCTATATTGTATAAAGTTCAAAAATACCACATGCTGAGATGAAGTTGGTGAAAGAAATTTATTAGGACCTAAGCCAATCGAGGAAATGGCATACAAAGTCATATACATTCAGTATCACATTAGAGAAGCTTAGATTCAATAAAAAGATATTCCAACAATCATCAATGAGATATAGAGTTTGAATTTTGTGAGAATATATTTCTATGAATTTCTATATGAAATAAGATTATGAGATTTAGAAAGAAAGGAAATTTGAGCCCAAAGTATATTATTCTCTTTGAGATTCTTGATCAAGTAGGGAGGGTGTCTTCTTATTTGGTTCTTTCACAAAATCTCTCTCAAATTCATGATGTTTTTAATATATATTTAATGAGGAAGTGCATATTTGATCCATCACATCTACTGAAATTAGAGGTCATACCGCTATAGAATGATCTTTCTTAGGAATAACAACAGGTAGAAATCTTGAATCATAAAGATAGAGTGCTATTAAACAATACTACTCACCTAGTTAAATTTCTCTCAATGAATTGGAAATTCAAATAAGCTACTTGTGAACCTGAGGATGTGATCAAATAGAGATATCCTTATCTGTTTGTATCAGAGCGACAAAATTTTTAGGGATAAATTCATTTTAAGGGGGTAGAATGAAACACCCTAATATTTTAGAATATATTTCTTTTTAAATAAATTTTATTTCTTTTATATCTTTTTTTTACATGTAACACCTTTATTAAATGAACCGTGATATATTATTAAAATATTATTATTTAATATTATGGTCATTACTTAGCCATTGGATTGGTGGGTATGAATAGAATAAAATAAATTATTAAAAATTATTGTTTACAAATGTATAAAATTAATTCATAAGTTATCAATTAATTATAAATGAAAATAAAAATCATTTGAAAATAAAAGATATGCTTTTCTGAAAATCTATTTTTGTGTACGTAATGTGTTTTTATCTTAATAAATTAAATTTATCTCTATTGGTAAATTATTTTAATAACATTTAAATATTATATATTCAATAAAATGTTTTAAATTTCATCTAATATTTTTTATAGGCTTGGGATAAGAATAAATCCAGTGTTATGCTTAAAAATATATTTTTTTAAAGTGGTTTTCATCACGTTTTGCACACTTATTTTAAAATGAATTTTTGCCACCTGTAAAAATTGAATTTTGAAAATTTGATTCCATATTTGGAATCTGTAGTATCAAATTTATTAAATAAATCCATTTTATTTTTATTCAATATAAATATTAACCATAATGAATTTTTGTCACCTTAGTAAGGGTAAAACAAGTAAAATATGGTTAAAAATTTGGGATAAGGATATTAAATTTATCTATCACTTGAATATATCCTATTTTATGATTATATTTTGTTAATTTACATCCAAGTATCTAATATGTGGCCATTTGGTTCCATATTTCTTTGGATATTACCTTTATATTAATTTAAGAAAAGAATAAATACAAAATGTCACTCTCTTGATTTTAATATCTCTAAATTTTTTACATAAGAATAATAAGAGGATGAATTTGATTATAAATGTTAATTTGAAATATAAATTATTATTATTTATCAAAGTAATTTATTTCTAATTTTAGTGATTGAATAATTATATTAAATTTTTATGCAAAGCCGACAAGGGATTTATTCAATTAATAGAAAAATATAATAAATAATTTTTAAAATATTAAAAGTAATATAATTTGAGTTCTTTATATTGTTTCATGAATTTTATATATTAATATAACATATTAGTGTTTTTTAAAGGATTATATTTTAATACCATCTTTTTCTTGGTAACTTTAAAGTCAAATTAAATGAATAGTTCCAAAATTGACATTAATGGTATTTTATACTGAATAATATTTTATTAAATGATTTAAAATTCATAAAAATATTATCTTTGTGTAATTTAATTAAATATGGTTTAAAATATGAACCATGGTTCATTTATGAGTCATTTTTCTATTTATGGTGACATTTTTAACCCTTTAAGATTGAAATAGTTGTTATTGTCGTTAAGATCAAAAATGATTAACAAAAGAGTTAATCAAATAGATAAGGTTTAAAATGATATAAAAACCTGTATAAATTTTATTTTATTATGTTATTTAAACCCTTTACTCTTATTATTCTAATTCACAGACATTTGGAAGCATTTTTCTTGAGAATGACTTTATTGTGTTTTAATCTTTTAAGAAATTCCAAGTGTGTCCTCTCCCTCCCTTATAAAATGACACCCCTTATTTCTCTTATTTGCACCACTTTGAGACTTATATATTAAAAAAACTCTATATAATTCTCTTCAAAACATTCCTATACATGTTCTATAGGTGCTTGTCTTCCCAAAATACCAACCTCAGGTTCCTTAAGAGGAGATCTAAAGGAGTTCTTTTAAAGAAGAGGTAATCGCCTTAACTAATCACTTTATTTTTAATCATTATTTTAAATCCAATAAATATATTGTATTTATTATAAAAATAATAAATTAATTATACTCAATATTATAAAATACTATTATGGTAAGTTAAAGTATTACTCTTTTGTACGTACGGCTAATCATCTCCACATAGCGATCTAATTTATTTTCTATCACCATATTCCATGGATGATTATTATGATGGTTTTAATTCTTATATATGATATTTATGACATAATTATATTTTTGGGAGGATAATATCATATAAAACTTCTTAACTTACAATCTTTTGGAAAACAATAACATCGTTCATGCGTACGTATGGACTACCACCTCCACAAAGTGATGTGATTCGTTTTTTGTTTTTTCTTTACATGGATGGTAATAAGGATTGATTTAATGAATATATATAATTTATATGATATAATAATTATCCTTTAAAGTTTAATTATTATTTACCTTTTTTTATTTCTATACATTGAAAATTCAAAACATCGTTCATACGTACGTACAACCTATCATCGCCATAAACGGTGTAATTCATTTTTCTATCTCTACATTTTATAGATGAATATATATATATATATATATATATATATATATATATAATTAATATATATGATATATATATCATGATTAAAAATTTTAATATGATTTAACCATGATCAAAGTACAGGTATTAAAACATTCAAACCAAAACATGCATGAAAAATGAAGCAGTTATCACCCAGAATAGTGATGTTAATAACAATTTGTTAATAAATACGTGATAATATGTCATAAGTAAATAATAAATTGTATGATATATATAATTATGGTTATATAATACATTTGTAATAAATATATATTTATTATATAGGATTTTTGAACATGTATGAAGAAATATGATACTTAAGGTAAGGGATCTATGTTTCAATACTATTTTTATCCAGGATTGTTTATGCTTGAATTTCCATTAAGGAAATTATATGATCCTTATCTAATAAATACATTTAATTTTTATTATACCCTAGTTAAATCTAAATAATACATGTTTTACTTTCATTTTCCTCACTTTGATTATTTAATAGATCTAAAGAATGATTTTAAGGAAAACCTACTTTATTTATCTCTTGGGTCTAAAATCCTTTTTCTTCTATATCCATGTTTTATAAAAATGTATTTGGGGTGTAACATGAGTGGTAAACCCATAATTGTACATAAAAATACCAAGTTTAAAATCCTATCAATCCCCTTAGGGGATTTATGATGCATACACTGATATGGGTGCTGACATTGGGGGTGATGATGCAAGCAGGATGTGAGCTGGCGGTGATGCCAGCATGATCCAGACAACTTTTCATTGGGCCTAAGAACTATTTAATGGGTATCCCTCTACCCAGATATAAAGATTTATTTTCTTTCATAATAAAAATAGGCTTCTTCCCCAAATTTAAAAATGTTTTCAATAATTTTTTTAATATATACTATAATTTTTTAAATTCATTTTTACCCATGATTGAATTTTTACAAAATGGTTTAAAAGTAATATTCCTATCATTTTCCAAATGAGGTACTTTATTAATTTTTATAAAATTTTGAAAGGAATGTTTTATTTTAGCCTATAAATAATGAACGTAATTTCCCATCATCATCACCACTCAATTCTTTGAGCTTCCTTTATAAGTTTCTAATGTTATTTTCATATAAATTTTTGTCCAAAATATTTTATAATATTTTAGATTTTAAATAATTGATTTCAAAATGAAGATAATATTTTTCTCAAGAAATATTCCAGTGTTTCTTTTAAATTAATTTTAATCTATGAAAAAATATTTTGATGTTAATTATGATTTACTAGGGATATGGTCCAATTATATCATCTTTATTATTTCTCTATATGGTTTATGATTATGATGGTGATATGTTTACAAAACCCATTTATTTTCCATGAGTTTTGCTATGATGAAATGATGAAATTTTTATAAAACCCATATTATTTATATTAATTGTGATGATATGATGAATGTTTTATGATCATGTGGCACACATATGTATGGTTTTAATTATGTTGTGGGTAGTCCCAAAATTATATATCCCTCCATTTCTTTGGGTAAAGTTTTATATCTCATGAGATAATTATGGGAAACAATTTTATGTGCTTCATCCGCTATGGGAAACAAGTCAATGTTCGTGATTATTTATGGTAAACAAGTTGATGTTCTTGAACCTATATAGGAAAAAAGTTTATATACTCGGTCAAATATGGGAAACATGTGTTGATGCCTAATATATTATGATTTTATGGCCTCGGTAGCTAACCTTAACATATAAAATGGTTTCTATAATTATGATGGTGCCAAACTTTTATGACATTAACTTATGGTTCATGATTGATTTATGATGATTTATCACTCTTATGATTCATTTATTTTTAAATGATAAAGTTTTATTCCATGACTTGTGGTTTTGATCCATGATATATTAGGTATAAAATTTTTAATTTATGTTCATGATCTCATACCCTTATGTTTATCTTATGATTTCATATGATCCTTGATTGATATCTCCCATGTTTACACTTACTCAGCATTTAAGCTCACCCTTTTCTTATGTTTCCTTTTCCCAGTTTATGAAGAAAGGATTAAGTAGGGTATGTCAATGAAGAGTACTATAGGGTAATATCTTTATGAGAGATATTGAAGATATTTCATGAAATGAGAGGATTTTTAATTTTTCTCTAAATACACTAAACCTTTATGTACATCAATATTATATTATGAAATGTATTGAATATTCATCTAAAATGATATAATATCTATGTATGAAAATCTTGGGTTACTATAGTTCCTCTCCTTAAATGATGCAAGTAAAATTAATTAGATTGTGCTATGGACCTTAGATCCATTCATGATGGATCTGGTATAGGTTTATTTCAAGAGAAGATGAGAAAATCATGGAGTATGAGAATGAAACTGATACATACCTTCAATTAATATATTCAATAATCCAAGATCTAATGGAAATGTGTTTTGGATGGAAAGGAATACCTAGAATTGGTCTCTTAGTTCGAGAGCTCAAGTTGTCATATGAAGAATAAGAGTTTTCAAGGAGGTTTTGGGTTAAAATACTAATTTTTATATTAATTAATATCACCTACATAGTTTTTCCACACAATTTACCAAACTGTGCAAGATACGTTGTTCAAACATAGGCCAGGTTGCATGGTTGGATTACACTATTTGATAAATCATGTACCAACTTTGTGAATTTCACTTTCTCCAAAGTCTCCAATTACACAATTACCTAGGAAATTCATACATTTTCCCCTAACTATGTGCAATACATGAACCCTATATATAAGGCCCTAGCCTTAAACCTTACTTAATCTTGAGTTATTACAAGAATACACCTTGAGGATCTTTTCAGGTTTAGAGTTTTAGAGAATTAGATCATAAAACATGCATTACATACCACATTTAAACAAAGTGGTTACATAAAATATAGTACTCATTTTTTCCATCAGTGGAAACATATTTAAAATAAAACATGGATTCTTTCTTGACACTTCATTGACACTATCATCACATCATGTATCTTTCCCTTGACCTGTGAAAAACATTTCAAAAACTTGGGATGAGCATAAAAAGCTCAGTAAGGTATATAAAAGTATGAAATGAAAAAATTAGTCCATCTATGAAATCATACTTTACTCATAAAACATAATAACTTTAACATACCTCACCAAATCATGAATAAATCATAGAATTCATAAGACATAAAGGTAACTTGAGGCATTCATAACATTCTTACATAGGGAGTAACCCTCTTGGTTGCGTTTTGAATACCCATCACAGTATATTCCCTAAATATCTTCAGAGAAACCTTAACGTTTAACTCCTTCGCATTACCCAATGCATTGGAGAGCTATATTGGGCTCACCTGCCCTTAGTTTATCATGGAACCACCCGTCTTCATAACAATTCCCAAGAACCATAACATAATCGTATCACATAAAACATGCATAAAGGATACATAACATTTCCACTTTTCAATCACAAGATATCAATACAACACATTGATATAAAAACATAATGAAAACCATTTTCAATACCAAAATAAAAGAAAAGTAAAACATGGGATTTATTTTTCATTTAAAAAAAAAAGTATGGCTTGTAGAGGAAGCCGAAACTCAAATAATGGTCACGGCGGCGGAGAAGTCGTTGTCGCCGCATACGTACAACAAAAAAACAAAAAAACATTCATTTTGTCGTTTAGTAAAATTCTTCGTATAAAAAAAGATTCCTTTTTAATAATCATAAAAGTAAAAGGGTTTTCTACACCGTATAAAATAAAGTTGTGTATAAAACAAAATATGCCTCAATGAATGGAGATTGAGACGAAGTCCCTTACCTCATATCCGACTTGACTTGATCGTTCTTTAATCTCCTGAATAATAAAATTGAGTTAATTTATACTTGCTTAAGAACATTTTTCAAGTTCATTATTCCTTTTATATCATTTATTACCATGTCATTAACACTATGTTATTATTTAAGTTTATAACGGTCGTTTTAACGATCATTGGTACTTAAGTCAAAAATGAACTTCTTATATTTACAAGTTGTTCACGTAGTCAAATATCCATTATATAAAGAATTATATTCATGATGTAGATTCCATATATATCATATATATCTAGTATATACAAGAATTTATAATATTACATAATGTTTAGAGGTAAGAAATGAAATGCACCGTTCATGGAGACGGTAAGCCGTACGTACGCATGAACGCTACTTTCATTTCTATTTCGTATTTTATGGAATGGAATCATAATGATATAAAGGTATATTATAATTCCAGTATAATATCATATATAATATCATTAATTACATCCTTTATACGTCCCAAATATGGCATTAACGAATCAAATCACTTTGAGGGGGCGGTAGTCCGCACTTCCTAAAATGAAGATATCGTGTTTACCCATAATGGAAACCATAAAGGTATGCCATAAATGAAAAATACAGAAGCTTAAGTAAAACATAAATATATCATATATCATATATAAATATAGTGTCATCTTAATGGCCACCTTTGAAGGTGTTAAAAGAATATTGAACAATCATCGTTTCGTGAGGCAGAAATTCGCCTTCCACGGAAACAGTATGTTCTTTAACCATTAGATGTAGGTGTGTGTAAGTGTAGCTAGAATACTTCTTATAACAACATCCTAGTATATGGAAGATACTAGTGTTGTTACAAAAGAAATGAATAAAAAGATATTAGGGGGTTGTAAAAGCAAAATAAAACATAAGAACACAAGAGAAGACGCTACCTTTAAATCGGGTAACTCTTTTTGATTTGAGCTCAAAGGCTTCCTTGGGAAGACTTCTGACCAAAGTGACACTTCAAGGAGTAAGAGAGGGATATGGAGAGACAAAATGGACAGGGGTTGTCCGAGCCAAAGGCTTGAGAGGTGTGGGTAAGGAGGTAGAGGTGGGGGCCTTTTATAAGAGGAGAGGAGGGGCACTCTTGGAAAGTTACAAAATGTTACTTTATTTTCAAATGTGTTTCGGATTTTAAAGGTCCCACATTGATGTATTTCAAGGATAAGGTGATAAGGGTTCTAAATATACTCATCCAATAGGTCTTTGACATGTGTAGGTCTTAGATTTTACATTATCTTTTTATTTTATTTAAATATTTAAATAATGAGGTAATCGCTGCATCATCATGATGTCATAAATAATTTAATTTATTTAATGTCTAAAAAGTATGAAAAAAAACTATGACGTAGGAAATATTTTTATATTTCCAATGAATATTTATAGTCCAAAATATTATTTATTTAGACAAAATTAAAAATGTTTTACTCAGGTGATACATTCTTTGTTATATTTAACTTTCTTTAACAATAAAAAGATAAAAAGTCACTTTCACACAAAAGTGATTCCATGGGGTCCCCAAGTTTGGCACAAGGAATCCCATGGTCGGCCATGAGACAAAAAGTAGAATTAGGACACATGTTGGTGTCATTTTTTATTATTATGATATTATTTTATTATCCTTAACTACCTGATTACTCATTAATCAAGATAATTAAAGATAATTATCGTCGTTACTATTCATAATGTCCAAAAAAAAGAGTATTGATTACATAATTTTGACCTTATGATTCCAAATATTTAATACATTTTACCAAATTCCAAACACATAAATTGCAATAATTTATTAAAAATAATTCCCATTGTCAAAACAAATAGCGGGTTTTTTTTGAAACAATATCTATGAAAAGTTTGGCATTAGTTTATGCCCAATTCCAAAGTGAAATTAATCCTAATGACCACCATTGGATTAAATGGTAAAAATATATTCATATTACACTTTAAGACCAATTAAAAAGATAATCTAACCATATGATTAAATTAGATGAAAAAGCATTTTTGATGTAAAATGCAGTATTTTTCACTATTCATTAAAAAATGAACAGTGTCAGAAAAATACCAAAAATTTATCCAATGTAAATTTCAATGTCCCAATCATAAATAATATGTTTATTTTGACAAACAGAGATTATAAAATTGTCAAAAGTTTGATTTAAAAATGGTTTGCCATCAAAAGGCAGTAAAACAATCTTTTAAAAATATTAGTGTATTCCATGCGTAAGATTGGATTTATTCTCATTTTAATCCTATAAAACACTATCTAATTAATAAATAGACATAGTTAAAAATATCTATTATTCTTTTCTTACTTGGGATGTTACATCCTCTCCCCCTTTATAAAATTGTGTCCCCGTAATTTATTTACTTATCGAATAAGTGGGGGTATTTATCCCTCATTGTATTTTCAGATTCACATGTTTCCTCTTCAATCATGTGGTTTTTCCAAAAAACCTTTACCTGATGAATCACCTTATTCTGTAACACTTGCTCCCTGTGATCAAGAATCTGAACCAGTTGTTCCTCATAAGATATATTCTCTTCCAACTGAACTACCTCTGGACTCAAAACATGAGATGGATCTGGCATATACTTTCTCAACATCGAAACATGAAAAACATTGTGTACCTGAGATAAACTCAGAGGTAAAGCCACTCGGTATGCAACTGATCCAACTATCTCCAGAATTTCATATGGTCCAACGAACCTTGGACTCAGCTTTCCTTTCTTACCAAATCTCATCACACTTTTCCATGGTGATACTTGGAGAAAAACATGATCACCTACCTCAAAAGAGAGATCCTTCCTCCTGTTGTCCGCATAACTCTTCTGCCTGCCTTGAGCTGTTCTCATGTGTTTCTGTATCAGCTGAACTTTTTCTACCAACTCTTCTACCAATTCTGGTCTCATCAGCTTCCTTTCACCCAATTCATCCCAAAAAGTTGGAGTTCGACACTGCTTCCCATATAATGCCTCAAATGGTTCCATCTGTATACTAGAATGAAAACTGTTATTATAAGAAAACTCAACCAAAGAAAGATGTTGGTCCCAACTTCCCTAATAATCCATCGAACAAGAACGTAGCATATCTTCCAAAGTCTGAATTGTTCATTCTGATTTCCCATCTGATTGAGGATGAAAATCTATACTAAAATTTAATTCAGTACCCAATGACTTCTGAAGGCCTTTCCAAAATTTAGAAGTGAACCTGGGATCACGGTCAGATATAATGGAGAGAGGAACTCCATGTAGCCTGACTATCTCTTTAAGATAAAAATGAGAAAGTTGATCTAGGAA
This sequence comes from Viscum album, assembly GCA_963277665.1. Classification (NCBI taxonomy): domain Eukaryota; kingdom Viridiplantae; phylum Streptophyta; class Magnoliopsida; order Santalales; family Viscaceae; genus Viscum; species Viscum album. The sequence goes on along the minus strand of OY728119.1, from coordinate 1,200,056,749 downwards.
AAAAGTATCTTGTATGGTAAGGAAATGAGCAGATTTAGTCAAGCGATCAACAATAACCTAGATTGCATTATTACCTCGAGATTTCTTCGGTAATCCCACAACAAAATCCATGGATATATTCTCCCATTTCCACTCTGGAACTGGTAAAGGTTGAAGCATCCCTTTCAGTAACTTCCGCTCTTCTTTAACCTGTTGACATGTCAAACACTTCACAGTAAAATCAGCAATATCTCTTTTCATTCCATCCCACCAGTAATACTCCCGCAGATCTCTGTACATCTTAGTACTGCCAGGATGAACTAAAAACGGAGAACTAGGAGCTTCACATAACAACTCTCTATTCAACTGTGAATCACATGGCACACACAATCTCTTCCCAAATCTCAAAACACAATCATTATCAATGTTGAATTCAGGCAACTTACCTTTCTGAACCAGCTCTACCTTTTTCTACAACTCACTGTCTTGCTTCTGTGCTTGCTTGATTCTGTCTGATAGAGAAGATTTCACGGATACCTGAAACAAAACAGAAGGACATCCTGCACCAACAACTTTTATGCCAAAGTTCATCAAATCCTTAACCAAAGGACCACGTTCCAAATGCAACATTGTTAACGAAGCATTACTTTTTCAACTCAAAGCATTATCCACTTTATTTTCTTTTCCCGGATGGTAATGAATTGTACAATCATAATCCTTGATTAATTCTATCCATCTTCTATGTCTCATGTTAAATTCTTTCTAAGTGAATATATACTTTAAACTTTTGGGATCGGTATATATTTCACACTTTACTCCATACAAATGATGCCTCCAAATTGTTAAAGCAAAAACAACAGCAGCTAATTCCAAATCATGTATAGGGTAATTTAACTCATGAGTTTTCAGCTGACGTGAAGCATAAGAAATTACCTGATCATTCTGCATTAGGACACAACCAATTCCTTTCAATTAAGCATCACTGTAGATAAAAAACTCCCCATTCCTGGAAGGTAGTGCCAAAACTGGATAATTCACCAATCTTATTTTCTGTTCCTGAAAAAAATCATCACATTCTTTTGTCCAGATAAACTTAACACCCTTCCGAGTTAGCTTAGTCATTGGACTAGATAACCGTGAAAATTTTCTAACAAACCTTCGATAATAGCCTGCCAAACCAAGGAATCTACGAATCTCAGTTACATTTGTGTCTCTTTCCCATTCTTCCACAACCTTTGTTTTTGTAGGATCAACAGTTATCCCATCTTTAGAAATAATGTGACCAAGGAAAGAAATTCGTTGCAACCAAAACTCACACTTGATGAATTTTCCATACAGTTTATTTTCTTTTAAGGTTTTCAAGATAACCCTTAAATGACTTTCATGCTCTTCTTTACTTTTAGAAAACACCAAAATATCATCAATAAAAACAACCAATATTTTTCACCTGAGTCAACTGAGCCATCACTGCAACAAACTGTTTAGTTCTGATTCTGACCATCTCAGGATACTGATTTGAAAGGTCATTTCCCTCGGTATGCCTTCCCAGAAAATCTCTTCTGTTTCATCTATGAAAAACCATTATTAACACAAAAATATTTTAGGAGAAGCAACACGGTAATCTTCAAATGCTATATCATTTCAATTTGACCATTAAAAAACATATTTTTGGATAATCATTTAATAGAATTCTAACTCCTAAAGTTATCTAAACCGACCTCTGATACCAACTATAAGGCCCCAGCCTTAAACCTTACTTAATCTTGAGTTATTACAAGAATACACCTTGAGGATCTTTTCAGGTTTAGAGTTTTAGAGAATTATATCATAAAACATGCATTACATACCACATTTAAACAAAGTTGTTACATAAAATATAGTACTCATTTTTCCCATCAGCGGAAACATATTTAAAATAAAACATGGATTCTTTCTTGACACTTCATTGACACTATCATCACATCATGTACCTTTCCCTTGACCTGTGAAAAACATTTCAAAAACTTGGGATGAGCATAAAAATCTCAGTAAGTGATGTAAAAGTATGAAATGAAAACATTAGTCCATGTATAAAATCATACTTTACTCATAAAACATAAGAACTTTAACATACCTCATCAAATCATGAATAAATCATAGAATTCATAAGACATAAAGGTAACTTGAGGCATTCATAACATTCTTACATAGGGAGTAACCCTCTTGGTTACGTTTGGAATACCCATCACAGTATATTCTCTAAATCTCTTCAGAGAAACCTTAATGTTTAACTCCTTCGTGTTACCCAATGCATTGGAGAGCTATATCGGGCTCACCCGCCCTTAGTTTATCACAGAACCACCCATCTTCATAACAATTCCCAAGAACCATAACATAATCGTATCACATAAAACATGCATAAATGATACATAACATTTCCACTTTTAAATCACAAGATATCAATACAACACATTGATATAAAAACATTATGAAAACCATTTTCAATACCAAAATAAAAGAAAAGTAAAACATGGGATTTATTTTTCATTTAAAAAAAAGTATGCCTTGTAGAGGAAGCCGAAACTCAAATAATGATTATGGCGGCGGAGAAGTCGTTGTCGCCGCATACGTACGACAAAAAAAACAAAAAAAAACATTCCTTTTGTCGTTTAGTAAAATGCTTCGTATAAAAAAAAGATTCCTTTTGAATAAGCATAAAATTCAAAGGGGTTTATACACCTTATAAAATAAAGTTGTGTATAAAACAAAATATGCCTCAATGAATGGAGATTGAGACGAAGTCCCTTACCTCATATCCGACTTGACTTGATCGTTCTTTAATCTCCTGAATAATAAACTTGAGTTAATTTCTACTTGCTTAAGAACCTTTTTCAAGTTCATTATTCCTTTTATATCATTTATTACCATGTCATTAACACTATGTTATTATTTAAGTTTATAACGGTTGTTTTAACGATCATTGGTACTTGAGTCAAAAATGAACTTCTTATATTTACAAGTTGTTCATGTAGTCAAATATCCATTATCTCAAGAATGATATTCATGATGTAGATTCCATATATATCATATATATATAGTATATACATGAATTTATAATATTACATAATGTTAAGAGGTAAGAAATGAAATGCACCGTTCATGGAGACGGTAAGCCGTACGTACGAATGAACGCTACTTTCATTTCTATTTCGTATTTTATGGAATGGAATCATAATGATATAAAGGTATATTATACTTAAATTATAATATCATATATAATATCACTAATTACATCCTTTATACATCCCACATATGGCATTAACGAATCAAATCACTTTGAGGGGGCGGTAGTCCGCACTTCCTAAAATGAAGATATCGTGTTTACCCATAATGGAAACCATAAAGGTATTCCATAAATGAAAAATATATAAGCTTAAGTAAAACATAAACATATTATATATCATATATAAATATAGTGTCATCTTAATGGCCACCTTTGAAGGTGTTAAAATAATATTGAACAATCATCGTTTCGTGAGGCAGAAATTCGCCATCCACGGAAACAGTATTTTCTTTAACCATTAGATGTAGGTGTGTGTAAGTGTAGCTCGAATACTTCTTATAAAAATATCCTAGTATATGGAAGATACTGGTTTTGTTACAAAAGAAATGAATAAAAAGATTTTATGGGGTTGGAAAAGCAAAATAAAACATAAGAACACAAGAGAAGACACTACCTTTAAATCGGGTAACTCTTTTTGATTTGAGCTCAAAGGCTTCCTTGGGAAGACTTCTTCCCAGAGTGAGGCTTCAAGGAGTAATATAGGGATGTGGAGAGACAAAAGGACAGGGTTTGGCCGAGCCAAATTCTTGATAGGTGTGGGTAAGGAGGTAGAGGTGGGGTCCTTTTATAAAAGGAGAGGAGGGGCACTCTTGGGAAGTTAAAAAATGTTACTTTATTTTCAAATGAGTTTCGGATTTTAAAGGTCCCACATTGATGTATTTATAGGATAAGGTGATAAGGGTTCTAAATATACTCATCCAATAGGTCTTTGACAAGTGTAGGTCTTAGATTTTAAATTATCTTTTTATTTTATTTAAATCTTTAAATAATGAGGTAATCGTTGCATCATCATGATGTCATAGATAATTTAATTTATTTAATGTCTAAAAAATATGAAAAAATACTATGACGTAGGAAATATTTTTATATTTCCAATGAATATTTATAGTCCAAAATATCATTTATGTAGACAAAATTAAAAAAATTTTACTCAGGTGATACATTCTTTGTTATATTTAACTTTCTTTAATAATAAAAAGATAAAAAGTCACTTTCACACAAAAGTGATTCCATGGGGTCCCCAAGTTTGGCACAAGGCATCCCATGGTCGGCCATGAGACAAACAGTAGCATTAGGACACATGTTGGTGTCATTTTTTATTATTATGATATTATTTTATTATCCTTAACTACCCGATTACTCATTAATCAAGATAATTAAAGATAATTACCATTGTTACTATTCATAATGTCCAAAAACAAAAGAGTCTTGATTACATAATTTGAACCTTCTGATTACAAATATGTAATCCATTTTACCAAATTCAAAACATATAAATTGCAATAATTTATTAAAAATAATTCCCGTTGTCAAAACAAATAGCGGGTTTTTTTTTTGAAACAATATCTATGAAAAGTTTGGCATTAGTTTATGCCCAATTCCAAAGTGAAATTAATCCTAATTACCACCATTAGATTAAATGGTAAAAATATATTCATATTACACTTTAAGACCAATTAAAAAGATAATCTAACCATATAATTAAATTAGATGAAAAAGCAGTTTTGATGTAAAATGCACTATTTTTCACTATTCATTAAAAAATGAACATTGTCAGAAAAATACCAAAAATTTATCCAATGTAAATTTCAATGTCCCAATCATAAATAATATGTTTATTTTGACAAATATAGATTATAAAATTGTCAAAAGTTTGATTTAAAAATGGTTTTCCATCAAAAGGCAGTAAAACAATCTATTAAAAATATTAGTGTATTCCATGCTTAAGATTGGATTTATTCTCATTTTAAGCCTCTAAAACACTATCTAATTCATAAATAGACATAGATAAAAATATCTATTATTAATTACTTACTTGGGATGTTACATCCTTCCCCCCTTTAGAAAATTGTGTCCCCACAATTTATTTACTTATCGAATAAGTGGGGGTATTTATCCCTCATTGCATTTTTAGATTCCCATGTTGCCTCTTCAATCATTTGGTTTTTTCACAAAACCTTTACCTGATGAATCACCTTATTCCGTAACACTTTCTCCCTGTGATCAAGAATCTGAACCGGTTGTTCCTCATAAGATAGATTCTCTTCCAACTGAACTACCTCTAGACTCAAAACATGGGATGGGTCTGGCATATACTTTCTCAACATCGAAACATGAAAAACATTGTGTACCTAAGATAAACTCAGAGGAAAAGCCACTCGGTATGCAACTGATCCAACTCTCTCCAGAATTTCATATGGTCTAATGAAACTTGGACTCATCTTTCCTTTCTTACCAAATCGCATCACACTTTTCCATGGTGATACTTTGAGAAAAACATGATCACCTATCTCAAAAGAGAGATCCTTCCTCCTATTGTCTGCATAACTCTTCTGCCTGCTTTGAGCTGTTCTCATGTGTTTCTGTATCAGCTGAACTTTTTCTGCCAACTCTTCTCCCAATTCTGGTCCCATCAGCTTCCTTTCACCCAATTCATCCCAAAAAGCTGTAGTTTGACATCGCTTCCCATATAACGCCTCAAATGGTTCCATTTGTATACTAGAATGAAAATTGTTATTATAAGAAAACTCAACCAAAGAAAGATGTTGGTCCAGACTTCCCTGATAATCCATCGAACAAGCACGTAGCATATCTTCCAAAGTCTAAATAGTTCGTTCTGATTTCCCATCTGATTGAGGATGAAAAGCTGTACTAAAATTTAATTCAGTACCCAACGACTTCTGAAGGCCTTTCCAAAAGTTAGAAGTGAACCTGGGATCACAGTCAGATACAATGGAGATAGGAACTCTATGTAACCTGACTATATCTTTAAGATACAAACGAGAAAGTTGGTCTAGGGAAAAAGTATCTCGTATGGCAAGGAAATGAGCTGATTTAGTCAAGCGATCAACAATAACCCAGATTGCATTATTACCTCGAGATGTCTTCAGTAATCCCACAACAAAGTCCATGGATATATTCTCCCATTTCCACTCTGGCACTAGTAAAGGTTGAAGCATCCCTTTCGGTAATTGTCACTCTGCTTTAATCTTTTGACATGTCAAACACTTCACAGTAAAATCAGCAATATCTCTTTTCATTCCATCCCACCAGTAATACTCCCGCAGATCTCTGTACATCTTAGTACTGCCAGGATGAACTGAAAACGGAGAACTATGAGATTCACATAACAACTCTCTCTTCAATTATGAATCACAAGGCACACACAATCTCTTCCCAAATCTCAAAACACAATCATTATCAATGTTGAATTCATCCAACTTACCTTTCTGAACCAGCTCTACCTTTTTCTGCAACTCACTGTCTTGCTTCTGTGCTTGCTTGATTCTGTCTGATAGAGAAGATTTCACTGATACCTGAAACAAAACAGAAGGACATCCTACACCAACAACTTCTATGCCAAAGTTCATCAAATCCTTAACCAAAGGATCACGTTCCAAATGTAACATTGTTAATGAAGCATTACTTTTTCGACTCAAAGCATCAGCCACTTTATTTGCTTTTCCTGGATGGTAATAAATTGTACAATCATAATCCTTGATTAATTATATCCATCTCCTATGTCTCATGTTCAATTATTTCTGAGTGAATATATACTTTAAACTTTTTGGATCGGTATATATTTCACGTTTTACTCCATACAAATGATGCCTCCAAATTTTTAAATCGAAAACAACAGCAGCTAATTACAAATCATGTGTAGGGTAATTTACCACATGAGTTTTCAACTGACGTGAAGCATAAGCAATTACTTGATCATTCTGCATTAGGACACAACCAAATCCTTTCAATGAAGCATCACTGTAGATAAAAAACTCCCCATTCCTGGAAGGTAGTTCCAAAACTAGAGCATTCACCAATCTTCTTTTCAGTTCCTGAAAACAATCATCACATTATTTTGTCCAGATAAACTTAACACCCTTCCGAGTTAGCTTACTCATTGAACTAGATAACTGTGAAAAATTTCTAACAAACCTTCGGTAATAGCCTGCCAAACCAAGGAAGCTACAAATCTCAGTTACATTTGTGGGTCTTTTCCATTCTTCCACAACCTTTGTTTTTGCAGTATCAACAGTTATCCCATCTTTAGAATCAATGTGACTAAGGAAAGAAATTTGTTGCAACCAAAACTCACACTTGCTGAATTTTCCATATAGTTTATTTTCTTTTAAAGGTTTCAAGATAACCCTTAAATGACTGTTATGCTACTCTTTACTTTTATAAAACACAAAAATATCATCAATAAAAACAACCAATATTTTTCACCTGAGTCAACTGAGCTATCACTGCAACAAACTGTTTAGTTCTGATTCTGACCATCTCAGGATACTGATTTGAAAGGTCATTTCCCTCTGTATGCCTTCCTAGAAAATCTGTTCTATTTCATCTAAGAAAAACCATTCCTAACACAGAAATATTTTAGGAGAAGCAACATGGTAATCTTCAAATGCTATATCATTTCAATTTGACAATTAAAAAAACATATTTTTGGATAATCATTTAATAGAATTCTAACTCCTAAAGTTATCTAAACCAACCTCTGATACCAACTATAAGGCCCCAGCCTTAAACCTTACTTAATCTTGAGTTATTACAAGAATACACCTTGAGGATATTTTCAGGTTTAGAGTTTTAGAGAATTAGATCATAAAACATGCCTTACATACCACATTTAAACAAACTGGTTACATAAAATATAGTACTCATTTTTCCGATCAGAGGAAAAATATTTAAAATAAAACATGGATTCTTTCTTGACACTTCATTGACACTATCATCACATCATGTACCTTTCCCTTGACCTGTGAAAAATATTTCAAAAACTTGGGATGAGCATAAAAAGCTCAGTAAGGGATATAAAAGTATGAAATGAAAACATTAGTCCATGTATGAAATCATACTTTACTCATAAAACATAAGAACTTTAACATACCTCATCAAATCATGAATAAATCATAGAATTCATAAGACATAAAGGTAACTTGAGGAATTCATAACATTCTTACATAGGGAGTTACCCTCTTGGTTACGTTTGGAATACCCATCACAGTATATTCCCTAAATCTATTAGGAGAAACCTTAACGTTTAACTCATTCGCGTTACCCAATGCATTGGAGAGCTATATCGGGCTCACCCGCCCTTAGTTTATCATGAAACCACCCGTCTTCATAACAATTCCCAAGAACCATAACATAATCGTATTACATAAAACATGAATAAAGGATACATAACATTTCCACTTTTTAATCACAAGATATCAATACAACACATTGATATAAAAACATTATAAAAACCATTTTCAATACCAAAATAAAAGAAAAGTAAAACATGGTATTTATTTTTCATTTAAAAAAAATTATGGCTTGTAGAGGAAGCCGAAACTCAAATAATGGTCACGGCGGCGGAGAAGTCGTTGTCGCCGCATACGTACGACAAAAAAAACATTCATTTTGCCGTTTAGTAAAATGCTTCGTATAAAAAAAATATTCCTTTTGAATAATCATAAAATTCAAATGGGTTTATACACCGTATAAAATAAAGTTGTGTATAAAACAAAATATGCCTCAATGAATGGAGATTGAGACGAAGTCCCATACCTCGTATCTGAATTGACTTGATCGTTCTTTAATATCCTGAATAATAAACTTGAGTTAATTTATACTTGATTAAGATCCTTTTTCAAGTTAATTATTCCTTTTATATCATTTATTACCATGTCATGAACACTATGTTATTATTTAAGTTTATAACGGTCGTTTTAACGATCATTGGTACTTGAGTCAAAAATGAACTTCTTATATTTACAAGTTTTTCACGTAGTCAAATATCCATTATCTCAAGAATGATATTCATTATGTAGATGACATATATATCATATATATCCATTATATACATGCATTTATAATATTACATAATGTTTAGAGGTAAGAAATGAAATGCACCATTTATGGAGACGGTAAGTCGTACGTACGCATGAACGCTACTTTCATTTCTATTTCGTATTTTATGGAATGGAATCATAATGATATAAAGGTATATTATAATTACAGTATAATATCATATATAATATCATTAATTACATTCTTTATATGTCCCACATATGGCATTAACGAATCAAATCACTTTGAGGGGGCGGTAGTCCGCACTTCCTAAAATGAAGATATCGCGTTTACCCATAATGGAAACCATAAAGGTATGCCATAAATGAAAAATACAGAATCTTAAGTAAAACATAAACATATTATATATCATATATAAATATAGTTTCATCTTAATGTACACCTTTGAAGGTGTTAAAAGAATATTGAACAATCATCGTTTCATGAGGTAGAAATTCGCCATCCACGGAAATAGTATATTCTTTAACCATTAGATGTAGGTGTGTGTAAGTGTAGCTCGAATACTTATTATAAAAACATACTAGTATATATAAGATACTGGTTTTGTTACAAAATAAATGAATAAAAAGAGTTTAGGGGGTTGAAAAAGCAAAATAAAACATAAGAACACAAGAGAAGACGCTACCTTTAAATCGGGTAACTCTTTTTGATTTGAGCTCAAAGGCTTCCTTGGGAAGAATTATACCCAAATTGAGGCTTCAAGGAGTAAGAGAGGGATTTTTATAGACAAAATGGACCGGGTTTGGCCAATCCAAAGGCTTGAGAGATGTGGGTAAGGAGGTAGAGGTGGGGGCCTTTTATAAGAGGAGAGGAGGTGCACTCTTGGAAAGTTACAAAATGTTACTTTATTTTCAAATGTGTTTCGGATTTTAAAGGTCCCACATTGATGTATTTCTAGGATAAGGTGATAAGGGTTCTAAATATACTCATAAAATAGGTCTTTGACAACTTTAGGTATTAGATTTTACATTATCTTTTTATTTTATTTAAATCTTTAAATAATGAGGTAATCACTGCATCATCATGATGTCATAAATAATTTAATTTATTTAATGTCTAAAAATTATGAAAAAAATACTATGATGTTGGAAATCATTTTAGATTTACAATGAATATTTATAGTCCAAAATATCATTTATTTACACAAAATTAAAAATGTTTTACTCAGGTGATACATTCTTTGTTATATTTAACTTTCTTTAACAATAAAAAGATAAAAAGTCACTTTAACACAAAAGTGATTCCATGGGGTCCCCAAGTTTGGCACAAGGCATCCCATGGTCGGCCATGAGACAAAAAGTAGCATTAGGACACATTTTTGTGTCATTTTTTATTATTATGATATTATTTTATTATCCTTAACTACCCGATTACTCATTAATCAAGATAATTAAAGATAATTATCGTCATTACTATTCATAATGTCCAAAAACAAAAGAGTCTTGATTACATAATTTGGACCTTATGATTCCAAATATGTAATCCATTTTACCAAATTCCAAACACATAAATTGCAATAATTTATTAAAAATAATTCTCGTTGTCAAAACAAATAGATGGGTTTTTTTTTTGAAACAATATCTATGAAAAGTTTGGCATTATTTTATGCCCAATTCCAAAGTGAAATTAATCCTAATTACCACCATTGGATTAAATGGTAAAAATATATTCATATTACACTTTAATACCAATTAAACAGATAATCTAACCATATAATTAAATTAGATGAAAAAGCAGTTTTGATGTATAATACAGTATTTTTTACTATTCATTAAAAAATGAACATTGTCAGAAAAATACCAAAAATTTATCCAATGTAAATTTCAATGTCCCAATCATAAATAATATGTTTATTTTGACAAATAGAGATTATAAAATTGTCAAAAGTTTGATTTAAAAATGGTTTTCCCTCAAAAGGCAGTAAAACAATCTTTTAAAAATATTAGTGTATTCCATGCTTAAGATTGAATTTATTCTCATTTTAAGCCTCTAAAACACTATCTAATTCATAAATATACATAGATAAAAATATATATTATTCATTACTTACTTGGGATGTTACACTATAACCCACTTCCAAAACATCCCAAAACAACCTAGAAACTTCCCAAGTCCAAACCCCAAAAAAACATATCTCAAAACCCATAAATATAAGATAAAAATAATAAATGTAAAATGTAACACACCTTAAAGATATAAGAGGCATTACAGATTCATGATCTTCCTTAAATTTGGGCAAGAGTATGGGATGGTTTGGGATATAGAAATAGATTCCCCTTTCCCAATAGTTTATGTGAGATCTATATAATGAGAGCCAATTTCTGCTTAGTATGACATCAAATTCCACCAAGGAAAGGATTATTAGATTCACTGTAAGAATATTCCCATATATTCTAACATAATAAGATTATAACACTTAGGATACAATGATTTCACCACTAGGTGTTTTTATAAATATTTATACTTCAAGTTTTTCTTTTATGTGATTGAATTGTTATTGAAAACTTTCAAGATATAAAACAATACATAAAACCATAATCAAATAACACTTTTTCCATTCTTGAGTGAATAGGAAGTGTACCTTGTATGAATTTATTTTCTTAATCCACCTCAGTGGTATTGATGACATAATATTTTTGTTTATCCCTTGGATTTGGTGGTTATTGATGTTGATTACCCTCAAAGACCTTGGTTTAGTGCACTAGATTTCATAATTCCCTTACTCATTATAGTTGAATCATCAAACCATGGTTGGTGTATTGGGAGGTGCCTTAATTTCCTCTATAATATTGGTCGGATTCTTCATTTCTCTTCGATATTCATGATCTTGGTGGCCTTATCTCTTGAACTTAAATAATTTTATCATCCCTTTATGTAAATTTTTGTGATTCTTCCTTCCACATGTTTGGCATGTGGGTGGTTGGATCTTCCTTACTACTTTTTCATTTAATCTCCATAATTGAAACTTTGTTCTTATATTCTTATATCTATATCCATGGGATCATTATCCAAACTTCATCTCTACTTTGATATCACATCAAACTGCTTCTTCATAACTCCCAAAGTCTTGGATGTCTAGAGCATTTTGGAGATTTTGTTTTAAACCACTAAAGAATATATCTACTTTTATATTGATGTTGATAACAAAACCTGAGGCATACCTTGAAATCCATGTGAAATTTTCCTCATAAGTTTTGACAGATTCACTCTCTTTTTTCTTAAGCTCTATAAACCCTCTCTCCATATGTTTTATAATATTTTTATGGAAATATTTATTAATAAATATATTCTTAAAGTCTTCCAATCCATTTATTCCATTTCATATTCTAGTTTTGTATACTTTATCAATGTCTACCATTGATCAATTTATCTATCTAAATGATAGATGGTCAAAGTAAATTTATATTTCTCATAATAGTGAAGAACACAAAAGAACTTTTCCATTAAGTTAACCCACTATTCCACAACAAGTGGATTGTAAGATTCTATAAAGGTTGGTGGTCATTACTACATAAAGGACTCCATGGATAGTTGCTCCTTCTTGGGAAAAGTCAAAAACTCCACATAGTTTAGGTTATTGTTCGTAGCCTGAGACATTTGGGTAAGTACCTCCATGAAGTTTTTAACTCCACCTCCCATTTCATTAGGAATATCATTTAGAAAATCATTGCATTGTCCCTCGTATAGTTTGTTGGTTTGGTTTCTCCTAGTTCCCATAATTTTATAAAATAGAAAAGGTTTAAACAAAATAAAAGTCAATAAATCATGACTAAATAATATATTTTCATGTAAAAATCAATTATAATTCCATATCTTATGGGATCCTTAAGTTTAACATAGAATTATTCCCAAAAAACCCTTCTAGGATCATGTGATTTAGTATTTTTCTAAATTTAAGAAGATTAATTACTTTATTTATATATCATTCATAATGGTTTATAAATATAATGTGAATCTACCAAATCATATCCCATGGGAGTGTCAAACTAGGTGTACTGTAAGGACCACTGCTCATTCCTAGGGTGAATATTAGGATAATACCAAACCATCCCTTTTAGGGGATATTACCAATAGGTGCATCTACATCATAACCATATCCACTTGTAGTATCCAGATATGGATGTCATTTATTGGAGATCATGCACTACATACTTCACCAAATTTTATTAAGTATTCTTATACTTAGACTTTTCCTTAGGATTTTCACTAATGTTTTCTAGTCCTTATTTCTAAATTAGATAAATAATTCTCTAATACCAACTATAGAAACCCAAATTTTTATAACATAACTATTACATCATTTTTAAGATAAATAATGTAATAGTAATACATTATAGAATTGAAAGGTTTATTATCTTTGGTAAAATAGGTTTATACATCACTTGTACATAATAAAATATAAAAATTATTTAATTCATTATTCATAGTCCTCATAAAGATATCATTTTCTCTTAATACATGTAATCACATAAGGATATATATCAAAGAAAGGGGTGAGTTAAAATCCCAACAAGGGGAGGAATAATATGGATGGAATATAGTACATGGGTGAGAATAATCATCATCATCATATCATAAGCATGGTATTATCATTATAGTCATGAGGGAATCATTTTAAAAGGTCATGGAATATGGAATATGAATAATAATGAAACATCATAAAATAGTGGTAAAGTATCACACATAGTTTTAAATAAATCTAGCATCATGTCTACACATAACAAATGTGAATAGATCATAACATCATTATTTTGAATAAATAAACCATCATGTTCATGCATAATATAAATAATATCATAAGATATTTCACACTATGAAATTCATTTGAGGGCTATATAATTCTAGGACCACCTATCACATTATAAAATTCTCATAATCATGCATGCCACATGCAAATAAAACACATAACAATAGTAGTCATGAAATAAACCCATGAAAATAAATGGTTTTCATAAATATGTCATAAAGAATAATTAAATAAATAACATTTTAGGTTTCCAGATTAATAATGTATATCATAGTTTGGCATAAAATATCATCATTATTGAGTGGATAAGAAACATCTCAAGATGAATCAATGAGATATTTTGAAAAAATAAATTATTTTAAAAAATATATTTTTATTTGGCTTAGAAAACATTTTGACAAGGTATAAGCATGCATATCCCTAGAAATAAATGTGAAAATAGTGAATTTACATTTTAAAGACATTGGTGAATAATCTATGCTGAAAATAAAGAGAAATAGGAGATGATCCAAAAGTAAAGAGTTGGTTTCAATATTCCCCTTACCTTAGATGTTGTTTTATTTATTCACATTTTTTATTTATATATAATAAAATTAAATTTATTAAAACATGAAACTAATATTTAATTATGTTAAATTTTTTTAATCCTGGTTAATTATAATCATTAGATTTTATTTGTCTATTTTCTTTGTTAAAGGTGTAAGGTTTTGATATTATATTTTCCTTAAAATTATTATGTATTGTTTTGATTTTATAATTTTGATTATTACAATTTATGCATTGATAAAATTAACTCCAAAGTATTAGAAATATATATATCTATAAATTTATATATTATAAATAATTTATTATATCTATCTACTAAAGTGGTGATAAGTAGAGAGTTGGAAACATCCTTGTGAGCGATTAACCGATTGTTGAAAGGACATTGTCAAAAGTGTATGTGTGAGATATATAATATATGAATATATTATAAATAACATTTTTTACAGAATATTAACATTATCAAGATCATGTTAACAAACTATTTTATTTTTTTAAGAAGGTTTGGGTTGGAAAATAATATAATGATAGGGAATTAGAAAAGAAAAATGAAATAAAATGACAAAAGGACATTACCTATTTCTTTAAGTTGTTTCATTTCTAAGACCCTTAAATTATTTAAATATTGGAGTTATATGACTCCAGTGCATCTCTAAAGATTCTAAGGGGCATAATATATGTAAACTAGGTAGATATTTGGTTTTGATAAGTGGAAGTGAAGAGGTTTTCCAAGGGAATGGAGAGGATATATTTATACTTGAGGGGATGAGTGTTTTTAGGATAAAATATTGAATAAAATATAATTTCCAAGGTAAACCTTATAATAGTGAATTTTTTTACATTATGAATTATATTTGATTATAAATATGTGTTTTTAAGACTTCCAAACCCTTTAGAAATTGAATTAATTAGTTTATTAAAAAGGAAAGTGGAAAAATGAAAATCTATTTTTTAATGGAATAATTTAGAAATTAGACTTTGGAAAATACTTTTAAGGTATGTGATTTTACTTTTATGAATTATTTAACTTATTAAAAATGTTTTTGATTGATACTATATTTTTACTGTTCACCTAAAAAGTAAATCTTTTCCAAAAATTACCAAAAAATTCACCCTTAGAAAATTTTGATGTGTTGTTATAAAAATAAAATTCTTTTTATAAAATTTTTTTTTTAATATTATTATTTTTAACTATAAACATAAAAATTATTATTTTTTGTGAATTACATTAAAATATAGTTTATTAAAAACTGAGTATAATTTATTTAACTTTTTAATTTTGATGTTTATTTTATGGAATTAAAATATTTATATTTTCTTAAATAACTTAAGATAAATATTATTTATATGAAATTTTAATATTTTGAAGTTAATTTATTATTCCAACAGTTAGGTTTCTATTATAAATATTTGGGTTACTATTTCTAACGGTCATATTACTTCTTATATATACCCTTCAATTATTTTATTCACCATTCGCCTCAATTCCTCTCAGGTTTCTACATTTTTCATTTCTAAAATGATGATTGGATAATTAATGTTATATATTCTTCTATAGTGCAATAATTATAGGATATCAATGTAATCCACATTTTTCAGTTCTACTTGTTTTTTGTGTTTATCTTCCCATTGTACTAGTTTTCATTTTCATGACTATATTTATTATGTAAATGCAATGTTTCCAATTAATTAAATAGATTGTTATGTATATCATGTGTTTAAACTATATTATATTCCTAAATATGACAACTGTTATTTATTCAGACGAAAAATTCAATATATAAATGTTTGGGATGTTATAGACTTAGACACACTCCTTGGATCTAGATGTGCCACTATGTGACTAAATTCTCAATAGGTAAATCCCATGAGTTTTTTGTATGAGATTGGATTCCCAAGATATTGGTATACATCCATTAAGGTTTAGACATTAGGGAATCGATATTTCAACCAGACATGCATATACACTTGATTGCCCAAGATGACTGGGAATCGGCCATGAGACCTAAGACATGGGATTGCCCTAGATGCCAAGGAACCAACTGTTAAGATTGATACTCACACACTATATTACCCAGAATTTCTGATAATTAACCATAAATCCTAATGCTACTATATTACCTAGTACACCTGAGAATCAATTTATACCTATTACACATTGGATTTTCTAGGACGTAATCCTAGGAATCATCCATGAGCCTGATATTGGTAGGATTGATTTTCTAACATGCTCAAAGACACCCTAGCACTGATCAAAGCGGGTTTGGATCTATATTGAGTGTTACGCGAGACCTGAGGACCAACAGTAATTATTTATTTACATTTCCACACTATTTTTTATTTATTCTAATTATATCACATGTTTACACCCTACATTTACTAATTATGTATTGTACTATGTTGGTGGTCCCTACTGAGTTTTACTCACAACATGATCAGGTGAATATGCCACTTGGGTACTCGAGAAAACTTCATCATTCACAGGTTTAGGTTTCGCAGAAGCCTAAGATGATTGAGTAGGATAGCTTAAATGATATTCAAAGACTTGGATTAAGGCAGGGCTTGGGGATGTAGTTGATCCTTAGTGTATTTTAGTTCCTTATTTATTATGTATATTTGGTCAGATCGGTGGGTGGATAGTGATTCTATATGAATTATTTCCTAAAACATGACATTTATTATTGATGGATATATTATATTGCTTCTATATACTCCGATTATTTACTATAGTGGATGTTTATTGATTTTTTATCTGATATTTTGCACTATGATATGGGGGTATATACTCCCTATGTTACTACCCTAGACCCCTGCTACTATTTAGTAGCCTCTAGTGTATGGGGAGGCACACTTGAGGAAACATAACTCTTGGGTCTAGTCATTGTTCATAGTGGGTTGGGGAGGTGGTGTTTCTATGAAGAAGCACACTCAAAGATGCCATGGGATCTTAATTATGACCCTTGGTGCCTCTGAAAAGATAAAAAATGTTCTAACATGCATGTGAGGTGTTGATATGTAAGAAGAATCTTACAAAAATAAGAATGCGTAAGTTGATCTTGTATCATGTCAGAGTGTGTCATGTCGTGAAGTTAAGTAGTTTATGAGTTTTAAAAGTTATATCACACCATGGGTTGAAGGGATTAACATTGTGAGGATATCGATGACTTCATAAATTTCATTGGAAAATACTATAAGGATAAATTCCTTTACCAAGTTTTAAAGAATAAGGTGTATCATTTCAACATTTTTTGCATCGCAATGTTCATTTTATGAAATATATTGATTTTCTTGGAGTTTGTTGCACCACATGGGTTGAGGATCATGGCCATAAAAGTGAATGTAAAATTTGAGGTTTTTTATGGAGTTTGGTTCATGATTGTGGGCGATTTTGTTCATGTTTCATTGGAATAGATATAGGATATCCATATTTATGGAAGTTTGTTCACGTCATAAGGGTATTAGTTTGCAACCATGTATATGCAAGAAGTAGAGATGTAATATTTTGAGGGGTTTAAAGGATAGTGTCATAGTATACATAAATAAATCATACCATGGCCATGCACAGAGAATTTCAAAAAGAGAAGATAACACGTTGTGGTGTTGATTGACATGATCATGCCCATGAATAAGCATGAAGAAGTAGTACATGTGAAAGTGTTGTGTTTCATTATGAAGTACTCACCATACTGCAAGATGAATATCTAAAAGGGAAACAGTTCAGCTACTCTCTTATCTGTGAGACACTATAGAATATATCATTTCTAGTATATGGAGGTAGTATCCCACTCAGACTTTATAGAATATCTATAGGAGTTTAATTTGTATTCAAATGGGAATATATATAAAGAGATATGGTTGAGAGATATAATAATATACAAATGAGGAAATATTTTTAAAAATAAAGGGTTCTAACTGGTGAAATTTGATTATTCAATCTTGGAGGAGAAATTCTATAACATCTCACCCCTCATCATTGGATTTAGAAGTGACAGGTGTTCCGCTATTCCTTAAGTCAAATCCCTAAGATACCAAAGTCTATAAAAAAATACCAAGGTCCTTAAGAACATTTAGGGGACAATTTTCCCTTCAAAAGATATAAAATTCAAACTACATAAACAATAAACAATCATACCTCTATATGATTCATGGGTAAAAAATAAAACTCAAAACATAAACAAACCAATAAACCATATCAGAGTATAAGAAGAAACCAAAAGACATACTTGAAAATACCCAAAATACCACAAAACTCAAAAATCCCAAGTGACATAAACCAGCAACACCCAACCTACTCCAAAATCCAACTCCACATGTCATTCCCAGGTATCAAGAAGAATCACTAAATAATTGAGATACCTTTCCATTACATATGTCGTAATATATAACATCTGTAAATTCACAATAGTGCCCAATTAGGGGTTGAGACTAAACTCGGTAGGATTTCCCTAATGACTTCTCAACTCATTCCACTAAGACAAAACATGTTAGAACAATGTATATAAAATAATTTAAAATTTGTTTCAAAACCATAAACAATTTCCAAGGAAACCCATTTAAAGAATAAAACCTTTCTCATGTATTTGGAATACCCATAACCATGTCTCCATGCATGAACCATGAATACGTAGGTGATAGTTCCATACTCATGATTGGTCTCTCATTGATCCACCAATTCATTACAAGGTGACCAATACTCTGTGCCCCAATGGAACATGACCCTTCTACAAGGTCATGTCTATGAATGTAGTCACACCAACCATGTATGTCAATACCCATGCCAAACCATTCCACATAAAACCTTTTAATTCATTAAATAATTTCAAAACAAAATTTACATGTGTCAAAAAGAAAACCATAATATTAAAATCATCATTTTAAAATTATAGAAAAATAAAGTTTTCTTGAAATCCATCTATTTTTTCCAAATTCCAAAATCCATAATGAAAATGGGTTTCCATAAAGAATCACACAAGGAATTCAAAACCATTTCAAGAAAATAATTTAATAAAAAATAATCCTTTAAGTTCCAAGTCAATTAGAGATAAGAGAGAATCCACCTACCTCACAATTGTTGGTGAAAATGAAAAACGACACTATAAAACTCTAATATCTGGTCACAAACCATGTTTCCTTCACTATATTCAACAACATTTAATCATAAAACAATTAATAACACATAGATATATCCATAACAGACTAGATATATGGTTCTTAGAGAGAGAAGAACCTTTGATCTAAGAAGAAAAAGGAATAACGGGTACTTACTAACAAATCCAGATCTCCAATGCACGTTGATTTTCCTAAGAATCACTTTCGGATCGAAATGGATCCTCTATAAAGACTAGGTAGTAAAAGGAATTTGATATATTGAGATAATAGGGTATTAAAGATCCTTAAATAGATTAATTCGTATTATATCCATAAATTTTGGAGGCCCAATTGTACATTGCATGGTTAGGCCGCATAGTTTGGAAAACTATGCGCTAACCATGTTGTGTTGTTATCTTAAGGACATACCTCACATGGTTGGATAACATGGTTAGACAAAATATGTTCCAACCATGCATTTCCCTCTAATTCAAGAATCACAGTTTCCCCTATGAACTCACATGGTTTGGCCAAACCATGCGCCAACCGTGTACCTACCCAGTGTCCACAATCTTCCCTTTCACGGTTTCCTGGAGATTTTTCATGGTTTCTACTAATTGTGAACCTCTATAAAAGCATCCAAAACATTACAAAACCCATAAAAATCTCCCAAAAATAAACCTGGACATTATATAGACTCAAAATACATGAATAAAGGGTCATGTACCAGAAATCGGCAGTGTTACAAAGTCTACATCTGGAGTCTTTGACTAGAGTCTGCTGTTACTACTAGAGGTTCTTTTATTTTTACACTCTCTCGTGACTATCATGAGTGGGTGAGTTTGTTAAGTGACAAGAATTTATTAAAGGGTGATTGTATATAATGAATTATATGTTTTTATTATTAATTTAGGATGAGTTTTTTCATTTATTCCATTTTTCTCAATATTATCTACTTCTCCTTCCATGACCATTTCATGGGTTGTGGTTACTATATTTAAAGATAGTTTTCAGTTACCAATTTTCTTAATAAACTGAAGAAAATGGACATGAGAAAAAGGGTGTTTTAGAATTAGAGATTTATTACCCAAACTGAGGGATTTTCTTAGACCCAATTCTGATGACATTTTGGTTAATTCAACATATTTTCTATTTCAGTAGTGCATAAAATTGGATCTATTATTCTTGATACATTTTCTCAATTAGATTTAAGACTGTACTTTTCTTTGTTATCATTAACTCAAAAAAAAATTAATTTATTTCTAAATTTTTCTTGGTGAGTTCAACCTCGAACTAACCACATACTTCACTTGTTGGTTGGTAGTTAGTAAGAATTTTATTATAAGTTTTTAAACAAGATAACTCATACAAACTAACTATACCCAGTAAGAAACCAATATTCACTTAATATTAATATGTATATGATACATGTTAGCTCATATCATAAGGTATGATATAGGGATATTTTATTTGAAAATATCTAATGCATATTCCATAAATGGACATATTGTTTATTATGATATCGTGATATCGTAGTACCAATGCCTAGATATATCGTATTCTATGATATATTGGTATTATAATGTTTTGATAATTGTAATGTAAGATTCACATGGGTTTTTAGATTAGAAATAGCGGTAAAGTTGATTGTAGACATTTGAAATCTTCCATGTGTGGCTATCATTGACTATATATGATTCATATTATGAAACATTGGGAGCATATATTCATTAAAAGGGTTTACAAGGAGTTATAGCCATAACATTACATGAACATTTAATAATGTTTGAGTTAATTTTATAGATACCCAAGGATCATCCCCAAGGACTATAAAAGGAGGTCGATACCATTGAGATAGTTGTTCGAGATTATCTTAGCATACTATGTATTCTCTCAAGAACACTTCCTTCTCCTTCCTTAGATTTTAGGAGATACTATCATATCATGGTTTCAAGGAGGATCTCAGCCAAGTATTGGGTGATTAAGTTGATCGATGGATACATCATAGAGGTAAGATTCTATTGGTTATTCCTGGTGATATTTATCAATCACTAATTGAAGACAACAAAAATAACTATCTTCAGTGTAATATGTGTGTTCTTAATTTAATTTATACATTCAATACTGGAATATGAAATATTTGTGATGGGTAATTTTTGAAAGGAACCCTTCACAAATAGCCATTCATGATGGGGTCCCATCGCAAATGACCCATAGCTGAAAATCATGCCACAAAAATGATTTTTTGTGATGGGCCATCGCAAACAAATTTTGTACGATCGGGGACCCTCTCATCGCAAAAAACTTTTACCAGTTATATATATGTCAGCATCTTCAACAGGAGAACAATCTCATTATAAATAATATAAAAAATATTAAATCATAATAAATCATAAATCATAAATCATTAAAATATATAAAAAATTAAAAATTAAAAATTAAAATATATATATATATATATATAATAAAATATAATAAATAATAATCATTGCAATGATATTAAAAACGCAATATATAAAAATGTAAATATATGAATTAATAACAATATTATAAAAAAAATATGTTCATTCAAATTTTTATCATAATAAAATGTGTCAAAAAATACATATATCATTGAGGATACTGAGGGTCATTTAGAGGAGGTGGTGGAGGGAACTCTATTCTTATACCCTATGCTAAGCATCGCATTTACTTAATCATATGTTGATGTTCTTCCTCCTAATGTTTATCATGCTCTCGATGAAACTCTTCCTAATCTCTACGCAGGGTCTCTATAACCTCATCATGAGCTCGCAGCTTCTCCTCATACTCTACAATCGATGATGACAACTCTCAATGATCTACCCTCAAGCTGGATGATGATAATGTAGTAGTACCATAATAACTGTTAGGTTTCAATTGAGAACCGATACAAATAACCGAGCCTTTCTCGAAAGAAAACTGCGCCATTTGCATCCATGTTGCATCATCAAATCCTGTTATACACTGGTGGTCTAACCCTTAGTATCATCCTGACTCCCATCATGTGTGTGATAATTCACGGAAACATATGATTCCTTCAAATGCAATTTGAAAATAAAATAGTTAAAATATTATTTTCAATTAATTTTAAAACTCAAAAAAAGTAATGACCACAATTTGATGATGTCGACCACCAGTAATATCTCTAGTAACGGGATCAGTATACATCCTATTATAAAAATCAAACATCGTAAGCTCAGTCTTCTCAACTTCCTATATGAATAATAAAATAAACAGTTTAAATTTACAGTTATATAAATTGTTAAATAAAATTACATACCAAATGTCATCGATGAGTACTGAATGTACAACTACCAGCTCTATACATGACCTCCTTCTCCCCCAGTTCTGTCGACCTAATGATGATATCCTCTAAAAACTATATGTCATGCAGTATGATAATAATATATCCATAACCTAAGAGGATATGTAATCAGGTTGATGGATAGAGCAAGACTAATAAAAAATTATGGCTCCAACTTGCTTCAAGGATCTCTTCCTCTGATTGTGAAAAAATTGATGATGACGCTCATGCATGTAGGCCTCCTGAGCATCTCAGATAGTGGTCCTCGTGATATTATCGATGAGATATCATAAACCCTACAAATAATTAATAATATCAAGTTAATAATTAAATAAATTTAAAAATGACTATTATATATTTATATACCATCCAATGATAAAACATGTGGTGTCGAACATTAATGGGAATATGATCCCACATCACCCATGCTCCAGAAAAATAATTTTGCAGAATAGCACTCCCCAGTCCAATAGCTATATATTAAAATTTGTGGGAAATATAAAAAAAAAATTAGTACATAAATAAATTAATGATAATTAATGATAATTAAAACTAACTAAATTACACAACTGAACATACCTCTACATGCATGGATCGAAATCAAGATGTGGACATCACTCGAGAATAGGGTCAGGAATCATCAACCTACCAAGACCACGATCCCTCTGAGTCTACAGTGAACTACCTACAACCTGAGGGTTAAATGATGAAGCATCAGGCTCAACACCAGAAAGCATAAAATCCTTAAGTCTATAGATAATATCATCAAATGTCTCATCATCCATCTGAAACATGAAAATAATATTGTCATAAAATAATTAAAAATGAGTATTATATATATATTAATTATGACTATAACCAACATGTAATTGTTTCATTATTCATCTTCATCCTTATATTC
Organism: Viscum album; assembly: GCA_963277665.1. Classification (NCBI taxonomy): domain Eukaryota; kingdom Viridiplantae; phylum Streptophyta; class Magnoliopsida; order Santalales; family Viscaceae; genus Viscum; species Viscum album. The sequence goes on along the minus strand of OY728119.1, from coordinate 1,200,032,982 downwards.
ATATATTATGATGTCAATATCTTCATCTTCCTCCTCAGTATCATCAATTTTCATAGTAGTTTCATCATAATCATCTATTATTAATTCAAATTCATTTGTTAAATCATCAATATCATCATCATCATCAACCTATAACTATGGGGTGTCATTATCAATATTTATGTCTCCTCATTAAAAATATGTATTTGGATCTTTATCTTGAAAATTTTCAATTCCTTGCACTTCAATATAACTACATTCCCTTTCCATAAACTAATTTTCATGGGATTATATTTTTATAATGGTCTGCTAATCAATTAACTCTCTTGAAGAAGCACAATAATTTGAATAATAAATTTGATGTGCTTGATGAGATTATAAAAATGGTTCATTTACTATAAGAAATTTTTTATATTTAATGTTGATTATTTCATTGCACAAATGACCATGTGATCCTATATCAATATCAAACCAATGACATTTAAATATCATTACATTATTTTATCTTAGATAAGATAGTTCAATTATTTCATCCATCATGCTATAAAAGTCAACTTTACTTTCTCTATGATGAGATCATCTCAAGAAAACACCACTATTCATTGTTTTTTTATTCACCATATGCACATGTATTAAATTGAAAATCATTCACCACATTTTCATTATAAGATTTAACCATTTTGGATGGTGGGTTACTTAATACACATAATTTATTATCAACTTTATCAGCATGTTGGGATACTTGATAATTTGAACAAAAATTAGTAATATAACAAATAATAAATTGATTTCATATGTTAAAATATAAAAAATTTACTTTACTGGTCTTTGAAACCAGCAGGAAAAATTGTGTTGTCGACGTTCTTCAAGGGAAACAGGTGTAATTTGTAGAAACTATTCTTTGATATGATCAACATATAATATACAAATAAAATAGTATTACTTTAATTTAAAAAAAATTAAAGAATATGTGATAATATCACTCACTGTAAAAATTATGTCAAATTTTCACAGTTAAATGGAAGGTATGTATGAGTCATGTGATGTTTGTCATATGAAATCCATTATTCATAAACTCCACTAAACCCAAGTTCAGGATGATTGAAAACTAATAATAGAATTTTCATTATATTATCAACATTTCCCTCATTATGGACCATTCGATTATGTTTTGAAGGATATTTAGGTTGGAAATAATGGTAGTAGAAAAAAGAAAATTCCTCCTATAAATAATCTTCTAAAATTAACCATTCAATTGATGTTTTGTTATGTACATTTTTCTTCAATTTCTGCATGCATCTCTCATATGGGTATAGCCATCTAAATTGTACTGGCCCTCCAAATTTTTCTTCATGCATAAAATATAACATAAAATGTTCCATTGAATCAAATAAAGTCGGTGGAAAAAAAATTCTAATTTATATAAAATTAAAAAAATATCTTCTTACAGTCTACTAACTTTATCATAGTCTATTTTTTCTGAACAAACGTCTCAAAAAAATATGATATTTCTGTTAGTGCATCTCAAATCAAAGAATTCAACAAACCTCTAAATTAAATAAGTATAATTCCTTCCATTATAACATGAATTTCATGAATTTTTAATCTGGTAATATGTTTTTTTCTAATACATCTAGACAAATTAGAAACATAAAAATCTAGTAGGCTTAAATATAAAATCCACTGATAAAATAATAAATGATTTTCTTTGGAAAGTGTATAAGTTTCTTTTGGATTCATTAACTTCTATGATCTATCATTTTCAAACAACTAAGTTGTGTTCACCTGCAAATTTTGGAAAGATCTAATCATGCTTGTACATTATATTTGGTATTATCAAGTGTGTCCAAAACTATATAAAATATATTATCAAAACATTTCTTCTAAATATTCATGACATCCACCATGTGGCAGACCAATCATACTAATATGGGAGGCCCCAAAAAAATACTTTGTTTAATCCAATTGTGATCTTTCCCAAATCCATCTATTTTTTGTTGGTTTATAGTCGGTCCAAAGGTAATGGGAGGTAATAAATAGATAATATATTTTAAATCAATAATTTAGATCATTACTAGAGGTTTGTCTCTTTCAATTATACCTTTTTTGAAATGATTTATGTTCCTTTAGAAGGGATGATCAATCTTTACATGAGCCTTAGCCCAGTTGGTGAGGTCTCTTTATGTGAATCCATGAGACCCAGGTTCGAAACCATGTGGAGGCATAATTCTGGGTACTGTAGAAGGACTATAGCAAGTAATGTAGAAGAAATTGTAGCAGTGTTGTGCGGGTACTATAGCAGGTACTGTTTGGTATTGTAGTAGTTGGAACTATTCACATTGGGCCACCGGTTTGGGATTGGAATCCTTAAGGCCTTCGGCCCACCTAGGCCTTCGGGTTAGTAAGGCTTTCGGACCACCTTTAAGGCCTTAGGGCCACCTCAAGGCCTTCGGGCCACATGATCAATACAATTTCCTCAGAAAGACTCTACAAAAAAAGAAGTAGCCCCAGAGGAGGATTTAGAGCAGGTGCACTCACCAAATAAGAACCAATGGATTTGGAAGAATGATAGGGTATGGTTATGCCATCGGGACCAGTCTGTGCTTGTACGGGAAGCTTATTCGGATGGCCATGCGAAGTTGGAGAGCTATTATCACGATACAGATGTTGGGGAGGGGAAGTTCCTTGTAGTTATAGTCTGGTTGAATTCTCTAAGACCTTCGGGTCATTTAATGTCTCTTAAGAATATGGTCCATGTAATCACTAATCCTATGGGTATTGTAAGGGTTCCCACTCATCCCTTGAAAGAGGGGTTATTAAAAATCAATAAAAATGAAGTTCTTTGGGACATTTAGGAAGGGATGATCAATAGTAAGAAATATTTGATGACAGTCTAAAAGACAACATTTTCTCCCATTTATGAGCATAAATTCTTTTTTGTCACTCATAAAGTATAGACATGATTTTGGACTATGTTTAATCTAGCCAGATAACAATTTATATGCTAGGAGGTCACTAATTGTCCACATTAATATAGCTTTCATTAGGAAATTCTATTTTTCGATAATATCATATGCACTAACACCATTACATCACATTAAATTTAACTCGTCAATAAATGGATTCAAATAAAAATCAATGTTCTTTTTTTGATTTCCTATAATTAATAATGTTAAAAAGATATATGATTTATTCATCAACATCCAAGGAGGTAAGTTTTACAGAGTTATAAATATGGGCTAATAAGAATATTGACTACTGTAAGAACTAAATGGACCGAAATCATCAGTAGAAAGACCCAATTTCACATTATGATCTTCTGAAGCAAAAGAGGTATGTACATAGTCAAAAAAAATCCATGAATCACCATCACAAGGGTGGTTTAATATTTTACCAATTGAAATATTGGATTTGTGTCATGACATCAATGACATTATGTTCTAAGGCATAAATAAACACTACAATCTGGGTGTAAGTGGGAAATACCTCATTTGCTTAATGGGAACCAATCCAGAATTCCCTTGTTGAGCCTCCTTGCACCTAGATTGTCCACATGTAGGAAAACTAACTAATGAATCATTTTCACCATAATATAAGATTCAATCATTTGAACATGCATGGATCTTCTAATAATTAAGACCCAAATTATGAATCAGCCTCTTACTATTATATAAATTGGTAGGGAACACATTTAATTCTGGTAATAGTGATTTAACCAAAGAGAATATATGATAAAAACGTTTATTTGGAATTCCATTGTTTGGTTTAATATCCATAAATTTTGTAACCGCTTAAAATTTTCTTATCTTGCAACCAGGATATAAGGCATCTTTAACAAACTTTAGAAAATCATAAAATCGATATGGTTCTAACTCAGGAGTTAAATCAATATCATTCTAGGTTTCTGTTTATTGAATAGACATACCATTAACCTCATGTACTAAAGTTTTAAGTCGTGATGGATTTGGAACCAAATTATTAGTATCTACTTTAGAACTATGTTCACTATTTTGATACAAAAAACATAATCTTTTTGAAAACTGAAACACAATAGATGACCCCCAATATTGTTAAATGCTTCAAATATCCTCAGATCACATTGCTTACATAGACACTTAATTGTCCCTTCTAAAATAAATTCTATTTTAGATGATAAAAATGATAAAAAAATTAACACCCTCAATATATAAAGGCTTTTTACCAGAACCTTTTGGATTCTTGTAATGATTTATCCAATTGAGATCTTGTAATAAAGACTAATTTCTACTTCCTTGTTCCATATTTTTCTAAAAAATAGAAAATAAAAATATTTATTATGATTAATCTGATATAAGGAAGAGCCTATACCAAAAATTAGAAAATAAAAAAATTACAAAGTACTTGTAAATATTATCAATTTTATCTAATTATCGCTAAATTTTTCTAATTTCGCAAATTGTTACTAATTTTTTCTAATTTATGCTAATTTTTTATAATTAACATTAATTACCATTAATGGAAATAGAAGGGTGACCTAGGGGCATGATTCAATTCACTACCACAAAACAGGGCAAGGGAAGTGCTGCCCTTTATCAGCACTAAACAGAAAGCGCTGATAAAGGGGTATACCTTTATCAGTGCTATATAAAAGCGCTAATAAATGTTACATTTATCAGCGCGTTTTTTAGCGCTGATAAAGGTAGCTCTTTATCAGCACTAAAAAAGCGCTGATAAATGAATGTTTTATCATCACTTTTATTTTAGCGATGATAAAACATACCTTTATCAGCGCTTTTAACGAGCGCTGATAAAGGTTCTGTCGGTTTTTATTTAATAACCCTAACAGGCCATCCTCGCTTGCACACGGTCAAGCTCTCGCAGAAGCTGAACCAGGCCCCTCGCCGTGCGACCTCGTCCTCCTTGTCCTCCTCCTTTCTCCTCCTTCCTCCTCTTCGTCCTCCTCGTCCTCCTCCTTCTCCACCACCGCTGCCACCTCTGCCCCCGCTCCCGCTACCGCGACCGCCTCTGCCTCTACCGCCTCCACCCTCGCTGTCGCGACCGCCGTCACCTCTGCCGCCGCCTCCACCTCCACCCTCGCCGCCACGACCGTCGCCGCCTCGTCCTCCTCTTCCTCGTGATCTCAAGGTGGGAGGTGAGTTCCATGGATGGTATTCCCTTGGTATATTATTTATATATTGTGTGTGTGAGGACCAAATAGTGAATATAGATGTGAGATAAGAATGATACCATATCTTGAGCCTAATTCCAGTAAGGATTTCCATAATAGATAGTGTGGTCTTAATGTGATTATGATTATTTCTAGGGATGTGATTCATAATTAGTGATGAGTGTCGAAATAAGAGATGTTATTGATATTTAGCAACACAAGTGGGTTGTTTGTGAATGATGTGGAATTGGATACCCTATAGGTTCCATAGGGATATCTTGAATCTAAGATAAAGTATATGGTAATTGGTTAGTTATGATGGTTCACATGTGTGAGAGGTCTACCAAGGTTATGTGTGATGACTTCAGTGGATAACCAACCCTTGTTTTCATTTTTTTTATTTTGAGTTACCATGGGTGGTAAGTTCTACCCCTTCGAGTTGAATATTTATGTATGAGATACAAAGGAAATAGTTTTTAATCTTATGGTTATATGGATTCCCAAAGATTATACCAATGGAAATGATGATGGATCCATATTAATTTTCATCACATAGCATAATCTCATAGTTATATGATTAGACAAAGATGAACCCATAATACAAAACATATCACCTAGTATGTCTGTCACATATACGAATAAATAAATTATAAAAAAACATGCTACAAAGAATAAAGGTACCATTAAATACTTACATTGGTCAACTTTTTTTAGAAATTGTTTATCTTCATCCGTGCCTTGTACTTGCACCCATGAATTTGAAGGTGAGTATGCGTACATGATAGTTGACCTTCTTAGAGAAGAGTTTCTGGAAGAGTATAAGAGACATGAAGCAATGAATATCATTAGAGTGTTGGAGCAAATGTGGTTGCTACAAACAATGTGGCAATCGGCTTGTGCAACACGGCCTAAGTTACAACTTGCAGGTATTGTAACTTAGGCCACGTTGCACAAGCCGATTTCCACAATGAATAGCAATGATCTTCATTGCTTCATGTCTCTTATACTCTTCCAGAAACTCTTCTCTAAGAAGGTCAACTATCGTGTACTCATACTCACCTTCAAATTCATGGGTGCAAGTACAAGGCACGGATGAAGATAAACAATTTCTAAAACAATTTGACCAATGTAAGTATTTAATGCTACCTTTATGCTTTGTAGCATGTTTTTTTCTAATTTATTTATTTGTATATGTGACAGACGTACTAGGTGATATGTTTTGTATTATGGGTTTATCAGGAGTCTGTATGATTTCCTGTTTCCACATTTAATTTTAAATAGCATGTTATAATTATATATTTATTGTACCCTAATGGCTCAAATAGTCAGGTATATTGTAGATGTTTCTAGAATGCTGTAGGATTCTTTTTCCCCAATGGTAGTACATTTTTAGGATGTTTTCACTGATGAGGTATAAAATTTACTTCTTAATAAAGAGATAAACTTTATAATCTAGTTAGTTTTGGGAGAAAATTCAGTTTCTATCACAATTTCTAAAATAACACCAAAAGAGCATCAGTTGTTTGAATTACAATTTGATGATATAGAATATAATGGTTTCATGTAGCATAGTACTTTACCATGGGGTTTTATAGTTCTCTAAAATAGATGGTTGATTGGTATTTATTATTTTGTTGGACTATTGGAGATTGAACCTGATGAGAGTCATGAATATGTATCCTCATCCACGCATTGATAGTCACATTGATCATCTATGAGGTTTTATGATCTTCTCCAAGATAGATTTGACATTAGGATACCATTAGATGAGTTGGACATTGATGGACCTACCATGGACTGCTTTTAGGAGTAGTTATGGCCTGTATGATTTTTTAGTGATGATTTTTGGTTTAAATAATGCATTGGTTGTATTAAGGGACTTGATGAATAGGATATTTCATCCTTTTCTGGATCATTTTTTAGTAGTTTTTTTCAATTAAATATTAGTGTACTCCCAACCCATAGTTGATCTTGACCAACATCTTATCATCACCTTGAGTACATTGAGATAGCATCATATTTATTACTATTTTCTCCTGTTACTCATTGGTTTCCTCTTGTCCGTATGTCATGTATTTTCTAAGGCATAGATCATGCATGTGACCAACATCGTATAATATTAGGAAAGTTCTCGAGATCGAACCCATAAAGATGATGAATATGAATAAAGAATGGATGAATGCCAATCGGTTGACAAAATAGTATGAAGATGGCGTGAAAGAGTTTATCAAGTTTGTAGAAGATCATGCATGTGACCCTTCTCAAATCAATTTTTTGTGTTTACGTTGTTGTTATTCAAGACAAATTAGTCTAGAGGAGTTGAAAGAACACTTGATCTATCACAGAATAGATCGAAGTTATACATGTTGGAATAAACACAGGGAAAAAACCAATGTAGGTAGTGACTCAGAGAACACGAGATTTTATAGATCATCTGATATGATTAGAAGCGTTAATAGTGAAGACGATTGTATGGATGGTGTGATTACAGATGTGAACGATGATGAAGATTGTATTGAGGAAATGACAAGGACAGTTAAAGATAAACTTCGCGATTGCCTAAAATTGTTTGAGAAGTTAAAGAGTTGTGCAAAAACGCCATTGTATGCTGGTTGCACTAAATATACAGCATTGTCAGCCGTATTGAAGCTGTATAATTTGAAATCAGGCAATGGGTGGAGTGACGCCAGTTTTACGAAACTACTTGCTCTCCTGAATGACATGCTCCCAGAAGATAATGAACTATCAATCCGAACATATGATTCCAAACAAATGCTACGATCGATGGGTATGATCTCGGAAAGAATACATGCTTTCCCGAATTACTATATATTTTTTCGCAAGGACCAAAAATCACTTAAAGAATGCCCAAAGTGTGGTGCTTCCCGATACAAGAAAGATGATTCTAGTCCTATGAAAGTTGTATGGTACTTTCCAATCATTCCTAGGTTTAGAAGCCTATATGGAAGTGAGGAGATTGCAGGACAATTGACATGGAATGTAGATACAAGAATTAAAGATGGGAAACTACGTCACCCAACAGAATCTCCTCAGTGGAAGAGAATTGATCACGAGTATCCTGAATTTGGGAAGGAGCCGAGAAACCTTCGTCTAGCGTTATCTACAGATGGGGTGAATCCTTTTGGTTTTCAAAGAAGCAGTCACAGTACATGGCCGGTTATGTTGGTAAATTATAATTTACCACTGTGGTTATGCATGAAACTAAAATACATCATGTTATCTATGCTTATATCAGGACCAAAACAACCGGGTAATGATATTGATGTTTATTTGGCCCCATTGATTGAGGATTTGAAAATATTGTGGGATTTAGGTGTTACGATGTATGATGCTTACAAAAATGAATAGTTCACTTTGAAATCCATGTTGTACGGGACGATAAATGACTTTCCTGCTTATGGAAATTTGTCAGGATATAGCATTAAAGGAACTCAAGGGTGTCCCGTTTGCGAACAAGGTACACAGTCAATTAGGTTGAAACATTCATCGAAACCCGTGTTTCTAGTACATCGCAGATTTCTACCCCGACGACATAAGTACCGATCTTGGAAGACATAATTCGACAGAAGTTCGAAGGAACATACAGCACTGTCTCCACTAACAGGTGATCAATTGTTTGAGAAAGTGAAAGATTTGGACACTACTTTTGGTAAACCGTTTTCGAAAAACCTTACGAAAATTGGTTGGAAAAAGAGATCAGTTTTTTTTTAATTACCATACTGGAATTGTCTGTATGTCAGACATTTTCTTGATGTCATGCATGTTGAAAAAAATGTATGTGATAGTGTCATCGGCACGTTGCTAAATGCACCCGGCAAAACAAAGGATGGAATTAAGGCTAGATTAGACATGGTTGAGATGAGAATACGAGAAGAGTTGGCACCAGTGAAGGGTGAAAAATGAACATTTCTTCCTCCTGTTGCTTACACTCTTTCCATGCAAGAGAGATATCAGTTTTTCAACTTCTTGAATGATGTAAAGGTTCCAGAGGGGTATTCATCAAATATCAAGAACATCGTGTCAATGGGAGATTTAAAATTAAAGGGTCTGAAATCACATGACTGCCATGTTTTGATGCAAGATCTAATTACTATAGCTTTACGTTTCATTTTGCCCAAGAATGTCCACCATACATTAATGAAGCTCTGTTTCTTCTTCAAATATATATGCAGCAAAGTTATAGACCCGGCGAAATTGCCAACTATGGAAAGAGAAATTGCCGTCATATTATGTGAATTGGAAATGTTCTTCCCGCCGACATTTTTTGATATGATGGTTCATTTGATGGTTCATTTGGTGAGAGATATTTGACTATGTGGTCATGTAAATTATAGATGCATGTACCCCATTGAACAGTATATGAAGATTTTGAAAGGGTATATCAAAAACCAAAGTCGGCTAGAGGGTTGTATTGCAGAGCAATATATTGTTGAGGAAGCTGTTGAATTTTGTACTGAATACCTGTCTGGTGTGGAAATCGTTGGCCTACCGAAATCTCGTCACACTGAGTGGCTTGAGGGTGAAGGAATTTCTAGAAGAGAGGTTGTCACAATCAATATTACAGATCGGGAGCAGGCCCACCTTTACATTTTGCATAACAGTTTCGACGTTGACCCATATGTTCAAACCCACAAAGAAATTCTTAGGCATTTGAATCCTTCTAGGGATGAAAAATGGATATCAGATACACATAATCGACGGTTTATAGGATGGTTTCGAGACCATATTTTTAAGCAGTTAGATGAAAATCCAGACTCAATTTCAGAATGACTTCGATGGCTGGTCGGAGGAGCAAGTGTGTACGTATTATCTTATAATGCTTATGCAGTTAACGGTTATACATTCTATACTAATGAACATGATGAAGACAGTACCATGCAGAATAGTGGGGTTACACTTGTGGCTGAGGCGATGCATGTTTCCGGTGCTAAGGAAAAAAATCCAATTTATGCGAAAATGTCATACTTTGGCATCATCAAACGAATATGGGAGTTGGATTATACGAAATTCAAAGTGCCGATTTTTTAATGCAAGTGGGTTGATAACAGGACTGCTGTTAAAATAGATGAATTAGGATACGTGAAAGTTGATTTCAGTAAGGAAGGAGAGAAAGACGAACCATTTATAATGGCATCATAGGCAGTACAAGTATTTTATGTTCCAGACCCCACAAACTGAAATTGGTCAATTGTTCTGTTATCGACCAAAACAACTGAAGGGTCAGATGAAAGTTCAATGGAGGTTGACCCTTTTATAGGGACTTCACAATCATTTCGCAGCGGTCCAAATATAGATGGCTTTTTTTATGTCATAAGAGACCACAATGAAGGAATTTACATAGTCGATAGAGGAGTCAAATCACTTCATCCTTTAAAGAAAAAAAAAGAGAGTACAATAATCAGGTTATTTGTTTATTGTAACATACATTGTGTTACGTTATGTTATTATCTGTTCTCTATTGTTTTTATGTAATCTAAATTAAATATTAAACCACTTCTGTAGATAATGACTTCTGCACCTGCTGATGCGCACAATCCCGAGGCACAAAAGGTCTCTCAACCAGCAGCTGGTGGTCCCACTGCAGAGCAACAACAGGTTTCTCAACCAAATGCTGGCGGTCCCAATGCAGAGCAACAACAGGTTTCTCAATCTGTTGTTGTTGGTCCCAGTGCTGAGGTACAACAGGTTTCTCAACCTGTTTCTACTGGTCCCATTGCCGATGCTAGCGCTCCGGGGGAAGATATTTATGCTACTTCTGAGGAAATGAAAGGAAATGAAACCCTGAAAGCGTAAAAAAAAACAAGAGCGTCGTAGTTTGACAGTGTTGGCCAAAATCCTTAAGGCAAAAGCAAAAGGCATCAAATTTGAGGTGGGATGGAATAAGCGAGGCCAACATGTTAACCCCAACAAATCCATCTTTAGTAGCTACATTGGAATCGTCACTCGGCAACGCGTGCCGATTGATGTACAGTCGTGGCACCATGTTGTCACCGGGCTGAAGACACTAATGTGGGAAGAGATTACGATAACATTATGATATCATTTTTTTAATTTATTAAAATAAAATAAAATACCAAAACATTGACTTACTCTTAATCATCCATTTCAGAGTGCATTTATAGTAGATGTCTCGCACAAGGAATATGTATTAAGAGTTTCAGGAAGGATTCATAGAGGTTTCCGCACAATTTTAACGAAATATCATCTTAAAGATGCAGAAGGGAAAATCAAGCCGCACCCACCTCCTCTTTACACACACTTGATATCCTAAGGAGCGTGGGATGCATTTAGAAACCATTGTAGGGAGCATACTTTTCAGGTACATTGTGTGGGGTAATACGTTGTTTGACGTTTTCTTGTATTCATTACTCTGATTGACAGTTTTTTATTTATGAAACAGCTACTGAGTGATGAAAATAAAAAATGCGCAACAGAACCAGCGTACCCTTACCGTAAAGAAAGGATGGGGTACGCTGAACTTGAGAAAAAATTGGTACGTCTTTTAAATCTACCCTACTACTAGTATGTGACATAAAACAACACCATAACCATGTTTCTCTGTTTATATGCAGATTGATGAATCGAAATCGAAATTCATATCCATCCCACGCCATGTGCTATAGAAGAAGGCTTGTGTAAATAAAGAGGGGACATTGATAGATGAAAACACACAAAAAGTGTGGGAAACATGTGTAAGTATGACATAATATAAATTTGAGTTGCTTTAAATCGCTATTACATTACAATAACTACTTATTTTTCTATATTTTCTATCTGAAATAGTCACAAGAATCAACAACAACCGCACCAGATGCAGACATACTTTCAACATCCTTGAAGTAGCCAGAAAAGTATGGCCGCGTCAGAGGTGCGGGTTTTGGGGTGACACCCCGAACATATTTTCAAAAACAAAAACAAGCGAAGTATCAAAATGAAAAAATGGAAAAGCTTCAAGAACAATTATCTATTTTTCAAGAAGAATTACAATACCAGAGAGGGATGATATCAAAATTGATGGGGGAGAGGCAAAGAGAAGAAACAACTCAACAACAACCCGTGCGTGACAATCTCGCCCCACCCCCCACCAGCTTTGAGGCGAGCCATTCCCCTAAAAAACCTGACTTAGATGAGGTAATCAATGTTTTAATAATTGTTTCTGTGAAATGTGATTTACATAGACACTGATATATTTCCTATACTAATATTCCATAGGGTGAAAATGAATGTGATTTATATTTATCAACTCCCACCTATCGCCTTGTAGTGAGGGCTACGGTATTCAATACGCAAAACGACATGCTACACAACAGACAGCTTCCAAAAGATCATCTTAGAGTGTCAATTAACATATCTAATGAGCCGAGTGCCGAGCTACCTGTTCCAAATGACTATGACGACATTCATACAGTTGAACAAGCTGTTGGAACATTCATCGCATGGCCGACAGTTCTTGTAAAAAAACATGTCAAAAAAAGGTATTCATTTCTTATTTATTTTTCAAGATGGACCTTTAACATTTAATGAAAAAAGGTCTGAACCGATGACTGTTATTACAGAATGACAAAGACTGTGGGGTGAAATGAAATATCAGCTCAAAACTATCTCAAGGATCAACCAACCGATTGAAACGGTCTACTGAGAGCACCTTCACCCCGCCCGTTCTATATCCACAGTTAATATCATTGCAGGCTCATGTGGATACAAAGTTGAAAGACGGCAGTACTCACATAGTTTCTTTCGAAAAAGATATGTATGGAGAGGAGATATCATATTTCATTAGTGCTGAAAATGTAAATGAAGTCCTCAAGTATGAATGGCTAGGCTCCTCAGTTTTAAATGTATACATGAGGTAAGTTTTCATGATTTGATTTTACAAAAGCTGATATACTCTGATAATTTTGACTAAATACATTTTATATTTTTCGCAGACGTATATATGAAAAACAATTGAAGGGATTTCCCCATGAACAAAAATTTGGACTCGTTAGTCCTCACACCACATCTTCAAAAGACGAAATAGATTCTGTTAAAGAGGCTGCAATAATGTCATCCCTGCTCAAATCGTTTGAAAACAAAATTATGGATGACAGACTCTTTTTAATACCAACGATGCAGGGGTAAAACTATACAATTTAATCATATCAACTACATTTTCATTTCTTTCTTTACTTATTCCTTTTTTGTATTTTTAGGGAGCATTGGATGCTGATTGCAGTCAATTTGGATACTCCAAAGATTTATTTTCTGGATTCAACTCATGGATATCCAACAAACCGACCACGCATGATGGTGTTTGTTAATTTGTAATACACTAGATCCAACATTTTAAAACAAAACATCTAGTTATATAATTTATGTTATCTTTTAATTATGATTCTGTTATGATAGAGAGGTGCATCAATATCATCTAATGCATGGAATGAATCCAAGGCATAAGGATGAGCATGCCTACAAGATCTACAACTGGAAAAGTATCCAGGTATATATAATAACATTTCACTATCCAAACACATATCAAAACAAATTACTTGTTGTTGTCGATGTTTCTGTAGTGTCCAAAACAAACAAACGGAAAGGACTGTGGTTATTATGTTTGTAAATTTATGAAAGAGATCGTATTTCATCAACAAACTAGCATCCCTGATGAGGTATTTTAGAAAATAATTATGAGTTCATTTAAAATATTTATTAATCCTTTGTGTATTTATATTTTTTCAGTACTACTATGACTGTCGCAAAAACTCATATTCAGAAGATGATATACATGTGTTTAGAAATGAATGGGCAACATACTTGATGGAAGATTGTACACAAATAGGATGAAGGTAAATTCCTATCACTTATGTTATCTATATATGATCATTGATTATCCTCCGACCTTATTTGGTGAATTGAGAATGCTCTGATGTATTGAAATATTAATTTATTACTCAATGTTTTCTATCCCCGGATTCATATTATTGATCTTTGAACAAATCAATATTGAAGTAAGGCATGATGGTGTGCAGTGCGTATGGGGTGAATGACGAAACCACCAAGGATCAAAAAAATCCATTTTCTGTATCTCGTTTGTTGGAACTTGTATTTGAGCGCATGTGTTGTTGTTTGACTTGCACAATCATTTCTAGGTAGATGCATGCGATAATCAGTATCATTGAGGGATTTTTTGGAACCAAAATATGTGTCCCATGATAATTCAAGTAAGGGAAAGGCTGGTTGAGATGAAATCCAAGCTCAAACGACCAGTACATCATCAAAAGAATCAACCCTGTGATGCACCATCATGTAGAATCTGGTCCTCGTGATGTTTTGAGGTGTTTATGGAAGGTATGGGGAGTCTGATAAGCCCCATGGCCACCATAAATAATGTTTACAGACAGCTCCACATGTTTTTTGTGCCTCGTGTCTCTTTACAAGGATCATGCCATTCACATGGTCCATCTTAGCACGTATGTCCTATTCATCCCATTGCTACTCTTGGAAGAACCTGGGAATCTGAAAATGCATAAGCCCCACAAGACCCATACTCATCCAACCAAGAGTATTCCTAGTGTGAAGGGAAGCTAACCATGGGTAATACCCACAACATACCTATTTTAAATATATGGGTTTTGATCCTTGTATTCTAAATAGGGTACGTAGGAAGCCTCCATGAGGTTAAATCCCAACCAATGGTAAACCATGGTGACCCCCTCACTGGGGTACACCTTCGCTTATTTTCCCTCTTGTATTTCCCTTAGTGGCATCCGAATAATTCTTCAAAATGAGAAACCTTACCTTTATGGGATGCACCACACTTGGGTCAGACCTCATTGGGCGTTTTGATCCATCTATCAGGTAAACATTACAGGTGCTCCCTCCTAGAGATGTACCTACCTGATCCACCTTTATAAGTTTTTTGATCCACCCAGGTCTTAAATCTCTATAAGACATTAAATCATGACCCTCTATCCTTGTGGGATGTTAAACTCATGGAATACCACAAGTTAAACATGGGTTTCCATTAATATATTCAATATTAATGTTTAATCAGTCCTTATTAAGGTATTGTGGAGGTGTGGTTTTATGTTTTTCAGCAGATTTCAGAATATTCCATGCTTTATGTAGGTGATTCCATGATTTTACATTATATGATGATTTTATTATGCTGTATTTGCCTACTAAGTGTACTATATGAAATGTTTGTGTGGTTAAAAATGTGTTATCAAAGGAATTTGGGGTGTGTATAGACTTGAAAGTTATTTTTAAAATGAATGCAGTTGTATTTCTTGTGGATTTTCATGCTTAAGTCCTTTAAATGTATTTGAAGAAATGAGAAAGTTGTGTGATGGGTGTTTTCAAATGGATTTAATGTGTTTGTGAATTTTAAAGAGGGTTTTCTTATGAGATGTAGAGAGTCTATATATGTGTATTTACATTGAATGAAAGTACATGAGAATGTGTTGATATATATGATGTGTATAATGTAAATTGAGCACAATTTCCATACAAGGTATTTTCTTTATGATGTGCAAGGGACAGGGTGAGAGGGCAGGGGTGGTTTTCTGGGGGAGGGGGAAGGGGGAAAAGTGGTAGGGGGAATGGGTAGGGGGTGTGGTGGGTTCTTTTGAAATATGTAGGGGGTGGGCATGGGGTGTGCAATGGGCAGGGGGGATGTGCAGTGGGCAGGGGTGTGCTGGGGAAGGGGGCGGGGGTGTTCAGGGGGCAGGGAGTGTGCAGGGGTAGGGGGTGTGCTCGGGGGTGGGCAGTGTGTAGGGGGTGTGCTGGGGAAGGGGGCAGGGGTGTTTCTTTTTTATGGAATGGGGGGACATATAGCCATGTTCTACTAAACATTAGGCCATTTGATTATTATAGATGATTAGGCCTAACCATGCACCAATTTCATTAATTGGTTATTTTATGTTTTGTGCCTCACTAGTATAATTCCATTTAGCAACCCCAT
Organism: Viscum album; assembly: GCA_963277665.1. NCBI lineage: Eukaryota > Viridiplantae > Streptophyta > Magnoliopsida > Santalales > Viscaceae > Viscum > Viscum album. Next base: position 1,200,016,894 of record OY728119.1, on the reverse strand, counting down.
TCTTTATTTCATTATTGTATTACTAACATAATATTTGTTTTATTATATAGGTGAAATATTTTTCCTCAGTTCGAATGCTTTGTTCGGAAACCACCGCCATGGACGAGAATTTTTTAGAGCGGATGGATGCAAAAAGGATGGAACATCATTGGTTTTTAACTGTTTGTTGGATAAATGTAATTGTAACCAAATTAAACATGGTTTGAAATGTATATAGAAGTTTGTTTTTTTGTATTCATGATTTCAAGTAAATGTATGTATCATTTTTGTTCTTCTGTGCTTTGTGTGTGGGTGTTGTGTGTGCTGTGTGCAGGTTTTGTTTGGACTATGTGCAGGTGCTGTAATGTGTGCAGGTGTTGGGCAGGTTCTATGCAGGTTCTAGTTTTGGATAGGATCTTTGGCCTTTATCAGCTCTAGTTAAGCGCTGATAAATGGATAATCTATCAGCGCTATTTTGAGCACTGATAAAGGTAGTTTTTATCAGCGCTCACAATAGCGCTGATACATTATACATTTATCAGCGCTAAAAATAGCGCTGATAAATACTGCCTTTATCAACACTTTCTTAGCACTGATAAAGGGGCACTTTTATCAGCGCTTTTTTTAGCGCTGATAAAAGTCCCCCTTTATCAGCGCTATTTTTAGCTCTGATAAAGGGGACCCCCCCTTATCTTCGCCGAGATTAACAGTGCTTTTTTAGCGCTGTTAAAGGCCGTTTTTAGTGCTATTATAAGCCATATTTGTAGTAGAAGCATAGAGTTGAGGGGATAAAGGTGACGACATGGTGAAATAATTCTTATGCCCCTGCCTTTAGATCATTTGGAGGAGAGGCAGTCATGGTTAAACCTATTTTACCCATGATTGACTCTCCTCCAAATGGTCTGAATGCAGGGACACTAGAATTATTTCACTCTGTCATCGCCTGTATCCCCTCCACTCTGTGCTTTCATCGAGGGAAGTAGGTAATGGATGGGATGGAGGCGACAACTAAGGGAAATAATTTTGGCACTACTAGGTTCAGACTATTTGGAGGAGAGGTATCCATGATTAAACCTATGAGTGTTGGAAGATGAAGAAGATGTGAGAGATAGAAATGACATTCTTAGTAAGTTTTTTCCCTTTTCTGTTAAAACTATCATCGTGAGAAAATAACATTTTACCGATAATCATGTATTTACATTATGATTATATGTAAAAAATTATTTTCTCATGAAAAGATATTGAACCAAAAAAGGGAAAAACTCACTAAGCATGTCATTGTTATCTCTCACATCTGTTTCATCTTACATCACTCATAGGTTTTCTCATGACTACCTCTCCTACAAATATTCTGAACTTAAGGGTACCAGAATTCTTTCACTCTATCATCCCCTTCATCTCCTTTGGTCTATGCTTCCTTCACACCCCTTATTCGACCTTCTATTACCAAATGTAGTTAATTGTGGTTAATTGTGGTTAATTGTGGTTAATTGTGGTTAATTGTGGTTAATTGTGGTTAATTGTGGTTAATTGTGGTTAATTGTGGTTAATTGTGGTTAATTGTGGTTAATTGTGGTTAATTGTGGTTAATTGTGGTTAATTGTGGTTAATTGTAGTTAATTGTTGTTAATTGTGGTTAATTGTGGTTAATTGTGGTTAATTGTGGTTAATTGTGGTTAATTGCAGTTAATTATAGTTAATTTTGTTTTATTGTGGTTAATTGTGATTAATTGTGGTCAATAGTAGTTAATTATGGTAATTACTGTTCATTGCCACTAAATTTTTCTAATTCTTTCTCATTTCCACTAATTTTTATTAATTATCGCTCATTATCGATATTTTTTACTAATTTCCACTCATTACCGATATTTTGTACTAATTACCGCTCATTGCCTGTATTTTTTACTAATTCCTACTTATTATCAGTATTTTTACTAATTATCGCTCATTACTGATAATTTTTACTAATTCCCAATTTTTACTGTTAATTTTTACTAATTCTCACTCATTGATGCTAATTTTTACTAATTACTGCTCATTACATCTAATATTTACTCATTCTCTCTCATTAGTGGTAATTTTTACTAATTACCACTCATTACCACTATTTTTTATTAATTACTGCTTATTACCATTAATTTTTACTAATTACCACTCATTACTGATAATTATTACTAATTAACACTCATTGGTGGTATTTTTTACTAATTACTGCTCATTACCCATATTTTTTACTAATTATCACTCATTACTAGTATTTTTTACTAAATCCCACTCATTACCGGTAATTTTTACTAATTACAACTCATTATTGGTAATTTTTACTAATTACCTACACATTACCAGTATTTTTTACTAATTACAACTCATTATCGATAATTTTTACTAATTATCACTCATTACCGACATTTTTTACTAATTACAACTCATTATCGGTATTTTTTACTAATTACCGCTTATTATCGGTAATTTTTACTAATTACCACTCATTACCAGTAATGTTTACTAATTACCGTTCATTACCTTTATTTTTTACTAATTATCGCTCATTACTAGTAATTTTTAGAAATTACCACTCATTGACGCTAATTTTTACTAATTACCGCTCATTATCAGTAACTTTTACTAATTACCGCTCCTAACTGATATTTTTACTAATTCCCACTCATTACCGCTAATTTTTATTAATCATCACTCATTATTGCTAAATTTTTACTAATTCTCGCTCAATACCAGTAATTTTTACTCATTCTTGCTCATTGCTGATAATTTTTTCTAATTACCACTCATTACTGGTATTTTTTACTAATTATGACACATTATTGCTAATTTTTACTAATTATCGCTCATTACCACTAATTTTTACTAATTACCACTCATTACTAGTATTTTTTACTAATTACCGCTCATTACCGGTAATTTTTACTAATTAGCTCTCGTTACAGATAATTTTTACTAATTACCGCTCCTTACCAATAATTTTTACTAGTTACCACCCATTACCGATAATTTTTACCATTTAACGCTCATTATTGATAGTTTTTACTAATTACCGCTCATTGCCTGTATTTTTTACTAATCAATGCTCATTGCCGGTATTTTTTAATAATTACCGCTTATTACCAGTATTTTTTACTAATTAGTACTCATTACTACTAGTTTTTACAAATTATCGCTCATTGCTTCAAATTTTTACTAATTCTCGCTCATTACTGCTAATTTTTATTAATTCCTATAGATTTCTGCTAATTTTTACTAACTCTCACTCATTTTCACTAATTTTTACTAATTCCCCCATGTGTACTTATTTTTACACATTACCACTCATTATTGGTTATTTTTACTAAGTACCGGTTATTACTGTTAGTTTTTACTAACTACCGCTCATTACCGCTAATTTTAACTAATTAACACTCATTTCTGCTAATTTTAACTAATTAACGCTCATTTTTGCTAATTTAAACTAATTGTCGCTCATTTCTGCTAATTTTTACTAATTGCTGCTCATTTCCACTATTTTTTACTAATTCCTGCTAATTACTACTCATTTTTACTAATTACCTCTATTTTCTACTAATTGCTGATAATTTCTAATAATTACTTCTAATTTCTAATAATTACCACTAATTTTTGCTGATTACCGTTAATTTTTACTGATTGCAACTAATTTTTACTAGTTGTTTTTAAATTATTAATATGTACAGTTAATTACTAAAAATTAGTGTTATTTACTACTAATTGCTAATTAATGTTAATTATTACAAATTATTATAATTGTTATTACTTATTATTAAGATCTGTGATTATTACTAAGTTTTGTTAATTATTACTATTTATCTATCAATTATAAGTCGTTACTATTAATCACAACTATTGACTTATAATTAAAACCAATTACTACTAATTAAAACTAATTAATTCTAATTAAAAATAATTACCGATAATTAAAACTAAATATTTCTAATTAAAAATAATTACTCCTACCTAAAACTAATTACTATTGATCAAAACTAATTACAACTAATTACTGCTAATTAATAATACTAATTTGTACTATAAAATAACATAAAATAATTAAAAATTAGATTTTTTTAAAAAAATACCTCAAAATTGAAGCTTTTATCATATGAAAATCAGAAAGTTTACTTTCCTATAAAAAATAAATCTTTTGAAGGAAGAAATTAAAAGGAGAGAGCAGAGGAAATGAGAGAAAAAGATTCAAAAGAGGAATATAATGAGAAAATCGTATATATGTCAGATTAGTAGTGATAGGACTATGTGTGACGAGATTCCCGCCGCAGATAGTACCCACCATAAATAAAGGTGTCAGTGATAAAAAAAATTATTTACAATGAAACCCATCGAAAATACTATTCTACCAACACATTGTTTGTGACGGTTTATAAATTCTTGTCGCAAATAACTATTATGACAAATAGTATTTACAATGGGAGAAATTACCCATCGCAGATAACGGTTCCTATCATTTGATGTGCATGTGCGCCAAAGGTATTTGTAACGGGAAACCTTTCTCATCCTAAATAATTATTTATTTAGGGTTATTTGTGATGGGAAACGAATTTGGTCGTAAATAGTCCCACCATAAGGACTATTTGTGACGAGTCTGTCGCAAATAGCCCATCGTAAAAAAACATTTTACCTATAGTGATGATTTTTGTTTAGCATGGAATGATGATCTTGAGAATGAGGAATATATTGTCTTATGCTGCACTAAATAAGGGTTGCTCGATCCTTAGAAACCCTTCAGCTTCAACTACATTTTGCAAAGAAACTAGAAACATTCCCCGAAGAGCTTACAGATTGTGAGCAGATACAAGTGTTTCTTAGCATATTAAGTTATGTTATAGTATATATCAAAGATCTATCAAAGATATCACCTCTAATCCATAATAAGGTGTCTAGTAAGATGTCATCGAATTAGGATGACAAAGATTCTGATGTGATAAAAATTCTGAAGTATAAAGCTCAGGACCTCCCAGAACTGTAGTATCCATATATGTGTGAATTTTAGATTTTTTTTAATATAAGTTTTCTGAAAAAAAAAATTAAAATGTGTAGGTTAAAAAAATTAAAAATGTGTACTAAAGGTGGCAGTGGAGCTGCCGCCTTTAGGTCTCTGGTGAAAGGCGGCAACCCCGTTGCCGCCTTTCCTCTAAAGGAAAAAAATTACTATTTTTGTATTTTAAATTTTTTTTATTTTTATTTTTTTGTTTTGTTTATATATATATATATATATATATATATAAAACAAAATTTTCTGCAAAATTTATCTGCTATTTAATATCCGGTAGTACTTCCATTACAGCAGTCTGGATTCTGACAAAAGCTCTCACCCAGGGCTCCCTTTTATAAAAGGGTTTTCCCTGGAAATCATTCTGCATTTCCGATGTGGGATCCTGGTTCTTCTTTTCCTACGCAGAACATTTTGCATTTCCAATGTGGAATTATTAACTGTTTCAAGTACATGTCTTTGAAAGACTATAAAATATAAACTATATAACCATTATAAATTAAACTTAAAACATGGATTAAATATATAATAAATAGTTTAAAATAAAAATAATTTTGTAACAAATATTGATGAAAAATAATTTATAAGCTTTCAAAGGCACCTACTTGAAACTTAAAAATATTTCAAATATGTGACTTTGAAAGATTATAAAATATAAACTATAAGACCAATATAAATGAAACTTAAAACATGGATTAAACATGTAATAAATAGTCAAAAATAAAAATAATTTCATAACAAATGTTGATGAAAAATAATTTATAAGCTTTCAAATCCACCAACTTGAAGCTTAAAAATGTTTCAAGTATGTGACTTTGAAAGATTATAAAATATAAACTATAATACCAATATAAATTAACATTAAAACATGGATTAAATATATAATAAATAGTTGAAAATAAAAATAATTTCATAAAATATGTTGATAAAAAATAATTTATAAGCTTTCAAAATCAACTATTTGAAACTTAAAAATGTTTCAAATATATGGCTTTAAAAGACTATAAAATATAAACTATAAGATGAATATAAATGAAACTTAAAACATGGATTAAAAATATAATAAATAGCTGAAAATAAAAATAATTTCATAAAAAATGTTGATGAAAAAAAATTATAAGATTTCAAAATCACCTACTTGAAACTTAAAAATGTTTCAAGTATGTGGCTTTGAAAGGCTATAAAATATAAACTATAAGACAAATATAAATGAAACTTAAAACATGAATTAAACATATAAGAAATAGAAAATAATTAATTAGTTAATTAGTAATATAATTATTAATTATATAATAATTAATTAGTTAATTAGTAACATAATTATTCATTATTTATTATTAATTATATAATTAATTTTTTAATTAGTAATATCATTATTAATTATATAATAAGTAATTAGTAATATAATTGTTAATTATATAATTATTAATTATATAATAATTAATTAGTTAATTAGTAATATAATTATTAGTTATATAATAGTTAATTATTTAATTAGTAATATAATTATTTATTATAATTATTCATTATAATTTTTAATTTTTAATTATTAACAATTAATTATGTAATAATTAATTAGTTAATTAGTAATATAATTATAATTATTAATTATTTAATTAGTAATATAATTTTTATCTATAATTATTCATTATTCATTATATAATTAATAATTATATTACTAATTAAATAATTAATTATTATATAATAATTAATTAATAATTAATAATTAATAATTGTATTACTAATTAACTAATTAATTATTAAATATTTAATAATTAAAAAATAAAAATTATTAATTATAATTAATATTTATATTACTAAATAACTAATTATTATATAATTAATAATTATATTACTAATTAACTAATTGGTTATTATATAATTAATAATTATATTACTAATTAACTAATTAATTATTAATTATTACTTATATTACTAATTATCTAATTAATTATTATCAAATTAATAATTATATTAGTAATTAACTAATTAATTATTATAAAATTAATAATTATATTACTAATTAACTAATTAATTATTATAAATAAAAATTATATTACTAGTTAACTAATTAATTATTATATAATTAATAATTATATTACTAATTAATTATTATATAATTAATGAACTAATTAATAATTATATTGCTAAATAACTAATTATTATATAGTTAATAATTATATTACTAATTAACTAATTAATTATTATATAATTAATAATTATATTACTAATTAACTAATTAATTAATTATTATTAATTATATTACTAATTAATTATTATATAATTAATAATTTTATTACTAATTAACTAATTAATTATTATATAATTAATAATTATATTGCTAAACAAATAATTATTATATAATTATAATTATATTACTAATTAACTAAATAATTATTATAAATAAAAATTATATTACTAATTAGCTAATTAATTGTTATATAATTAATAATTATATTACTAATTAACTAATTAATTATTATATAATTAATTATTATATAATTAATTACTAATAATTAATAATGAATAATTATAATGAATAATTATAATTAATAATTATATTACTAATTCACTAATTAATTATTTTATAATTAATAATTATATTACTAATTAACTACTTAATTATTATATAATAAATAATTACCCAGAACAGCGCAAACCATGAAGTAACTCCATGGCCCCAAAAATTCATTAAAAAAGATAGTAAAAGTACATAGGAGAAGGGAGGTTCGAGGTAAAAGTGATAAACACACCAACAACACAATCTACTGAAGACAACACTCATCCTCGGCCACCTTGCCCACAAAACGCACTACGGGCTTGTGGGTGTCTACCCCTTCGCCATTGTTTCTGGGTCTACCACCCACCTGTAGCATCAGTTTCGACTTGATCATCAGCAGTAATGTGTTGATCAACAATCTGATTGTCCACTGGAATAGCACGACCATCAACATCCTCAATAGCACCTTCAACAGCTAGCCCTTCCCCCAAAGCTCCGTTAGAAGAGTGATTCCCAATAGAGTCAACCTGCTTGGAGACAGAATCATTGGTCATTGGAGATGATGAACTCTTCTTAACTTTCCTCTCCCTACTCTCCATGTATAATGCATCCAAGTCTAGAGAACTTATAGATTCCAGCATAGTAAAAAAATTGTGATTCACAGCACTAGAATTAGGAGAAACCGCATGTAAGTCAGAAGTAGGGACATGTGCGGACAACACATGGTCCTGAGAAAAGTCCTTCCCAAAACTAGCATCACTACAAGTAATCATAGCATCAAGGACAACCACAGATTTTGCATGCCCTTGAGGAGTAGCAACCATCACACCTTCGTTAGAACTAAGACCATGTGCAACAGCAGCTGTCAAAATAGCCAAGTGATCCAAGGAAGCGGCACTATCAGCTGCCATGACAGCTAAACCAGTAGAGGAGATATTCCCAAAAAGAGCCTTCCCAACACTGTGAGTGGAACCATGAGTTAATTTCCCTTTAGATAAAAATTTCCCTCCATCAAGAAAGAAGGATCAATCTCAACATCACTATCAAGATGATCCGAACAAACATCACCCCATTTGGAAAGATAGGGTTCCCCTCGAAGCAAAGTATCATAGAAAAATCCACTTCCTGACACACCCACATTCTCAGAACCATGACTGACAGAAGCTTGTTTCCCAGCCACCACCTCAAAAAAGGAGGCCATTCTCCCATTACCAAGGCTAGGCATCAAATTGTCGTTAGTGTTTTGCACACCATTGTCTTTATTACTTTGCACAACATTGTCCTTCTTCCCATAAGTGGGTTCACTTACAATAGGAATTTTGAGTTTTCACGTTTCAACCAAATTCCCATACTTTTTACAATGTGAACATTTAAGTCCTCGTTGACAATTAGCCTTGACATGCCCGATATAGGAGTAATTAAGACAGAAATCGGGAACATGCTCAAATTCAATCTCAAGATCAAATTTGAACTCTCTAGTAATCAAATAAATAATCAACCAAAGGCAAAGATAAATCAAACTCAACCAACATATAAGAAAAGTGATTGTACCTGACCATTATAGTTTCCCTATCAAGCTTAATTAGAGTACCAGCAACCATAGCCACATCCTAGAGAATACTTGGGTGCCAAAATACCCAATTCAACTTTTTGACATGAATCCAAGATTGTGCCACAGTGTTCTTAGACTGAAAAGGGTCAAACTAGGGATCCCAATTCTAGAACTGAAGGATCCCTAGCTTGAGATTAACAAACCCGCTACTCTAGGCCCTCAGTTTCAATTCATTAGAGCGGAAGGTAATATGAAAAAAATTCATACCAAGCAACACGATGTGCCACTCTCTAAATCTCCAAACCTATACAAGACGCGTCCTGAGATCCTCAAGATTCCAAGAATTAGACTGGTATGAGCTAAGCCTTGCGGTGATTGAAGGCTTGCAGGCTTCAATTATTTCTTCAAAAAACCTAGGGTTTGACTCGATAATTGCACATGCACCAATCCTTGAAATCCGATTATGAGTATAAGATTCACTACTCCAAGGGTCGGGAAAAAATCTGTCATCGCCCTTAATCTGAAAACCATCTGCACCTCTAGAAAATTTTCCCTCATATCTCTTCTGTGAGGCATCATTCGCTGAACCCACAAATGCAGCAGCAAAGCATTTCAAGCCAGAAACCATCGTCACTCTGTAAGCATCACCCACAGCTCATGTGTCTGTATCTACCATATCAGAGGCCGACACCTTACCTATGCCAATTGCTCCATCTGCAAGAGTCTGTGCCACTATATATGCTACCGAAGATCCACGATCCGGGCAACTCACATCGCCACTAGCACGTCAATAGCATTCAAACTACCCTTTTGGGAAGAGGATATCAACCATTGAGACATCATGAAGGAATACCTTTCGCATTGCTCCTGATTCCACCCTCCTTCAGTACCAGAACACTCGAAAAAACCCCGATGCTGGATCAGAAAATGAAAAACTAGCCGCGACCTTCAGCACAACTAGAAAACATGACAAACGCAGATCTGGACACACCTCAAGCAGATCTAAAACACAAGAGCCAATCTGGACAAGATCAGGTGTGACCTTCAGCACAGACGAACCAGAAGACACAATGAAATGCTGGAGAGCAGATCTGAACCAGGAACCAAAAGACGACCCCGAGAAAATATGAATCATGAGAGAAAATATAGAACGCGAAGAGGTGATGAACCACTGATAGGATCTAAGGCGGAAAACCCTAATCGCAATACTTATAGAGAGATTCTCTCACCTCTCTCGTCCTACATTTTCTATAAAAAATAATTATATTACTAATTAACTAATTAATTATTATATAATTAATAATTATATTACTAATTAATTATTATATAATTAAAAATTATATTACTAATTAATTATTATATAATTAAAAATTATATTACAAATTAATTATTATATAATTAATAATGATATTACTTGTTAACAAATTAATTATATAATTAATAATTAATAATTATATTATTGATTAACTAATTAATTATTATATAATTAATACTTATATAATTAATTATTATATTACTAATTAATTAGTATATAATTAATTATTATATTACTAATTAATTAGTATATAATTAATAATTAATAATTATATTACTGATTAACTAATTAATTATTATACAATTAATAATTATATAATTAATAATTATATTACTAATTAACTAATTAATTTTCAACTTTTTATTATATGTTTAATCCATGTTTTAAGTTTCATTTATATTCATCTTATAGTTTATATTTTATAGTCTTTCAAAGCCACGTATTTGAAACATTTTTAAGTTTCAAATAGGTGGTTTTGAAAGCTTATAAATTATTTTTTATCAAAAAAATTTATGAAATTATTTTTATTTTCAACTATTTCTTATATGTTTAATCCATGTTTTAATTTTCATTTATATTGTCCTTATAGTTTATATTTTATAATCTTTCAAAATCACATACTTGAAACATTTTTAAGTTTCAAGTTGGTGGATTTGAAAACTTATAAATTATTTTTCATCAACATTTGTTATGAAATTATTTTTATTTTTGACTATTTCATATATTTTTAATCCATGTTTTAAGTTTCATTTATATTGGTCTTATAGTTTATATTTTAGTCTTTCAAAGTCATATATTTGAAACATTTTTAAGTTTCAAGTAGGTACCTTTGAAAGCTTATAAATTATTTTTCATCAACATTTGTTATGAAAATATTTTTATTTTCATCTATTTATTATATATTTAATCCATGTTTTAAGATTCATTTATATTGGTTATATAGTTTATATTTTATAGTCTTTCAAAGGTACGTACTTGAAATTGTTCTGAATCCCACATCGGAAATGCAGAATGTTCTGCGCAAAAAAGAGAGAACCAGAATCCTATATCGGAAATGCAGAATGATTTTCAGGGAAATACCTCTTATAAAAGGGAGCTCTAGGTGAGAGCTTCTATCAGAATCTAGACTACTGTAATGGCAGTACTGTTGGATATTAAATAGTAGATAAATTTTGCTGAAAATGTTGTTTTATTTATATATATATATAAACAAAAAACCAAAAAAAATACAAAAAAAATACAAAAATAGTAAAAAAAATATTTTAAAGGAAAGGTGGTAGAGTCGTTACTGCCTTTCACTCAAAAACTAAAGGAGGCAGCACAGCTGCCGCCTTTAGTACACATTTTTTTTAAAAAAATTAACCTACACCTTTTTTTAAAAAAAATCCAAAAACATATATTAAAAAAACCCATGAATTTTAACTTATCTTAGAAACAGATGCATCAGACTCAACATGGAGATGTATCTTAAAAAAAATGAAGAACCATGATGAAAAATGTCAGTGGATATTTTAATGGGAAAAAGAATAATTTTCATATCCATGAATGATAATTTCTTATCGTCCTTAAAGGAATTAGGGCTAATAAGATTTTCTCAGGAAGAAGTTTTATTATAAGGATAAATAGTTCTTATATAAATAATTTCATGACAATTAAATTTAAATAGTTTACTCAGGCATGGTTAGTTTCTTCACACATGACCTTATAAATCCTTTTATTTTATTCTTCTCCTAGCTTTGGATCATTTTGTTGAGATTCAAGTTGAGTCCCAATTTGAATTTTTGAGTTTTTAAGTGTAGTTTTTGGTCTTGGCGGTTGGTAGTGCACGGTTGGTGCATGGTTAAGGGAAATCGTGCACCCTTTCCCAGATAACCATGTGGATTATCTTGGGGTCCAAGGGTAAGTCACATGGGTTTCACATGGTTTGAGAAACCGTATGACAACCATGCAAGAGGTTTTGTCCATTTAGACAGTGGCGACTGCACAATTTGTGCACAATTTGGAAAATCTTGTGGCCTAACCGTGCGAGTTGGCTAGAAATTTTAAATCTAAAAATCCCTAATCTAACCTCCCCTATTTTTACCCCAAATTGATTCCCCATACCCTTGGGTTGTTTTTGGCGCATGAAGGGGTCTCAAATCCCCTCTCTTTAGTTCTCCTCCCTCATTTAATGCTTCTCTAATCTTACAAGGTAAGATTCTTTGAGTTTATGATTGATTTTTTCTTCCCCTCTCTCTTCTCTCTTGGTTATTGGTTCTTTCTTGGTGTCTTTCTTTCTTGGTCAAACCCTAGGGTTAGGGTTGGATGATTTTGGTTGATTTCTTTGATTTTAGGGTGTGTGGATTGTATTTTGAGGTGTATTCTTCCTCCTCCCAAATTTTTATTGCATTAGCACGCCATTGAGGTGGGTGTTTACATCCATTTCCTTTCTAATTCTTTCCATTTGATGCTTGGGTGTTCCTAAATAATCTATAAATGTGTTTCATATGGTTATGATGTATTTATTTGGTTTGTTGTGATGTTTTTGTTTTGGTGGAATTTGGTAAAAATGGTTTTCAAAGAGATTCTTTAAATATGCTTACATATATATGCACTCAACATGTTTGATAAAATGCCAAGTAGCCTTTTTAGATGAAATTGGGTATTTTTAGCGTGTGTTTGGCTCGGTTATGTTTTGATGGTATGGGTTGATTGTGATATGATCCTTATGTGTGGATTGTTGTGACTTTTTTGTGTTGACACTTATGTATGGCTTGTTTTGTTGGTGGTAAAACATGTGTCAATACTTTAAAAATTGTTTTGGGTAATTTTGTGCATACTTGTGGTGTTTCATTGGATGTGGGAATATCCATTTGTGATTGTGGTGTACACATGTATGGGCACACAAATGATAATGGTCTTGAATGAACTTGTTCAACTTAAAAACCCAGATTTCAAAACACTTATCCCTTATCCTTCTTTCCTTCTTCAAACTCTTGATGTTTTACTAATGGTCCCTTAGCTCTCGAGTGACATTAAAGTGGTTTCAAATTATATTTAAAATTCTAGACAATTTAGAACTTTTAAAGATGGTTGGATTCTAAATGGAATGAAAGCTTATTTGGCATCTTTAGGTATTTTGTGTGTTTTGAACTTGATTTTTAAGTGGTGTTGAAAGTGGAATTGGATTTGGAAGGTAAGGTCCCATTTGGCATTTTTACATGAAAGTGGTGTTTGATGTTATTTTGGAAATGGTTTGGAATCATTTATTTTTTTGAAATGTATTAGAATTGATAGTGTTGAAGGCCCGTTTGGCATCTTAGCATGTTTTGAGAAATGGTTTGATAGATCATGTGATATGATGGCCCGGTTGGAACTTGTGAAAGGATTGTTGAATGATGGGTATTGATGCATGCCTATTGTAGGGTGTGGAAAAATAAATTTAATTTTCCTAATGCAGCATAAAGGTTGACCAAGTCTGTCTCACTTAAGGAGCATTGCAGTCGGTTCAATCACTAATTTTCAATTCACATAATATAATTCATTTTGGTTTTTTTATTATTTATAAAAATGATGGTAATGGGGTTTTTATGGGAAATGAGAAATTAAAATAATGCAATAAAAAATTGAAATGTAAATGCAGATATAGATAGAATGAAATTAGGGAAGAAAGGTCTTGGTCCAGGGTTTGATAATGTGGGTTCATTAATTAATTATTTTTTGTTTAAATTTAATTTGATAATTGATTTTATGAAATCTCATTAATGAATTACTTTTCTTCGATTAATTGAGTGTGTGATTTTAGTATGCCTTCAGCATGCTAAACCACACCTCCTCCAATAGTTAAATAGGATAACACCTCAACCAAGAATGTTATTCCTAAAAGACTCGGCTTCACTGTATATCGTTTCATCCCTTAAGGCAACCCCAACTCCACCGTATGGGGGGTTTTCCTAAGAGAAGGGAGGGAAAATAATGATTCAAAGAAAAGGAATGGATTTGAAAATAATGTCGTGGTGTGTGACCATCACACCTTTTTAATACACTCACATCCACCACAAATAGATTTAAAACATGTTGCATTGAAGCGCAATAATAAAGAACGCCATGAAACCTCCCCCAGGCCAAGTCTCAGATTAGTTCCATTTCAAAGTGAAAATAGATCACAACAGAAGTTAGAAGAGAGAAATAAATTAGGTTTGGAATATAAATAAGGTATGAAATAAGAAAAGGTAAACACTTTAATAAAAAAATATGCATTCATTGCATGGGAAAAGAAAACTAAAATAAAAAGAAAAGAAAGAAAAAACGTAAAGAAGCTGCCTTCATCCCCAACTTCCCTCGCCAATTGATATTCTTTTCAATTCACCCCTATGATCTTATTTATAGGAATGTAAGAGGCCTTGGGTTGTCATAACGGACCATTTAATTTGTTTTAGGACATAATGGTCTTCAACGTTTGAAATTTCAGTTCCAAAATATGTATTTAAAAATATTGTGTGTTTAACCCCATATTTTTGGTCGAATCAGTGAACTTTGTCTTCTGTAATTTTTTTAAAAAAAATTCATTTTCCCTCCAAATTTCAACTCCATCCACCATGTTTAGAAGAAGTCGTGGCCAATTTACTCATAGATTTTATTTTATCCAAATGATTCCAAAATATTTCATCAAATTTGATCATTTAATGGACCCCTTAATGAGTTAATAACTCCTCAAAATTAATTGGAGAAATGATTATATGAGTTCTATTTAAAACACAACTTTAATCACCTCAATTGGATGTGTGTATCCCGATTTATGCCTCATTTCTGTAGGTGGGGTCCACTTTGTCCGCCCAAAAAAGTTCCAACTTGATTGATTTTTTCAGGCCTCTAGATGTTCGAATCAGCTCTTGATCCATAAGAAAAATTTGAATCCCATAAATCAAGGAATCCTATAAAAATAATCTCTCAAATTGGAATCATATTATAAAATTTATTTTCAAAATACCCTTATGAGTAAAATCTGTTAAAATTCTAGAATTAAGCAGTTTTCACATTTTAGCCCAAAACACACCAAAAATCCAAAATTGATCAAAATAAGATCAAATTGATTGATTTTATAGGGTTTAAATAATTTAAATACATATAAAAATGAAGAAAATATTAGCTCTATCAATTCCCCCACACTTAAACCATATTTGTCCTCAAGCATAAAATCTCAACTATGAATTCAGAGGGAACCAATGTTATCAATATTAAAATTCCAAAATAATAAAATCAAAAAATTATCAATGTAAAATAAAATTTTCAAAAATGCACATAAAATATCAATTTAATTTCTAAATTTTCAAAGAAACAATCAATTCATGAAATTAATTTTTCCCCTTTGAAAAATGATGGAAATTCTCCTTTCATTCATTTAAGTTCCTCAATTTATTATTATTAAACATGTCAAATCATGATCTAACTCGCAATGGATTCTTTTCTCTCATCACTCATGATACAATTCATGTAGAGTTGCGTTAATATAATGAGAACATTCTCCTTATCCATAGAATTTTAAAGTGACTACTTTCTCTACTTTGTAAAGTAAAAAGTCACATAAAATCATGAGGGATTTCATTAAAGGTTCAAATTACTCTAATGCTTAAGGTTAGTAGGTATTGATGTTTGAAAATTAAGGCTCAAGGAGGAGGTTTATCTCTAAAGTACAGTGCATGATATCAAAAATAAAAGTGTAATTAAATTCCCCCCTTCAATGAAAAAACTCCAATTTCCCCAAAACTCAAAGCAAAGGTAATGGATAATGAAAGCATAATGAATGATGTGAAACTTCTTGAATTTTTCTCTACCTTTATTTTTTTATTTTCTTTAAGTTTTTTTTATTTTTCTAAAGTAATTATTAGAATAAACCTCACATCCAGCACCTAACCACATATGATAAAAATCATTGGTCCAGTGATGGTGATTTTTTATTCTTTTATGTCACAACTCATTCCTTTGTTTCATTTTTTTCAAGAAGGGAAAACATTTAAGTACATTGAATGAATCAAAAACCTTTCATTAATCCCACAATAAAACCTCCACACTTTCTCCTTATAATTAATTTCATCCCTTCCACCATGACTCCCTCCACCCCCACACTTTAAATTTAAAATATCATGCAAATACTAAGAGGAGGGTGGGAATGGATAAAAATGGATTGAAATATAGATTATTCCTATAAAGGTAATTCATGGTCTCTATGGGATAAAGAAGTATTGATCTAAAGGTGGTATTTTAAGGATAAGTGGTTTATCAAAAGATGCATCAATTATTTTAAATATTTTTTTTCATAGTCATAGATTTTATAAGTTCAAATGAAAGTTCCAGTCGATGACATCTCCCAAGATCACTCAATAAATATGGTCAAGAATAAATAGGAAGTAATTGATCTAGAAATCCTCTTGGGAATAGTAATTATAACATTGGATAATCACTAAAGGCATGATTAATGATAAAAAATCAATTCACATGAATTTTAGAAATTCAAAGCATGAAAAATTTTAGGGAAAGTTCATTTACATGAATCAATCAATTTCCTTAAATCATGATTCCTCATTTTAATATCCATGCTTTAATTTAATAATCCAATTCCCCATTATACTCATTCAATATCATTAACATTGAAATATAAAACATGGAATCATATAATTCCTAAAAAACATGTCTCCTAGATAAGTAAGGTAATAATTCAAGCATGGGCATGCATTTTCTAGTTCAAAGCTTAAATCATATTCTCACACAAAAATTTAGAGAGTTTAAAAGATAAACACTAAAAGTGAACTCTCTTTTTAAATGAAGCTTAATTTGTTTCCTCTAATGTTTGGGGGATTCCTTATTCCATCATGGTCCTACAAAAGTAAATTACTCAATTAAGAATAAGTATCATGTCATTTATGATAAAAAAGATGAGAGAGAGTGGGTTTCATGTTGGAATAATCCTAAAAATAAAATTTAAATCTAAATTCCTAATATTGAAATTAAAAATACTAGAGATAAGGTAAAGGATAAATCTTGGTACGATCCCCCAAGTGGACCCTGAATTTTTACTACCTCTAGAGGGCAGTACCAGCTGTTATCCATAATCTGATGGTGGGTGGATTTTATTGTATTTGAACCACCACATGTGGCTTTCCCCAACTTCCATTTCCTTGTTATTTTTTAGGATAATTCCATGTATAGAGTACATCAGATCCACCCCCTTCATAATATGGTACAACTTGCATGGTGGGGGTAGGATGAAGTATAGAACCTCCTCTTCCTTTGTTGTTACTTGTGCAACATCTTCTTTATTATCCAATGGTTTCTCTGGATATACTGTATGAAAAAAATAATCAAATGGAGGTTCAAAATTTAAATTTAAAATATTAATTTCAAAATATTCCCTTTTAATGTAGGAAGCTTGTGTCTCTTGTTCTTCAGGAAAATCCAATGGGGTCTCTTTTTGTACTCCTTATAATAAATGTTCAATGTATTTAGGGACCTCCAGGTGTTCCTCAATAGGTGCATATTTTTTTCATCATCTTCCTCTAGGGTGTAATATAAGTTGGTTGAATATGAAAATTCAAAACTTTTAGGATTGATACTCAAATTAGTTTCAATAAAATTAAATGAGTTTGAGTTCAAGAATGTATCATCTCCCTGAGGTAGTTCAGGTTGAATCTCTTCTTCGATGGAAAGAGCCTCTTGGAGTTGACTATCACTAGATGGAGGAAGGTAGTCAGGCTCCTCTGTTTTTTCTTCAAATTATACTAATTAGGTAGATTCTTATTTCATATATAGAGAAATATGCAATGATGGTGTCTCTTCTTCTTTGAAAGGTCTAGGGAGATCAAGTAGTTCTTCACATTAATTCCATAAGTCATCCAGTTCTTGTTGATATCCCTCATGTAGCTCATTAGGAAAGTCCTTTTCATCTATCTCTTCTAGAAATGGTTGAGTGAGGATGAATGAATCTTCAGGTACCACCACCTTTTCCTCCACAAGTTCTTCAATTTCAATGATGAGTGGTAAAATTTATTCCACCACTACCTCAAGCTCTTACTCCGGCTCAGGATCAGGTTGCTCCATTAATGCACAAACATAGTCAAATGCTCTTTCCATTTTACTCCCCAAGTCATCCAAAGTATCACTCATCTTTTTCACCTGACTATTTAGATCACTATAATCAACTTCTTATTCTTTCACCTATGAGTAATTGTTCCATGAATTAAAAAAAATGTTCGTTTGAAAATATCATGGGAAACGATTTTTTTTAATAAAGAAAACTAAGAAAAATATTTAAAAAATTGTGAATTTAGAAAAAGTGATCAAAATAACTATTTAGCTCCCTAGAAACGGTTCCAGTTTTGATGCACAACTTTCGTATTGCATGGGAAAAAAATTAATTTTCCTAATATAGCACAGAGGCTAGCTAGGGTCATCTCATTTGAGGAGAATTTTAGTCAGTTCAATCACTAATTTTCAATTCACATAATATAATTATTTTTTGTTTTTTATTATTTATGAAAACGACGATAATGGGGTTTTTATATGAAATAAGAAATTAAAATAATGCAATGCAAAATTGAAATGTAAATGCAGATGCAGACAGAATGAAATTAGGGAAGAAATTTCTTGGTTATGGGTTTGATAATACAGATTCATTAATTATTTATTTGTTGTTTAAATTAAATTTGATAATTCATTTTATGAAACCTCGTTAATGAATTACTTTCCTTCAATTGATTGAGTGTGTGATTTTAGCATGTCTTTAGTGAGCCAAACCACACCACCTCCAATAGTCAAATAGGATAAAACCTCAACCGATAATGTTATTCCTAAAAGACTCAGCTCCACTGTATGTCGTTTCATCCCTTCAGGCAACCCCAACTCAACTGTATGAAGGGTTTTCCTAAGATAAGGGAGGGAAAAATAATGAATCAAAGAAAAGAAATGGATTTGAAAATAATGTTGTGGTGGACGACTGCCACACATGTGCAATACTCACACATCCACCAAAAATAAATTTAAAACATGTTGCATTGAAGAGCAATAATAAAGAACACCATGAAACCTCCCCAAGGGTCAAGTATTAGGTTAGTCACTTTCCATTTCAAAGTGAAAATAGATCACAGTGGAAGATGTAAGAGTGAAATAAATTAGGGTTGGAAGATAAATAAGGGGTGGAATAAGAAAAGATAAACACTTTAATAAAAAAAGATACATGAATTACATGGGAAAAGAAAACTAAAATAAAAATAAAAGAAAGAAAAAACCTAAAGCAGCTGCCTTTATCCCTGGCTTTGCTCGCCAATCAATATTCTTTTCAATCCATCCCTATCCTATTATTTTAGGAATATAAGAGGCATTGGGTGTCATAACAGGCCATTTAATTTGTTTCGGACATAATGGTCGTCAACAGTTGAAATTTCGATTCCAGAATCTTTCTTTAAAAATTGTGTGCATGGAACCCCTTGTTTTGGTAGAATTGTAGAACTTAGTCTTTTATAAAGTTGTTGTAATTTTTTTTTTCATTTTCACTACAAATTTCAACTCCATCCACCATGTTTAGAAGATGTTATGGACAATTTACTCTGAGATTATATTCTGGACGAATGCTTCTAGAATATTTCATCAAATTTTAACATTTAAATAACACCCCATGATTTCATAGTAAGTTATATCTTCAAAGTAATTCAATAACTTGCGCTACACGCAACACTGAGTTCGAGTGCACCATGACTTACCAAACTAACCGTTCAAAAGCGGTTATGAATAGTATTAACTGAATTTTGAATTTTATATACTCCATATAATTTTAGAATCCATATTATGTGTTTCTTAGACATAATATAATAACAAATTCATTTTTTCAGATAAAAGAAGTATTTTTCAAAAAATGCAATTTTACCGCCTTTAAATGGCGAACCCTTTTTAAATCCAATATTTGACACTTTTATATTTTCAATTGAGTAAAATTAAATTCTTCTTTATAAGAGGGACATAAAAAATTAGTTTGGATAAATTTTTGGTATTTTTATGATAAATTTTATATTTTGATGAATAGTGAAAATACTAAATTTTAATTGAAAACAACTTTTTTAATCGAAATAATTTATAGGTTTAAATTATTCATTTGAGTGGTTTTAAAGTATAATTAGATTATATTTTTATCATTTAATATAATTTAAGTAATTATAAGTAATTTCACATTTAAATTGAACATAAACACATGTTAATCTTTTGATAGTTTTTACTTTTTTAAAACTCACTTTTTGGTTTTGACAACGGGAATTAATTTTAAATTAATTAATACAACTTCTATGCTTTGAATTTTTAAAAATAGACATCATTTTTGGATTTGTAATATCAAAATTATCTTAGGGTGAATTTTTGGTATTTTTCTGAAAAATTTCATTTTTTGATGAATAGTGAAAAACACTGCATTATTGTTTAAAACTGAATTTTATTTAAATAATTATTTATTTTATTTAAATTTATTTTAAGTTAAAATAGATACATAATACTTATATAAGTTCAATTTAATTCATTGGAGTCATTTTATAATAAGTTTAGATATATAAAATTTTATTGAACTTTTTACCGTCTTTTATCCACCTTCTAGAAGCATTTACAAATTTGCATAAAACATAATTTTACCACTTCTGTGAATTGAATTTCAAAAATATGAGAGACACATTTGACATCAATAAGTAAAAATGTGTTTCAATAAGATGAAAATAATTTTTGGTGAATAGTAACTTTTTACTTTTATTTACCGCAGTTAAAAGTAAATAGGGTAATTAAAGGTAAAAATGATATTATAATTAGCCTAACACATATCCTAATTCTATTGGATAAGTTTATTTAGACCAAAACCAACCTTAGGAATAAAATATGATCCTTTTGGTCCACTTGGATTAGATTAGGACATTTATTATTATTTTATTTAAAGAAGAGTTAAAAGTGTAAAATTCAAAATTTAATAACTAAAACATTTCTAATATAGGGTTATACATAAGATAAATTCAACTATAAATATTCATTAGAAATATAAAAATATTTCCTACATCATGGTATTTTATTTATAATTTTTAAACATTAAATAATTAAATTTATTTATGACACAATGATGATGCAGTAATTACCTTATTAATTAAAGAATCAAATAAATGGTATTATAAATATTAAAATAAATATAATTTCAAATTTTTGATGACATAAACGAATTTTCTAGGTGAATTTGACATGTTAGTGTTGATTCAATGTATTTTTTTCGAAGTAATCATGCTGGTATGAATTTCACAAAAACAAAATACCAAATAGTCTCAAAATTGACATAAATGAGTTTTTAAAACAAATACTATATTATTAAATTATATAATAGTTATAAAAATCTAAGGTTCAGCCAAAGGACTCTTATAATGATATATATGTCATTAATGAACCACTTGGGGTTCTCTTGGCATTTTATAGTAGGTTTATTAACCATGTAATATAAAAATACAAGAAGACATTGTAGAAGTTAAACTATTTAACTAAGAGTTAAATCTAAAAGATAAGGTTAAAATGGTAACCTAAACTTGACTAAAACCTATTGGTTGAGAGTATTTCGACCCATAACCACCTAAGTCTCAAAATAAATTAATTTGGAGCCATTATAAACCAAATATAATTGTATAATAAATTAATATTTTAATCTTTTCCTAAAGTGACTTTCACCTCTCTTATAAAAGGGTACTTTCCCTTCTCTCAAAATCACACCTCCAAATCCATTTGGCTCAGAAAAACCTACCCAAATCTCCTCCCAACTTCCCTAACTTCAACCTAGAGGCCTTCCATTGAGCATAAAGCCAACCTAAGGATCCCTTTTGTTTAAAACAAAAGGAAACACCCAAAGAAGAGGTAATTATTTTATCACCTCTTTCAAAGTTCTTTTCTTCTTCCACTTTCTCTTTCTTTGTTATTTCCATACCAAAATAATAACTCTAGTACCTTATATATACTGTGATGTTATTATAAATATGGTATAACCATACTCATTATTTTATCCATCCTATGAATGATAATGTCACCATGTGTGTATACGTACGACTTACTGTCTCCACGTCGTGTTGTAATTTGTTATTCAACACTATGTTATTTGGATGGATATAATAATGAGTAATATGTATATAAATAATTAAAATAACATTATAATATCTCTGTAGAATTAATATACCATCCAATTCCACACCTTTTAATCATTAAGGAAATGATATCATTGCTTGTGTGTACGTACGGCTTACTGTCTCCACAACGCGATGAGATTCATTTCCACGTTCACCATTCAATGATGATTATAAAAATATATATTATTAATAAGTATGTAATATATGACATAATAATTCTACTAGATATATATATATATGTATGTATGTACTTACATATATCTTATTCACTTACTTTCATTCAATATAATATGAAAACGGAAACAACATTTATGCGTACGTACGGCATATCGTCTCCATAAACAGTATTTTCCATTTCATATATCTATATATTATACATATTTATATTCTATATATATATATTATATATAAATCATGTTTTATATTCTGGAATTATTTAAATCATGGTCTAAATGACACGAACAAGAATAACAAGTTAAAACACGTACGATAAAGAAAGCGATTATTACCCGAAATGTTAATTTAACATTGATATTATTATTCGATAAGTAGTATAAAGTCATAAATGAATCAATTATGAAATAATAAATATAAATATGGTTCTGGTATAATTTAATAACATATTATGGTCATTATACAGGAGGTTAAATGTACCATCGACCAAAGGAAAGTGCAAGGTAAGGGTTATTTCCTCAATATCATTATTATCCGAGATTGTTTATGTGTAAGTATTTACTGGGACATATTTATCATCGATACCCATATTTCATAAAAATGTTTTCAAAAGGAATATTTTAAGGTATTATGGGAGGGTCTATTTAACTATATCATTATTTTAAATGTTTTAAAGATTTATCTTTCAAAATCCTTTTAATTAATGTTCATGTTTTCAAAATGATTTTAAGGATTTATTTGTATGGACATGAATGTTTTGAAATGATAATTCTTTTCAAAAGTTTCAAATTAGTATGGGACACTTTTATTCAAAAATCTCTTTTAAATGACTTCCTTTATAAATGTGTGACATTTAAATGATTTCACAAAAAGGAATATTTCTCTCAAAGAGTTTTACTGATCATTTTCAACTATGTCAACATCATTTACTATATATTATTCTTGATTGAGGTTGATTTATTATAATACAATATTCCATATTGTATTGAATGAGTTATGATATGTTTGACTTTGGATGTTTTATTTTTATACCATTCATGGTTTATGGTTAATATATTGACATTTTGTATGCTAGTTTTAATACGAATGTTTATGTTATGTTTCAACATTTTCATATGAGGAATACAGTGGACTTAGTAAGTGACGGGTGGAGCCCGCTATAGCTCTTTGATGCATTTGTAAGTCTCATGAGAAAAACTAGTGTCTTGGCACAAGGCCTTGACAAAAAATTTATTTATAGTCTTGGCACGAGGCCTTGACTATGTGGTAATGATGTCCGGCGTTAGGCATTTCCTCGTTATGAAATTAATTATTACATGTGATTATTTGACTAGTAGAATATCCATGTGCATGTTTATATAGAGATGTTTGATTTATTTTTGCCATATTGTGTTCAAGATTATGTTTAAAAAGGCTGTTGTTTTTATTATACATCTTTCCTTAAAAGTTTATAGCTTCCGCTAAATTATTTACCCTTACTGAGCATCTGTGGTCACCCCTTTTTTATGTTTTATTTTCCTAGGATTCCAAGAAGTTTATTATGATTGATATGCAGGGTTAAGCTAAAGGTAATAATGGCGTTCTCAAAGGATTATTTATGTTGTGTTTTATGTTAGAAATTGTAATGTAAATTTCATGTATGTAATCTATTTTCCAAAACTGCTAAACTGATCAGTCTTTCGAGACTTGATTCCTTGTAATCATGCCAATGTATTAAAATAATGCACCGGCTCTGGGCTTCTGGGGTCGGGGCGTTACAATTTAATGGACCCCTTAATGAGTGAATAACTCCTCAAAATTCAATGGAGAAATGTGTATATGAGTTCTATTTCAAATCCAACTAGAATAAACTCAATTGGAGGTGTGTATCCCAATTTATACATCATTTCCATAGGTGGGGTCCACTCTATCCTCTTGAAAAATTTTCCAACTTGATTGATTTTTTCAGGGCTTTAGATGTTTGAATCAACTCTTTGTCCATAATACAAAGTTTAAGCCCATAAATCAAGGAATCATAAAAAAATAATCACTCAAATTAGATTCATATTATAAAATTTATTCCCAAAATACCTGTGTGATTAAAATCTATTAAAATTATAGCATTAAGTAATTTTCACATTTTATCCCAAAACACACCAAAAATCCAAAGTTGATCAAAATAATCTCAAATTGATAAATTTGTAGGTTTTAAATAATTTAAATACATATAAAAAATGAGGAAAATATTAGCTCTATTAGGCACCCCTATGGAATATTTCTTCGATGTGGGTTATCGTGTGGGTGGTGTCAGTGTTTAGGGTAGGCAAGTGCGGTGATGGCAGATAAGGTGATTCACATGTGTGAGGACCTCCTCCTTTCACTATGTACTATTACCATGGGTTTCCTAGGTGTCTTTTAGAGGGTCAAGTGACAATTTCTTGTCAACTCTGATTAGACGGGTTGGTAC
This sequence comes from Viscum album, assembly GCA_963277665.1. Lineage (NCBI taxonomy): Eukaryota > Viridiplantae > Streptophyta > Magnoliopsida > Santalales > Viscaceae > Viscum > Viscum album. The sequence continues at coordinate 1,199,991,741 of OY728119.1, read as the reverse complement.
CCCCTTGGCTTTATAGGACTTGGTGGGACGTGCCGCTGGATTGGCAGTTAGAATGGTCAACTGGTTATTAACTATAGAGTTGCACCATATGTCGGCAGGTGAGTCAGATCTGAGTATGTCCAGATATCTCTCTAGGGATGTTTAAGAAATGCCCATGGTTACTATCTATATGTTCTTGTTTAATTTTCAGTTGCACTTGGTTGCCTATTTAGTATCGCTTTATTTTATTTTTAGAATATCCTTGTATCACTTGTTCTGGATCCACATGTGGAATTTGGTTTCTAAAATGGTAAATTTGGTTTGAAAATGAGAATGTGGCATGTGTTTTTTTGAAAAAGGGAAAGTTGTGGTTGTTTATTAAAAATGATAAAATCCCATTTCTTTATATGTATTTCAAACTAGTGTTTGTGGACTATTTTGGGAAAGAAATATATGGATTTTGTGGTGGTTTCCCACTGAGCTGTTAAAGATCACACCCTACTTGTACCATTTGGTTTCGGTAGAACCAAACTATTTTGTAGGTTTGAGTTTCTGGTTCGAGTTTCCTTTGGAGCAGGTTGGTCTTGTGGTTGGTGGTGACCAAGAGGTCACGTGGAGATCGTACAGGTGTGGTTTTGTTTTAGTTTTGTATTCATTTTTTATTATGTTCAGCAGTTGTTGTATTTGGATCACTTTGTATATTTATTGATATTCAGTTGTTGGCCTTTTTTTCATGTTAAGTTTTGGTATTTTGATCCCATTTTATTCTTGGGCTAAATCATTCTCATTAGATTATTTTGATGCTCTACACTAGTTGTCAGCCCATGGGGATTAGGAACACCCTTCAGACCGTGTCTTGGATCGGGTCGGGTGTTGGATCGGATGGCATTCCATCTTGTTTTGTGACAAAATGGTATCAAATGAGTTCCTTTGTTATTTGGGGTGTTAGGTAGTTGGATATTAGGATTGATGGGACTCGAGAAGTAGGTACAAGAAGGATTTCATGAACCCTGACTCATTCTGATCCTTGAGTTGTCAGGGGTAATCTGGGATTTGGGTCTTTTGTCTTGTTTTGGATTGAGGGATTACAATGGAAGTGATCCGGTGTCATTTTGTGATCTCACATGGAGTAGTGACCCATGTGGAGTCCATGTGGGTGATTCAAGGTCCTCTTATTGGTTAGTTATTACTTGGGACATGGCCCACTAACCATGTATCTAAGTTATGCATGACCACTGGTTCCTCATTCTAGTAGTTTGGTGTGAGTTGTGTTTTGTTTTAGTTTCAGTTGGTGTGAGTGGGATTTTAAAATGAAGACGTTTTTTAAAATGGAAATGATTTCTTTAAAGTGGTTTCAGATTGAAATGAGAAATGAGTTTTTAAAAGAAAAAATGAATCTGAATTTTGAAAAGCTTGGGAAAATGTGGAGGAAAATCAAATTTATAATTTTCTAAATGCTTGGGCATGATGGTAAAGTGGTATGTGTGACCCTTGGTATTTCTTATGAATGTTCGCATGTGTGTGGCTATGTGTGGAAATTGCATGTTGGCACATGTGTATGGATGATATAAATGGAGATGGTATGGACACATATGTGATGGATCACAGGATTTCATGGGTGGGTATTTTAAATTAAAGGTTGGATTGGTCTTTAAAAAATGGTTTTTGAGTGGGAAATGATTTTTGGGGATTGGATTTTCTTGAAAAGGTGGGGTTTTGTTTTGTGAGAAACAAAATATGGTATTTGGATAGTATCCTTATAAGAAGGAGGTTTTGAAATTAAAATGAAAATGGTGGTTTTTGATAGGGAAATTTTGTTATGTTTGCAAGCTCGTTGCCTTAGATCAAGATGTTAATTTTGATTGTGTTTTATTTTGATGTTGATATTGGTTTTTCATTTCTTAAGTTGATCAGAATATGCTTCCTAGAAAGGTCCCCAAAATTTCTAGTGATTCTTGCCCAATTTTTGGTTCTTCTCGATTGTTTCCCATCTATCGTGGTGATCGAGGTCCATTAGAGTTAGTGGAATGGATTGAGGAAGTTGAACGTGTCTTCAGATTTTTGGGAACTCCCGAAACTGTTAGATTTCATGTTATTGTGGGTCTGTTTGAGGGTCCAGGATTGAATCAGTGGAAGATGTTTTCTCTGTCATCAATGCAATCCAGGATGATGTGGGAAGTGTTCAAGTCCATTTTTTTGGTGGTTTATACCTGAGGAGGTGAAGATGAAGAAAGTGGAAGATCTCAAGAGTATTCAACAAGGCCAGTGGATAGTGAAGGCCTATATTGAAAAGTTCAAGGAGATGGTTTCTTTCTCTTCAAAAATATCATCACATGATCAGTTTAAGGCTTCTCTTTTCATCGTGGGTCTTCATAAAAAGATCAAGGAGCGATCCATCTCCTCCAAGGACCTTAATTTCGAGAAGTTAGTGGATGAAGTGTTCCTATATGATTTGGTTTCCAGGGCGCAAATTGGAAATCTGGCATCTCTTATTGCTTATGTAGATTCCCTATCTGGCGAGGAGTGCATGTTGGAGGAACCTATTTTTGAGGATCCTATTTCATTGGTTCCATATTTTTGTTCGTCAGACCATTTGTTTGTGTTCTTCCAGTGTGGTCAGTTCAGGAATTCGAAGTCATCGTGATGTAATCCTCCAAAGACTTTCCATCATTGTGGTTATTTGGATCATTTGAAGAAGTTTTATAGGAATCATTTCTTGGAGAAGAAGAAGAATAAGAAGAATAAGCCTTGATCGGAGGATGTTAGTGCCTGAATGTGAGGTAGTGGATTCTTCAGTCATCAGGGCTCCAGCCACAGGGCTCAGAGTGAAGCTCACGCACAATCAAGAATTTTCAGGGGTGTGGGGGACCTTGACCCAGCTTTTGTATCCAGCATGGAGGGAGATGGTTTAAGTTCCTTGTTGTAGTTTTATTTTCTATTATAAGATCATATTTCTATTGAGAAAACCTTGATAGACCTGTTCCATCATAATTTGAGTGGTTATGCTTATATGAATATGAATCTTTAAATGGATAACCTTTTTTTGAATCAATTCTAGTTTTTTGTTGTGCTTGTTTGGAGATATTTGGGCCTATAAAAATCGTTGATTGTATTTTGTGATCGAGTTCTCCATTTGGTTTGAGATTCTTTTGTGGGTTTCCCCATTATGTTGGGGGTTTTTGGGTTGTGTGGGGAGTTCCCTTTTTCTGATCCTGGTTCCAATGGTGGTGTGGTTTATCTTATGCGGAAAAGTTTTTGTTAATTCATGTTGAGTTTCCCATGTCGGTGATGTCGTATTTGGATCTAAATGTTGGTGGTGTTAGATGGGTATTTGTGGTGGGTAAAACACTCTCATGTTCTCCCATTGTTCATCATGTTGTGGTTTCTATAGAATTGTTCGGGTGTGACTTGTGAAGTGAAAGGTTGTCGTGAGCCTCATGGTCTTGTTTGGTTATTTCCAGATTTGGGATCAATTTTTGTTTTCCTTTCGGCTGGGTAACTTTCTGGGGGAAGAAAGTACTCATGGTGAGGAGAATTGTCACACCCCGACCTTGAAAATCATTTTATTTTATTCTTCTCTTGAATTTGGATCATTTCGTTGAGGTTCGGGTTGAGTCTCGATTTGAGTTTTTGAGTTTTTTATGAAAAGTGGAGTTTTAGGGCTTGGCAGTTGGTGGCGCACGGTTGGTGCACAGTTGGCGCACGGTTGGCATATAGTTAAGGGAAATTGTGTTCCCTTACCCAGGTAAATGTGTGGCTTGTCTTGGGGTCCAGGGTTAAAGTGCATGGTTTGAGAAACCATGTAGAAACCATGAGAGAGGTTATGTCCATTTGGATAGTAATGATCGCACAGCTTGCGCACAGTTTAGAAAATCGTGCAGCCTAACCATACGAGTTTCTTGGAAATTTTAAATCTTAAAATCCATAATCCACCCTCCACTATTTTTACCCCAAATCAAGCCCCCGTACCCTTGGGTCATTTTTGGCACACTAAGGGGTCCCAAAAACCCTCACCCTTTGGTTATCCTCCCTCCTTTGATGCTCCACCAAGCTTCCAAGGTAATATTCTTTGAGTTTTTGGTTGATTTCCGCTTCCCCTCTCTCTTCTCACTTGGTTCTTGGTTCTTTCTTGGTGTTTTTCTCTCTTGGATGAACCCTAGGGTTAGGTTTGGCTGATTTTGGTCGATTTCTTTGATGTTAGGGTGTGTGGATCGTCTTTTGGGACGTATTCTCCCACCTCCCAAAGTTTTGTTGCATTCGCACACCGTTGAGGCAGGTGTTTTCATCTGTTTCCTTTTCGATGCATTCTATTTGATGCTTGGGTGTTCCTAAATAATTTATAAATGTGTTTTTCATGCTTGTGATGTGATTGTTTGGTTTGTTATGGTGTTTTTGTGTTAGTGAAATTTGGTAAAAATGGTTTTCAAAGAGATTCATTAAATATACTTATGTATATATGCAGTCAACATGTTTGATAAAATTCCAAGTAGCCTTTTTAGATAAAATTTGGTATTTTTAGCATGTGTTTGGCTTGGTTATGTTTTGATGGCGTGGGTTGATTGTGATATGAGCCTTATGTGTGGATTGCGGTGACTTTTGTGGGTTGGCAGTTATGTATGGATTGTTGTGTTGGTGGTAGAACATGGGTCATTACTTTAAAAATGGTTTCGGGTTATTTCATGGATACTTGTGGTGTGTCATTGGATGTGGTCACATACATGTGTACTCAGGGTGAACACATGGATGGGCACACAAATGATAATGGTCTTGAATGAAATTGCTCAACTAAAAAACCCATATTTTAAAACACTTATCCCTCCTCCTTATTTCCTTGTTCAAACTCTTGATGCTTTACTAATGGTCTCTTGGATCCTGAGTGACATGAAAGTGGTTTCAAATTATATTTGAAATTATGGTCTATTTGGAACTTTGAAAGATGGTTGGATTCTAAATGGCATGAAAGCCTGTTTGGTATCTTTAAGTATTTTGTGTGTTTTCATCTTGGTTTGGAAGTGGTGTTGGAAGTGGAATTAGATTTGGAACATAAGGGCCCATTTGGCATTTTTCACATGAAAGTAGTGTTTGATGTTGTTTTGGAAATGGTTTGTGTTGGTCGGAGTGGATACTCAAGAGGGGGTGAATTGAGTAGCAATTAAAATTTCTGATTAAAAGGATTCCTATTAAAATCCCCCAATTTAATAAACGAGTTAAACTGTAGTGAATTTATAAAGATTTTAAGTGTTTGGTTAGTTTCTCAAAGATTGATTATTTCTCAGTTAACTTAATCTGAAGATTAATCTAGCTTTTGAAACTGACTTACTGGCTAACAATAATTACAAACACTTTCTAGTTCAACTATCAGAGTTACTTTAAAACAGATTTGAATTTCAAAGTAATTAGTAGTGGAATATTGAAAATAGTTTAAACTAAAATAAGATGCACAACAATTTTAACCAAGAGGTTCAGTCTCAAGCTGAGACTTAGTCCTCTCAAACAGTTTATATAAAACTTTGATCTACACCCTGGATCGGGGTTTACAACAGTACTCAGACTATCCAGGTCCTCAAAACTCTACCACAATTCTACGTGGGAAAGCAACAGAAACAGCACACAGGCTGTCCAGGTCCTCAGACCTCTACCACAGTTCTACATGGTATACACAAAGGTGTAAAGAGTTTAGTGTGAGGATTTCAGTATCCTCCAGTTCAGCTTAGGAGTCAGTGTGTGTCAAAACAGACAGAAGCACACACTGCTCGTAATGTAAAGAAAAGGATGATCACAGCAGAGAAAGAATATAGAAATGAGTTTAGAATGATCTTGTGTGATGTCAATGTAGCTATGGACTCCTTTGGATTGAAGTAGATGAAGCTTGGGGTCCTTCTCAAGAAGTATTCTGGAAAACAGAGTGTCGTGGTTTTGTTTCTTCACTTCCAATACAGGTGTTTGGATTGAATGCGAGAGTATTCCAAGTGGCACTTGAACCTCCTCTTTGAACTTCTGTTCTTGATGTGTATGAGTGTTCTTCGAGTTCTTTGTGTGTTCTTCTCTGCATGTACGTGTGTATATTTTCTTCTTCCATACGTATATGTCTCCGTGTATGTCTCTATTTTGTAGTAGCTCGATATTCCTTTTATTTCTCTTTTTCTCCAGAAATGGGAATGATTACCTTTTACAGGTACGAGGTACGATTCCCTAACATGCCAACAACCCACATTAATTAATAGTAGTTTCATTAAAAGCACAAAATATGACCGTTGTAAATTAAATTGAAAGAAGACAAAATATTTTAAGAAACGGTGTCACAGTAAGTCATGGGAATGGTGTCTCCTTCACATAGTGTCTAGATTGATCGCGGTGTCTGAGTGTCATGGTGTCTCGCAGTCACGGTGTCTCGCGGTCACGGTGTCTTATACACGGTGTCTTGTACACGGTGTCTTGCTTTATGATGTCTACTTCACGGTGTCTCGCTTTACTGTGGCTTGTTCACAGTGTCTTGCTTTACGGTGTCTACTTCACGGTGTCAGAAATACATAGCCAGTGGTAGACTCACGGTGTCTTAGACTTTTCAAGGCAACTGTGTTCAGACTTAAATAATGATGATAATATAAGGGATTAAACTTAAGAATGTGTCAAAGAGGGTATTATGAGAGTAGATCAAAGATAGTATAAAGTAGGTAAACTGAATATAGAGCAATTAAGATCTTGCATGGCTCTTATTAAAGCATGAGAGAACTTTAAACATAAATACACCTGATTGGATATAGTTTATAGGAGTCAACTAGATTGAATAATATTTTTTATCATTAAAACATGATTAATACATGAGGAGTCCAACAATCTCCCCCTTTTTTATGATCACAAATAATGTACAGTTAAAATGTATATTGGATGCAACTATAGAGATAAAATCAACTGTAGAGATAAAGGGCTAACATATAGAAACTTCTCCCCCTTTTGGGATTATCAAAAAGATGAAATAAGAGAGGTCAAAAAGTGCACATTCCATTTAGAGTAAACAAGGTTCAGTACAAAACAAAAGAGTAATACAAAAACAATAGCATCCCTATCAAAAAAGAGTAATCACTATTCTTCTTCATGGGTTGGCCTTCTCTTTGCCTTTAGCAGTAGTGGCAGAAGAGGAAGCCATAGGGGAAAAGGCTGAGGTAGAAGAAGGCAGAGAGGTGGTTGATAAAGAGGGAAAAGGGATACCTTCAAAGACTTATGGAGCCAAGGTAAGAGCAGTATAATATCTAGGCAGTTGTTGATCAAGAATCACAGGCCTGATCTGGCTGAGTGCTTGTCCGACAAACATGGTGGTTGAGGCTAGAGCAGAGGTGAAGGTAGGCAGCCTAGGTCTAAGAGGTGCAGCCACTGGAGCAACAATGGATGTACTCTGGACATGAAGATAGGGCCTCAGGAGTTTGATGAAATCTGTAATAATCTCTCCACCATACTGCATGGCTTTCTCAAAATCGTCCTTGTTCTCTATAAACTTGTCCAACAATCGAGTAAACTCTGTGAGTTTCTGGACTTGGTTCTTGAAAGCTTGAGTCACAGGAGGAATCCTCAGATTTTCTACAAGGTACTTAAAATGGTTTGTCATATCTGTCTTAGAGAAGATTCTGTTGAAGTAGAAATCCACTTTCTTGGAAATCTCTTGTTGAGCATAATTAGCAATTTTGGAGTGGATTTGTACTAGGTCAAGAACTCTATCACTGTTTTTGACCACTTCAGTTAAAGAAGCCGCATTGAAACCACTGAATACATTCTGAAGCTCTTCTTTGATTACAGTTCTGAGTAGATCACTGTCCAAGGAGGGTTTAGAGGATTGACCAGATGCTTTGATAGTTGTGGTCATAGATTTTAGTTGATTCAACACCTTTTGAAGACACCTTGTATACTCATCAGTGAGTTTATTCAGATTGGCAACAAGCTCTTTCATTTCCTTCACAATTTGTTTGTTCCTTTCAGCCATATTTTCATCTAAGGATTCTAGATAAGGTTGAATCTGAGACACACCAACTTGTGGTATTTGAGGAGCAGCAGGTTCTACAGGAGGAACAACATATTCAAATCTCGAATGCAGCTCTCTCTGCATGTCTTCAACCATACTTCTTAGGGTCTTTACTTCATTACTGAGCAGCTTATTTTCAACTCTCATTTCTTTAATTTCATGGAGCATCTTAGGTTGTATTTGCCAGATAATATTCTCCAATAATAGTGAGGCATCTCTCTCACTTAAATTTGTCACAGGAAGAAGTTGGGTATTCATGAGTTTTTGAACTCTGGATAAGAGAGTAGCACCAAATTCTATCAGATTATCCTTACCTACAAAGGATGGTTTTTTAGATAAGGGTTCATAAGTAGGGACTGGTACAGGCTCAGGTTCCTTCTCAGGTGCAAAATTGGAGACGGATTTCAACTGAAATAGGGAGGAAATATCAATTCTGGTTGTTGTAACCTGTTGAGAATAATTCACATCATAGAAACTAGGAAATTTATACTGAGCATATACAGGACTTGAATCAGTTGTATGTGAGGCTTCAACAAAATCAAGATTTGGGGTTTTCTCCCCCTCAACAGGTGCCTCCTTCTTAGGACTGAGAGGCTTAGGATCTTGGTCTAATTCCATAGACTCATCTCTGATTTCCCCACTCATTTCCTGTCTAGCCAGCTAAAAAGCTAGCTCCATCCGTTCTTTAGTAGAAGTTATGATTTCAGGAACGGATTGTTCCACAGGGAGTTCCTCAAGATTGACCTCTTGCAGAATAGGTAGCTCTTCCACTATAGCCTCTTCTACTATAGGCTCTTCCATGGCATGATTTTCAGATTCTTTGGCAATTGATTCTTTTACAAATTCAGGTTGAATTTCCAAATTGATAGCTTCTTTAGGAGTAGGGACTTCTTCTTCAAGAACTGCATGAGGAACAGTAGTCATGTCTTCCTCAACAATAACTGCTTCCCTAGGTGGAACTTCAGCCTCTTCTTCCTCTTCTTCAGGATACTCAACAATCTCATTCGGTTCCAAACCAGGATTAGAAATGTCTTTTGGTCTTGAGGGATAATCCACCAGATTGAATTTCTCATAAACTTTATCATTGTCTTCCACCCATTCATTTTTCCAAGGATTCCAATTTATCTTCATTATTTTGATAGTGGCTTTTGAGAGGTAGTAAACATAGTCCATAATCACTTCCTCATTAGGTCCAACCACACCTTTTTCAAGAAGCATGGCTAATATTAGCTGAGAGTAAAATAGAGAAGTTGACTTGGATGTTACTTTTATCAACTCACACATATGGTGTATGATATACTTGCACAGGTTGATCTTATTCCCATTTTTCATGAGGTGAATCAAAAACACATCTTGATATTTTAAAATAGCAAAATAACATTTTCTTGGACTGACCAAATTTTGTACAAACTTGAATAGAAGCCTTGTTTCTACATCTAATTCAGCAGCAATGGCTCTTCTCTGGGTGCCATTTCTAGTTAGGGTTTTCAGGACATCTTCTAAATCAAAGAAATCGGTTGAAGGTGGAGGTCCTCTCTGATAATCCTCACAGATGCCTTCATGAGGTATCCTAAGGCATGAAACCCATAACCTCGAAGAGAATGGGTATCTCTATCCATTTACCCAGCTTCTCACAACATAACTCTCACCAGAATCAAATGAGAACTGTATGTATTGGTAGAATTGAGCCACTAACCTAGGATAGATGGGTCTATCCTCCTTAGAGAACCATTCTAACCATCCTTGTTGTTCTAACACTTTCAATACCAGAGACTTACTAGGAAGAATCCATTTGAGGAAAATCTCTTTCTCAGGTAAAACAACGCGGTTTACCAGATTCGGATTTAAAGGTCCTTCGGGTGTTATCTTCGGTGCAATCTTCTTCTTCTTTAATTTGTGATTCTCAGGTGTCGATGATGACGGACGTTTCATTCTTGGCATTCACTGAAGGTTCGAGCGAGAGAAGGGTTGCAGGGATGAAGAAGGGTTCGAAATAGTAAGTAGAAGAAATCTCAAGTGAAGAAGCGAGTGATACTTACTTTGTTTTATCATTTAGGAATACCAAACGTCGCAAAAATAAAAATGCGGGAAGATAAAAAGGTGAAAAGGATAATCACCATGATACGGGTTTTAAAAAAACATAAAGAATTTTTACGGTGAGATCATGAGTGGTCATTGCGATGAGACAGTAAACGAGTTTCACGGTGAGACTGTGAGTGAACTTTTCAGTGCGCGTTACGGTGAGATAGTAAACGTTAGACCGTAAGTACAAAATGCTAATGGTGAGACCGTAAACATGAGAGACAGTAACTGAGAAACTGTAATCATGAAACAGTAAAGTATAACACAGTAAGATATCGAACAGTAAGACCTGAAACAGTAACTAGTAAGGTATCTATTTGAGATTTATCATGCCTAGTTCATGTATGATGTAGTCTATTCTCTCAGAATTTAATGGTTTAGTGAATATATCAGCAATTTGATATTCAGTACCAATGAATTCCAAAGTGATATCACCTTTTTGATAATGATCTCTCAAAAATTAATGTCTTACATCAATATTCTTTATCCTAGAATGTGAAGTAGGATTTTTTGAGATGTTAATAGCACTTGTGTTGTCACAATTTATAGGTACATGTCTGAATTGATATCCATAATCTAGTAATGTGTGTTTCATCCACAAAATTTGTGCAAAACAACTGTCAGCAGCTATGTATTCAGCTTCTGTAGTAGATAATGCAACAGAATTTTGTTTCTTACTACACCATGATACCAGTGACTTGTCTAAAAGGTGACATGTTCCAGAGGTTATTTTTCCATCTAACTTACAGCCACCGAAGTCAGCATCAGAATAACTAACTAATTCAAATGATTGTCCTTTAGGATAAAACAGTCCTAGATTGGGTGTATGCTTGAGGTATTTGAAAACTCTCTTTACAGCATTTAAATGAGATTCCTTAATGTTTTCTTGAAAAAGAGCACACGTACACACACTAAACATAATTTCATGACAACTAGGAGTTAAGTAAAGTAAACTTCCAATCATTCCTCTATAAGTGGTTTGATCAACAGATTTTTCATCTTCATCAAGATCCAACTTACAAGTGGTACTCATGAGAGTGTCACTACTTTTAGTGTTATCCAATCCAAAACGTTTTATAATATCCTTTGTATATTTACTTTGATTTAAAATAATACCATTTTCATTTTGAAAAACTTGAAATCCAAGAAAATATTTGAGTTCTCCCATTAAACTCATTTCAAATTCCTTTTGCATCATTTTAGAAAAATCAGCACATAAAGAATTCTTCGAAGATCCAAAAATAATGTCATCTATATAAATTTGAACAACTAAAACATCATTAGAAATTCGTTTTATAAAAAGGGTAGGATCAGCTATTCCTTTTGTAAAACCTTTGGAAATAAGAAAAGTACTCAATCTATCATACCAGGCACATGGAGCTTTCTTCAAACCATATAAGGATTTGATAGTTTAAAATTGTGATTTGGAAAATGGGGGTTTGTAAATCTAGGGGGTTGTTCAACAAAAACATCTTCAGCTATATACCCATTTAGGAATGCACTCTTAACATCCATTTGATATAGTTTGAAATTCAGATGTGCAACATAGGCAAGCAGAATTCTGATGGCTTCAAGTCTGGCTACTGGTGCAAAGGTCTCCTCATAGTCAATTCCTTCTTCTTGATTATAGCCTTATGAAACTAGTCTATCCTTGTTTCTAACTATGTTACCAGCTTCATCAACTTTATTCCTAAAAACCCATTTAGTGCCTATGGTCAAAATGTCCTTAGGTCTGTCTACTAATTCTCATACTTTATTTCTTTTAAATTGATTTAATTCTTCTTGCATATCCATCACCCAAAATTCATCATTGATAGCATCATTGATATTTTTAGGTTCAAGCTGTGAAAGAAAATCTTGATGTTCAACCTGGTTTCTCAGAGAAGCTCTAGTTTGTGTCTCTCTATCTAAATCTCCTACTACAGCATCTAAAGGATAGTTTTTAAGGGTCCTAGTTGGTCTAGAAAAGATAGGGATAGAAATTCCAGGTTCATTTACAGGTTTGGGTTCTATAGAAGCAGGTTCTGGAAAATTTCCAGAACTAGTTGTCTTAACAACAGGTTCACTGTTCCTGTCATTAAGGTTTAGAATTGACATATCTTCTTCAAGATTTTCAAGAGGGGTCTTAGGTTCATGTGGATCAGTTTCATCAAATTTGATGTGTACAGATTCTTCCACACATTTGGTTCTCTTATTGAATACTCTATAGGCTTTACTTGATATTGAGTAACCTAGGAAAATTCCTTCATCACTTTTGGAAGCAAATTTGTCAAGATTATCTTTAGTGTTGAGAACAAAGACTTTGCAACCAAAAACTCTAAAGTAATTAACCTTAGGCTTCTTATTATTCTATATCTCATAAGGGGTCTTTTTGAGAATTGGTCTAATCAAGACTCTATTGATAATGTAACAATCTGTATTAACAGGTTCAACCAAAAAGTAAACAGGTAGATCATATTCATTGAGCATTGTCCTAGAAATCTCTTGAAGAGTCTTATTTCTTCTTTCTACTACACCATTCTGTTGAGGTGTTTTAGGAGCAGAGAAGTTGTGACTATAGCCATTATGTGAGCAATAGGTTTCAAAATCCTGATTTTCAAACTCACGACCATGATCACTTCTCAAGGTCTTGATCCTAAGTCCACTAAGGTTTTCTACAGACTTGGAATATTTAACAAAATAGGAACAAGCTTCACTTTTGTGAGCTAGAAATTATACCCAACTATATCTAGAAAATTCATCTACAAGGACATAGACATAGTGTTTCCCATTTAAGCTAGAAACTCTAGATGGTCCAAATAAATCCATGTGAACCAACTCGAGAGGTTGAGAAGTAGAAACTTCTTTCTTTGATTTGAAAGAAATTTTATGTTGTTTTCCCTTTTGACAAGGATTAGAAACTTTATCTGTTGGGAATTCTAGTTTGGGCAGGTCTCTAACTAAACCTTTCCTAGTCAGTTTCCTGAGAGAGTGCACATTGCAGTGTCATAATCTTCTATGCCATAGCCAAGATTCTTTATGAAAAGCATTTAAACAAGTAACATTTTGTTTAGCTAAATAATTCAAATCTACAGCATAAACATTTTCATTTCTTAATGCAGTAAATACCAAAACATTTTTAGAATCAAATACATTGCAAGCATCATTTTCAAATTTAAAATTGAAACCATCATCACACAACTGAGAAATACTTAGCAGGTTGTATTTTAATCCATCAACAAATAGTAATTTAGAAATTAAAATTGAATCAGTGTTACCAATCTGACTTAAGCCGATGATTTTTCCTTTTGAGCTATCCCCAAAGGTGACATGTCCTCCATCAACTTTGATTAAGCTCTTAAAGCATGAGTAGTCTCTTGCCATATTCCTTGAACATCCACTGTCCAAATACCATATCTTTCTACAGGAACTTTTCAAGCATGTTTCCTACAAAACAGATTTAGACAGAAGATAATTTTGGTACCCAGATTTTCTTGGGTCCAGAAAGGTTAACAAGTAAAACTTTAGGCACCCATATTTGTCTAATGGGTTTCATATAATTAACATATTCAAATGATTTTGATAAGTAAACTTTGTTTGGTCTATAAGAATTTTAATAGATAGATGAAGCATAAGGGTTTCCAGAACTTGAACTAAAAGCATACTGTCCAGATTTTGGAATGAATTTATTCTTAACAATCTATCTCTATCCAGGTTGGTATCCTAAACCAGTAGTATACCTTGGTGCAACTTGTTTTCCAAGCATTTGATTTAGAGTATTCTTTCCATTTTTGAACTTCTCTAAGTCTTTTATAAGTTTCTCATTAGAAAATTTGAGTTCAATATTCTCTTTTAATAATTGAGCATTCTTTTCCTTTTCTATACTAAGATCATATTTAACAGTACTAGTTAAGGCATACTGTTTCTTTAATGATTTGTACTTATCTTTTAGATCATTACAAGTATCATCTAACATATTACAGTATTCAAATAATTCATATTTAGACATATTATCATCATTATTTGAATCACTTTCATTCCCAGAATAGAAATCATTCAGTATAGGGGAAACATGTACCTCAGATGCTTTAGTCATGAAACACATGTTGGCATGATTCTTTTCTTCAGAATCAGAAGTGTTAGGTCTACAAGGCTGAGTACCCTGAGAGGGGGGATGAATCAGGGTATGACTAATTTAAAATTAAAGCACGTTCTAATCTTGTTTTGCTGTTAAGCAAAACACTCTTATCTCTCTTTCCTGTAGCACAATATAAACAGAAAGTAAAGCATGCACAGGACATAGCAATTTTTACTTGGTTCACTGCTAAGGGCTACGTCCAAGGAGCATACGCCGAAGATTTTTCGGTTATACCAAATTCCACTAAAATTCACTAGTTTCGGATTACAAGGTTCGGGCACAGTCACTCTGTCCCAGGCTCACTGCCTTTACAAAGTTTAGGGTCAGCTCACTGCTTTCCCAAGGGCCACTTTTCTCTCTCTCTGGCTCACTGCCGGTGGAGAGGATCACCTTCTTCCTCTTCCTTTACTCACTGCTCCAAAAAGAATCCACTCACATTTTATAGACCTGTAGGTCTCTTCATTTGCATGAAAGAATGCATCTTCCTCTGTATGTAGATGCTCTATTGAAGTCCAACTTTCACTCGTAGATGAGTCTCACTACCAAAGGTATCGGGAAAACTTCCAGCTTCCACGCAGCCCGAAAACACTGTCAGGGAATCAACCTTACTTAGCGCACAGGTCTAACCCGGCGCGCAAGTATCGGCGCGCAGGTCACAACTGGCATGCAAGTCTGCCTCTACCACTTGCGCGGCACAATCTTCTGCAACTCCAAACCTGCGCGACTCAATCCCTTTTACGCCCAAGCCAATATTGGCACGCAACTACCAACCGGTGCAGAACTCAAACATTGGCGCGCAAGTCCACCTGCGCGACCACACACCACCTACGCGACCACCACACCAGCGTGACGGGAGCTCTGATTTTTCTAAGTGTTGAACTCCATTAAAAATGAGGAGGGGTGGTCCAGTATTTATAGGCATTTGGTCAGCCTACGCGACGGCGCGCAAGTCAACCCTCGGCGTGCAAGTCTCGGCGCACAGGTCTCTTCCCCTGTAAGTCACTTACGCGACCAACTTTCCTTTTCCAAATTTTGATCTTCTGATCTTGAAAAACAACAGGCGCGCAAGTTCCCAAGCCTCCTAGGCATCGGCGCACAAGTCTCTTCATGGCGCGCAAGTCACCTTCACGACCACACTAATACCTACGCAACCCTCTTCCTTTGCCATATTTTGACCTTATAATCCTGAAAAACATTAGGCATGCAAGTTTCCTCTCCTTAAAGTACATGGCGTGCAATTCTCTTTGACAAAACCACTTTTCTCCTTTTGTCGATTTTCAGGCCCAAAAATTTGGCAAACACTGGAAAACGACACCACCTTGTATCTGTTCTTTTTATACCGCTTCCAGATCATCCATTCCTTTGTCGATGTTCTTGAATAAAACATGGATTGTTGACCATAGCTCTTGAACTCGACACTCCGCCATGAAATCCTCTTTGTCAACAAATTTGTATGTCATTGTTTGCTTTGTCAACAATCACAACACAGATGTCTACTTTGTCAACAAACACAATCACCTTAAAAATGCTTCAATGGTACCTTGAGGGATTTTTTCCCAACAAGAAGCTTCAGATCCACTTGAGATGTCTTCTGAAGCACTCCATGTTTCCTTCATAGATTTCTTGTATTTTTTGTCCTTATAATCATATTTCTTCTTAAACTTCAATTTTGGACAGTCAGCCTTAACATGTCTTTTCCTTTTACATTCATAACAGACTATCTCATCATTTTTATCAACTTTCTTCCAATCTCTCTTCCAATTACCTTGTTGGTCATACTTACCCTTATAATTCAATTTTCTGAAAAATTTCTTCTTTCTATAGAATTTCTTGAATCTCCTGGCTATATGAGCCATCTCTTCATCACTATCTGAATTTGAACCTTCACTAGTTGAGCTTTCGACAGGTATGTGAACTTTCTCCTTGTCCTTGGTCTTTGAGGCAGTAGAATTAAATTCCACTGACTTCTTATTAGGTTCATCATCTTCCTCTTTATTTACCTTCATCTATTCTTCATACATCATCAATTTTCCAATCATCTCCTTGACAGGTAGCTTGTCAATGTCACATGATTCTCGTATAGAGACAGAGGTTCCTCTCCATCTGTCTGGTAGGCATCTCAGTATCCTCATGATTTGCTCCTTTGCTGGAACAGGTTTTCTCAGTGAGCTCATGGTATTGACTATCTCATTAAACCTGAGATACATATCAGAAATAGATTCATCAGATTTCATTTTAAAATTATCATACTTAATAGTGTATGTATTTAGTCTCATTTCCTTAACATTGGTTGTTCCCTCATAGGAAACAGCCAGAGTATCCCATATTTCATAAGTAGTCTTACAGGAAGATATTTGATTAAATTCTTCATCTCCTAAAGCACAATACAGGGCATTCATTTCTTTACAATTATTATTGTAAGCAGCTTTCGTAGGTTCATCCCAAGTAGTTATAACAGTTTCTGGAATCTTATACTGAGTTTCTATAGCAGTCCAGATGTCAAATATCATACTTTCTAAATGAATTTTCATTTTGATTTTCCATTGGGCATAATTGACATCATTAAAGAAAGGTGGCATGTTGGTAGCTACACCTTCTAATCTGTTATCCATAATAACTAAGTTTTAAAAAGATATACAAAGATATAAAAATTTAGAATTAACAGAAATTTTGAGATCTTTAAGATACAACTAAAATCACAGTTAAAAATTTTTCACAAACAGAGTGTTTTGAAAAACTTTTATTTAACAACCTCTGATACTAAATGTTAGTTGGAGTGGATACTCAAGAGGGGGGTGAATTGAGTACCAATTAAAATTTCTGATTAAAAGGATTCCCATTAAAATCCCCCAATTTAACCAACGAGTTAAACTATAGTGAATTTATAAAGATTGTAAGTGTTTAGTTAGTTTCTCAAAGATTGATTATTTCTCAGTTAACTTAATATGAAGATTAAGCTAGCTTTTGAAACTAACTTACTGGCTAACAATAATTACAAACACTTGCTAGTTCAACTATCATAGTTACTTTAAAACAGATTTGAATTTCAAAGTAATTAGCAGCAGAATATTGAAAATAGTTTAAACTAAAATAAGATGCACAAGAGTTTTAACCAAGAGGTTCAGTCTCAAGCTGAGACTTAGTCCTCTCAAACAGTTTATATAAAACTTTGATCCACACCCTAGATCGGGGTTTACAATAGTACTCAAATTGTCCAGGTCCTCATACCTCTACCACAGTTCTACGTGGGATACACAAAGGTGTAAAGAGTTTAGTGTGAGGATTTCAGTATCCTCCAGTTCATCTTAGGAGTCAGTGTGTGTCAAAACAGACAGAAGCACACACTGCTTGTAATGTAAAGAAAAGGATGATCACAGCAGAGCAAGAATATAGAAATGAGTTTAGAATGCTCTTGTGTGATGTTAATGCAGCTCTGAACTCCTTTGGATTGAAACAGATGAAGCTTAGAGTCCTTCTCAGGAAGTTGTCTAGAGAATAGAGTGTCGTGGTTTTGTTTCTTCACTTCCAGTACAGGTGTTCAGCTTGAATGCAATAGTATTCCAAGTGGTGTTTGAACCTCCTCTTTGAAATTTTGTTCTTGATGTGTATGAGTGTTCTTCGAGTTCTTTGTGTGTTCTTCTCTGCATGTATGTGTGTATCTTTTCTTCTTCCTTACGTATATGTCTCCGTGTATGTCTCTATTTTGCAGTAGCTTGATATTCCTTTTATTTCTCTTTTTCTCCGGCAATGAGAATGATTACCTTTTACAGGTACGAGGCATGGTTCCCTGACATTCCAACAACCCACATTAATTAATAGTAATTGCATTAAAAGCACAAAATATGACCGTTGGAAATTAAATTGAAAGACGACAAAATAGTTTAAGAAATGGTGTCACAGTAAGTCATGGAAACGGTGTCTCCTTCACACGGTGTCTAGATTGATCACGGTGTCTGAGTGTCACGGTGTCTCACGGTCACGGTGTCTCGCGGTCACGGTGTCTTGTTCATAGTGTCTTTCTTTACGGTGTCTGCTTCATGGTGTCTTGTTTTACTGTAGCTTGTTCACGGTGTCTTACTTTACGGTGTCTGCTTCACAGTGTCAGAAATACATAGCCAGTGGCAGACTCACGGTGTTTAGACTTTTCAAGGCAACTGTGTTCAGACTTAAATAATGATGATAATAGAAGGGATTAAACTTAATCATGTGTCAAAGAGGGTATTATGAGAGTAGATCAAAGATAGTATAAAGTAGGTAAACTGAATATAGAGCAATTAAGATCTTGCATGGCTCTTCTTAAAGCATGAGAGAACTTTAAACATAAATACACATGATTGGATATAGTTTATAGGAGTTAACTAGATTGAATAAGATTTGTGATCATTAAAACATGATTAATACATGAGGAGTCCAACAGTTTGGAAACATTTAATTTTTTGAAATGTATTGGAATTGATAGTGTTGAAGGCTCGGTTGGCATATTAGCATGCTTTGAGAAATGGTTTGATAGATCATGTGATATGACGACATGGTTGGCACTTGCGAAAGGATTTTTTCTTGATGGTCACCCCTATGGAGGATTTCCCCGATGTGGGTTATCGTGTGGGTGGTGTCGGTGTTTGGGGTAGGCAAGTGCGGTGGTGGCAGGTAAGGTGAGTCACGCATGTGAGGGCCTCCTCCTTTCACCATGTACTATTACCATAGGTTTCTTGGGCGTCTTTTAGAGGGTCGACTCACGGTTGATTGCCGACCCCAATTAGACAGGTTGGTACCCTCTTGACTTTATAGGGCTTGGTGGGATGTGTCACTAGATTGGCAGTTAGAATGACCATTTGGTTATTTACTATGGAGTTGCACCATATATCGGCAGGTGAGTCTGGTCTGAGTACATCCAAGAATCACTCTATAGATGTTAAGGAAATGCCCATGGTTACTATCTGTATGTGCTTGTTTATTTTTTTGTTGCACTTGGTTGCCTGTTTGGTACCGCTTTATTTTATTTTCATCATAGCCTTATATCACTTGTTCTGGATCCATGTGTGGAATTTGGTTTCTAAAATGGTAAATTTGTTTTGAAAATGGGAATGCGGCGTGTGCTGTTTTGAAAAAAGAAAAGGTTGTGGTTGTTTATTAAAAATGATAAAAACCCATTTTTTATATATATTTCAAACTAGTGTTTGTGGACTGTTTCGGGAAAGGAAATGTATGGATTCTATGGTGGTTGCATACTAAGCTGTTAAAGCACACACCCTACTTGTACCATTCGGTGTCGGTAGATCCGAGCTATTTTGCAGGTTTAGGTTTCTGGTTCGAGTTTCCTTTGGAGCATGATGGTGTCGGCCGAGCTATTTTGCAGGTTTAGGTTTCTGGTTCAAGTTTCCTTTGAAGCGAGTTGGTCTTGTGGTTGGTGGTGACCAAGAGATCACATGGAAATCGTGCGGGTGTGGTTTTGTTTTAGTTTTGTATTCGGTTTTTATTATGTTCAGCAATTGTTGTATTTGGATTACTTTGTATATTTATTGATGTTTTGTTGGTCTTTGTTGCGTGTTCAGTTTTGGTATTTTGATCCTGTTTTATTCTTGGGCTAAATCGTTCTCATTAGATTATTTTGATGTCTAACACTTGTTGTCAGCCCGTGGGGATCGAGAACGCTCTTTGGGTCATGTCTTGGATCGGGTCGGGTGTCGAGTCTAATGACATCCCAACTTGATTCGCGACAAGTGCGGTGGAGGAATGAACTACAGTACTGTAAGTTTAATATAAAAAATATTAAAGGAAAATATCATATCATTCTAGATGTACTAACACGATATTTTGATTCTTGTAGTTGCAATGGGATGAAATATCATATCAAGGCGATGTTTTGTTTACATTGATAATCATTCTATGGTAAAATGCTCAGTTATCAAAGAAATGAATGAAAGAACGTAGAAAAGAAAAGGAATTCTAAAAAAGAATCACCTTTAAAAGAAATATTATTTATTTAGTAAATGCAAAAAAAAAATCAGAAAGCATGGGTTATTCAAGTGGAATGGTTGAAAAAAAAGTGCAACAAAGAGATCTCTAAACAGAAAGTCTAAAGATAAAAATTATATGAAATGCTTTGTATGTGGTCGAAAAGGTCATTATAAAACTCAATGTACAGATAATATGAAAACCAAGAAGGCTTGGAAGAAACAAAAGATAGAAACAAATGATGTCTCTAAAGAAAAAGAGAAAAACTTCTAGAAATTGGGCAGACTGGGTTAAAAAAGAACTAGAATACTAGAAAGTTCAGGAGAAACTTGATCAACAAAAAGTTCATAAAGAACTGGACTGAGACACCATGGATGAAGAATTAGATGAAGAGTTGAATCTAGTAAAAAAATCTAGAAATATTTGCAAAGAATTCCAAATATTTCTAGAAACAAAACCACAATTGTTTATAATCTTATCAAAAAAAAGTAAGGATGGTCAGATATTTAAGAGGAGTTTGATTTATGTTTTGGATATGCTCAAGGAATTAGAAGACCTTATGGAAGATTATAAAAGGATAGATCGGGATATGATCAGTATAATCATTACCAAATAAATTCTGGTCGGAGGTTAAAGTTTATGGTCTTCTTTAGAAAGATAAAAAGATAAAGAAAATAGGCATGGAAGAATTTCCAGTCCTAAATAGGTTTTGGAGAATGTGAGGAATAGGGATTCCTAAACTCTATATACTAGATATAACTTTGGAACTAGAAGAGTTCATGGAGTGCTATAGAGCTTTTAGATTATGAGCAATTCAATTTCTAGGATTTAAGAAAGTAAATTCCATATATAATCAAGTACCACAAACGGTGAAAATAGTTCTAAATAATGGATATTTAAGTTTGTTATGGTGGGCTACGCATATTCAACCTGTCATATTAGCAAATAGAATGGTTCTGTTATGGAACTTGTGCCCAAGACATTAGACTAAAGGATGTGTCTAGAAAGATTTTGAAGATTTGTAGTTTTCATGATGAAGATTGGTTAGAGTTCAGATTGAACACGTGCCACTACAGACGAATTCACATAGCATGGAGTATCTATCTTATAGAATCCAAATTGGCAGGCACTGATTGTATGTTTTTTGCAGGAGACAATGTGATAGTCGCTATCAATGCAAGATATATGTAATAAGCAGAGGTGATACATCTAATTGACTTCACGTTGAAAATTGACATGATCCTTGAAGATCTCAAGAAGTAGAAAGGACAAAAAGGAAATATTTTTATTACTAAAGAAAAAAATTCAGTCATTATCAAAGAGTTGATGGAGATGAAAAACTTGGAAATGAAATTTGCACTCAATAATACGACTAATGCCCTTTACAATTTAGAGGGATTTTAAGTGTTGATCCAAACACGTCATATCTGACACGGATGATAAAATCAAATTAGAGGTTTCATCATATTACTTGTGGCCTTTTAATTTTGTTTTTGCTTTGCTTCATAAGATTTCAATTTAATATTGAGTATTGTGGAAGCATGAATCAACATCTTGGAAAAGTTGTGCCAAGATGCCTAGATAAGGGGGCCTCCGACCCTTGTTTGGGGAGGTGAAAAACTCAAGATCGTGGTAGTTTGTATGTTAATTATATAAGATATGGTGATATATAATTTATAAAATTTAACTCACTAAACTCGTTTGAATTAAATTAATTAATTTTACATTTTTAAATTATAAAATAAATTTATTTAATTTAAATAGTTGGACTAGAATATCAAAATTTCGAAAAAAATCATCATAAATTGATACACTTCAATAAAACTAATATGAGCGTGGAAATAACTGTTAAATAAGACCACTGAATTAAATTTAAATTTACTAATTTCATTTCCCAATTCAAGATGATCCATATTATAAGCCTCAAAGGCAACCGAATATCAGCAATGTAATAAAAATAACAATAATATACCTATAAAACGGGTTCCGTGAGCCCAGGGCCGCCCCGGTACTTTTAACCCAACAAATTCAGCAAACTCTGGTCTCATCTGTAACTACAGACACCAGTGGAGCTTACACAACACAACACATAACCATAATCGTCTCCACCAACCACCAATGAAAAACATCACGGGGTTTTCAGAGCAGTAGTTTTGCAAATGGGGCACAGGTTCTTGAGCTTCAGCCATTGCCGTATGCACCCCGTGTGAAACTCATGCCCACACTCCAACGTCCCCAAATCCTCTCCTTCCCCGTAATCCTCCTGCACACCCCCCACCAACAATTAAACAGTTTTTTTTTAAGGGGGAAAAAAGACGACAAGAAATACCCGGCAGATGCAGCAGGGTTCCGTGTCAGCAGCAGGAGCAGCTACATCGCATGAATACTTGTGCTGTTTAAGATGGTCTGCGATGGTCTCTTCACTCAGCCCCGTGCTTACATTTCCGATTCGCTCTTCCAGTGCCAGCAGCTCCTCGTAAGACATGCTATCCACGTCCAGCCTCATGTCCCTGTGCCGATCATGCTCCCCTCCTCCCTCCAAATACACGCCATCATCCTAAAACCATAACCCGCAAACCACTCTTTAGGGCTGGGCTTGGCCTCCCAATTCTGGTCCGACACAATTTAATATTTTTTCCGTTTTATTTTTAATTGTTATTTGTTGGACCAGAATATCCTTAGGTTAAATGGATAAGGCTAACCTCGAATCCAAAACTTTCGCCCCTCCTGACCTGATCCAAGGCAATGCGGATCTGTTCACATACAAGATTAATTTGTCAGCTCCAACATGCTGCTAATTCGCCAACAGAACAAAACAATCACTGGTAGAATTGTAAAGAGAAAGTGCGCTACAGTTTGAGTGCAATTAAGGAGGAAGTTTGTCTATATGGACATAATCGGAAGAATGCACTGTGGCCATGAACAGAAAATTATCAAAAACAAGAATTTTGTACGAGTAGAATTGTAAAGAAAACACAGTGTGAAGATGGCTTATAAGCATCAAGTGAATGCACTTGATCAGAGGCAGAAGTTGAAAGACTATGCTTGAGTGGCATAAAGCGTATCCAGGTCGCTGAGAAAAAAAATAAAGGCAGAGGGCAAGCAAAGCAGAAAGTCAGGTTGAGTCTAGACTCATGGCAATCTTCTTCCCGAGGAGGTTAGCTGATGCCCCTCCCCCTTAGTTGATCCCATGGATTTTCCTGTGAAAGTGAGAGTCCCTTTGAAGGGGGAACGCTGGAGTCAAAGAATTGTTTGAGAAAGGAGGAGCATGGCATGAGCAGCAACATATATATGGACATACAAGTTTTACTTAACGATTGGTATATATATGAATATATTTGTTTTGTTTTGCAGGAAATCTGGTGATGCTGCTATTTTGAACAGAGGAAGTGCCACTGACCAGGATTGAAAGAAGACGCCCATGGAGATTCTTATACTGGAAACATATTTGCATGAAAAAGGGCTGGTATCAGAGATTGTACTAAACAAGGATCATGCCAGTACACTCCCTATTCCCATTGTGTTTGATGCTCGATATAAAGTTGCATGTGTGATAAGTTGTAAATAGACAAACTTGAGGTCATTGTTGGACCCCGTGAATTTGGGTTCAGAATGCTTGGTTGGATTTGATGTCAACCAGTGAAGATGGATGGATTTGTTTGATCCCATGAATCTGGGAGATTAGTTGGATTTGTTGAGAACCAGTGAGCATTATTAAAGAAAAATGTGACACGCATGAAGATGATCACGTCCTGAAGAACGCATGGAACGAAAACTGATGAACTCACTGTGAAGTCTGAAGATGATCAGGTATAGAGTAAATAGAGGAAGCATGAGCTGAAGGAGTCTCTCAATGACCAGTGGAGGTTGAATGAGAGGTTGAAACTTGTACAGGAAGCACATTACATGTCAGCAACCATTTTGAAGCATGACATACATGTCAGGACAGTGCATGATATGGATAAAAGTTTGCAGCTTTGCATGGACGACATTGCATATGTGTTTTTATGATGAATCTTGCATTGAAATTGCCAAGATGTTTGGAGGTGCAGATTATTGATAAAAATAGTGATAAATTTGAAGAGTTTGTGAAGAGTGTTGGAGTACTAAATGAAAAAGTGGTGAGGTCAGCATGCAACCAGAGATGTCACTAGCCTACAACAAGGCCTGCTTAAGAAGAAACTGCGATTATCACAAGCCTCACAAACCGGGGGTATGGGCTACCGCTGTAGGCAACTGGTTTTGTGTGATGTTGGTGGGAATGCGATAGAGGCCAGCTGGACATCCTGGAGGGTATACTCCAGGGAGGGCAAGGCAGTCCCCACAGGCAGTTAGCTGGTGGTCCCAGCATGTGGACTCAGCAGGCTGTTAGGAGTTTGTTAGACGGCAATTAAGAAGATTCCCTGGACCAGTAGTTCAGAAGAAACTGCGACTATCACATGCCGGGGGTATGGGCTACCACTGTAGGCGACTGGTTTTGTGTGATGTTGATGGGAATGCGATAGAGGCCAGCTGGACACCCTGGAGGGTACACTCCAGGGAGGGCAAGGTAGTCCCCGCAGGCAGTTAGATGGTGGTCCCAGCAAATTATTAGGAGTTTGTTAGACGGCTGTTGAGAAGATTCCCTGGACCAGTAGTTAAATAGTACAGGAGGGAGGGGATGGGGGGGGGGGGGGGGGAACTCTTCTGCAATCGGCCTGGGGCTTGGGACGGGTTGAGTAGTTGCTCTCCCATAGTGTTATTTTCCTCCCTCTGTTTGCCTTCCTCATTCCCCCCGTAATTCCCTCCTCAATATTCTCTAATACACTAGAGTGCATTCCCTGGTCTGTGTCCTTATCAAATTCGTCCGGCCTGCCGCATTATCACCTCCCCTTGTATGAAGGCACGCCAACAGTCTTGTCAAGATGGTCTCAACCAAAGGGTGGTGGAGTTCCTCGAAACCACTCTCATAAACTTGGAATCGGCAATGACATCAGAACAGACGGAGCAGGCCAAATTCTGGAAATCTCTAGCTACGGAATTGGCGGACCTCCGCCACTTCATCACAACGATCACTCGCCGTTCAGAGACGGGATCTGACTGGTCCTCTGCTGAGCGCCGGGTGGAGCTGCCCATGTTTGACAGTTCAGATCCGCAAGGATGGATCACCCAAGCAAAATCACACTTTCGTATAGCAAACTCCAGAGAAATCAAAGGCTCCACTTGCCCAAGTGAGTATGTACGATGACGCTGAATACTGGTTTAAACTGATGTTGGAGGTCTAATGCCTTTTTCATGATCATGGTTCAAAGAGGAATTCATGGAGCGTTTTGGCAACCCGGACGATCAGAACCTATACACAGAGATGACACATACAGAAGCAGTTTTACAGGAGGCATCAGAAACGCTGACACCTGGGCTCGTAGATAAGGAGAAGCAGGCACAACCAACAGTGTTTTCCCAGCTCTCGATACGACAGTTTTTCCAGGCAAACAACACAAGCAGCGGCAGAAGAAGCTTGTTTGAGGGATGGAGTATATGAGCACAGTCCCATACGATCAAATGCAAGTCAACCTGGGAACTCGATCACTAGAGCGGATCTGTATTTTCCTGGGCTTGCACACAGAAGGGATACAGAATTTGTGGAGCAAGTCAGTGGACTGGAAATTCAGTGTACGAGAAATTGGTAGCTCTTCACCAGCAGGAAGCTGTCCAAAAACATACCAAGCAATTTGCAAACCAAGCATTTCTAATTCCGCACCAACCGGATCTGCAGAAGGAAGCATGTCCTTCATTACCAACACCATCTGTTGATGTTTGGGGAACTGCAAAAGCTTCCAGGTTTGGGAGAAGTGGCATGATACAACTTGGGAATACTGTGAAGAAGGCAAAATGCTACAGTAGGGGCACCGTTGCAACCGGAATAAAAAGGTTGCACGGGCTACCTACAGGGTCGGAGTTCAACACACGCAGCAGTTGTGGAGAATTTTCACTCATGGCAGCAGCTCTTCCCCAAAACGGTTCAAAGTTGAGGAAGTCATCTCAGTTGGAGGAGCTACACGCTGTGTTCCAAGAAGAATCAACCGGGAATGAGTTTGATCCGGGTACTTTGCCAAAGAGTTGACTTGTCTTTCCCAACCACAAGTTTTCTGCCTGACTTGGATAAGAGAGGTCAGGTTGTTGCTGTTTCTAGAGCTGGCACTAATGTAACTCTAGTCCTGCATGAGGAAGTTCTCGGGAACTACTTGAGTCTCTTTTATAACGGAGGTGCTTCGGGAATCAAGAGGTGCCGGGGAGGTTCATACAAGAGTTGAACTAGATATAACATGCTTCTACAAGAAGCTGGTTAACTTGATTATACATGCGATGGACAAGACAGCAGAGGATAGTCATTTTGACACTTTGGTGTCAGATCCGGGTCATGCATCGTCTCTCCCTGTCTCTCCCTGCTGAGCGGGTGCTTGGATATAATTTCTTGTCTGGAATTTGTGTCTCAGGGGTGAGAAAATTGGATGATTTAATGGCTGACATTCAGCCAGTAATGGCCACTGCCCTCAGAATAATATCTTCAGGTGGACAACAGAGTATTACGCTAACATGGGCAAAAAGTTTAATGACTCTGGAGAATCGGTAACGCAGTTGATGAATCAGAACAGAAAAATAAGAATGCAGTCTGCAGCTGGGTTCCTGACAGCTCACTTACCTTACAACGATGACAGAAAAAAGGCCGTTGAAAGATATGTGAATGTTTTACAAAATGGAAAACCTGCAAATGTCCACACCAAAATTCAGATGCAGCCAGCAGAATCACGCCATGAGATGCAAGGCCTGCTGCTTCCACCAATCGGGGATATGGCAAAGCATCTTGAATTGAAGGAATATGCCGTAATTAATGATTCTGGTCATGTGTTCAAGTTTGCTGCACCAGTTGACAAAGCTTACTTTTGATTTTCAAAATGGGTTGGTGGGGATAAGAGATGGCTTCTCTCAATCACAGAAGGAGATAGAGATTGGGTACATGCATAAGGCGGGCACACTTTATGAGGAAATGACAAGTGAGTTGCTAGGCAGCAGCATAGAGAAATTTCTGCAGCAGCAAGCCAACAAGGGTGGCGCCTGCCAAAGGGGGAAGGATTGCAAGAACTCGGTAGATCCGCATAACCACACTGCACTTCCTCCAAAGATCAACCCCCAACCACTGCTATTGCGTTCCGATCTGGTTCATTGAAGGGGCGGAATCGAGCCGTCCACTATGCAACACATCTACCACCTTGAGGACAAGGCGGTCTTTCAGGAGGGTGGCAGTGATGGGAATAAGATAGAGGCCAGCTGGACACCCTGGAGGGTATACTCAAGGAAGGGCAAGGCAGTCCCCACAGGCAGTTAGCTGGTGGTCCCAGCATGTGGACCCAGCAGGCTGTTGGGAGTTTGTTAGACGGCTGTTAGAAGATTCCCTGGACCAGTAGTTAAAGAGTACAGGAGGGAGGGGATGAAGGGGGGAGAAAACTCTGCTGTAATCAGCCTGGGGCATGGGACGGGTTGAGTAGTTGCTCTCCAATAGTATTATTTTCCTCTGTTTTCCTTCCTCATTCCCCCTGTAATTCCCTCCACAATATTCTCTGATACACTAGAGTGCCTTCCCTGGGCAACAGGGCTGATACCATAAGCTACGATTGTACCGCAGATGTCGATTGAATGTATCGCTCAATAAGACATTGAAATTTAAAAGAAGAATTCATTGGGTGCATCTAAATCATACTCTACGATGGGAGGTATTGCACGAGACATAAATCACCCTCAATTCATGATTTTGCTGAAGTTTTTTATGGCATTTGATTGGTGATGAATGTGTTTAATTTATAGTAGTTTGAGCATGAAAAACACCTACACGTGTACAGATCATATGGTTCAGTTAGCTTTGTTGAATCCCGAGTCATCAATGGAAAACCTTGAGAACATGGGACATGTGGAAGGCATGCATATGGCAGAAGAGATCATGGGGTAGCTAAAGAAATATTTATGATCATTAAACAACTGACTGTGACACATGGAGCATGATGATTTGAAGAGACTGATCATGGGAGCATCTTCTGAAATCAATGTAGCTGATGGTGCTTAAAAGATGCTTGAGCTGTTACGTTGCTGAACTGACAAGTGAAGAGCATGCAAGGTTGATGAAAATCCATGTGGAGTAATCTCAGAGTATGTATGGATTGAGAAGAACAGTGAGCTAGCGGGAATGTGTATATAAATACATACTGAGACAAAGAGAAGCATGATGATGGAAAAAGAGAGGATGGAGTAAAAGATAATTGCTTATCGAATACCACTCGGTAGGAGCAACAGAAAAAGAAGGTGGAGCCATCCTGAATATCCCAGAGGAGAGATGATGCTGAGCAGTATTGAAGAAGTTGTATAACGAAGGAAGCTTGATCGGGAGCTAACTAAGAAGATCTGATTCAAGAGAAGAAGAGGGCATCTGGAATAACATATGGCACACATTTGTTTCATTGTATATTCTGGTGACATCTCGTGCTTCAACTGCATAGCCCTTCGGGTCGATCGATGTTTCAAGCAATGAGCTGCTCTTTCATTATCAGTGGGAGTAACTCACACAAAGGGAGTGAACTTTGGATGGAGCAATCATCCTAAAATTTGTAAGGAGCAATGAGCAACAGTGACATGTGAGCCCCCTCACACCTTGGACGTAGCCTACATTGGGTGAACCAAATAAATCATGTGCATCTCTTTCCTATTAGTTTGTGTGGGTGAGCATCTATGATTGAATACATGTGTAAATGAATAGACATTACATGAAACATAATTGTGACCCGCAAGACTAGACAGTGAGAGCTAAGTAAACAAAGTGAAAAATTACACAGTTGTGTAAACCCTGATTCACAACCCCCCTTCTCAGTGTCTCGCTCATCAAACCAGACCCCTTAGCCGACAGCAAATACTCACATGCTCATGGTGTAATACTTTAACAGCAAGTCAAGTCATGCTATTACAGAAATTTTACACCTTTAAAATGTTCAGCGTTTTAACTTCGTATTGGAAAAAGCATAATTCATTGGGAAAAACAAAGAAGATGACACAAATGCCTTTGTGGGCATAAAAAATCACCATTCAACCACTCCTAACATTTTGAAGACTAAAGGCTTAGTTTTAAAACACACCTTGACTATCTTTAATCAATTATATAACTCATAATGCTTTGAAATAATGGCCCAACAAAACCAAAGAAAAGTTCAATGGTTGTCAAAATGATACATCAAGAATTTTTTTTAAAATTTGGGTTCAGGCTTTGTAGACATCCTTCACCGTCCACTGATATTTTGATAATTTGTTGAGCCAAATTCATAATAACAAAAAATGATTGCATGACAATTATAATGGATTGTCCGTGGCCAGAAAATTATACATATAAATGACACCACCATACTAAAGGAAAAATATTTTTCCATGACTGTAAGAAGGTTGCTAAAACCTACCTCAGATACGAGTCTGTTTCTAACTTCATGGCCAGTAGAAAGATTCCGGAATGAGTAGGGAAATCCTTGGGCACCTTCACCATGCCTGTCCATAAACATTGCCGACCGTGCATATGACAGACGAAGCTCCTCATCGTTAGCCATGGAGAAAGGGGAAATGTCCGGTGAGGAAGGTGAAGGACCATGATGTGATGGAGGGTGATTAATGTTTTCTTCACCAGATTCAATATCAACTGAAGATCGAAGCAGTGATCGATGAACCAATTCAGTCAGTCTCCGATAACTCTGTGATGAGGAATTACAAGTATGAGCCCAAGTAGAAGCAGATGAAGAAATACTGCCAGAACATGAGCCAGGCCTTGAAGTCGAAGCAACATTTCCAGAAATATATAGATTCCCACCTGCCCGATTCCAATTTTCCAAACATTGACCAGAATCTCTGAACTCGGTTGGAGGCATAACAGTAGGATGTGTCGTAATGTCTCTTGGCATTCTCCTAGATAAACCAGAACTTGATGGAAAGCCAGGTCTAGAGCTGGAAGCTGCATTCAATCCAATCGCATGCCCATTTTGTGGCAGAGGAACATGCATCACTGGAGGCTCGCTATGAGAACTGGCACTATCCTGAGAATGCGTTGCACATGGGCCCGGAAAATGGTTAACTGTAAGAAACATTGGCGATGGGCTTGGAAATGAAGCATTAAAATGCCTATGATCACTTCCACTAGAACAAAATTTAGGGGGCACGGTGTCTGGGAGATGTGGGGGGTTAACCCTTGTACGGACATTTCTCCCGAAGCTCTCTGCAGGCCCTGGAACTCCAATGGCTACGCCATTTTGTATGACTGCTTCATTAAGTGATCCAATGCTATGGATGTTTTCTGATGGATTAGATGTATGTGAACTGCTGCCAGCATAATTTTGAGCAGGCACAGCACGCCAAGCACTGCCCCCTACATTTTGAAAGGCTGACCTCCCATCCACAAGAGAATGGCCAAAAACTGTTCCAAGAGCTTTTCTTTTACAGGATATGTCACATCCCTGCAACAAACAATCTGGTGCAGCACCGTCTTCTTCAACCAAATGTCTTCCATTTATAGAATGAGACCCAAAAGGATCAGAAGAGCTGCTAGCAGATGCAAATTGCTCATTTAACAGTTTGCCAGAGGTGCAAGGATGAGGGGCTTCGATGAATTGAAAATCATCTCCACCATGGGCCAAGGCTCTGGCATTAATGTCATTACCTTGTGTTACAAAATCAGAAGTGGTAGTTTCCAACGATAAAGGGCCGTTAGCAATTTCATTACGGCAAAAATTTGAATCAATATTGTTCATTGAAGGAAAACTTGATAATTCATAATCCTCGCCGGCGGAGGCAGCCAATGAAGGTGACTGTCCATGTTCCCTTTTTGGTTCCTCACAGATGAACTCATTTTGGGCGTTGCTAGAACTTGGTTCACCAAAGCTCCATTGACGCAAATTATGTCCTTCGTGGCAAACAAAATTCAGGTGTGTGTGATGCATGTCAATGGGCGGCAGCATAAAACTTGGCGCATGATCTTCTGCAGAATTACTTGAACTATTCCAGCAAATTTGTTGATCTATAGCATCATTTCTTGACGTAGATCCCTGACCAAGATCTATAGCTTCTGAAAAAGAGCTGGATTTATCCCTCCGTCCTTGCATGATGTTCAACTATGGTATCTTTAAAGTTCTTCAGAAATTCTATGCCACATACAAATTCTTTAGCATACCTGAAACCATGGATCAACAGAAATAACAACTGTCCGACTTGTGGTGCTTAAAAAAATAAATGTTATAAATGTAATATCAAAGAAATATAAATCATGTTATAAATGCATACAAAATAGTCGAAAAGACCAATTAAAGCTAGGGACAATGCAACAAAGCACTTACAGATGCAAAAAGAAAATCTCCTCAATGTACTCACACAGACAGCAATGGAAGAAGGGAAACTGATATGCAAATCAGCCCAAAGGCAATAGCGACGTCAAAGCAAAGGCAATAATGTATACTGGAGGAGACAGTGTCAAAAGTTTATCAGAAACTTCAAAAACAAAATTAAATGGAATGGAATTGTAGGCCTCCACTCATCATGACATGTCAGTATTCAGAAGGATGAGAAGGAGCACCACGATAGCCAATTACAAATTGTGTAAGCCTTAAAATAGCCTAAGAGCATCTCCAACCAACTTCATGATGCAGTAAAAACTGCAAAATGCAGTAAAGGTGGTTCTCAAATCCAGCACTAAAACCAGTGCTGTTTGGCGTTGCACTGTTGCTACACCAAAAATTATATATATTTTTGTTTATTCCTCTTCAAATCAATATATGCATATTTATTTTCATATTAAAAAAAGACTATGTATAGAACATTTTTTTAGTGTTATGGGTTTGAGATTATTCCACTGTGGATACTGTATTTTGCAGTTGACCTTGCTTCATTTTTGCATTTTGGGTTGGAGATGGCCTAAACCTGTATAGAAAATGTGAATACAAAGAACCCAGATACAAATATTCAAATCACCAATCATCTCAGAACACTAACCTTAGCATTTGCTAGTCATGCTAAACTCAATCTGCTCAATACAACTTAAGCAGTAACAACAGTTTCATCAACAATCCTTAAATATGATTCTTTATGACATGGCGGGATAACATGAACAACGGTGACATACTAAGAAATATTTCTTGGACAGCACCTGAACAGCCACAAAGAATATGCGATATAGTTTTTTTCTCTCCAAAAGGATGAATCGGACCCCAGCTATAGTAAAGAGGAATTAAGCAAGAAAGTTCAATCTTTGGAGCAAAGGTCACAGGAAAAGGATTCGGAACAACCACTATTTCCAGCTCAATTTACGTAATCCAAACCAAACTCAGCCAAAAACAACAATGAGAGATGGAAAGGACGAAGGGAACCGAATGAGCTGCACTATTTTACTTTATTTCGAGGGTTCGGCAGTTAACATTGAACGATACCCACAATGATAAAACCCAAGTCCGATTTCCAAACCGTCTTGTCTCAAAAGACAGGAAAATGAGATGCAAAATTAAAAGACGCGGATATCAAGCACGATAAATTTACGGCGACAAAAAAAACCGCCAATAAATCCGACATAAACAATGAACGACCACCGTAAATCGAATATTGATGCAAAATCCGATAGAAGATAAGATGAACAGAAAAACTTACACGATAAACACGATGATATACAAGGTAGATCGATCTAGCGTTCTATCAGGAAGATCAAGGGCACCCCTGCCTTAATGTTCTCGTTCTGTGCTTCTTCCCTAGGGGGTCCCTCCGGAGAAAAGACGGGGGAAGCTGCGGAGACATTGATGCCGAAGTGAAAGGGTGGGAGAAGATTCTCAGGGGGGAGAGATGGGCAGTGCGGGAAAGGAAAAGGGGGTGAGCCAAATTTACACAAAAGCCACAAAACTCCTCCACTTTTATTTATTTATTTACTTAAAAGCACCATCCGTTCATTTTTTTTTTTACGGGATTAAACTCGTTATTTTAAAATGACTGAGCCGGTTTATTCGAATAAAATCAGGTGAGCATTTATTTATTATTTATTTTTTAAAATTTCAAAAAACAGGTTTCAATTCATTCTTATTTTAATTATAAACATCAAAGAACCGGCCTTCAAATAAATTTTCCAGCCGATGTGAATTCAAAATACTATTTTTAAAAAAATATATAACATCATTTATTATCACTTATCAACAAAACCAGTAATAATTAATTTAATATATTTTAGATGATGCATATTGAAATTAGTAAATATAATTATTTACAGATCACTCACAGTTATTTATCTAACGTCATTTATCATGATGAATTGTACATATATAATAACTAATAATAAACAATTAGTGCTGTTATGAAATACTATTTGTGTGAAAGTCGTGATAGTGATAATGATAATGATTAGGACTCTATTTCTCAATGCACCCCTTCACATGATCAACCTTCCATATTATCCCATCTTTCGGAATTGCAACTATTTGATTAAATATCAGCGATGGAGATTAATCTCAATCATTGAACTCGGTCTCGTGTACTCTATATATATGACAATGTGATGATGAAATCAAAAAACTTTTGACCTATTAATGTTCTCTTTGTTGCCTATTTTTTTCTGTTTTCATTTGTTGTCGCCCCTATGAATGTTTTATTTCATGTTTAACGATGTGCTTTGCCCGTGATTGATCAGACATTTTTTGTATTGAAATTCTTCGTAGTTTCAATCGACATTTGATTTGTTTCGCAACATATTATTAGCACGATCGTCTTTTTTGCATTACGCATCGTAAAGATGTCGCCTCCTTCACTACCATTGATGTGGGATGATTCTTACATGAAAAGGGTTTATGTTGTTTTTTATATCATATATTGCTATATTTACTTCCCTCCTCGTGATAACATTGAAAAGAATATGTGAATTATTTTCTTAATCATCTGTTTTGGGAAAAACAACGATATCCTAAAGAACATTATTGACTCATGACTGACAAATTTCACTCCATTCTCTGAAGCGAATGCGATTGGTTATCACTGGGACTGTGTAAATAATCAACGTGGTTCATGTTGAGATAAACATCGTTCATCAAATTAAAAGACGAAACAACACTACCAGAAGTGGTCGAATTATTAACATCATGTATTTGTCACACACTGAAGTGTCGAAGGGAGCATCACCAGTCATGCCATGAATCATGAAATTTGACACCTCTTATTCCTTTGAACACCCTGTAGGTGTCAAACTTGATCATGATGTATGAATGTCTACGATGGAGATGTTACTTGTTTTGTATTTGTAATAATTATTGTATTGTTTTATTTCTTCTCAATTTCATTTTACTTCTTATAAATTATTTGAGAGAAATTAAGTGTTCATGAAGAACACTATAGATATATTTTATTGATATTTATCCTTGAAGTTGATGAAAATGTTGAATTGAATATTCATGCTATTGTCTCGAAGACACCACAAAACCTATCAAATAATTTTATTTTATCCCCTGAAGTGAATGTAAACATTTATTAAAACAATTTTATTTCCTTCCTCGAGGTGAATGCAAATATACACGGTTTTTAAATCAAGTTCAGGGTGAATGCGATATTGTTTAATGTTCATTCTATCTTATTTGTTTATAGATGATGATGATGATGATGATGATGATGATGATGATGATACAATCACCAGAAGTGGTTTGATAACAATAAATATTTAAAGTGGACAATGAATTTTATTAATATTTATAAAACAATGCATCCCCGAAAGATGGTATGCAAATAATGTCTTTTGATATTATGTTGAAAAATATTTTTCATCTATCAATTTTTGCTCCTGCAAAAGCAATATCATGAAAAATCATCATTTATCACGTGTTCATAGATTATCAATATCATCTCATGTAATTCATATGATATTATACTATGAAGTGGATGTTATTGTTCTTATAGTTTATTTATGAGATGACAAAGTTACATAACTTTTATAGTCAAATATATTTTATGAAAATAATTTTACCACCTGAAGTGGTTGAACAATAGTCATCATGATAAATAAAATTAGTATTTTTATACAAGATGGTCATTATTGATAAATAAGGAGTTTTTATTTGTGAATCATGATATCCAATGAATGAATTCATTCTCCGATGTGAATGTAATTTTAATTGTTTTTATTTTATTCCTTGGATATAGAGTCGATTACATCCACCACCACGGAACACAATGCAAGTAGAGAAATTACTCATGAAAATTTTGACATGACATGTGCTACTCATATTTTTAAATTTTATCATGGATATTTGGAAGTTATAGAATTTGATCAAATGATTTCTCCTTCATTTTTTGAAGTGAATGCTATTATAAAAATTATTTCATGAATTATAAATCACGATCATGATGAGGTGCCTATTGTGAATCTTGAAGTTTTTTTCACATTGCTTCTCGTGTCATATTTATCTACCTTAAAAAACTTAGGGGTTCATCTACCTAATAGTTATATTTAAAAAAAATTGAACAAGAAGATCCAAAACATAAAATACCTACTAGGTGATGGGCCCAACTTGTCATGATTATATCACGAATTCATCAACTAATGATTAATCATCGGAAGTGGAAATTATAATGATAAATACGAACATTCATTCTGAAGATCTTACATATATCTATCTTGCAGAAAAATATTTGTAAATATTATATTGATTAAACGTTTCAAAAGAACTCATATATGTTTATTATCAAAACTCCCGAAGATTTAGTATATGCTCATGCAAATACATTTACAGGTAGTGTAAATTAATCAAAGACTCTAGAAGAGTGAATATATTCCGACCCAGTGGTACAAAATTTGTAATAATGCTTTGTTATATCAAAAGTCCTGATTAAATATGCTTTTCATTGACGATACTCATGAAAACAAATATCACATAGAGACATTGTATAAAGGAGGTGTCAAATGCCTCTATATATAACAAGTATTAATAATAGAAAAAAATGATTCTAAAGAATCTGTTGTGTACAATTGAATCAATTATAATAAATAAGAAGTTTACTGATCATGACACATTAAATACAGGACATGGTTATTTAGGTCTTTCAGTTTCAATTATAATGAAAAATATTGATACAAGTATACATGAACATCAATTTGTTGATAAAGTAGTAGACATCCACTAGGGGGAGAATGATGAATTTGTCCAATGGATGTATGTCTACTAAATTATCACTCGTAAGAGAATTATTCATTCTTGTCATGTTATTATGAATGGCTTTTGTACGATGATTTACCATGGGCTACCTGTTATTAAGGTAAATTATTTATATCATCGCAAGCTATATTGAAAGTAAATTTTTGATATTTATACTAAGTATTAGTCATGGAATATATGTTGGTGTACCCACCCACCATGTGGAACCATTTAAATATTTTATGAAAGATGCATCTATTAAATGGTCACATGTATGATTATATACCGGTGAGTATACATTACATTCCATGCATGTTGATTAAAATAAATATTGAGCATCACATACCATATATAAAATGGTCCAACATAACTACTGATAAGATGCTCACAATAGTTAAATGAACAATTCAATTATAAAGTGTTAAAAATTAATTGTCTGATTATACACAAACTAGTGCATAAAAAGGTTTTCCACATTGGTTTTTTTAATTTTTAATGTCGGTTAAATAGCGACTTCTTTATAAGCGACGTTGTAAATATATTTTTTACATTAGTTATTTTAAACAACGTAAAAAGGACGTTTTACGCCATTTATTATACAAATCGCTGTAAAAACCCTCAAAGAATGTAAAATCGGTGTTTTTTTACCTCGTTTATAAAATAACAGATGTAAAAGAATGTTTTTTAACATTGATTATTTTATAATCGATGTAAAAAATAAATATTTTTTTAAAAAATATTTTTAAAATACAATTTACCCAACCTATAATAGATTAAAAACCATTAGCAACAGTAGAAACTAGCACAAAACAACAACACATTATAATTTTATAAAAGATATTTATATTTCAAATTTGTTCAAATTACAACAACTTTACAATTTGAAATTCAAACTTCAAAATCTATATTAAAAATAAACATAAACAAAAACTGAATCAAACTTGTAAAATAATTTTTCCATGCTCCTCGCAAAATATTTAACTCGTTTCCATTATAAGGGTAAGGGTCATCAAAAAGCTAAAAATTAAAACGAATATATTCAACATGTATTCTCAATACAATTATAAGATAAATACAAGGAAAGATTATAATAAAATACAACCTTATCAAATTTCATAATTGTTCCAATTGTAATTATTTCATACATAAATCTCAGAACATAACATCCACATTCAATTACTCATTCCCAATGATGGTATTTTTATTTCAAAAGAAGTTATCAATTGAAAATAACATTTCAAGTATTTGTTAAATTACTGTACTTATAAATGAAGTCACATTTGTGCACACATATTTGATATTTTTTTCCTCTTTACTATTAACTTGTTATACTGCTCCCATGCCTTGTTTGAAAATTATAAGTATGAAATAGAATAAAAATATATTATAATATATAAGTATTAACATGATCAAACTTACATCTCTAATACTTCTTTGATGTTTTCTCACACATCACTATGGATGAAGTATAACCGGTAAGTTGTCTTTTCATTGGACAAAAAACACACAATATACAATGACCACTGATATAAAACAATATAATGTGTGTGGTTATTTAATTAATAGAAATTAAACTTTATGAAATACATGTTTCATAACTTTCAAAATAAGAAAGCATCCAACACTGAATTGCATCATTCTGTAATCTTTTAGAAATATATAATGTTATTTCTTCATCCTTTAATGTCTTTGTTACACAAGAAATAAATTGTGTGTCCATGAATCCATACACTGATATTATATCATATTGAATACAAAGTGTATAAAGATACTAAATAAAAAACAAACACAAGAATTAAGTTATATCAAATTGATATAATTAAAAAAACATGACAATCAATTTTCATGGGAAAGATTTGCATCACCGCGAGACCCAACATTTTTGTAGTTACATGATCCATGATATCTCTCTACAAATAATCACCATATAATCACACCTCAAAATTTCAACACTCATTAGCACCTCATAAACATCCAACAACATAAATGCATATGATGATAGTCCAAAAGGTCCTTTAAAAAGAGCAGTATACAAAGTCGAAGAGTCCTAAACATGTTTTTTCTTTATGTACATTTTTACCTTTAATGTATTCCTATAAAATATATATGATAAAATATTAAAAAAATTAACACTAATATGAAATAAAGGATATAATATATGTATATCTCAGTGGTAAGTTGTTGGGCAAGTCTAGATGGCCATAATAAAAAATGTATGACACTTGTCTAATTGTAGAAACCTCACTAGTAGAGGATGGTGATTTAGACGATGCATCTATAACATCTTGTATCATAAACCTAAGATGATCCATATTCAACTATTTATGATTTATAGTCTCCATGATATAATATATAAACCCATATGAAACAATATGATACTAGATATCCTCAACATATAACCTACAATAGATGGGAATTTGTGGAGGAGGAGGTATAAGAGTGGGATCTGCAGGCAGAGGTAGATTTGGATATACAGATGAAGGTGGAGGAGTGAAATATATAACCTAAAATTGTCTTTAAATATCTATAAACATTGACTATATGGGTAATTTAATCTCATCCCCTATAGTTTCACCCATCTATTGAAAATTATCTTTTAAAGCGTCTATTTTTTATTTATACACATTATCCCTTGAAAAAGTTCCAGAATGACCAAACAATTTTTTAATTGATACACCCACCTCGTATCCTCATAAATTTATAGAGTGTTTGGTATTTCCTAATACAGTAGACAAAACATCCTTCCTACCCTCAGATATGAAGGTCCCCTGTGTTCTCTACTCCTTAAGTGCTTCCTATATAGAACATTTGAAAAACTCATTAGTGAATTACAAAATATAAAGAGTTTAAAAATAACTTAAATAACTTCTTACAATCTTATCAGTTAAAACCTTCAATTCTACTATAAGATATGTTCCCTTTTGGCCATTAAAAACCTTTTCCATTTTTCTTATCTAGATGGGGGGAGGGAGGGGAAATATCTATTGATCCTAAACATTTGACTCATTTTTTCAAAATTTACAACCATCATCGATTCTTCTAATAATAAACACCCTCCACGAGATAAAGTATAAAGGTATACATTTTTTGATTGGATATATTGCTGATATATCCTTAGTTTATCTTATTTAAGGATAAAAAAATCATTAATATGATCATTTTTACTGATTATACAAAAAAACTTCAAAAAGTTGACATTTTACCTACTAAAAATGATTCTTGTCGTCTACCTTCAATAAAATTCTTCCATGAACCTTCATCTATAAAGACTTATATATCACATGGATCTTAATTTTTTCTTGCACAAAAAATGAAATATGAAGTTAAGGTGGATTTTAAATCCCTCCATCTCCTAACATCATAAGATAAACATTTCCTCTTCAATTCTTTAGTGTAAGGTAAATCACATGTCATCTGATGAGAAGGAAAAAAGTAACCTTTATTAGTAAAAACATGACATGATATGTAAAATAATAACAAATTATCTTACTAAAATGGTCTCCCATAGTTTAACTAGTTTTATATTGTCAACACTTCTCCAATCATAAATTAAAATGCTTACGTTTGCTCGAGCTTACGTAGAAATAAAACTCCTAAATTGTTTTAAATTTGGACCCCGAGAATTAATATTACCATCAAACTCGATAAATATCCTCTGGTACTAACCATGAGCCAGTGATAATTTAGGTAAATGTGTGCTAACATGTTTAACAACTCAAGATGTCATCTTTTTCCCATGGAAGTAAAAGGCTCCTATGCAAAGGAATGAGGCTGATCATCAATAGAAGTATGTGTAGGGTCCTCCCTAGAAGATTACAGAAACCTGACTATTTGATTTTATATTATTTTACATTATTTTACAAATCAAATTAATAAGTAATTAGTAAAAGATTATAAAAATATAATTATTACATATAAAATTGAATAAATATTGAAAATGATTCAAAAAAACTAAACTAAACTAAACACATTTCTATTCATATTCATTAAAGTAGTTAACTGAAATGATAAAAAATGTAGACAACATTTATAACACATGAAATGATATAGAAAAAAGGAAAAAATCTACAAAATATTATACAAATCTATTTGTTACATATAAAATTTAATAATAATAAAAAAATGATACAAACAAAACAAAATAAAACGCAACAAACTCTTTATCATATTCATTAGAGTAATTAACAACAACGCTAAAAAAATACTGACAATATTTGAAGGACATGAAATGATATACACAAAAGAAAACAAAACTATAAAAGATTATATAAATTGAACTATTACATATAAATTTGAATAACAATATGAAAATTATATAAGTGAAAAAAAACTAAACAAACTCTTTATCATATTTATTAGAGTAGTTGACAATAATGTTAAAAAATACTGACAATATTTATGAGGCATGAAATGATATAGACAAAAGAAAACAAAACTTAAGTAAAAATTTATAAAAATACATCAATTATATATACAATTGAATAATTATAAAATGATACAAACCAAACCAAACCAAACCAAACTAAACAAACAATTTATCATATTTGTTAAAGTATGCAACTTAAATAAAAAATAAAATTAGAAATAGTATATCTAATATTTTTCAAAATTTGAAAAGTTAAATGAAAAATAAATATATATTACCTATAGTATTAGGATATTACTAAATGATTGTTTTACCATATTCCTTCTTTATGATTGTTTTGTATGGAACAAACCATGTCTACGATGTGGTCATCAATATCCACTGATAATCTTTCCATGAAAGTAGTGATCTCATATAATTCATCATCATTGTCAAGTTTTTCATCACCAATATATCTTTTTCCTTGAAAAATGATATACCATTGTAAATTTGATAGATCAAGAACATATAAAATTTGTTTTGTATGTGTTACCATGATAAAAGGGTCATATGTGTATTACAATCTATTTATATTTACCAGTGTCATACCAGATTTATCGTGTTTAACACTGTTATTACTGAAAATACATTTGTAGTTAAACATAATAACTCAAAATATAATGCAATCAATCTCCCATATTTCTTCAATAACTCCATAATATGCACTTGGAATAGAGATTGGGTTTTTTTCTTTTGCACTTGAAAAATGAATTGCTTCAGTGAACACCAATACACTGCTATTTTGAACTGCACTTCTATTATCTTGATCTTTTGTATAAATTTTATAACCATTAATGTCATACTCAGACCATGTTATCACATTTAAACTTGGCCCACCCATTAACCATCTCAATCTTTATGATGCATTTGATTTACCATGCACAGTCTCTTTAAACCATGGTTTTTTTGTTATGCTCATCCAATACCCACATATCTATCTTGTTAGGATAACATTGTTTTGAACACATTAATATGTGAAATTATATATTAATGAACATAAAATATTTTATTTAAGATACATAAATTTACATTATTTATTTGTTCATATGTCAATGATTTTATTTTAAATCCAAAAATCCCCTTTCCCCCAAAACTAACTCATTTATGGTGAGATATAAACAAATTGATGTGTTCCACTATAGACAAGTATTCCAAACAAAACTCTATTACCTCCTAAAAATCACACTTCTCAACAATGGAGGCTTCTAGTTGATATGTATTCTTAACATACCCCTTTAATATCATTATACATATTTCAAAAGGATACATACAATGTAGATATACGAGACCACAACGCTTTATTTCTCACACCAAATAAACCATTACATGTACCATGATATCAAAAAAAAGATGGTGGAAAGTATATTTATAGTTGAAAAATTATATAGACTGCATATTCTCCAAATTATTCAATGAATTTAGATCTATCACTTTATGATAAATGGAATTGATAAAACAATGCACCATGATGATAATTAATATAACAAAAATAGGTAATATTCAACACAATGCAACTGGTAGAATTTATTGCATCATAACATAGAAATAATTATATTCCATGCCTATTAACTTTAAATCTTTTAACATGACACATTTTTTTTACATTTGAAGAATAACCCTAAGGAACTTTGATACCATGGAGGCATTGGAATAAACTAATTTTCTCTCTCTTCAATAACGTATGACAAGTTGGAGGAAAATATGTTTGTTTTCATTTAGGAGTGAGAGATACCTCCAAATTCATTCCCATTTATTGTAAATACAATCTTTCATTCAACCCATCCTTTTTCATGACTTTAATATTCAACAAAATTCCAATCAAACTATCATAAATATTCTTCTTAACATGCATCACGTCAATGTTATGTTTGATCTCATGATATCTTCAATATAGAATCTCAAAAAAAATTGAACATTTCTTCCATATATTTATAACATTACTAGATATCTTTGTCTTTCTAAATATGACATCAATGTTTTTCACCTTCTCAAAATATTGAACAGTTAACAAAGGATTTGGGTCAATATCAAATTCTTGTGAGTTGTTTAATGCCTTTTTTAATCTTTGATAAGAGTGATCGATAGAAAAAAAAAATTGATGAACCATTCACATTATTTTCCTCCCATGCTGTAGTTGAAAAAATGAAGTCCCTTCTTCACAAATTAGACAAGCTTTATACCCCTTAACACTATATCTAGAAAATTTTCATATGTTGGAAAGTTGTTTATAGTGAACATAATAATTGCATGCAATTGAAAATATTCCTTTTTATAAGAATCATAAACTCGAATAACTTCATCTAATAAGTGTTTAGAATTATTAATCAACGATGATAAGTAAACATTAATACTGTTTTCAAGATGTTTTTGTCTAGAAATCATTAAACTCAACATGATATATTTCCTCTTCATATAAAATTTCGGAGACAAGTTGTAAATTACCCAAAAAAAACTAGCCATGGACTATGTTTGCTACTAAATCTCCAATATATATTCATTACATCGGTGCACAAACCAAGTCTCATATTTCTAAATTCATTTCAAAATTTAGGAAATTATTGATCAATTTTCTTCCATTATGGAAAATCAACTGGATGACATAATTTTCCATCTAATATTCACTCATATTCATGCCATATTAACATTTTTACATCATTTTAATTAACAAATAAACATTTTAGATGAGGAATTATAAGAAGATACCAAATTTCATTAGCAGGAGTCTTGGTACTTGGCATAATAGATAAATTGACTTCTGATTTTTCTTTCAACATATAGCATGATGTCCCGCATTTAGGACACTCTGAAAGATCTTTTTATTACTTCTAATATAGAAAAAAATCATTGGGGAAAAACATTGTAAGATCCCAACCTTTTATAGGGATTTCTTGGGTTCGTTTACAGGTACTCTTTTGCCTTGTTTTGAGTACTTTTTTTTTGGGTTATTGGTTGGAGAATTTTTGGGTAAAATTTGAGAAATTTGGAAGGATTTGAGGCAGTACACGATTTTCCCAAACCATGTGCCCCATTCCAGAAAATTGTGCACCCTCTTAGAAGAGAAACTGTGCACCCCCCCCAGAAGAGGCACATGGTTAAGGTGCACGGTTTGGAAAACCATGTTCCCCTACCCAACAAACCATGCATGAGTTTTAAATTACCCCAAAAATTAGTTTTAAATTTCCTGAACCCCCCTTTTAACCCCTAATCTGCCCTAG
This sequence comes from Viscum album, assembly GCA_963277665.1. Classification (NCBI taxonomy): domain Eukaryota; kingdom Viridiplantae; phylum Streptophyta; class Magnoliopsida; order Santalales; family Viscaceae; genus Viscum; species Viscum album. Next base: position 1,199,947,772 of record OY728119.1, on the reverse strand, counting down.
CTCGACCCTAAACATTCTTTCATGGTTTTTGAGGTTTCTGGACAGATCCCAAGCCCTTATGACCTTCTTTATTTGTGATTCAAAGTCCGGATTGAAGATTTTCACCCCTCTCGATAAGAGGATCTTATCTCATGTGGTTTCCTTCTTATATCTCATATCTCCCTCATCTTTGGAGTAAATTTATCCTCTATTTTGTTGGATATAAATCTAGGATTTTTAGATCTAGATCTATAATTGAGGGATCTTGATTGTTCAATATTGAATTAGGGTTTTATATTTATATATCGTTCTACGTCGTTGTTCCACTCAAATTGGGGATTTCCATTGGGCAATCACTCTTCAACGATTTGAGGTAGGAGGTCTATTATTAAAATCCCAAAGTCTTGATTACAATTACATGTATGTAATTGTATAATTACTATTGGATGATTATTATTTGAGTTATTGAATTGAATTAATCAATTTTGTCAATTAATTAATTAATGGATTGTGAAATTGGGGATATTGAGATTGTTGAACTTGATTAATTAATTATTGAATTAATTATGGCGATATTGAGATTATTAGAATGGAATAATTAATTTTTTAATTAATTATGGGGAAATGGGAACCGTTGAATTGAAATAATTAATTTTTGAATTATTTTTTGTTATATTGAAATTATTAAATTGGAAGAATTAATTATTAAATTAATTATTTTTATATTGAAATTATTTAATTAGATTTAATTAATTTTTGAATTAATTAAAAGAGATTGTTTTGATCATGAAATTGATTAGGATGATTAATTAATTGTTGAATTAATTAATAGGGTCAGGGTAATTAATTGGTTGTTGAATTAATTAGTGGTATTGATATGATTAATTAGTTGTTGAATTAATTAATGAATTGAGATGATGAAAGGTAACAATGAAATTCACATATGAATTGAGATGATGAATGGTAACAATGGCATTCAAATACAAATTGAGATGATGAATGGTAACAATGGCATTCAAATACGAATTGAGATGATGAATGGTAATAATGACATTCAGATATGAATTGAGATGATGAATGGTAACAATGACATTTAGATATGAATTGATTTGATGAATGGAAACAATTATATTCACATATGAATTGAGATGAATAATGCTAACAATGACATTTTGAGACATGAGTTGAGATGGTTAATAGTAATAATGACATTAAGATATATGATATCCCTCAGGGATAGTTCAGACTCCAGTATGGACCGAAGAAGATATTGAGGTTCAGGTGTCCACGGGAACTCAGGGTTTTATGTGGTTTAATAAATAATAGTTGATAACGTGATAACTATTTACTTATGTATTGTACTTATTTCTTTATACAACTATATACACTGTTATTGAATGGATATTGTTTTAGATGCCATTGGTGGTGGCCTACTAAGTTGTACTCACACCCTACTTGAGCTTCCTGATTGATTCCTGAATATATTTCATGGTTGTAGGATAGGTTAAGGGAAAGGTCCCTCTATTAGATTATTGAGTCAGGATGGAGCATTGATGAGGGAGCCGAACTTGGTTTCGAGACCCACATGAGAGTAGTCAGTGTCTTTATTTATTTTGGGTTTTTCATATTGACACTTGAAATGCACATTGTCATGGAATATCTACTGCTCAATTTTGATGTTTTATTTACTATTTTGGTCATCTTGTGATACTGGTTTTATCCTGGTTATGGTTATATCATTTGGTTATTATTTATTTTTTTCTACTAGTTTATTACTCTGATTAAGAGGGTATAGTATCCCCATGATTGATATTAGACCATCACTGCTAGTCAGTAGCCTCTGGTGTACAAGAGAGGTGTGCTTGAGGTCATGTAGTGGTTCGGCTTGGGGCACTGGTGTGTGACACCTAGGTTGAGATGTTACAAAGTGGTATCAGAGGAGTTTTATTTTCTTTTCTTTTGTATTACTATTTTGGAAACGTAGATAAGAGACTAGGAAGAGTCAGACTTTGGTTATGAGCTCGTACATGGGATTAGCTAACCCATGTATGGGGGAGAACCCAAGTATCCAAGTTGGGATGTTTTTATTTGTATTTTCCATTACAATTGAATGTTATTTCACCTTGGGCGAATCACTTGTTGTGTGATATGATTATTATTTTGATATTTTATGAGATTTGACTCATGTCCTATTATGGAATGAGAGATGAGTATGTATGAATCATTCTAGGAACTCATGATTATTTTATGACATGCATCATTTATAGGAACTCACGGAAAATTAAGATTTTCATAAGTTACTGAACTTGAATTGTTTTACCTTGCTTGTGAAATTTGAATTGAAAATGGTTCCTAATGTGAAATTGAAAGTTGTAAAATGATTCAAGATGTGAATAAATTGGTTTCTAATCTGAAACTTGATAATGAGAATGAGTATATTCTTCATTATCCATGACCTAGGTGTAGGATGGTTAAGGGTAGTGATAGTGCCTTAGTTTTGACCGTGTGGCGGGGTTTATGGAGAAAGATATGTTGTGAATTATTGTGTTTTCCTATTATGTAAACATGTTAACATGGTTTTATGTGTCTTGAGACATGTGTTTGGAATTATAGAGATATTCCTCCATGATGACACTTTTTGAGAGGATGACAGAAGGTTATGGCTGGAGATGCTCCACCAGTAGTGAAACATGAGGAACTAATAGTTCTAGGTGAGGAAGTAGGAGAGTAGTTCCGTGAGAACTTTGCTCGCTTCATGAAGTTCATGGAAATTGTAACGCCCTGACCCCAGAATCTAGGAGCCGGTGCATTATTTTAATACATTGGCATGATTACAAGGAATCAAGTCCCGAAGGACCAATCAGTTTAGTAGTCTTGGAAATAAGATACATACATAAGTTCAACACTACAACTTGAAAAGAAAAACAACACTAATTTATTCCATTAGAAACATCCAAGCTTCCAAGATTATTCCTGAAAGTCACTCATAACTAACTTCTTCATATCCTGGGAAAATAAAACATGAGAAAGGGGTGAGATCAAACACTCAGTAAGAGTAAACAATACAATGGAAGATAACATAAACATTAGGCATGGTGAATAATTGAAAACACATGCCTTTACAAATAATTAACATGAACACTTTATGGCAGGAATATGAGCTGAGTAAATAATGCCATAATAAAACATAGGCATGGGTATTCTACTAGTCGAATAACCATATGAAATATCAATATCTAATCTCATAATGATGGAATGCATAATGCTAGACATCATAACCACATAGTCAAGGCCTCGTGCCAAGACTACAAATAAGATTTTGTCAAGGTCTTGTACCAAGACACTAGTTTGTCTCATGAGACATACCGATGCATAGAGGAGCTATAGCGGGCTCCACCCATTACTTACTAAGTCCAATGCATTCCTCATATGAAAAGTTTTAAACATAACATAAACATTTGTATTAAAACTAGCATACAAAATGTCAATTATTTATCCACAAATCATGAATGGTATAAAAATAACACATCCACAGTCAAACATAACTCATTCAATACAATATGGAATATTGTATTGTAATAAATTAACCTCAATCAATAATAATGAAGGATATTGACATAGATGAAAATAATCATCAAAACTATTTGAGAGAAATATCCCCTTTTTTCTTGAAAACATTTAAAAGTCACACTATTTGTCAAGAAGCCGTTTAAAAATAGATTTTTGAATCAAAGTGTCCCATACCACTTTGAAACATTTAAAAGGAATTTTAATTTTAAAACTTTAATGTTCATATAAATAAATCCTTAAAACCATTTTTAAAACATGGAAATTAATGAGAAAGATTTAGAATAATAAATCATTAAAACATTTAAAATGATATTTTAGTTAGAGTTCCTAACCAAAAGAGAGACACTTGAATAAAAATAATTGAGGTAATAAAAACTTTATAATATCTTGAAAATAAAGGATTTCATTATATACTATGTCAAAGGACAGTATATGCACCATATAAAAGTGAATTGGTGTATAATAACAAAGAAGTCTCAAAGAAATGTAAATTGAGATGAAATCCCTTATAAAGACACTATCCTTAGGTAAAGGATAAATAAATGACATAATTATGTGTGACAAATATAAATACACTCAATATTATTGTATATTTAGTGTAAATAAATCAGAGTACATTCACACATATTCTTGTAAAAACAATACCAATGACTTGGATGTTTAACTCAATGAATGGAAATTGAGTTAAGATCAAGTTTATATCAATGACTTGAGAAATTATCAATGGAGTGATTATGTGTATAAAAATTATATACACACAAATGGGAGTGGAAATTACTACATAAATAATAAATAGTTATTCCACACATAATCTTTGAGTAAAATAATCAATGAAGTATGCGTAAATCCCACTGAGTGGAAATTGAAATTTGAAATTTCCTTACCGATTTGGTAACTTACGAAACATACACCACATGAAAGAAGGATCATACAATGATGATGTAAATACCCATAAATTAAAGTATATTACACAATGAATACAATCATGGACAGTATATACACCACACAAAAGGAAATAGTGTCCAAAATAGCATGAATCTCACATGAATAAAAAGTGAGATGAAAAACCCTTACTTTGTTGTAATCAATCGAGTCGTATGAACAAAAGTTAATAACCACCAAATTAATCACAGAATAACATGAATATAAAGATAATAATGATAATATATATCAAATGGTAGCACACAATACACCACATGCTATAAATAAGTGGCGAATAATGGAAATCTCACAGAATTAAAAGTGAGATAAGAAACCCCTTACCTCAAGTCTGACTTGTCTTGTATGTTCCTTGTTCTTCCTGAATAATAAACATAAGTTAATTTCTACTTGATTAATATCATTTTTCAAGTTTATTATTCATTTTATATCACTTATTACCTTTCTATAACAATTAGTTATTTATCTAAGTTCATAATGGATATTTTATCGATGTTCGGAACTTGAGTCAAAAATGAACTTGTTATAATTACTATTTTTCCATGTGGTCAAAAGTCCATTATCTCCAGAATGATATACATGATTTAGATATCATATATATATATATATTATATCCAGTATATATATCTATTTATAACAGTACATAACATTTGGAGATAAGAAATGAAATGTACCATTCATGGAGACGGTAAGTCGTAGGTACGCATGAACGCTACTTTAATTTCTATTTTGTATTTTAAGGGAATTAAAACATAATTATACATAGTTATATTATAATTAAATTATAATATCATATATAATATCATTAATTACATCCTTTATATATCTCACATAATGCATTAACGAGTCATATCATTTTGAGGGGGCGGTAGTCCGCACTTCCTCAAATGAAATTATCGTGTTTTACCCATAACGAAAACCATAAAATAATGATATAAATGGAAAATACAGAAGCATAAATAAAACATAAACATAATATATATATCATATATAAATACATTTCCATCTTAATGGCCACCATGAGAGGCGGTATGAGATAATCGAACAATCATCGTTTCGTGAGACGTTAGTTTTCCATCCACAGAAACAATATGTTCTTCACCCATTAGATGGAGGTGTGTGTAAGTGTAGTTCGAATACTTCTCATAACAACATAATAGTATATTGAGGATACTGGTGTTGTTATAAAATAAAGTAATAAAAAGTGTTTAGGGGGTTGGAGAAGTAAAATAAAACAAAATAAAACAAAATAAAACAAAAAAAATTAAGAGAAAGCATTACCTTTAATTTGGGTAACTTTTTTTGGTTTGAACCAAAAGGACTTCTTGAAGTGACTTCTTCCTAAGGTGAGGCTTATAGGAGGAAGAGGGGGATCTTGAGAGATTATTTTGGTAGGTTTTAGATGAGACAAGGGTCATGAGAGGTGTTTGGAATGGGTTATAAGTGGTGTCCTTTTATAAGGGGGAGGATGAGCTCTTTAGGAAAGTGTGAAAATATTATTTTATTATATAGTGATATTCGATTTCTAAAGGTCCAAAATAAATTAAAGTAGAAGATAAGATGACTAATGGTAGAAATAAAATCATCAAATAAGAATTGGATAGGTTTTGGATATTATTTTAATATTAATAATCATATTTATTTAAATCATTTATTAATGAGGTAAATACTACATCATTAATGTGTCATAAATAATTTAATTTATTTGATGTCTAAAAATTATAAAAAAATTACCATAATGTAGGAAATATTTTTGGATTTCCAATTATTATTTATAGGCAAAAAAATTACTTATATAACCCCATGTAAAAATTGATATACTAAAATATATTTGTTAATGTCATTTTTGTCTTTACTTTAAGTTAATTAAAATAAAGTGTCATTATCATTCTTAAGTGGCTCCATGGGGTCCCAAAATTGACCCAAGGATGCCCATGGTCGGCCATGACTCATCCAACAAGGTCAAGACAAGTGTTAAGGTAATTTTGTATCATTATAATATTCCTTTTACCCTGAATTACCCTATTTACCTTTAACCGCGGTAAATAAAAGTCAAAAGTTACTATTCACCAAAAATTATTTTCATATTATTGAACCAAATTTTACTTAATAATAACAACCATGTATCTCATATTTTCTAAATTCAATTCACAGAAGCGGTAAAATTTTATTTAAATGAAAAAGTCGTATTTTTAACTACTATTTAGTGGTTTCACTATTCATCAAAAATTGAAGTTTTTCAGAAAAATACCAAAAATTCAGCCTAAGATATATTTGATATTCCGAATTCAAAAATGATGTCTATTTTACCAAATTCAAAATGTAGAAGTTAGATTAATTAATTTAAAATTAATTCCCATTGTCAAAACAAATAGCGTGTTTTTAAGAAATAATAACTATCAAAAGATTGACACTTGTTTATGTATAATTTCAATGAGAAATTAATTCCAATGACCAAAATTGGATTAAAGGGTAAAAATATAATCTAATTACACTTCAAAACCAATTTAAAATATAATCTAACCATATAAATAAATTATATTAAAAGACAGTTTTGAATTAAAATACATTATTTCTCACTATTCATAAAAAAATGAATATTATTAGAAAAATACCAAAAATTTACCCAAAATAAATTTTGATGTCCCGATTCTAAATAATAATTTTATCTTGTAAAATGGAACATATAAAAGTGACCAAAACTAGATTTAAAGAGGGTTCTTCATTAAAAGGCTGTAAATCAACCCTTTAAAGTAAATTTTGTTTAAAATTAGATTCATTCACATTTTAAGCCTCTAACTTTTATTGGATAAATGTAAAAACATTTAAAAAATATATATAATAATTTTGTAGTTAGTTCTGTTCATTCCCTCCATTACAACAAATAGGTGTTAACTACCATTTAAAATAATAATATTATATTATTAGTGTGCAACGTAAGATTTCAAAGAAACCCATTGTTGCGTATCGGGTATACCATCGAATATAGTGTCCCATTTAAAGTAGAATTAATATTTAGTTCAAAAATATTAATAAATATGAAAAACATCATGTTCTTTATTTACCCGGGATGTTACATCCTTCCCCCCTTTTGGGAATTGCGTCCTCGCAATTTTAAAACTGGTCTTGGAAACTTCATTAAAAGTCCCACATTGTAAAAGAGTTAGTAAAACTATCACTTTAAAAGAAAGAAAGAAAAGTAAAAAGGTCACCCGAGATAACCCATACTAGGATTCCATGTAGAAAAACATGGATATGGAAGATAAACTAAGTGTCAAGTTCTAATGGAGAGGGATATAAAACATGATCAAGAGAAAGTTAACAACAAGAAAACCATGAACTTGTGATGGGATAAATGGTCATTAGTTTCCCTGTAGGAAAAGTAAACGGATAACGTTTTTTTGTTTTAATTTCCATTTCATAAAGTTAAGGAATTTATTTATGAGATTGACTAAGAACATAAAGATATATACTTACTTTTTAAGTATATTTTCATTCTTTAATAAATTTCTACCACCAAATCATATTTTTTTTTCAAACGACAAGTATTCAAGATGACTTGGTCACACCAGAAGAACTAGAATCAACTTCTAGAGAATCACATGATCCACAAAGGATAAACAATATATTTACCTTGTCTTTAGAGATTAACCACCACCAAAATGGTTAGTACAAGATTATATGATCCCCAAAAAGGATAATCCTTTAGAGAAATAAATACTAATCTTAATTTCTAAAATTAAACCAACAAAACCCCAAAGTTAAATAAATACCATTCAATAAAAAATTGTCATCAAAATCCTTCAATATAATCCAAACTAATATTGAAACCCAAAACTTAGAAGAATTTGGTTATGTATTCTTCCACGTTAAATTGTATCTCCAAATGACATCGACTACCCTTAAAATCACATACTCAAAAGTAATTAAAAAAATAAAATATTCTCTATGATAGGTTAATCACTTCCATAAATAACCCAAAATATAGATAAAAATCCACCATTACTCCTCAAATGAAATCCCATAGTATTCTATTTTCCTTAGGTATATAGTGTTCCCAACAGAGTAAACATCTTCCAAAATAACATTTATCACTTAATCACCAAATTGTTTTCTTATACTAAGGATATCCATTTGATAAGACATAATATCCCAAATTAACTTATTATTGATCAATAAAATCATTTAACTAAAAATAATTAGTCACACTAACCAGGGACTTCACGTAGTCCAGTGGTAGGTGATAAATCTAATCACACTATGGTTGTGGGTTTGATTCCCGCAGCTTTGTCCGACACGATGGGTTATCACACAGTCTATGTGTTTTCCTTTTTCAAAAACTATATAATTTTATAATATTCTCAAAAATAAGATAGATTCCTCAAAATAACTATAACATAATTTCATCATGAATGTTATCTCATGCCTCACATTTTTATTCCAAAATTTAATAACTTGTAATTTCCTCAAACTCAATAATCATATAAAACCAAATGGTTATTTATAACTGTATCCACAAGAGAAAAGATAATTCTTCCTCAAATATCATTTTCACATGAAAAACTACAGGGTTACAAATACAAGAGAAAAGTCTTCCAAAGTAATCCCATCAACAAAGAGCATTAATACTTTTTAAACATTTCTCCATCCATTTATTTCAACATAGCTTCTTCCTTGACCAATAGGATATCCTATAGAATAGGGAATTCACTCGGGTAATGGCTAGGTCCCCTACATTTACGGAAAATGACTGTAAATGGATTCTTAGGACCATTTTTATTTTCTTCCATAATACTCTTCATTTTTCCTTGGAAATTCATTACATTATGTCATTATTTCCCACACATAAAGCATTTCTTTATTCCATTAAGACACCTTCCTAGGTGTCTCCTTCCACATTTCCTACATGATGGAAAATGAGCTTTCTTTTCTCCATGGTCTTCACTGCTGGAGCTCTTATCATTCACCACTTTTCTCTTCCTTGTTGAGTCCGGGAGTTGGTTAATATATATGTTGTTGATCATATTTTTTGAAAATTGATTCATCATAAACAAAATATCTTTTACGCCTATCAACATTCCATTTTGTTGCTCATTTTCACCACCATTCAAACCTTGTACATCATGTTCAAAGTTACTATGACTTCCTTGGAATCCAGCCATTGACTAAAACCAAAAAGCATTGTGTGAGTAATAATAGTCATAAAATCATTTAGAAAATATCATGACACATTATTTTCAATTTAAAACACCTTAGGATTAACCAAGATCATTTATTCTCATCTTATATTAAAATACTTCAAATCAGTTTGTAAAGAGAATGTAAATTATCCTAAGCATATCCCCTTGGGAGTGTCGTAACCAAGAGTGCAGTAAGGCCCGTTGTCGTGTACCGGGATACCCCAGGTCAAGCCCAAAACTCCTTGTTAGAGTTTTCACTCCTAGGTACATCTGTTCCAGAGCCGCCTCTACCTGCTCATATCTATACAGGGATGTATCGCTTGGAAAATACACAAACTCTCTACATTACCAAAATTATAGGAAGTTATTTTATACTAATCATCAAGGTCCATTTTAGGGTAATGTGCTCTAATCATACTTTATCTAAATCTAATTTCCAAGGTTTGTATTAAACTTCCTCTGATACCAACTATAATGCCCTGACCCCAGAATCTAAGAGCTGGTGCATTATTTTAATACATTGGCATGATTACAAGGAATCAAGTCCCAAAGGACCGATCATTTTAGTAGTCTTGGAAACAAGATACATACATAAGTTCAACACTACAACTTGAAAAGAAAAACAAAACTAATTTATTCCATTAGAAACATCCAAGCTTCCAAGATTATTCCTGAAAGTCACTCATAACTAACTTCTTCATGTCCTGGGAAAATAAAACATGAGAAAGGGGAAAGCTCAAATGCTTAGTAAGAGTAAGCAATACAGCGAAAGATAACATAAACATTAGGCATGGTGAATAATTGAAAACACATGCCTTTACAAATAATTAACATGAATACTTTATGGAAGGAATATGAGCTGAGTAAATAATTCCATAATAAAACATATTCATGGGTATTCTACTAGTCGAATAACCATATGAAATATCAATAGATAATGTCATAATTATGTAATGCATAATGACGGTCATTATAACCACATAGTCAAGTCCTCGTTCCAAGACTACAAATAAGATTTTGTCAAGGCCTTATGCCAAGACACTAGTTTGTCTCATGAGACCTACCGATGCATCGAGGAGCCATAGTGGGCTCCACCCATTACTTACTAAGTCCAATGAATTCCTAATATGAAAAGTTTGAAACATAACATAAACATTCATATTAAAACTAGCATACGAAATGTCAATTCTTTATCCATAAACCATGAATGGTATAAAAATAGCACATCCACAATCAAACATAACTCATTAAATAAAATATGGAAGATTGTATTATAACCGATTAACCTCAATTGATAATAATTAAGTATATTTAAATAGATGAAAATAATCATCAAAACTATTTGAGAGAAATATCCCCCTTTTTCTTGAGAACATTTAAGTCACACTATTTGTCAAGAAGCTGTTTAAAAATAGATTTTTGAATCAAAGTGTCCCATACCACTTTGAAACATTTAAAAGTAATTTTAATTTTAAAACTTTAATGTCCATATAAATAAATACTTAAAATCATTTTTAAAATATGGACATTAATGAGAACAATTTAGAATAATAAATCATTAAAACATTTAAAATGATATTTTAGTTAGATTTCCTAACCAAAAGAGAGACACTTGAATACAAATAATTGAGGTAATAAAAACTTTATAATATCTTGAGAATAAATTATTTCATTATATACTATGTCAAAGGACATTATATATACCATATAAAAGTGAATTGGTGCATAACAACAAAGAAGTCTCAAAGGAATGTAAATTGAGATGAAATCCCTTATAAAGACAGTATCCTTAGGTAAAGGATAAATAAATGACATAATTATGTGTGAAAAATATAAATACACTAAATATGATTGGATATTCAGTTTAATTCAATTAGAGGACATTCACACGTATTCTTGTAAAAACAATACCAATGACTTGGATGTTTAACTCAACGAATGGAAATTGACTTAAGATCAAGTTTATATCAATGACTTGAGAAATTATCAATGGAGTGATTATGTGAATCAAAAGTATATCCACACAAAGGGGAGTTGAAATTAATACATAAATAATAAATAGTGATTCCACACATAATCTTGGAGTAAAATAATCAATGAAGTATGTGTAAATCCCATTGAGTGGAAATTGAAAATTGAAATTCCCTTACCGATTTGGTAACTTACGAAACATACACTACGTGAAAGAAGGATCATACAATGATGATGTAAATACCCATAAATTAAATTATATTACACAATGAATACAATCATGGACAATAAATATGCCACACAAAAGGAAATAGTGTCCAATATAGCATGAATCTCACATGAATAAAAAGTGAGATGAAAAACCCTTACTTCGTTGTAATCAATCGAGTCGTATGACCAAAAGTTAATAACCAACAAATGAATCACATAATAACATGAATATAAAGATAATAATGATAATATATATCAAATGGTAGTACACAATACACCACATGCAATAAATAAGTGGCGAACAATGGAAATCTCACAGAATTAAAAGCGAGATAAGAAACCCCTTACCTCAAGTCCGACTTGTCTTATATGTTTCTTGTTCTTCCTGAATAATAAACTTAAGTAAATTTCTACTTGATTAAGAACATTTTTTAAGTTTATTATTCCTTTTATATCACTTATTACCTTGCTATAAAAATTAGTTATTTATTTAAGTTCATAATGGATATTTTATTGATGTTCGGAACTTGAGTCAAAAATGAACTTGTTATAATTAGTATTTTTCCATGTGGTAAAAATTCCATTATCTACAGAATGATATAAATGATTTATATATCATATATATATATATTATATATCCATTATATATATATATTTATAACAGTATATAACATTTGGAGATAAGAAATGAAATGTACCGTTCATGGAGATGGTAAGCCGTACGTACGCATGAACGCTACTTTAATTTCTATTTTGTATTTTAATGGAATTAAAACATAACGATACATAGTTATATTATAATTCCAGTATAATATCATATATAATATCATTAATTCCATCCTTTATATGTCCCAAATAAGGCATTAATGAGTCATATCATTTTGAGGGGGCGGTAGTCGGTACTTCCTCAAATGAAATTATCGCGTTTTACCCATAATGGAAAGCATAAAATAATGATATAAATAGAAAATACAGAATCATAAATAAAACATAAACATAATATATATATATATATCATATATAAATACAGTTCCATCTTAATGGCCACCATGAGAGGCGGTAGGAGATAATCGAACAATCATCATTTCATGAGGCGTTAGTTTTCCATCCACAGAAACAGTATGTTCTTCACCCATTAGATGGAGGTGTGTGTAAGTGTAGTTCGAATCCTTCTCATAACAACATCCTAGTATATTGAGGATATTGGTGTTTTTATAAAATAAAGTAATAAAATGTGTTTAGGGTGCTGGATAAGTAAAATAAAACAAAATAAAACAAAATAAAACAAAAGAATTTAAGAGAAAGCATTACCTTTAATTTGGGTAAATTCCTTTGGTTTGAACCAAAAGGACTTCTTGAAGTGACTTCTACCTAAGGTGAGGATTCTATGAGGAATAGGGAGATCTTGAGAGATTATTTTGGCAGGTTTTGGATGAGACAAGGGGCTTGATACGTGTTTGGAATGGGTTAGAAGTGGTGTCCTTTTATAAGAGGGAGGAGGGGCTCTTTAGGAAAGTGTGAAAATATTATTTTATTATATAGTGATATTCGGTTTATAAAGGTACAAAAAAATTAAAGTCTAAGATAATATGACTCATGTTCAAAATAAAATTATCCAATAAGAATTGGAAAAGTTTTGGATATTATTTTAATATTAATAATCATATTTATTTAAATCATTTATTAATGAGGTAAATACTACATCATTATTGTGTCATAAATAATTTAATTTATTTGATGTCTAAAAATTATAAAAAATTACCATAATGTAGGAAATATTTTTATCTTTCCAATGATTATTTATAGGCAAAAATATAACTTATATAACCCCATGTAAAAATTGATATACTAAAAGATATTTGTTAATGTCATTTTTGTCTTTATTTTAAGTTAATTAAAATAAAGTGTCATTATCATTCTTAAGTGGCTCCATGGGGTCCCAAAATTGACCCAAGGATTCCCATGGTCTTTCATGACTCATCAAATAATGTTAGGACAAGTTTTAAGATAATTTTATATTATTATAATATTTTTTTACCTTGAATTACCCTATTTACCTTTAACCATGGTAAATAAAAGTCAAAAGTTACTATTCACCAAAAATTATTTTCATCTTATTGAACCAAATTTTACTTACTAATAACAAACATGTATCTCTAATTTTTGAAATTCAATTCACAAAAGCGATAAAATTTCATTTAAATGAAAAAGTCGGATTTTTAACTACTACTTAGTGGTTTCACTATTCATCAAAAATTGTAGTTTTTCAGAAAAATACCAAAAATTAAGCCTAAGATATATTTGATATTACAAATTCAAAAATGATGTCTATTTTTCCAAATTCAAAACATAGAAGTTGGATTAATTAATTTAAAATTAATTCTCATTGTCAAAACAAATAACGTGTTTTTAAGAAGCAATAACTATCAAAAGATTGTCACTTGTTTATGTATAATTTCAAAGTGAAATTAATTCCAATGACCAAAATTGGATTAAAGGGTAAAAATATAATCTAATTACATTTCAAAACCAATTTAAAAGATAATCTAACCATATAAATAAATTAGATTAAAAGGCAGTTTTGAATTAAAATACATTATTTCTCATTATTCATAAAAAAATGAATATTATTAGAAAAATACCAAAAATTTACCCAAAGTAAATTTTTATGTCCCGATTTTAAAGAATAATTTTATTTTGTCAAATGGAACATATAAAAGTGACCAAAACTAGATTTAAAGAGGGTTCTCCATTAAAAGGCGGTAAATCAACCCTTAAAAGTAAATTTTGTTTAAAATTAGATTCATTCAAATTTTAAGCCTCTAAATTTTATTGGATAAATGTAAAAACATTTAACAAACATATATAATCATTTTGTAGTTAGTTTTTTTCATTCCTTCCATTATAATTGATAGGTGTTAACTACCACTTAAAATAATAATATTATATTATTAGTGTGCAACGTAAGATTTCAAAGAAACCCAATGTTGAGTATCAGGTATACCATCGAAAATAGTGTCCCCTTTAAAGTAGAATTAATATTTAGTTCACAAATATTAATAAATATGAAAATTTTCATGTTCTTTATTTACCTGGGATGTTACAGAAATGTACCCAGAGCGGGTTGGGAAGAGTATGTTTGACTTAACGTAGTAGTTTCAGTTGCAACACCCTCTGTCTTTTACTAGAGAGGGTGGAAATGAGGGGAAAAAGTTCTTGATTGAGTCTATATAGATGATACTTGAACATTTGGAGACTCCTGCTAATAATAGGATCAAGTTGGATGCTTATATGATATAAGGATCAATGAAGAGATGGTGGGATGTTTATGCCCGAACATGACAGACTGATGGTATTTTATGGAATGACTTCTTAGATAAGTTCTTGGATCCCTTCTATTTAGAGACACTGAGGCAGGGGAGAGCAGTTAAGTTCATGAAGTTGACTCAGGGGAGTATGTCTATGATGGACTATGATGGACACTTTTAAAAAAATTTAGTGCTTTGCTCCAATATTGGTAGGGGATGAGATAGCTACGATGATACATTTCCAGGATAAACTCAAATGAGAGATTAAGTCCCAAGTTTACCTCTTTCGGTTAAAGAAGTTTTCTAAGGTGGTGGATAAGGATCTCATATCCAAGGGTAACTTGAAGGAGGCATCTAGTACATGAAAAATAGTCATTGTTGGATGACCAGGAGGTATAAATTCCAAGATAATGAAGCGCCACTATAATAATGTTAGCCAGGGGGGTAGTAGGAAGAGTGGCTAGGGGGAAGGATTAGTTACTCAAGATCTTAATCGAGTTCTTTTCTACTAGTGCAGTAGGTCAGGATACTATCGTAGACACTGTTCTTGACCACCAATAAAGTGTCGATCTTACGATAGGATGAGACATCTACAGAAGTTATGTAGAAACCCATGAAAAACAGGCAGTGATGGAGGAGCTAGATAAAACCGGAGTGTGGGAAGTGTATCTTCTACACCATATCAGTCTGGAAGTTGGAGTTATACTAGGCATTGCGGTAGAGGTGGTGGATGCAGTATGTCTAGGAAAGAGCACATGTATCAGTAGAGTAGTGTAGCTCATGGGATTTAGACTACATCACAGGGAAAAGGGGTAGGACATTTGTATGTTGTTTAGACTACACTTGTGGATAGTGATGTTGGACTATCAACATTGAGAGGTACTATTTTTGTAGCTTCTATATTAGATAGTGCCATATTTGATACTGGTGCCTCTCATTCCTTTATTTCTATAAAATTTTTGAATGGTTTGATCCCAGAGGTGGAGTTCGTGAGAGGGGTGTTGATGATAGATACGCTGTTGGGAGTACAGTCTAGAGACCTCTTCTTGTGAAATGGGTGTTCTCTTGAGGTTTAGGAGTACCATTTTTTGTGGGATCTTTACATCCTTGACATGTTGAGCTTCGACCTAATTATGGGTATGGATTGGTTAGTATCATACCGTTCCCACATTGATTGTTACCATATGAGAGTGACGTTTACGTCTCTTGAGGGTGATAAGTATATTCACCATGGAGAGTGGGATATCAAGAAAAGTCATGCAGGTCTAGTTCATTAGCAACTGGGGGAGCTTACTACCCAAGTTTCTAGTTTGTTGTTGGATGATGGAGGTATCGAGTAGGATGTATTTCCACCTATAGTGGATAGGTTTCATGAATTTTTTCCTAAATACTTCTCAGGGATTCCACATAATAGAGATTTGAAATTCACTATTGATCTCATGCTGGGGGTTGATCCAATTTCAATTCCACCATACAAAATGGCACCGACAGAGATTTAGGTGCTCAAGACTGAGCTGGAAGAGTTTATGGATAAGGGGTTTATCCATCTGAGAACACCACCTTGGGGTTATCCATTTTTGTTTTCTATAAAGGATGATAAGACTCTATGCTTGTATGTTGACTACCAGAAGTTGAACCGGATGAATGTGAATAATTGATATCTTCTTCCATGTATCGATGATCTTTTTGACTAGTTAAGAGGAGCTTGTGTATTTTCTAAGATAGACTTGAGATCAGGGTATCATCAATTGAGAGTTCGTCCTTATGATATGCCGAGGATTACTTTCAGAAGTAGTTATGACCTATATGAGTTCTTTTTAATGCCGTTTGGGTTGAAAAATGAACCTACAATGTTTATGGATTTTATGAACAAAATATTCCATCCATACTTGGATTAATTTTTGGTAATGTTTGTGGAAGACATCTTGGTTCACTCTAAGACTCATGACGATCATGCCCAACATCTTGACATCATTCCGAGTGCACTGAAAGATCATCGAATGTATGAAAAGATATCTAAGTATCAGTTTTATATTGACCGGGTACACTTCTTAGGTCACATCATCTCTGAGTAAGGTGCGTCGATAGACCCAGAGAAGGTTCAGACAGTTGTTTCTTGGGAGCAGCCTAAGAACATTTTCGATATCTATAGATTCCTGGGGTTAGTAGGATATTATCAGTGGTTCATTCATTACTTATCCCATTTTTAATTACCTATTTCAGGCTTGAACAAGAAGGGAGTAAAGTTAAAATGGTCATAAGCATGTGAGAATGCTTTCCAGGAGCTGAAGAAGCATTTGACTACCACACCAATCTTGATCCTACCCGATCCAAGTGAGGAGTACATGGTGTTTTGTGATGCTTATGGGATTGGACTTAGAGATGTGTTGATGTAGGGAGATTGAGTTGTGGTGTATGGGTTTCAGTAGTTGAGGCTACATGAGTGGAACTACCTTACACATGACCTTGAGTTAGCTGTAGTGGTTTATGCTTTGAAGTTTTGACAACATTATTTGTTGGGTGAAATGTTTAATATGTATATTGATTATAAGAGATTAAAGTATATCTTTTCATAGTAAGATTTGAATCTCTGGTAGCAGAGGTGGGTTGATTATATGTAGCCATTTGATTTTGAGCTAGCATATATACTCGAAAAGGGAAACAGTTTTGCTGACATCTTGAGCAGGAAAACTCATACTCAGGTAGTTCAGGAGTCTAGTGCTGATTAGAAGATGGTGACTTTACTGGATGATATTCATGTTATGGTTTAGGAGAGTTAGGAGAAAATAACTCTCTTATCAGTTTTAGTGGAGTCTACACTTTTGATATGGATCATGGATAAACAATATGAGGATCTAGAGTGTTTGTACTTGAGGTAAATCCTTGAAGGTGGGAAGTCACCTTTCTATTGGAGCATAGATGAGGATGAGACCATCTTTGTCAGAAATCGGGTTGTTGTGCCTACAAGAATGCAAGAGGAGCTAATGAATGAATTTCATGCCTCAAAGTGGGTGGTGTATCCAGGTGTGACCAAAATGTACTATGAACTATAATGATAGTTTTTGTGGTCGATCCTGAAAAAGGAGATAACATGGTTCATGACATGATGTTATACCTATCAATAAGTGAAGGATGAGGATCAATGACCTGGTGGTTTACTATATCCATTGTCCATTCTATAATGGAAGTGGGATAATGTGACCATGGAATTTGTAGTGGTTATCCCAAGGATGCCTTAGAATAATGATGTTATTTGGGTGATTATAGACCGACTGAAAAAGGTAACGTATTTATTGCCTATAAGGGATACTTTTTTAGTGGAGTAGTTGGGGGAATTGTATGTTCGAGAAGTAGTCCATTTTCACGGGGTGCCACAAACTATTGTTTAAAACCATGACTTGCATTTTACTTCTCACTTATGGTAGGGCTTGCATAAGGTTCTTGGTATATAGGTTTTATTGAGTACAAATTTTTACCCACAGACATATAGGTAGTCAGAATATACTATTCAGGTACTTGAAGATATGCTATGAGAACGTGTCCTGGAATTTGGAGGGTATTTGGAGAAACACCTTACTTTTTTGGAGTTTTCCTATAACAAAAATTATTAGGAAATGATATAGATGGAACTATATGAGTCTATTTATGATAGAACATGTAAATCACCACTACGTTGGATGGAGGTAGGTGAGGGAGAGTTGTTGGGACCGAGTCTCGTGCAGGAGACGTCGGAGTAGGTTCAGCTTATTTGGAAGCGTATGGCTATAACTCAGAGTAGACAAAAATAGTATGTTGATAGAAATCAATGACCCCTAGAGTTTATAGAGGGTTTTCGTGTATTACTTCGGGTGCCACCTAGGTTAGGTCATCATAGGATATAGAGACAGGGAAAGCTGGCTCCCAAGTTTGTTGGACCGTTTGAGGTTGTGGAGAGAATCAGACTGGTGTCATACCGATTGGAAATTCTATAGAGATACAGTTCTATGAATGTTGTTTTCCATGTGTTACAACTTCATTGGTATCACCCTAACCCTTCTCATTTGATCAATCTGGATGATGTTGAGCTTGAGATAGATGCATCCTTTTAGGAGAATTTGATATGTGTGTTGGATCGTAGTGAGAAAGTTTTGCGGGGAAATAATGTGCCAATAGTTCATGTATTATGGAAATATGGACGAGTGCATAAGGAAACATGGGAGAGAGAATCAAATATAAGGGCTCAGTGGCCCGAACTTTTTGACTTGGAATCTTAGAGATGCTTGGTAGTATAACTCAAGGACAAGCTGTTATATGGTGGGAAGATTGTAAGATCCTGGCCTTTTCTGGAGATGTATCAGGCTCATTTACAAGTACTCTTTTTCCTTATTTTGAGTAATTTTTTGGATTATTGGTTGGGGAGTTTTGGGGTGAAATCTTAGAAATTTTGAAGGAGGTGTGGTAGTTCATGGTTGGCGCACGGTTTGACCAAACCATGCGCCCCAGTCCAGCAAACCGCATAAACCCAAACAGAGGGGATTCACATGCCTGGTTCATGCGTTTTCAAACCATGTGACCTCTTAGGAGAAACTGTGCACCCCCTAGAGGAGGTGCATGGTTTGGTAAATCGTGCACCCCTTCCCAACAAATCGTGCATGAATTTTAAATTACCCTGAAAATTAGTTTTAAAATTTCCAAACCCCCATTTTTTACCCCTAATTAGCCCTATATCAACCCTAAACATTCTTTCATAATTTTGAAGGCTACTAGACATATTTCAATCCCTTATGAACTTCGTTATTTTCAATTCGAATTCCGGATCGAAGATCTTCACCCCTCCCGATAAGAGGATCTTACCCCATGTGGTTTCCTTATCTACCATATCTCCCTCATTTTTGGAGGGAAGTTATCCTATTCTTTATTAGATCTAGATATAGGATTTTTAGATCTAGATATATAATTGAGGGATCCCGATTTTTAAATCTTGAATTAGGGTTTCAGATCTAGACCTCGTTCTACATTATTTTACCGCTCAAATTGGGGATTTCCATTGGGCAATTGCTCATCAATGATTCAAGGTAGGTGGTATATTATTCAAATCCCAAAGTCTTGATTACAATCACATGTATTTAATTGTAGACTTTCTATTGAATGATTAAAAATTGAGTTATTGAATTGAATTAATTAATTTCATCAATTAATTAATTAAGGGATTGTGAAATTGAGGATATTGAGATTGTTGAACTTGATTAATTAATTATTGAATTAATTAATGAGAATTATTGTGATTATGAAATAGATTTATTGTGAATAATTAATTGTTGAATTAATTATAGTGATATTGAGATTATTAAAATGGAATAATTAATTGTTGAATTAATTATGGGGAAATTGGGATTGTTGAATTAGAATAATTAATTATTGAATTAATTATTTTTATATTGAAATTATTAAATTGGAATAATTAATTGTTGAATTAATTAGTGTTATATTGAAATTTTTGAATTGGATTTAATTAATTGTTGAATTAATTAACAAGGATTGTTGTGATCATGAAAATTGATTGAGATGATTAATTAATTTTTGAATTAATTAACATGGTTGGGGAAATTAATTAGTTGTTGAATTAATTATTGGTATTGATATGATTAATTAATTATTGAATTAATTAATGAATTGAGACGATGAATGGTAATAATGGAATTCACATATGAATTGAGATTATGAATGGTAACAATGAAATTCATATATGAATTGTGACAATGAATGGTAACAATGAAATTCAAATAAAAATTGAGACGATGAATGGTAATAATGAAATTCACATATGAATTGAGATGATGAATGATAAAAATGGAATTCATATATGAATTGATATGATGAACGGTAACACTAACATTCACATATGAATTGTGATGAAGAATGGTAATAATAGAATTCTGAGATATGAGTTGAGATGATGAATGGTAATAATGGAATTTAGATATATGACATCCCTTGGGGATAGTTCAAACTTCAGCATGGACCAAAGAAGGTATCGAGGTTCGAGTGTTCATGGGAACCCGGGGGTTTATGTGGTTAAATAAAGAATAGTTGATAATGTGATAATTGTTTACTTAGTCATTGTACTTATTTCTTTATACAAATTTATACACTATTATTGACTGGATATTGTTTTATATTCCATTGGTGGTGGCCTACTGATTTGTACTAACACCCTACTCAGGATTCCTGATCGACACCTGAATAGATTACATGGTTGCATGACAGGTTAAGGGAAATGACCCTATGTTAGATGGATAAGTCATGATAGATCATGGATGAGGGAACCATACTTGGTGTTGGGTCCCACTTTGGAGTAGTCAATGTCTATTTATTTTGGGTTTTTCATATTGAAACTTGACACGTACATCAACATGACATATATACTATTCAGTTTTGATGTTGTATTTCCTATTTTGGCCATCTTGTGATATTGATTTTATCCTGGTTATTATTATATCATTTGGTTATTATTTATTTATTTTCGATGGTGTATTATTATGATTAAGAGGGTATAGTCTCATCAGGATCAATATTATATCCTCACTACTAGTCGATAGTCTCTAGTGTACGGGGAGGTGCGCTTGAGGTCATGCGACCAAATGGATCGGGGCACTGATGTGTGGCACCTGGGTTGGGATGTTTCAAATATGTATCTCTTGTACCCTAATCTCACCAGACATAATTTTTTTTTCATATTATAATTTTGAATTTTTAATACCGTTATCTTTAGGAAGCGTGTCTTTCAATAGTTTTAGCAGTTCTATAAAACTCTCATAACTCCATCCATTCTTGAATTTAAATTTCACCAATCTTAAAACTTTTGATAGAATTATGAATTTCATACATCTTGGATACAATGGTTTTTCAGAATCACCATATAATCACTCAATCTCTGGCACCCTTGGTTTTAAGTAAGTAACCCTTTATTTATATATTTTAAGTATATAAAGTGTTTGGGTGAAGTTTGGGAGGGTTTGAAAACCTTTTGGAATGTTTTTTGGGATTTTCTATAGGTTCATGGTTTGTGGAAAGAATGCAACTCCAACAGGAAACCATGCATAGTGAGACATGGGCTAGGGGGAAGGTGCATGGTTGGCGCATGGTTTGTCTAAATAGTACAACCACCAAGGAGAAACCATGAAAAGTGGGACAATTAGATTTTTCATGTTTGGCACACGGTTTATCTAACTATGCGGGCCAATCGTGTGAGGTCCCCCTTGACGTAGATCCTAGCGCACGGTTAGCGTACAATTTGTCTAACCGTGCATGGTTTAAAAACAAAGATCCTAAAAAAGTGGATATGGGTAGGGATTAAATTTTAACCCCTCATTTTTGATCCAAACTAATCCTAACTCGATATTTACTCCTCCCAAAGGCTGTGGAAGCTTTGCCCATTGAATTGGAAGTGATTTGGAGGCATTTTTTGGTGTGTTGAAGCATAATTCCCTTGGTAAGTCTCATTTTGTGGTAGTTTTTCATGGTTTTTCTTAGATCAACTTTCTTCCCTCAATTGGTTTATTAGATCTAGTACACTGTAGATAGATCTAAGGTTGTTGATGCTAATCATGGATACATTTTTCCTTGTTGATGATAAGGGGAGAGATCTAAGGCGGGTTTTTGGAGACTCAACCCGATTTTGTGGGCGTTTTAGTGTCATTCATCATTTTCACCAAAGTTTCTAAGGTAGGTGGATTCCCTCTCAACTCATCTACATATAAAATAAAGGATTATTTTCAAATTGGTTAAATTACTTTAAATTTATTTTGAAATTTGTGTGAAAATCATAGTAGAAACCCTCTTTAGTGATGGTTTGAGTATTTTATGAATTTTTGGTGAAATTGTGGAATTGTGGAAAGTGATTGTGCAATGTGCTTTGTTTTCTTGATTTTAAAATGTTTATTTTAAAATATGGATTTTCTATATTTTGTTAAATGGTTTAATTGAGATGTTTTTAATAAAAGGATGGTTTTATTAAAATGTATTGAAATAGTTTGTTTTAAAGGTTTTCAATAAAAGAAATTTTTTATTGAAATGGTTTGAATTGGTTGGTTTGAAATGGATTTGGAATACATGGGTTGTGTGAGTTCATGCTATTGACGTGACCCTGAATATGGGGCATGTACCATTGGGGTACAAAGGGACATTCCCCTAGATAAGGGGCATGTGTCATTGGGGCACAAGGAGATTGTCCACTTTTTGACCACTTAGTGGATGGGAGAGAAAACTATTTTGGTGTTGAACTACTTGGATTTGATATAAAAATTTTCAATTGTTTTATATAAATTATTTATATAAATGTTTTAACATGTTCTATCATAGTGGATTAAGTAGGTAAGTCATTTGGGGAAATCCTAATGAGTTTCATTACTCACCCATGCATTGGTACTTTAGTGATTTTGCATATATCATTTATCGGGACACATACAAAGGTAAAGTATCACACTTCTTTAGTGGTGCATCATGATACTCAGGTTGTTTTGTGGAGTTGGATCATGGAGCATGTTGGGAGTTGTGGAGTCATGTTTTGGAGTCTTTGGGTTTCGTTGGTTTTGTCTTCCACTATGTACTTGTTGTTTAGTTATCTTCCACTGGGGTACTTTGTTGTAGTTTTATTTTTGATATCAATGGTATTAATTTGAGTTGTTTTACATTTTTATCATGCATCATGTAGTGTTATTTTATTATGGTATGTTTTTTTTGTGTTGTTTTATCTTAAAAAGGGGAAATCACCTCCATATGTTAATGAATACCTTAGCATTTATTACCATCCTTTGGCACCTTTGGGATGTCGCTTAAGGATAAGTAATAATTCATGTTGGATTTTGTGGCCTAGAACCAACTACTTTGTACTTTATTAATTAATAAATACCTTATCACATCTTGATTGTTATTATGTGTGACAATGCATATGATAATTTCCTAAGGATAGCTGTTTCACCAAAGGGTCATAGTGGATCCCTGCTATGACGAGAACCCAGAAGTTCCATAACACTATTCTTGAATATATGTTCTATGTTCAGATGATGTTATTTGAGGGACACAAATAATACAAACCATTACGGGCGAGGACTCATAAAACTTTGATGCACCTTCTTATGGTGTGCGCCCTTGGTAGTATCCAGGAGGATATTATGAGAATGAGACCTGCCAGTAGGAAATCCACATTTCATAGTGTCATTGGATGTTCCTATCTGCAGACGTGTGTATTGGTCCTTAGACTTTAATATTATTATTAATGGGTATTACTACTCATGCACTTATATGTATTGAAGAAAACTGTGATGACACACTATTCGCAGTGAGGTAGGATATGTTGGGTGCATCATGAGTAATATTTCATTAATAGATAATGCGATAAAGGATTTGTACCTTCTATTCTATAACAGAAGTCAATATCTCAGGCCCTTTGATGGAATTAATATAACCTAAATAAATCCATGGGTATGGCGAGGAATGAGCGAGTTCAATTCCGGAAAGTCAAAGAAAGAATAATCGAGCACATGGGTTGATGACACTAGCATACAACCTACTTGATTCGAGATATCGAGATAAAGGGATTACATTACATGGTAAGCATTCATAGGAGGTGACACATCATTGCAGTGTCAAATTATTTCTCTATGGGTGCCTTGGTATATTTCTAGATGCTAACCTTGGACTTTAGGCAGGCTCTTCCTAATGCCACTAAGAAAGAGGCCTAGAGGGTCACACACTAAGTGCATTCAAGTATCTCAGTTTAATATTCATTTAACAAGTTGAATAAAGATTATTCCTGATTTTGGTTTAATAATTATTCAAGGATGCCTAATCACATTTATTACAACATTAGTTATTCGATAGAATATATTATGGATGAAATAATATATTTATTAGCAAGTAATGTAGTGATATTTATTTAAGAAATAAATATTCATTATTCAAGGTCTAATAAATGTGGTGGAGGAAATAAAGAAAATGTAAAAACAAAAGTACACGTCGTGTATATTAATAAATACACACCGTGTAGTTTTTTGGGGATTTGTGAGAAATAATATTATTTAATTAAATAATATTAGGTTTAATTTGCTGGGCACATGTCAAGTGATAGTAATAATTGTCAAATGTTATTATTAGACATGGGGTATTACTAAGAATTAAATGAAATGAATAAATTCCTTTGGGTAATTAATTCATTTTATTATTCTAAGTATTATAAATCCCAATTACATTATTATCATTAAGCCTAGCCATTATTTGTGGTTGTTCACAACAGATCTGGAGAAAGCTCTCAAGCCAAGAGAGAATTCATTTCCTCCAAGAATGCTCTCAATTTACGAGAGAGATCCTCCTCCACCAGATCAAGGAGAACACTTTGGAAGTGGCTCTCAAGGCGATCAAATATGGACATTTCAAGCAAAGGCTCTTCTGTGCTAGCACCCAGAGATCTCTTTGGAGACGTCCAGAGATACGTGGAGCATGTGTGGATCATCGCTAGAGGAATCCTGCACTTGCATTCTGTGATGCAACGATGGATCACATTGGACCGTGACCATAGACATCAACCAAGAGAGAATTACATCAAGGTAATTCTTGTATTTTAATTAAATTAATTATAAAAAATATATGATGATCCTCTCTATGGTTCCAGGACTCCCACATTTTCTTTTGTTCTTCATTCTATTATGAAGATCTGACATTTTATCGTCATGACAGATCTCAGATTGATTGTTGTTAATGGAAAAAATTAAAGTTGGTTACACCCATCCACGTGCTTCCACTACGCCCGGAACCTACAAGTGGTATCATAGGGATCATATCATTAATTATAATTATTTATTTTTTTATTGATGATTTACACATTTAATAATTTAGTTGTTTCAATTCAAGTTAATCGTTCTGCAAATCTGAATCTCAAGAGATGTTCCTCCTCTTTTGTTTCTTGTTCACCTTACAGAAATGATAGTTTCTTTTAATTTTGATTAAAATAAAATAGAGGATCTCATCTAGAGGTGCCAAATATTCCTAGTCGTACAACACCAGAACACACGGCATGTATTCGACAGTACACATTGTGTAGTAAAGGTTCAATGCACAAGTACTGGTCTGCCAAAACCAAGCTTTGTGTTGGAGTTTATCTAAGTCTTAAATTACTCCATGTGTTTAATAGGAATAGGTGGAGCACGGTTTCCATATTACATGCCATGTGGACCACATGACATGGCATGTAGTCCCTTTAGGTTAGGGTTGGACCGTGTACCATACACAAGGCTTGCCCGGATGGAGACCATGTAACGCGGACACGACACGCTGTGTACTCCGAAGATTTCCTAAGTACATCTACACATCATATCCTTGGAATGTACTTTAGATGGATAGTGAATGATAGTACACACTATATAGTCATAACTACACACTGTGTACTTGTTGGGACCACTGTGTGTATGAAAGTTGTATTTGTTGTCAATAGTTGTCAATACTGGTCAAAATGAAGAAGGGGATAAAGAAGGAATCCAAATTTAATAGAGATCAGCTGAAGTGAGGATACCTGGAGAATTGTTATACAATCATAGCATTGGATTTCATACTTGGGAAATTCTCCATGAAGTTAATCCAGATGATTGTTGAGCTGATCCTAAGTTCAAAGCACATATATCAAAGGTGATACATTGTCTACACCAATTAATAATGGTGACGTATCATACAATGCCTTGATGGATTGTATTTCACAAAGATCATAAGTTTTAAGAACTTGTGATGAAAGATCTATGAAGTAAAGGAAGAGAAAAGGATGATACCGGTCATATTTAGTGTTGACTACAAAGAGTGATGCTGGTGGAAGAAAGGGAATTCATAGTTCTTTTCGCGAACAATCTAACGATGCTGAAGCTGATCGATCAAAGGATATATATCATGATAGAGAATTTTGTGATGAAATATAGAATATAGTGAATAGGCATCAGTTTTCTTACTGAAGCATATTTCAAGGTGATGTTGCTCTCCAAAGTTTTCCAAAATTATTGGCTTGAAAAGAAATGAAGACATGTGAGTTTGGAAAAGGATATTGCATGAAAGGTTGAAGATGGAGTGATATTTTGAGTACAAGTGGAGTTTCAAGATAAACACATCAAAATTTGGAAAAGTAAAGAGGCATATGAAAAATCAGAGATGTTTACACAATGTGTTCGAAAAATCAGACTTGTGCATGAAAAATTGGTTGTGTGAAAAATTATGGTTTGAGGTTTTATGCGCAAGGGGATCTTCAGGTTCATAAAGCCGAAAATTGACAAAGGCATGAATCATGTGAAATAATCTAGGGTGTGTGAAAAATTGGAAGTCGGTGCGCAAAATGATCCAAGATGTGTTTGAAATATGGGTTTGGTGTTTTACGTGCAAGAGAGGCTTCCAGATCAAAATGATGAAATATGACTAAGTCATGCGGTACATGAAAAATCCAAGAGGTGCGTGAAATACCCGAGTTGTGCGTGAAATACTGGTTAGAAGTTTTATGAGCAAGAGATTCTTCAGGTTCAGAATGATGAAAAATGGACAAGTCATGACGTGCATGAAAAATCCAGGTGGTGCGTGAAATTAAAGGAAGGTGCGCGTAATATGAATAAGTAAAAAACATTTTTATGCACACAAAAGGGGTTTTGCACGCAGGGTCAAAAACACCTATAAATAGAAGGTTACCCCCTCTCATTTGTAAAGGTTTGACACTTGGACAAATCCTGAGCTCTGACACATGGAAAAATTGACGTATGGAGTGGTGCGTGAAAAGGGTAAGTGCTGCGTGAAAAACGAAAGTGTTTCACAAAAAAAGTAAGTTCTGTGTGAAAAAGAAGAGTTGCATGAAAGAGGCTTTTCATGCTAAAAGGTGTTTTTATGTGCAAGGATTGAATTTTACACTCAAGACACCTATAAGGATATGAAAAAAATTTGGGGGTCCCGCAGTCCTTCGATAGGTGAATAACACTCTCAAAGCAGCTTTGCGAAGAAGGAAGTACCGCGAACCATTCGGTTTCACAAAGAGAAGTATAACCAAACTCACATGACTGGTGTTGAACACCCTCATTGTTCTTTGAGAAGTGAAGAAGAACTATATGTGCAACTGAATTCATATCTTCACAAATAAAGAAGTTAGTATACCGATACACTCAGGTGTTGGTATTGAGAAGAAAAGAAAGAATAGAAGAAGAAGAACATAGTGCGCCCAATTGAAGACTGAAAATTATATAGGGAAGTTCAATTGTGATGATTCTTAGCTGAGCTGAACTTCATTGATCTAATAATCATAAAGGGAGATTGTGATTATAGCAAGAAGAAGAATAAGGGATCAATGTAGTTGGTTTTGTACCGAAGGAGAAAGTTTGAAGAAGAGAAGGTTTCAGTGCAACTGGGTTTGTACTTAAGAATCAGGAGAAGAAGAGTGTACAACTTATAGGTTTTCTGAAAATAAGGAAGAAGTTGGTTACTTGCATGCTACTAGGCAAGTAACTGTTGGGACCACTTTGTGTATAAGGTTGTATTTGTTGTCAATAGTTGTCAATAAAGATCAAAATAAAGAAGGAGATGAATAAGAACTCCAAATTTATTGAGAGTCGTAAATCAGATGATGCTTTACTGATTCGTATTTCAAAAATATCATAAGTTAGGATAACTTATGATGTAAGACTTATGAAGGAAGGGGGGGGGGGTAAAGGTGCTTCCAGTCATATATAGTTTTGATTGGAAGGAAAGATGCTGTTGGAAGACAAGGAAGTTATAGTACTTTCCATGGAAACTCTTCCGATGATAAATCTGGTCTATCAAAGGATATATATCAAAATAATGGAGTTTATGATGAAAAAAGAAGAGTTGTTGAAGAATCCAAATCACATAAAAAAACATGAAGGTTATGGCTAAATTATATATTGAAGGTTGCACTGTTCTCCAGTGTTTTCCAAATTTTTGGGCCCGAACATCGGAAGATGAAGACATGTGTTTTTGGTAGAGAATGTTGCATGATAAATTCAAGGGGGGTTTTAATAGTATCATGAAATTGATGTTTCAGGATTAGAACATCAAAATTTGGAAAAGGCATGGAGTACGCAAAAAATTGGTCAAAGTGCGTGAAAAATGAGGCTGCGCGAAAGATTGGGTTTACACACAATATGGAATGTTGTTTACAATTTTGTACATAAGAGGTGTTTTGAGATTATAATGGAGAAAAATGGAAAAGGCATGAAGTTCATGGAAAACTCAAGAAAGTGCGCGAAATATGATGTTGCGTGAAAGAGTTTTTATGCACATGAAGATGGTTTTACACACAGATTAGTGTTTTACATGTAGGGTCAAAAAAACCTATAAATAGGAGTTGACCCCTCTAATATGCTAAGGATCAACACTTAGACAAATCTTGAGCTCTGACACATGAAAAAATTTAAGTATAGAGTGGTGCGTGAAAAGAAGAAGTGCTGCGTGAAAAAGAAAGTGCTGTGTAAAAAAAATAAGTTCTGCGTGAAAAAGAAGAGTGGCGCGAAAAGGAATTTTTGTGCCAAAAGGTGTTTTTACATGCAAGGTTTTAATTTTATGCACAAGGCACCTAGAAGGGTGTATGAAAAATTTGGGGGTCCCTTAGGCCTTTGACAGGTGCTTATCACTCTCAAAGTGGCTTCACGAAGAAGGAAGTACCGTGAACCATTCGGTTTTACAAAGAGAAGTAGTACCACACACACATGACTGGTGTTTAACACCCTTGTTGTTCTTTGTGAAGAGAAGAAGAACAATACATGAAACTAAACTCAGATCTATATAGAAATAAGGAATAATACCGATACACTTAGGTGTCGGTATTGGGAATTAAAGGAAGAGAAGAATAAGAAGAACATAGTGGGAAAAACTAAATATTGTGAATTATTTAGGGCAGTACAATTATGATGATGATTTGCTGATATGATATTCATTACTTGAACAATCACATAGGATTTTGTGATTCTATCCAAGAATAGAAGAAATAGATTTAGTGCATTTAGTTATTGTACTAAAGAATAATATTGAATATAGAAGAGCATCAATTCAGAAATCTGATGCAAGAAATGTCACATGTTGAACAGGAGACAAAGTCTTCAATGCTTATCTGTTGAAGAGACCTTCATGTCTATAAACTGAGTGGGACTTTACCCAAGGCAGTGAGCCAGGGGGAGTCAACGGGAGTGACCCAAGGGAAGCAGTGAGCTGTCCCTGAACAGTTAGGCAGTGAGCCTGGGACAGAGTGACTATTCCTGAACCTTTGTAATTCACAACAAGTGAAGAATAGTGAAATTAGGTATGACTGACAACCTGTCAGTGTATGATCCTTGGACGTAGCCCTTTGTGGTGAACCAAGTAAAAAGTGTTGTTCTGACCTTTTAAATGTGAATGTTTTAATTACTATACATATCCATCATACATGTTTAAACAAGTTCCCACCAACGTGAGAACAAGATCCAATAAAGTAGAGAAAAATTTGACACCCTGATTCACCCCTCTCAGGGTGGTCCAAGGTCCTTCAATTGGTATCAGGGGCAGGTTCACGTATGTTGAATACTCTACAGTAATTCTATTCAGAAGAGGATTTGAGTTTATTTCCTAAAGTCAACAATGAAGTGCAGTCTTGATGAAGATTTAGTCATTTTTGAGCAGAAGTCTACATCTAGCAAGACCATAACAAACATGAAAAATAAAGAGAAGAAGCAATTGAAGAAGTCCCTCATGTACAAGGAAGATCGAGTGTCTGGTTCTCCATGCCCTTCCAATAATGAAGAAATATCAGGCTTGGAAAGTAAAGAGAATGTGGATCAGGTTTCTACTATAGGAAATGAAGACACTTCTATCTCAAGTGATCAGGGGAAATTAAGAACCTATCTGCGTGATATTCTTGAAGAAAGAGTTGCTGCTGTTTTTAGAATATTTCAATGCATGCTGGTTGAGATCAATCAATTGGAAAGAGAACCTGATAATGTGGAAAAGGGATTGGAAGAAAAAAATTCTTGAATGTTTAAAGCTCACTAAACAGATTAAATCCTTTGAAGAAAAAGAAGGAGTCAATAAGACTCTATAAGAAAAGATCCATGCACTTGAAGTTGAGATGAAGAAGAGCACTGAAGTCAAAAGTTTATATTTGGAAGAAACTTCCAAGAAGATTAAGGAACATGACTCTTTGATTAAGAATAAAATGATACTACATGTGGAAGAATTTGTTAGAATAAAGAAGGATTGTGAAGAGAAGATGACTATGATTTAAGATCAGAAGGTCATTCTCAATAGGCAATATCTAGAATTGGATGCTTAGTTGACCAGTCTTGAGAAGACACATATTGAGACTTCACAAAAGAATGAATCAGTTGCTGCTGGTACTCAATGATCACTGGAGGATTCTACTGTCAAAATACCTCTAACATGTGATAAGAAGATCATTACTTCACTCACAGATCTATCACAAGCAGCTGAGAAAGTGAAAGTACCATCCATACCAACTTCTACTATTGTTTCAAAATATATTTATGCAAAAAGTGCAGGTTGGAAGAACAATTCTAAACAAGTATGGATGAGGAAATGTGAGGAGAAAAAACATACCACCATGGATAGGGTGGATAGAAAGAAAAATCTAGAAGATAGTTCCCCAGATATATCACAACACATTAAGAAGAAGTCCCAACAACCTTATAAAGAAGATATAAAGAAGACAAGATTTGTGGGTCAATGTTGGTGCTGCAATAGTTTTGGGAATTGTGCACTAGATTGTTGGTACAATCCCTTAAATGAAAAAGCACAGAGAAAGCCTATATCAAAGGGAAGAAATCCAAAGAAGAAGAAGCAACATCCATATGTCCAGAAGCATTTTTTTACTGCAAACAAATTTGGAATGCTTGATAACATCCGTGATGTATTCAACGGTAGTGGTCACAAGGTAGGTACATGCCCATCTCAACATCCATACACTGTTGATAAGAAAAGAAGACATCCAATGCCGGATAAGTATAAAGAATATACCTTGGGAATAAATCAAAATAATATTGTGCACACACATTTCTCCAATAAGATCTCAAGTAGGGAATCTGAGAAGACCCTAGATTTTAGATCCGTGAAATTGAAGGTCAATTCATCCAAAAGAGACACTAAGAGGGATGATAGTTAGATGAACCTGTGTGGAAGATCCAAACCAGCTGCAACAATTCCAAATGACATGTTGGTTATTTGGCCAAAATATTAGAAAAGAATGAGGAAACTTGAGGTGAAAAGGCCAAGGATAGTGATAAGGTAAAAGGAAAACTTTCATGTGATGAAGATAAAGTGTACGAGAGAGTGAAAACCAAAAGGAAAACACATGTTAAAGAAGTTCTATGTGAGAGATGTATGAAATTGGGTCACATTACAAAAGGTTTTATAACCTTAATACCATAGTAAGAAGCAGTCCTTAAGTGAGTAAGAATGTATAATTCATGATGGCTATTAAGAAGAACAACTCTCTATGCAAAGGAGAAGATAATGTGAAGAGATCCATGCCACATCAGCATGGATTAGAAAAGATGATTAGATGTGTGAACATAAACACTAGAGCAAATGGATCATCATGGTTGAGAAAACTATCTCATACTTCCTTCTCACATTGAAGAAACAAGGTGGAACCACCTTATTCCCTTAATCATTTGTGTATTGTATTTGTGCTTATAATACATGGAGTTGAAGGCAAAGCATGCTCTCAGGGGTAAAACTAGAGAATTAGCGAATGCTGTCAACTCTTGATAGCTAAGCTGAATAAGTTTCCATGCTTGGAGGATTTTTCAATTGATATTCAAAGATTAAAATAATGAATCATCACCCTGATACGTTACTAATCTTTGAGAGCACCAGTGCCCTGCGATGATTCCCTAGCGACGATGGCAGATGCGGCGGCCCCTCCTCCATCGAGGGAGGGGTCTCTTTCCCGTGATTCTACTCAGTAGAGATCTCAGGATAGAGGTATGATTTCTGGTTTGTTACATCCATCAGTGGACTTCTCGTTCTTTCCTATCATTCTCGTCTCCCCAAAGGTTCCGAGGGTCCTCCATAGACAACCCATGGTTCCGATTTCTCCGCAAGAGTTCACCGCAACCTCTGCGCTCTTATCTTCATCTCTGGTGGTTTGGTTCATTCGACGACGTCCCCTGGTCGATTTGTTTGACAGGCTTGTGAATGAGGAGTGGGGTTTAGCTCAGCGTGTGATTGTCGAGTTTCTAGGGCCGCGAAAGATTCTTCTCAGCTTCTCGAGTGAGGAATATTTGGTGTGGGCGTGGTCTAGACCAGGAAGATCTGTTCGAGGCTTCCACTTCCATCTACTCCGTTGGTCATTCGATCTCCACATGGAGCAAGACCCTTCCACCACAGTGATTTGGATTCAACTTCCTGGTCTCCCGCTACCTTTCCATAATCCGACGTTACTCCCTTCTATAGGTAACTCCATTGGGTATTTTCTCTATGCTGATCAGCGGACTTCCTCTCTAAAGCACCTGATTGTGGCATGGTTCTGTGTTGAAATGGATCTCTATCGCCCCCCTTCTGAAGTAGTGTGGATTGTGATTGAGGGGGAGTAAAGGTATTTACAACCAATTTTTTATGAATCTTGGACCACACTTTGCTCCTACTGCAATAGACAGGGCCATAGTCATCTTGACTGCCGGAAGAAGGCTCCAGGTTCTCATGAGATCAACCAATCTGGTCTATCAATTGGGCCCATTTCATATGCGGATTCTTTAGGGGATGCAGGCCTGGATGAATCTACAAATGTCTAGAATAGGGGGGGGGGGTCCCTATCTCTATGGGTGGGGATCATTCCTGGAAAGATCCAGCGGGTACAGGTCGGGGGTGTGCTTCGATTTCCATTGAGAAAGGAGTTAAAAAGGTTTCAGGGACTCTTGTATCAGAGGTGTTTGATCAGATGTGTCATGATCTAGGTGGAAGCTCCTTGCCAAGCAGTTTGGGTGAGGACATGTAGGCGTGTGAGGTTCGGCATGATGAGAGGCCCTTGCCTGTGGATGCTGATCAGGACAGCCAAAGGGAGGGATAGGCAGTTAGTTAGGTCCTCTGGGATTCTTTAGAGGTATTATTGGAGGTTACTCCACCAACAACCGAGGTATTTGTCCTGAAGGATGAAAGTAAGGGTCATGTGACCAGTGAGGATGCACAATGACTAGTTTTGGAAGATAGACCTAACCATCTTCAATTCACGGGCTAAGGTCTTGAGAAGATAGAAGTTCCAGCCAAGCCAAAGAAGGTCCCACAAGCATCCTCTTATGCTGAGAAGATCAAAGCAGGGGGGCCAATCGGGACCTCTCA
Source organism: Viscum album (assembly GCA_963277665.1). NCBI lineage: Eukaryota > Viridiplantae > Streptophyta > Magnoliopsida > Santalales > Viscaceae > Viscum > Viscum album. The sequence goes on along the minus strand of OY728119.1, from coordinate 1,199,913,283 downwards.
GAATCGTTTTTTAGTGCTGGGTGAAGAACACTGCCTTAACAGTGAGGAAGCAATAGTGGGGATCACAGACAGGGCACTCTAGTTGAAACAGAAACATCCCAAGAGGAAATGGTTGAGGCTTTGAACCATGATGAGTCTAAGGAACTAGACTTAGAGGAGGACTACTTTAGATCCTCTATATGTAAGGGCAAGAACAAAACCATGGATTTGGATGGCTTCATTTCGAACAATCAGAGGGCGCATAGAAGGAAGGATTACTCCAACCTCCCTAGCCCTCCCATTACAAGATCTACGTGTAGGGGAAAGTTTTCACTGAAGGATTCCACAAAGGTTGGAACCTAAACCCAGAATAGGCCCAAAGAACCTAGCCAATAGGAGGCGACTACCATCACCAAGGACTTGGTTAGGGCAGGATGTGAGGCTTCTTCTCCAGTTCTTCTCGCAGGTGGTGTGAAGTTGGGTGGTCAGGGGTTGCAGCATAAAGAAGGTTCCAAAGATGATTATCAGTTCCAGATGACCTCGGTGCTGGAACATAGGGATTTACTCATGCATTCAGATGAGGAAATGTTTGAAGATACTTTGGATATTAAGGAACTAAAGAAGATGAGACCGATCCAGGTGGCCACTACAAAGGAGCAAGGTGAGTGTGCTGATAAGTAGGCTCACATTCTGCTTAGAGGCTTCAACATGGGGAAGATTAGCAAGGAGGAATATAAGAAATCTTGGGACAAATTGACACTTCTATTCGAGGGTACCTTGAAGGATCCCCCCGGAACTCAGGTAAATGCTATTACCTGGGTTTTGTTTAGGGAAAATGTTTCCAAACAACTCACTCTTTTATTTAACAAATCTATCATATCCTTTGGTACTGAAACTATTGAGCTATGAGGGTTCCCACTTTCCCCTTAAAAGTGCTTGTTTTAATAAAAAATTAACGTTGGATGGATGAAGGATCACCCTTGATGAAGATGATTAGGAGTGTTTCCCTTGAGGGGGAGACAAATGAAGAAGCTGCTGTAATTTTTATTTCAATCAGTATCAACTTTAGTTGGTATTAAATTCAATTACTTTGGAAATTTCTTTAAGAACATGTAATTGGAAAAGGTATTTCATTTTTAAATATCTCATCCTTGGTTACTCAGAATGAATATCATTTTACAAAGGGGAGTAACTGAATTAATCAGTGACATAAGAAGAATGGAAGTTCCCCAAGGCCACTTATCCTACCAATTGAACTTGAATGTTTTTGATATGTTTATTGAAGCGAGTGAAGGAGTTTCAGGTTGATTATTTCCTATCACATTCAATTTCTTCAGCCTGGAATGAAATTGAAAAACCCTTGAAGAAAAAGTACACGAGTTCTCATATCATGAGGTATCATGATCAGTGGATAATGGATTTTTTTTGTCTAAATCAAATCCTCTTATTTTCTACATCAAGCATTTCTCATGTAGACTTAGAGTGAAATTATTGATGACACATTTCTAAAATATAGAATGATACCCTTTTCCCATGAAGTTTTTATTTCTTGTCAATAAGGGGGAGAAAAGTGAAATGGAAGTTTGGAGGAGGGAAAGAAGTAAGGGGAGATAGATAAGATTCTAATTTTGATATTGACTCATTCATTTGAGGGGAACTTTAAGGTATTAACAACAAAATACAAAGGGGTATATTTTTGGGACCACTTTGTGTATAAGGTTGTATTTATTGTCAATAGTTGTTAATAAAGATCAAAATGAAGAAGGAGATAAATAAGAACTAAAAATTTATTGAGAGTCATAAATCATACAATGATTTATTGATTCGTATTTCAAAAATATCATAAGTTATGAGAACTTATGATGAAAGAATTATTAAGGAAAGGGGGAGTAAAGGTGCTTCCAGTCATATAAAGTTTTGATTGGAAGGAAAGATGTTGGTGGAAGACATGGAAGTTATAATACTTTTAAAGGAAACCCTGATGATGCTAAAGCTGGTCTATAAAAGGATATATATCATGATAGTGGAGTTTGTGATGAAAGAAGAAGAGTTGTTGAAGAATCCAAATCACAAAAAAGAAGCATGAAGGTTATGGACAAAGTATATATTGAAGGTTGCACTTTTCTCCAATGTTTGACAAATTTTTGGGCCTGAATATAGGAAGATGAAGACATGTGTTTTTTGGTAGAGAATGTTGTGAGATAAATTCAAGGGGGTTTGAATAGTTGCGCACAATTGATGTTTTAGGATCAGAAGATCGAAATTTGTCAAAGGCATGGAGTGTGTGAAAAATTGGGCAAAGTGTGCGAAAAATGAGGCTACACGAAATATTGGTTTTGCGTGCAATATGAAACATTGTTTACAATTTTGTGCGCAATCGATGTTTTGAGATTAGAACAGAGAAAAATGGAAAAGTCATGAAGTGTGTGGAAAACTCAATAAAGTGTGTGAAATATGATGTTTCATGAAAGAGTTTTTACATGCATGAAGAGGGTTTTATGCATGGATTAGTGTTTTTTGCACAGGGTCAAAAATGCCTATAAATAGGAGGTGACCCCTCTCATATGCTAAGGCTCGAAACTTAAAAAAATCCCAAGATATGACGCATGGAAAAATTAAAGTATAGAGTGGTGCATTAAAAGAAGAAGTGCATGCGCGAAAAATAAAGTGTTGCGCGAAAAAGAGAAGTTATGCACAAAAAAGAAGAGTTTTGTGAAAAATATTTTTCACACCAAAAGGTGTTTTTATGCGCAAGATTTGAATTTTATGTGCAAGGAACCTAGAAGGGTGCGTGAAAAATTTGGGTCTCCTGCAGTACTTTGATAGGTGCTTAAGCACTCTCAAAGTGGCATTGCTAATAAGTAAGTACTGTGAACCATTCGATTTTACATAGAGAAGTAGTACCACACACACGACTGGTGTTTAACACCCTTGTTGTGCTTTGTGAAGAGAATAAGAATAATACATGCAACTAAATTAAGATCTACACAGAAATAATGAAGAATACCAATACACTTAGGTGTTGGTATTGGGAATTAAAGGAAAATAAAAATAAGAAGAACAGAGTGTTCCCAATTGAAGATTTTGAATTATTCAGGGCAGTACAATTGTGATGATGATTTACTGAGATGATCTTCATTTCTTGAACAATCACATAAGATTTTGTTATTCTTTCCAAGAATAGAAGAAGGATATTTAGTGCATTCATTTATTGCACTAAAGGATAAGATTGAATACAAAATAACATCAATTCAGACTTAGATGTAAGAAATGTCTCATGCTGAATAGGAGACAAAGACTTCAATGATTATCTGTTGAAGAGACCTTCACATCTATAAACTGAGTGGGACTTCACCCAATATAGTGAGCCAAGGGGAGTCAACGAGAGTGACCTGAGGGAAGCAGTGAGATATCTCTGAATAGTTAGGCTGTGAGCCTGGGACAAAGTGATTGTGCCCGAACCTTTGTAATCCACAACTAGTGAAGAATAATAGAATTAGGTACGACCGACAATATGTCGGCGTATGCTCTTTGGACGTAGCCCTTTTTGGTGAACCAAGTAAAAAATTATTATGCTGACCTTCTTCATGTTAATGTTTTAATTACTACACATATCCATCATACAAGTTTAAAAAAGTTCCTACCAACGTGGTAACAAGATCCAATAAAGTAGAGAAAAAGTTGACACCCTGATTCACCCCCCTCTCAGGGTGGTCCAGGGTACTTCAGTAACAAGTTAATAGAGGAAGAAAAAAGTATCATTGTGACATCTAATAAGTCTCTACAGGTGGAATATTCTATTAGTGTTGTAAACTCTTTTAACAGAGAGAAGACTGTCTTTAGAGGCAGTATAAAGAACCAACTAGAGGCTGTAAGGGACTGTCTACACTGGCAGTATAAAGAACCAATGAGTGTAAGGGAAAATCCTACTCGTTGCAATTTAGAAGAGGATTATCTCCCTCCCCCCCTTCGAGTGTAGGGAAAAACACTAGGAAGTGATTATCTACTTCCCTCCTTCAAGTGTAGGAAGCCACATTGACTAACAGATTATTTCCATATTCAACCACTATAATAGCATATCACATTATAGTAGAGAATACATATAATGGTAATCACCATACATGGAAAGGACTAGCTACTCACATTGAGTAGTGAACCTTGTAAAAATATCATGTGCATATTTTTACTACTTTCTATTATTGCACGCGATAGGGAAAAGAGAATAAGAGAATCAAGATCCTAACACGTCAGAAGGTATAGGGATAAAAAGTTAGAATTGGTTTAAAAAGTCCCCAAAACTGATTCACCCCCCTCTCAGTGTTATAAATATCCCAAACTAGTCCTTTCAATTGGTATCATATGCAGGTTCACCTTTGATAGATTTTCTACAGTGAATTTATTCTCTTTTGAAGACTTGTGTTCCTTTCCTAAGTTATCAATAAAGCACAATTTCAGTGAATATTCAGTTTCCTCTGAGCAGAAGAATATATCTACCAAGACCATGATGAACAGAAAGAAGAAAGAGAAGAGAAAGATGAAAAATAAGTACCTCTTATCCAAATAAGAGGAAGTATCTGGCTCTCTATATCTGGCTGATAATGAAGACATATCGGGTTTGGAAAGAAGTGAGAAGGTGGATCAAGTTCCCACCACGAAGATGGAAAACCTTCCTACCTCAAGTGATCAAGATGTATGTGTTAGTACATTTGAAAAATATACTCATGATGAAAATTCAAGCACAAGTGGTTATGATCAAACTACAACATCTCAAGAAATATAATTTGATAGATTAAGAATGATTCTGCATGGTATTCCTAAAGAAAGTGCATCCCTGGTTTATGGAGTATTTCAATGTATGAAGGAAAATATCACTTAGCTGGAAGAAGAAACTGATGTTTTAGAGAAAGGATTATAATAAAAAATTGTTTAATGTTTAAATATCTCCAAATAGGTTGGAGCCTTTGAAGCAAAAATTAGGGTATTTGAATTAAGTTCTTCAAAGTGGCTCGAAGAAGTTGAATAAAAGGAGGAATTCAATAATACTTGTGAAGATAAGATGACTATGATTGAAGATTAGAAATTCATCCTCAATATGAGATGTATAGAATTGAAATTTTAGTTGACCAATCTTGAGAAGACACATATTGAGTCTCCACAAAAGAAGGAAACAGTTGCTGCTGGCATTCAATGTTCATTGGTGGATTCTACTGTCAAAAGACCTCCAACATGTGATAATAAGATCATGACTTAAATCATTGATCAATCATAAGTATTTTAGAATAAGGTACCATCCATACCAACTTGTACTAATGTTTCTAAAACTATTTCTACAAAAATTACAGGTTGGAAGAAAAATTCTAAACAAGTATGGATGAAGAAGAGTGAGAAGAAACCCACCACCATGGATAGGGTGGATAGAGGAAAGAGTGTAGAAGATAACTCCCCACAGATAGCACAACACATCAAGAAGAAGACTCAAAAACCTTATAAAGAAGATTTCAAGAAGTCAAGGTTTGTTGGTCAATGTTGGTGTTGTAATAGATTTGGGAATTGTGCATTGGATTGTTAGTACAATCCCTTAAATGTAAAAGCACAGAGAAATCCCATCTCAAGGGAGAGAAATACAGAGAAGAATAAGAAACATCCATATATACAGAAGTATATATACAATGCAAATAGATTTGGAATGTTAGATAACATCTATGATGTATTCACTAGGAGTGGTCACATGAATGGTTCATGTTCACTTCGACAGGTACCCAAAACTGATAAGAAAGAGAAGACCACAGAAACTGGCGAAGAGTAAAGAAGATATCTTGGGAAGTAATCAGAAATATGTTGCAAAAGAAGATGCTCCCAATAATATTAAAAGAAGGAAAACTAAGAAATACTTGTATTTTAAATCCAAGAAGTTGACAGGTAGAGAATCCAAAAGAAGAATCAAGAAGGATGACACTCTGAAGAATCCATGTGGAAAATCCAAACTTGATGCCACAGTTCCTAATGATCTATTAGTTATCTGGCCAGAATAATTGTAAATAATGAGGAAAATGGAAGATTCACAAGATAATTCTAGTGATAAAATCAAAAATAATATTCTATATGAAGATGAATAAGTTCTATGTGTAAGGTGAAACAAGATTGGTCACACTATTAGAAATTTCATTGAGTTGATCCTAACTCAAGAAGAATGCCTCAAAATGATGAAATTCACACTAGGAGATTCAAGTGCTTTTAAATTCACACATAAAGAGATGGAATATATATTGAGATCCACACAACCACATTCAGAATTGAAGATTAAATGTGCAAGTGTGAGGAGTGGAGAAAATAGAGCATCTTAGTTGAGAAAACCATCTCATCCTTCCTGCTCTCATTAAAGAGGAAAGTAGGATCCACCTTATTCCCTTAAGATTTTGTGTATTTTATTTATTATGATAATATAGGGAATTGAAGGTGAAACAAGATCTCAGGGGGAGAACCTGAGAAGCAGTGATTGCTATCAACTCTTGATAGAAAAGCTGAAGAAGTTTCCATCCATGGAAGATTCATCAATTGATATTCAAATATTAATATGATGAGGGATCACCATTGATGAATATGATGAGGAGTGTTCCCTTGATGTGGAGTAACTAAATTAAACATTGATATAAGAATAATGGAAGTTCCCTAAGGTCACTTATCCTTCCCATTGCACTTGAATGTTTTTGATTTGTTTGTTGAAGTGAGTGTAGGAGTTTCAGGTTGATTATTTTATATCACATTTATTATCCAAATCCTAGAATGAAAGTGGAAATCTCTTGAATACAAGTATATAAGTTCTCATCTCATGAGGTATCATGATCAGTGGATAATGGAAAACTTTGTTGTATAAATAAAATCCTCTTGTTTTCTACACCGAGCTTTTCTCAAGTAGACTTAGAGTGAAATTATTTATGACACACTACTAAAGTAAGGACTGATAGCCTCTCTAATATGAACCTTTTATTTCTTATCAATAAGGGGGAGAGAAAGTGAAATGAAAGCTTGAAAAGTAAGGGGGATAGAAAGAAGTAAAGGGGAGAGAGAATATTCTCATTTTGACATTGACACATTCATTTGAGGAGACTTTAAGGTATTGATAACAAAATACAAAGGGGGATATTGTTGGGACCAATTTTTGTATGAATGATGTATTTTTTGTCAATAGTTGTCAATATTGGTCAAAATTAAGAAGGGGATGAAGAAGTAATCCAAAGTTAATGAAGATCAGATGAAGTGAGGATTCTTGGAGAATTGTTATGCAATCATAGCATTGGATTTCATGCTTGGGAAATTCTCCATGAAGTTAATTCAGACGATTGTTGAGCTGATCCTAAGTTCAAAGCACATGTATCAAAGGTGATACATTTTCTGCACCAATTAAGAATGGTGACATATCATATAATGCCTTGCTAGATTTTATTTCACAAAGATCATAAGTTTTGAGAACTTGTGATGCAATCTCTATAAAGGAAAGGAATAGAAAAGGATGATGCCATTCATATTCAGTGTTGACTGGAAAGAGTGATGCTGGTGGAAGAAAAGGAAGTCACCGTACTTTTCATGAACAATCTAACAATGTTGAAGCTGATCTATCAAAGGATACATATCATGATATAGTAGTTTGTGATTAAATTCAAAATATAGTGAAGAGACATTGGTGTTCTTTCTAGAGCAAATTTCAAGGTGATGTTTCTCTCCAAAGTTTTCTAAAATTCTTGGTCTGAAAAGAAATGAAGACATGTGAGTTTGGAAAAGGATATTGCACGAAAGGTTAAGGATGACATGATATTTTGAGTACAAGTGTAGTTTCAAGATCAGTACATAAATTTTTTTCAAATGAAAGTGGTGCGTGAAAAATCAGAGATGTTTGCACAATGTGTGCAAAAAATCATACTTGTGCGTGAAAAATTAGTTGTACGCAAAATGCTGGTTTGAGGTTTTATACGAAAGGGGTGCCTTGGGTTTAGAAAGATGAAAATCGAAAAGGCATTAAGAACGAAAAATAATCTAGGGTGTGTGCAAAATTGGAATTCGGTGTGCGAAATGATCCAAGATTTGCGCGAAATTGGAAATCACGTGAAAAATAGGTTTGGTGTTTTACGCGCAAGAGAGGCTTCGAAATCAAAATGATGAAATATGAATAAGTCATGTGGTGTGCGAAAAATACAAGAGGTTCACGAAATACCCAAGATGTGCATGAAATATCGGTCAGAAGTTTTATGCACAAGAGAGGATTTAGGTTCAAAATAATGAAAAATAGGCAAGTCATGATGTGCATGAAAAATCCAGGCGGTGCACAAAATTAAAGGAAGGTGTGCATAATATGAAGAAGTGAGAAATAGTTTTACACACACAAAAGAGGTTTTATGTGTAGGGTCAAAAATTCCTATACATATAAGGTGACCCCCTCTCATTTGTAAAGGCTCGACACTTAGACAAATCCCAAGCTTTGATGTGCAGAAAAATTGACGTATAGAGTGGTGCACGAAAAGGGGAAGTGCTGCGTGAAAAATGAAAGTGCTACGCAAAAAAAGTAAGTTCTGCGCGGAAAAGAAGAGTTGTGTGAAAAAGGATTTTCACACCAAAAGGTGTTTTTATGTTCAAGGCTTGAATTTTACATGCAAGACACCTAAGAGTGTGTGAAAAATTTGGGGGGGTCCCACAATCCTTTGATAGGTGCATATCACTCTCGAATCAGCTTTACGAAGAAGGAAGTACCATGAACCATTCAGTTTCACGAAGAGAAGTAGAACCACACTCACACGACTGGTATTTAACACCCTCATTGTTCTTTGCGAAGTGAAGAATAACTAGACATTCAAATGAATTCATATATGCATAAAGGAAAAAAGTTAGTATACCGATACACTCGGGTGTTGGTATTGAGAAGAGAAGAAATAATAGAAGAAGAAGAACAGTGTGTGCCCAACTGAAGACTGACAATCATACAGAGACGTTTAATTGTGATGATGCTTAGCTAAACTAGACTTCATTGATATGATAATCACAAAGGGATATTTTGATTCTATCAAGAATAAGAATAAGGGATCAATGGAGTTGGTTTTGTATTGAAGGAGAAAGTGTGAAGAAGATAAGGTTTCAGTGCAGCTGAGTTTGTACTTAAGAAGTAGGAGAAGAAGAGTGTGCAGCTTATAGGTTTTTTGTAGAGAAGGAAGAAGTTGATTACTTGCATGCTGCTAGGAAAGTAAAAAGTAAAGAGAGGGAGAAAAAATTAGTACTGTGATATCCAATAGGTCTCTACAAGTGGAATATTCTATTGGTGTTTCAAACTCTTTTAACAGAGAGAAGACTGTCTTCAGAGTCATTATAAAGAACCATCTAGAGGCTGCAAGAGACTATCTAAACTGGTAGTATAAAGAACTAGTGAGTGATAGGGAATATCCTACTCATTTCAAGTTGGAAGAGGATTATCTCCCTTCCCCCCTTTGAGTGTAGGGAGAAACACCGAGAAGCAATTATCTTATTCCCTCCTCTAAGTGTAGGGATCCACACTGACTAATATATTATTTCCTTAGTCAACCACTATAACAACATATCACATTATATTGGAGAATCCATGTACTAGTCATCACCATACATGATAAGGACTAACTACTCACATTGAGTAGTGAACCTTGTAAAAATATCATGTACATATTTTTACTACTTTCTATTACTGCATGCGACATAGAAAAGAGAACAAGAGAATCAAGATCCGAACAGGTCAAGAGGTACAAGGATAAAAAGTTGGAATTGGTTTAAAAAGTCCTCAACATTGATTCACCCCTATCAGTTTTAGGAATATCCCAAACTATTCCTTTCAGTACTCATCCAAATTATACAGATTTATTAAAATTTATTATTATATTATACAAACCCTTGATACATGTACCATGGTGTGGGAGTAATGTTGAACCATAACACGTGATAGGTTTTTTATATATATGTGTTTAATTTAACATCTACATAATGTTAATTTCTACTCATTAGGTAGTTATGAATGGGAATTAATTGGGTTGCCTCCAAGGTACAAGTTACATACAAAGATAATTTTAAATGAATTTATTTGTTTAAAATTATGATGGATGAGAATCTCAAGGAAATTTAGAAAAGGGTTTAAGATAAAAGGATTGATTAATTAAAGATAATTAATTGATTCAAGCATGATTTATCTTAAACAATAATGATTAAAGAATTGAATGCTAGTTTTATTTATATGTAAATATCGTTTCATGTATAGATGATCATAAGCTAGACCAGGACCTTTGTATGTGGATGGTTTATTTTAATTAATTTATTTAAATTGAATTTGTTGGCCTGCAAGCCTTCTCTTCATTAATATGTAGGGCCTTCATAACCAAGGTTTATTTTATGTAAAACCCCATTTTACCCCTCACATGTGAGTGAGATAAAAGAATATGTAATGGATGGAGCTCCCAAGCTAGTGGAGGCGGCTCAAGTTAGGATCCAAGTTGAAACCAATCCAAGGAGATACAAAGGTGGACATGTAGAAAGATGTAAACATGAACCCGAAAGGTTCAAGGTGTTTATCCCCCAGGTCTTGGGTTAGTTTATCAACCACTAGATAAACTAAACAATAGAACAAGCTCATGATCATACCATTTATTTTATATCTATTGGTTGCATGGTTTATTTATTTTGGGTGTGTTGTCATGATCACACAATTAATAAATTAAACAAGCATGAAAAATAGAACTAAAATAAGACCGACTTATGCATAAATATTATCTTAGACATGGTTAATCACTTAATTATATCCCAATTAATATTAAAAATCATGTAATCAATGATAATAAAATGGAAATTATGTATAAGTATAAAATCCCTCAAAGAAATATTAATTCGATGTAACCTTCCATAATCTTAGTTAGAATCAAACCATAGTTCAAAGTGCTTGACCAACCCTAGTTGGGGTACTTTCAATTATTGTGGAATTCTAATTCAAGGTTTTGGGTTGACTTGACTTGGTTCACATAAAGGGTTAACTGCCATAGAAAGACTTGGTGTGATCAAGAGGCAAAGGTTGAGGAAATCTAAAATAAAAGGATTTCAGGATTGGGGAGACCACTCAGCAGATGAATGATCTGCGAGTTAATGCAGTTGGAATTTAGAATGACTACCTAAAACCTTTCAAGTTTCTTGACCAACCTTAGTTGGGGTAATTCAAAGGGAAATATGGATCCTTGCCACTAGAATATTCAGGAAACAAAATATTCTGAAGTCAATGGTGAGGGCTATTGGATTTTGATAAAATAGTGGGAGACTAATAAGTATTAATTTATTTATTTATCTCAATTTTATCATGATAAAGTACTAAAATCTTTTCTCATCTTAATTTATAGAAATGATAAGAAAAATGACTTCAAACATATCATTGTAAACCATACTCGAGAAGGAAAACCTTCTCATCGTCACCAATTTCTAGGAGTGGCAGAGGCATTTACGCGTCATCCTTTGCCATGAGAGGAAATTGTATGTGCTGGAGGATCCTATTCTAGTTGTGACTAGAAAAGAGGCCAGTGATGAGAAATTATCTCTCTATATGAAACATATGGATGATGCCACAAATGTCCAATGTTTCATTCTATCAGCCATGTCTAATGAGCTCTTGAAGCAACATGAAAACATGGACGTGTATAGCATGATGTCTCACCTTAAAGATCTTTATCAAAGAGAAGGTGAGACAATAGAGATATGATATCTCCAACGTTTTTCTCAAAACTAAGCTTAGAGATTCTGCGTCAGCTGGGCCTCACATAGTCAAGCTTATTGACTACATTGAACGCCTGAACATCTTAGGGATTAAGTTCCTGGATGAGTTGAGTACATATCTCATTCTATCATCACTTCCCAAGACCTTATCTAGCTTTATTATCAACTACAACATGAGAAACAATGAGAAGATTCTATAGGATCTTATGACCTTAATTCACCAGGTAGATAAGGACATGAGGTGTGAAAAACTCGCAGTCCTTATGGTGAATAAGAAAAGGAAGGACAAGGAAAAGTGGCCAAAGATTTATAAATGGTCTAAAGCCCCCGAGCACCATCCCTCCAAGAAGGGGAAGATCCAGAGGTAGGACAAGGAATGATAGGTGGTGTGTTTTTCATGTGGCAAGCCAGGACACTGGAAGAGGAACTGCACCCAGAAGTGTGGGGATGCTAAAGGTGCATTCATTATCGAGTGTAATATTTCAATTTCTACACATTGGGTATTAGATACATATTTTGGGGCTCACATCTATATTCAAATGCAGGAACCAAGTAGATTTAGAAATATTTCCAAAGGAGAGGTGGATCTTCGGGTTTCCAATGGCACGAGGCTGGCTACGTTGACCATTGGTGATTAGCATCTCTCATTTCCAACTGGGATGCTTTTGGTTTTACATAACCGTTATTATGTGCCTAGTGTTACCAAGAACATAATTTATATATCATGTTTTGATATGGATGGATTTATTTTCAAGTTTGGAAATAAGGGTTGTTTCTTTTATAGGAACAACATATGTTATGGTATGACACATTTAAATAATGGTTTGTATGTATTAAATTACAAAAACAAAGTGTTGGAAATTGATAAAAAAAACAAACTCACATGACTCAAACAACACTCAGTTGTGGAATCACCGTCTTGGTTATGTAAATGAGAAGCACTTGATAAAGCTCTTCCAAGATGGTTATTTAGAATCCATTGAGCTAAAACCACTTGATAGATGTCACACTTGTTTACAAGGTAAAATGACCAAGCTGCCTTTTGGTGGACAGGGTGAAAGGGCCATAGAGCTTCTAGGATTGGTGAACATAAATGTGTGTGGACCATTTCTAGTAGAATCTAGAGGTGGATATTCTTACTTCATTACTTTTACTGATGATTTGAGTAGATATGTATATATATAATTAATGAGGTATAAGTCAGTGTCCTTAGAGAAATTTAAGGAATTCAAGAATGAAGTAGATAATTATCTTGGTAAGAAGATAAAGAAGCTTTGATTGGATTGAGGTGGAGAATATCTGAACCAAGAATTCACCGACCTTTTACGGGAGTCTGGGATTCTATCTCAACTCACTCCTCCTTATACACCACAGTGGAATGGTGTTAGTGAAAGGAGGAACTGAACCTTGTTGAACATGGTTATGTCAATGACGAGTCATGCAGATCTTACATTATCCTTTTAGGGATATGCATTTCAAACTACAACATACACATTAAACTAAGTACCAACTAAGGCGGAAAATGGAATTCCCTCAGAGTTATGGAATGGAAAGAAACCCATTTTTTCGCACACACGTGTATGGGGATGCGAGGCATTTGTTAAGTCCTTCTTAGGTAATAAACTAGAACCTCAGGGCATGAGGTGTATCTTTATAGGATATCCTAAAGAAACTAAAGTATATTACCTATATAACCCTTCAGACAAGAAAATTATTATCACCAGACAAGCCATATTTCTTGAGAGGGAGCACATCCTAAAAAAGGATAGTGGGAGAAAGATTGACTTCAATGAAGTTGATGCTCAAGATACACATGAGTTGGTATAGGAACAAGTTCCAAAAGTCCCTATGGAAGAGGTTCTAGAAACACAAGTACTACATAGGAGCTCAAGAGAGGTAAGAGAACCAGATAGATTTGGTTTCCTAGTCACCGAGGATGGTGAATAATTATTTTTGGACAATGATGAACCTCTATCCTACAATAAAGTAGTAGAGAGATCAAAAGCTGTAAGATGGCTAGAAGATATGAATTCTAAGATGGATTCCATGTATCAAAACTAAGTTTGGGTTCTGGTCGATGAGCCAGTTGATGTAAATCATGTTGGATGCAAATGAGTATTCAAGAGAAAGATGGACATAGAAGGTCAAGTTAGCACCTATAAAGAAAGGATAGTGGATAAAGGATTCAAACAACATCAATTAATTGACTATGATGAAACCTTATTTCCAATTTCCATGTTTAAATCCATAAGAATCATACTTTCCATAACAGTTTACCATGACTAAGAGATTTGGAAGATGGATGTCAAAACAATATTCCTTAATGGGAACCTTCTGGAATATGTCTATATGACACAACTAGAAGGGTTTATGAAACCAGGTGAAGACAAACGAGTTTTCAAGTTATAGAAATCCATTTATGGATTAAAGTAAGCATCCAGGTCATGGAACATTCGATTTGATGAATCCATAAAGGAATTTGGTTTCATTGAGAACAAATGTGAGCCATGTGTTTATAAGTGACTTAATGGGAATGTATTTGTTATCCTAGTAGTATATGTTGACAACATATTACTTATTGGAAACAACGTACCAGTCTTACAGTCAGTTAAGGACTGGTTGAACTAGTGTTTCTCCATGAAAGACTTAGGTGAAGCATCCTACATTCCAGGGATCAAGATAATTCGTGATAGATCCAAGAGGTTGCTTAGACTAAGTCAGAGTACATACATTGACCAAATACTAAAGAGATTTAGTATGGAACAATCCAAGAAGGGATTGTTTCTAGTGTCACATGACCTACATCTTTATAAGAAAATGTGTCCTCAAACATAATAGGAGAAATATAGGATGATTAAGATCCCATATTCTTTGGATATAAGATCCATAATGTATACCATGTTATGTACCAGGCTTGATGTTTCCAATGCACTGAGCATGGTAGACAGATATCAAGTAGATCCAGGAGAAAAAAATTGGACTGCTGTTAAGACTATCCTTAAGTATCTGAGAAGAACTAAGGATATATTCCTGGTATATGGAGGATATGAGTATCTTGTCATTATAGGGTATGATAATGCTGGTTTTTAGATAGATCATAACAATCTTAAGTCACAATCTGGATATGTTTTCCTGATCAATAGAGGAGCTGTGAGCTGGAAGAGTTCAAATCATCTAGTTGTCGCCGATTCTACAACGGAGTCTAAATATATAGTGGATTTTTATATAGCCAAGGAAGCCATCTAGATTCAGAAATTTGTATAGGATCTTGATGTGGTTCCTAGAAGTAAAGATCCTATCACATTGTATTGTGATAATATTGCAGCGGTGGCTCTTGCAAAATAAACAAGGTCACGTCAACAGATAAATCACATTCTTGGAAAGTATCACCTCTTGAGGGATTTCTATCAAAGGGGTGAAGTTTCAGTGAGTAGAGTCTCCATAGAAGAGAATGTGGAAGACCCCATGACTAAAGGCCTATCTCAGTAGAAGCATGAATATCATCTGAGAGCTAGCGGGTTAAAGGTTGTTAGTAGTTGTCTCTAGTCTAAGTGGGAGTCTGTTAGAGTTGGTGGCCTAGAACCAACTAATTTATACTTTTTTCATTAATAAATACCTTATAACATCTTGATTGTTATTATGTGTGACAATTCATGTGATAATATCCTAAGGATAGCTATTTCACCAAAGGGTCACAGCAGATCCCTGCTATAATGAGAACCTATAAGTGACATAACAATATTCTTGAATTTATGTTCTATGGCCGAATGATTTTATTTGAGGGACACAAATAATACAGACCATTAGGGGTGATGACTCATAAAACATTGAGGCACCTTCTCATAGTGTGCTCCCTTGATAGTAGCTAGGAGGATATTATGAGAACGAGACCCACCATTAGGAAATCCACATTTCATAATGTCATTGAATGTTCCTATCTGCAGACGTGTGTATTGGTCCTTAGAATTTAAGATTATTATTAATGGGTATTACAACTCATGTACTTAGATGTATTAAAAAAAATGTGATGACACACCATTCGCAGTGAGGTATGATATGTTGGGTGCGTCACAAGTAATACTGCATTAATAGATAATACAAGAAAGTATTTGTCCCTTATGTTCCATAATGGAAGTTGATATCTTAGGCCCTTTGATGGAATTGATATAGCCTAAATAAATCCATGTACATGGTGAGAAATGGGCAAGTTCAATTCTGGAAAGTAAAAGAAAGAATAATCGAGCACATGAGTTGATGGCACTAGCATACAACCTGCTTGATTCAAGATATTGAGACAAAAGGATTACATTACATGGTAAGCGTTCGTAGGAGGCGACACATCATTGCGGTGTTAAATTCTTTCTCTATGGGTGCCTTAGCGTGTTTCTAGATGCTAACCTTGGACTTTAGGCAGGCTCCACTTAATGCCACTAAGAAAGAGGCCTAGAGGTTCATACACTAAGTGTGTCCGAGTATCTCAGTTAAATATTCATTTAACAAGTTGAATAAAGATTATTCCCAATTGTGGTTTAATAATTATTCAAGGATGCCTGATCACATTTATTCCAACACTAGTCATTCGAGAGAATATATTGTGGGTGAAATAATATATTAATTAGTGAGTAATAAAGTGATATTTATTTAAGAAATAAATAGTCATTATTCAAGGTCTAATAAATGTGGTGGAGGAAATAAAAAAAATTAAAAAACAAAAGTACACGCCGTGTATATTAATAAACACATGTTGTGTAGTTTTTCTAGGGATTTGTGAGAAATAATATTATTTAATTAAATAATATTAGGTGTAATTTTCTGGGCGCATGTCAAGTGATAATAATAATAGTCAAATGTTATTATTAGACATGGGGTATTACTAATAATAAAATGAAATGAATAAATTCCTTTGGGTAATTAATTAATTTTATTATTCTAAGTATTATAAATCCCAATTACATTATTCTCATTAAGCCTAGCCATTCTTTGTGGTTGTGCACAATGGATCTGGAGAAAGCTCTGAAGACAAGAGAGAATTCCTTTCCTCCAAGAATTCTCTCAAGTTACGAGAGAGATCCTCCTCCACTAGATCAAGGAGAGTGCTTTGGAAGCGACTCTCAAGGTGATCAAAGGTAGACATCGCAAGTGAAGGATATTACATGCTAGAACTTGAATATCTCTTCGGAGATGTCTAGAGATACATGGAGCACATGTGGATCACCGCTAGAGGAAGTCTGCACTTGGATTTTGTGACACAACGACCGATCACATCGGATCATGACCAGAAACATCAGTGGGGAGAGAATTCCATCAAGGTAATTCCTGTCTTTTAATTAAATTAATTATAACCAATATATGATGATCCTCTCCATGGTTCTGGTAATCCCCTATTTTCTTTCATTCTTCATTCTATTCTAAAGATCCGACATTTTATCATCATGACGGATCTCAGATTGATCGTTGTTAACGACAAAAATTAAAGTCGGGTACACCCATCCACACCCTTCCACTACGCCTGGAACCTACAATGCCACCTAAAATCAAGACAATAAGAAGTGGAGACATGTTACAAATGGTATTAGTCCTGGTCGGTCCATATCTCATGTTTACAAGTGATATCTTCTTGTTCGATCTTTGACTAACAAGTGTTCATTAGTTATTTTGTTCTTGGAGTTGAAATTCATTTTGGTATATTTCTTATGCGGGGTTGGTAGAAAGGAGTAGGATTGTCAGTAATTGAAATGTAGAGCATAAAAATACGTAGCTAACCATTTTATATTTAACTTCAAGTTACCAGAGATTTGGGTACATAAGTGTTTTCAATAAACTTATAGGAATTGGAATATCATTATCATGGATTCATCCAATGAGACAATCATGACATGCATTATAAAAATGACTTCCCACTAGAAGTGAATATTTCATTTTGAGTAATGATTTATGATTTGGTGCAAAAGTGTTGATTTTTGAAAATTGTTAAAGTTTTTTTCAAATATGATATTTTGAAAAGGCCTGAAATGGTTATTTTAAAAATGGTATGATTTTTAGAAGCATGGTGAAATTTTCAAAAATGGTTGAACGTGGAAAATATTTAATGTAGATAGAAATGTTGTGATTGTATGCTATGATAGAATTTGAAATTCTTAAGCCTTCAGTTTCTAGAGAGTGAGACTTATGGTGTTTGTTATCTATATAGAAAATTGCACCTGGTAGGCATCAAAGAAACTAACCAGAGGAGTTTGCTGAGAACATGGTTGCACCTGAGCCACAAGTGAACTAACAGATAGTTCAAAGTACAATCCAATCCTTTCAGGCCGTGGATAGAGGGAACAAGAGGGATGAACCAAGGCAAGTGGATCATTCTATCCAGTTCTAGAAGTAGAATCCACCCATTTTTTAGGGTGATTTAGAACCATAGAAGGTAGAATTCTGGCTGAACAGGATGAATCAAATATTCGATTTCCTTGGCACACCAGCAGAACTGAAAGTCAAGCTAGCAATGTATATATTATAGGATCTTACATTCCAATGGTAAGATTTAGCGATTCAGGATAAATTAGACCAAGGCCTGGCATGGAAGGATTTTGAGGAATTATTCAATAGACAATTTTATCCACATATGTTCAAGATCGTAAGAACGACATAATTCTTCATCTTGAAGTAGGAGATCCTCACAGTGATAGAGTATGCGGCTAAATTTATGAATTTAGTCCTATTTTTGCCTAAATTTTTTTCTAGTGCATCCTTGAAGGAACACATCTTTGAATCGGTATTGAGGTAGGATATTTTCTCAAAGATTGTTGTGCTCTGTATTAAGGACTATACAGAGATGTTCAATAGAGTGACAGTGGTAGAAAGGTATATCTAAGGGCCTAAAGGTGGAGGGAGCATGTTGATACCTAAATGAAATAGTGGTAACTCTAATTCTAGGAGTAATCAGATGAGGGAAACCTATTTCCAAGGTATGAGGATGACTCAGAATCAGACAAGTGGATTGGTAAATCTTCCTCCATGACCCAAGAGAAAAGTTGGATGTTTCCATTATGGCTTGTTTGACGACATGAAGTGAGAGTGCATGACATTGCCTAGAGTATACCATAATTATAATCAGATGGGACATCTTCAGCACTATTATCACAGTGCTCCGGGGTTGGGTGTTCGAGACACTTCTCATGTGTTGTAGACATCTTATGCTTCAACGGGATGAGGGAAACAGAATCAATCTCATCATCAGAATAGATCTATTCATAGTGATTCTAGGAATACCATGAATCCTCAGTAAGAGAAATCTCAAGATAGAAATAGGGAATAAAGTGCCATGAGCAAGAAATTATATAGAGTTGAGCAGGTTACTATGGATGATCAATATGGACCATCGACTACGAGAGGTATGATTCTTTTTAATTCTATCCTTATTCAATATTTGTTTGATATAGGTGAATCCCATTTATTTATTGCTTCTCGTGCTATTGATTTGTTGTGTTTGAGTGTAGAGATGATGCCTTTGGTGTTAAAACTTAAAATTCCTCTTGGTTAAAGAAAATGATGAGCCTTTATGTGTAGAACATGTTCTATAACTATTAATGAAGCTAAATTGATATGGAACTTCTCTATGCTTGAGATGGATGTTTATGATATAATCTTGGGTATGTATTGGTTGACAACATTCAAGGCTCATATCGACTATTATACCAGAATAGTTATTTTTATGACTAATGATGACATCGAGCATCTCTTTAGAGGAGATAAAAATGTAAAGGCGGGTGCAATGAGATTTTTGGAACCATAAATTAGAATGATATCATACCAGTTGGTGGCTTTGACTTTGGATTAGATGGAACAGATTGAGGATAAAAAATTTCCAGCTGATGTTGCTCAATTTTAGGATGTTTTTCCTGAAATTTTTTCAGGGTTTCCATCCATGAGATAAGTAGATTTTACAATTGATCTAATTCCTGCGACTAGTACTATTTCCATTCCATCTTATTGGATAGAACCAAAAAAATAAAGGGAACTGAAAGTGAATTTTGAAGAGCAGGAAAACAAAGAGATCATTCAATCGAGTAAATCTTCATGGGCCGAACCGATCTTATTTATGAAAAAGGTGGATGGAACTCTTCGATTGTGTGTGGATTATCATAAGCTTAACCAAGTTGTGATAAAGAATCGATATCCACTTCCATGAACTGATGATCTATTCTATCAATTGAAGGGGGATCAATGATTCTATAAAATTGAATTGCGATCAAGATATCACCAATTACGGGTTCAAAAATGGATATTCCAAAGACATATTTCATGAGTATATATGGCCATTATGAATATGTGGTAATGAATTTTAGTCTTATGAATGCACCAATGGTCTTTATGGAATTGATGAATTGGATATTTAAAAGGTATTTGGATTATTTTGTGGTGGTATTTGTGGATGAAATATTGGTGTATTCAAGGGAAAGAGATGATCATGAGAAACACTTTGCAATAGTTTTAGGAATCTTGAGGGATCATCAGTTGTATGCCAAATTATCAAAATGTTTTTTTGGATATAAGAGGTATGTTTCCTTGGCTATGTAATCTCCGAAAAATGTGTTTATATGGATCTAAAATGATAGGAGTTGTTATCTCTTAGCAACTACCAAAAAATGTTTTCAAGATACGTAGTTTCCTTGGTTATTTATGATGCTTTTTTCTTGATTTTTCATGATTGGATTCACTAATTATAGCTTTGAAAAGTAATAATGTTCCATTCCAATGGAATGATTAATGTCATAAGTCTTTTCAAGAGCTTAAAGTTCACCTTACATTAGCACCAATCTTGATTTTTATGGAATCAGGACAAGGGTATGTGGTGAATTGTGATGCTTTAAGACCAGGGTTGGGATGTTTTCTCATATAGGGAGATAATTTTATTTCTTATGGATCAAGAAAATTAATATTTCATGAGAATAACTACCCAATACATTATTTAGAGTTAGCTATTATAGTCCATGCTTTAAAGACTTGGCATCATTACCTATTTGCTAATAAATTTACTATGTTTATGGATTATAAGATCTTGAAACATATTTTCTCACAAAGGAATTTTAACCTAAGATAAAGAAGATGTATGGAGTATCTCCAAATGTTTGAATTTGACTTAATGTACAAACTAGGTAAAGGAAATTCTGTCACAGATGCATCAAGCATAAATTCATATACTCAGTTAGAAAAAGAGGATTCAGGTGAGTGGAAGTTGATGTCAGTTCTAGATGACATTCACTTGGATTGTGAATATCAAGGGAGTACTACTATTTTCTTTCCAGTTTTGGTGATTCCTAATTTTGTGAATATGGTTAAGGATGCACATACACATGATTTAGAATGCATTTCTATGAGATCGAAACTCAATAGTGGTGAGACCATTGAGGGATTGAAGTTGGATGAGAGTTTAGTGTTGTGCTTTCGAAATTGAATGGTCATACCTATGGCTTGTCCGGAACAACTTCTTCATGCTTACCACCATTCACAATGGGTTGTTCATCCTGGAATATAGAAGATGTATAAGGCATTGAAAGCATAGTTTTGGTGGGTCAGTATGAAAAGGAAGGTGGTTAAATTTATTTTGAGATGCTTAACTTGTCATCAGGTTAAGGCAGAGCATCAACGATCATCAAGTATGTTGCAGTATTTACCTATTACTATTTGGAAATGGGAGAAGATAGCCATGGATTTTGTAACAGGTCTCCCAAGAATAGTTCAGAAATATGATTCCATATGGGTGATAGTGGATCAGATCATAAAACTGGCACATTTCATCTCTATTCATGAATATCATATGGTGTAGGACTTGTCAAAAATCTATATCCAAGAAGTGGTAAAAAGAAATGATTTACCAATTTTGATAATTTCAAAAAGATATATGATATTTACATCTCATTTATAGAAATACTTATAGAAATCCCTTGGGACTTAGTTGACTATGAGTACGTTGTATCATCCTCAGATGGATGGACAATATGAACAGATGATACAAATGTTGGAAGAAATGCTGCAGACTTGTGTAATGGATTTTGGTGGTTCATGGGAAGATCACATACCATCAGTGGAGTTATCATATAAAAAAAATTATTAGTCCTTAATACACATGGATTCTTTTGAATCATTGCATAGGCATCCTTATCTTTCTCCAATTTATTGGGTGGAAATAGGTGAGACTTTTCTAGTTGGACCAAGACTTGTCCAAGAAACAATGGATCAAATTCAGTTGATCAGGAAATAGGTGGAGATGACTCAGAGTCATCCAAAATAATATGAGGATCATCATCGATGGCTATTGTCATTCAAGGTGTGTGATCAAGTGTTCTTAAGGATCTCTCCAAGGCTTGGACATCATTGTTTTGGGAATAAGTGCAAGTTATATCCTAGATATATAGGACCTCTTGAGATACTGAAATGGGCAAGAGAGGTAGAATATCGATTGGAATTTCTACCATGGTTCAGTGTAGTGCATAATGAGTTTCATGTATCTTAGTTGAAAAAGTATCAGCTTGATCCTAACCATGTGATTCGATGGGATCACGTTGACCTAGAGCCGAATGATTTTTTGGAGCACATGCCAGTGTGGATTGTGGATAGGAAAGAAAAAATCTTGCATGAGAAAAGAATCAGTTTAGTGTGGGTTTTTTGGTAACATAGTCAAATTTAGGAAGAGACTTGGGAATGGGAGAAGGAAATTAAAGAGAAATGACCTTAACTCTTTCAGAGTAATGATGGTTTTATACTTTCTAGGGATGGAAAGACCAATGGTGGGGAGAATGTAGTACCATCAGTTTCAAGTAATCAACCCTTCATTTATGTATTTTAATTATATAAAGTGTTTTTGTAAAGTTTGGAGGGTTTGAAAACATTTTAAAATGTTTTTGGATATTTTCTACAGGTGCACGGTTTGTGAAAACCATGAAACTCCTACAAGAAATCGTACATAGTGAGACATGGGAAAAGGGGAAGGTGCATGGTTGGAGCATGATTTTTCTAAACCGCATGAGCACCAAGGAGAAACTATGAAAAGTAGGATAGTGATCTTTTTCATGGTTGGTGCATGGTTTGTATAGCTATGTGGGCCTACTGTGTGAGGTCCCCCTTGAGGTAGATCTTGGCACACAATTAGTGCACAGTTTTCCCAACCGTGCGACTAACCATGCACGATTTAAAAACAAGATCCTAAAAAATGGATATGGATTGAGATTAAGTTTTAACCCCTTGTTTTTTCTCCAAACTAACCCTAACTCAAGATTTTCTCCTCCTTAAGGCTATGGAAGCTTTCCCCATCCAATTGGAAGCAACCCGAAGGCTTTTCTTGGGGTGTTGAAGCCCGATTCCATTAGTAAGTCTCCTTTTATTGTATTTTTTCATGGGTTTTCTTAGATCTACTTTCTTCCCTCTCTCAGTTTCTTAGATTTAGTCCACTTCAAATAGATTTAAGGTTTTTGATGCCAATCATGGTTAGATTTGTCCTTATTGATGATAGGGAAGTGTTGGGAATGTATTGTCTCAATAATACTCTATATTATATGATGATTTTGATGCTCACAAATACCCTTGTTTGTTTTCTAATGAAGTTGCATTAAATATGTTTCAGGAATATATATCATGTTTTTATATTTAATGAAATTCAAATCTACGGGATGTGTTTTGAAAACACAGTGAAAACCCTACATTTAGTGAATGAATGTATGGTTCATCATCCCTACACTATGCTCAACAGTTTGTGTATGGAGTAGAAAACCTATGATGAACAGTTTGCATATTGATCAAAAACACTATGTTTAGGAATCAATGAATGTATAAAATATCAACCCTACATTGAAATCTGGAAACACTATTTATACCCTATGTTCAAGAAATTGAATGTATGGTTAATCAATGCTATGTGTGGAATTTTATGCTGAAAATATGAATGTATGGATCATCATCCCCATACTACTTTGATCCCTACGTTACTTGAAGATGAAAGTATGGATAAATAACCATACATTGGTAGGAACCCTATGCTATGAAAAGTAACCCTACACTATGCAATTCAACCCTACGTTTGTCTACTCAATAGAGAAGTTTTAAATTTGCAAATTTTCCAAGTTTTATGCAATGGTATTGATAGAATTATAGACTGATTGAAATCTTCTTTATGACTAATTCAAATTTCATTATGATTGATTCAAATAAACGTATTCATCAAATAAAATCACTCATGTTCTTAAAAGAATTTACGACTCCCCTGGTAAATTAAGATTTGAATTTCTGCAATCTTTCAAGTGATTTTCTTGGATCTTTTCAACTAAAAGAAATATATTTATATGATCGAAGTATTTTTGAATTAGGAGGTGGTGTGTGTGATATACATGATATGGGTGATACAAGTTTTATTCATTCACACATATGGCTATATTTTTGTGAATATATTTTATAGATCTACCGTAACAAACGATCGACTCTATAATTTGCATAAGAGGATACACTTTGGAGGCATACATGTTATAATCTCGTGCTTATGTAAGATTACTACTGATGTTTGTTGATATTCAAATTGAAGATCATTTAAAACAAGGATCACTTTAGAATTACTCTTTATTAAATACTTATTTCTAAAGAAAAAGATCCATATACTCTCAGTCTACAAATGTGAAGATCAACCCAAAACTTCAAATCAAATTCTTTTGATTTATTATAGTATCAACTGCTTGTATTCAGTTGTGATGAAGTGTCAGATTCTTGTACTAAGCTGTGGATAACTGATTCTATGTTATAAAACCATAAGGCTCTGTTATTACCCTTATTGTAAAGGTCTCAACTACCTACACTCAGTTGCATATTTTAGGTCTTATGATAAGAGGACCTGTTAGTGAAATTTACCAAGCTCGTAGAGAGAGTGTTGGTGGAGTAGACTAGGGGACCTTTGTTCCCCAAACCACTATAAAATTTTTGTGTTCATCATTTCAATTTACCCACTGCTCATATTCATTACAGAAGAGAACACTATATATCTACATAAATCACCAATAAATTTACAAACTATAATCTATCGAGAGTTTTGAGAAGGAAAAATTCACCCCCTCTTGTGTTAATTGGTATTATTTCGGCCTAACAATTGATATCAAAGGAGATATTTTGGGAAAAAGATATAGTAAGATGAAAAATATAAGGTCTATACAAAGTAAATGAAAATGGATGATCCAAGAGAAATAATGTCTATGGTTCATGATCCATACATTAATGGTGAAAATTATGGATGCTGGAAATCATGAATTATTATCTATTTGAAGAATCTTGGATTCAAAGTCTATTCTAAGATCATTAATCCTTATGCGATTCTTGAAAACATAGACTTGGACTGCTGAAATAGAAGCTGAATATGACATCAATTCAAAAGAAATGAATGCAATTATCTATGGGCTTGGATGAGATGAGTTTAACCGTGTATCACAATATCCAACTGCCGATGAAATGTGGAAAACTATTGCAGTTGCTTATGAAGGAATAGAAAATATAAGATAGATGAGATGATACTTCTAAGCTAAAGTTTGACACCTTTAGAAAGTTTGATGGTAAAATCATCACACAGATGAATGAAAGGTTAACAGAAATCGTCAATGATATTAATTCCTTGGGAAATCCTATCATTCAATTTGATCAATCACTAAAAGTAATTAGAGAACTTACCTCTAAATAGAATGGAATATCTGCTGCTATTCAACAATCATCACCTGTCAAGAATTTGATAATGAAATAATTAATTGGAACTCTTATGATGTATGAAGCAAAAATGAAAACTGAGGTTGAAGATCATAATATTAGAGTAAAAAGGGAAAATATTTCTCTCAAAGTGACATCTTATATGCATGATCTAAAACAAAACAAGAAGCTATAGAAGACAAAAATTCAAACTCCTTAGATTCAGAAATAGAACTGGCTCAACTATCCAAAAAATTCAGAAAATTTTATAAGAAGAAAAGCGGCTTCAAAAAAACCTTCAAGAAGGATGATAAAGAACCTAGAGAAGTTTAATGTTATGAATTCAAACAATTGGGTCACATTAGACTAGATTTCCCCCAACTGAAAGATGAAAGAATCAGGACAGAAAAGAAATATTAAAAAAATATTGAATTTGAGCATAAAGTAAAAAGAGAAATGAAAGGTACTTGGAGTGTATCTGAAGAATCCAATAGTTCTTCAAAATATGATTCAGAGAAGGAGCAATCAAATCTCAAAGGTAATATGTTCTTCATGGATAAATAATATGAGGTACATGTAAAGACCAGAACCCGAAACCTAGGTTCAACCCTTACAAATACCGTGTGTTTTTCTTATATAAAAGAAACTTGAAATAAATACGCAGCATTTATTACAATAGAGGACCTTTTACCAGTCTAGGTTCTTGAAACTTAGATACATGACTTACATTTAAACAAAAATATGCAAATTGAAAATAGTGATTCTTCAGTGCGTTACTTCCATAATAGAGATTCAACACAGCAAGTACACTAAACCTGAAAAGGGGTTTATATTTCATAGGGTGAGCACAAAATTCCCAATAAGGGGTTTAAAACAACTAATAAATTCTTTTAAAACATTTATTGAAATTTAAATATACATACTTAAAAAAATATTTTCACAAACACTTGTATACTTTTAGAAAACCAATATTTCTCCAAAACAATGATAGTTGAAAAATTCATTGGGGATTCTCCTTAGAAAATATTAATTTTCTAGTGGGTCATAAACAATACTTGGCAGACCATGTCTAAAATCTATACATAAGGCCACTAGTCATTACTAAGACATATGGGTTCACTCCCCGTAATGTCACGCAATTTATGTAATGACCTAATGTTTTATAAATGGAAATTACTTTCTTATAAATATGTCATATAATCACATGAAATCATAACACAATGAACTACTAAGTACTATGTGACCTTTAAAAATAATATTGTCACTTTTGTGATTTTATTTTTGAAAATATGACATAAACGGCTGCGATTAGTAAGATGTTTGGAGTCTAATAAGACAAACTTATTTTTGGTAAATAGTAAATGACCCTTATAAATAGTAATGTCACCCTTATGAATATTAATATGAACCTTATGAATAGTAAATTGTACAAAATAATAGTATCCTCACCCATGAATGTATAAATAAAATTTAGGCCTCTTATAAGCAATAATATGACCATAGTAAAAGTATTGGTATTTTTGTAAGTCATAAATAATTAATTATAATTAATTAATTAATTTAAAAAAGAAAATTTATTTTATGAAAAGGTGTTCATAAATTTACAATTTTATGTCTTCTAGTTTTAAGATAATTTTATAATACCTTATGTAATTTTTGAAAACATTATAAAATCAGTTACAGTTTTAAAATTTGTATTTTTTAAGTAAATTATGATTTTAATTAAAAATTAAATTAATCATATTTAGAAAATTATTTTTGAAAAATGAATATCATTTTTTTTATTCTAAACGTCAAAAAATAGTTAGGGTAAATTTTTGGGTTTTTTCTAAAATACTTGAATTTTTGGTGAATAGTAAAATACATTAATTTACTGTATAAATACATCATAATTTAAATCCACTATTCCTGACATCATGAGTGATGTAAGAACCCAAATCTCAAACTCACATGCACTTATTACTATTCTTGGTCATGGAATCATCACTATTTCTGGTCTTGTGGAGAAATAATAAATTAATGAATATAATATTGAGAAAACCCCTCTCCCTTCTACTATAAATACCACCCCTACTTACCTCTTCTCTTCACTCCTATAAAGACTTGTTCCTTGCCTAAATTCTACCCAAATATCTCCTCAATATCCTCCCCCATGTCTAACACCTCCTAGTCTCTTAAAAATACCAAATCCTCTCTTTTTAAGAGGCTCTCAAGGAAGTTTGATTCAAGAGGTAAATTCCTCTTTTCATTTCTTTTACTTTCTTTTCTAGTTCATTTGTTTTCTTTTTCTATCCTTACCTATCCTCATCCAAATGTTATAAAAAATCCATTAACTTACATTTACTGTAATTTTGTTATGATAATGTAATAAGTTATTATCATCTCTCCTTTACTCTTCTTTTATACTAGTAGTAAAGACACCACCTGAGATGTGTTAATTTACCATATTCAAGGACAATGGGTTTTCAATTTATTTTACCATATTCAATTCTAGTCCTAATTTTTTTTGTTATGGTTGAAACAGATTATTATGTAATATATCCTATGTATATTTCTATAATCTTTTTGTACACATGGTATTAAATTATAATTCAAAATGTGTTTGTAGTGATCAAAAATTGCCAATAAACCCAAAAGGTTATCACTAAAGTTTTATATAATGATTCAACTTCACTCCAAGTAACCAAATTAAATTTACAATAGTGTAACATTATATATTTTCAATAATAAAATATAACTCTAATTCTGGACATCCATCTCCATTTTACATAATTCTCCATTCATGAAAATAAGTAAACCGATCGTAAAAACCAAGAAAAAAACAGACCCAAACAATGAAATTGAACCACTTAACCCATAAAAAAGGTCATGAAAAAACTTAAAAAGGTTATAATAAATCTTTTAAATATTTAATAGGTTATGAAATTATTAATTAATGAACCTAATTTGATTATTCAGGTCATTAATATCAAGTGGATAACACCATCAGACTTAAGGTAAGGGATCCTCTCTATTTCACTGTTATTCAACAATGCCCTCTATGTTATGCCCTTTTATGTGTAATCCCTAATGATGGGGTATGATTTTAAACCTCCCCTATACTTCCATAATGATTTATAAGTGATGATAAACCCCTTAATCTCTTATTAATCCATCTTAATTACACCCGATACCATGCCGATAAACTGCAAAGGATTCTACCTGGACCTCCTTTGTTCCTTCGGGTTGCCTCATCTTGATTTTTCCAAAATGAAGTTATCTTATCTTTCTATGTGAATATTACAAATTACATGTACCAAATTAATTTATCAATACCCTTTCATCATTATGTTTTGTGGATATACATGTTTTCAAGTGATTCCCTCCTCAATACTTCCCGATAAGAAAACCCGTTTTAAGGGAACTTCTCGAATCCATACCCAAATTCAAGTGAACTCTACCATATGTTTTAAGACACCATTGTTTTTATAAAAACATTTTTTTATTATGAAAACCTACTTTTATCACTTCTGGTTTTGTACAAAATATTATTCCCTTTTATATTTTAAATTCTTGTTAGTGTTTTCCTTAAAACCGCACTAAAATGTTTTAATGATAAAAAATTTTAAATACTATTTTTACATGTTGTCACTTCTGTTTGACATCACCTAACATGATATATGCCTATTTTACCTTATTAATGTCTATTTATGTTCTAATTACTTTATTTCATGGACACTTTTATGATACAACCATTCATTTTGTTTTATGACATGATTAAGATACCCATTTCTTTCCATGGGTGCCCTTATGCTTATGATTGTTTATGTATGATTTTATATGTGGAAATAATATTCATGAACATGTTAATATGGGTGTGACTAGATGGTTCTCCAATTCATTGGGTAAAGTTTAGTCTCATGAGACGTTATGTGCAACGGTCTTGGCGATTAGCCTTGACTCGTGCTAAAGTCATGATTTATGTTGCTTCCACATTACTACGAATTCATGTTTATATGATCTCATGTTTATATGTTATGATTATATATTCCATTTTATATCATTATGTCATTATCTCTAACCTTTTTTCTAAAGCCTTATTCTTGTGTTTATTCCCTTATTGGGTTTTTAGCTCATCCCTCCATTCATGTGATCCCCAGGATACCCTATGCATATGTAAGGGCTCAAAGGAAGTTAGGAGCTCTTTATGAAGATTAAATAAAGAAGTGTTTTTTAGTCCTACGTTTTCAGTTTTATGTACCTAGTCTTCCAAGAAACTAGACTTTACGATCCTTGGATTGTACTTTGATGTATAATTATGCTTAAAATCATGTAATGTTATATGTAAAAGGCTAGGGTTTCTATAATTGGTATTAGAGGATGGTTTAGTTATTTTTGGAGATTAGGAATAGAGAACTTTAGTAAGAACCTTAAGGATAAGACTAAGTATAATAAAACATCCCTAAATTTTGGTATGTATAGAGTAAGTGGTTTATCAAGAAAATACATCCATGTCTGGATACAAACTGGTAGAGGTGGCTCTGGCCCAAATGTATCTAGGGGTAAAACCTGAAAACACCACTTTGAGAACTATTGGAAATCCATCTTATACCAACAAAACTATCTCAATGGTTTATATGAACCATTGGGATATGGTACCTATACCAATAGTTTGTTTAAAACCGTTGGTATAGTAGTTTTTAGTGTGGATTTTACCAATGATTATTCTAACCATTGGGGTAGTCCCTCATAGAGATAGTTTTCCCAATGGTTTTTGAAACTGTTGGGATAGTGGACATTTCCGAACAATTTTTAAAACCATTAGGATAAAATTCCACAAATACAGAGGCAAATACCAATTTGGAATCGCCCACATTATACCCTAAACAAGAGCTCCAAAATTTTTTCTAGATAGCTCCCATTCTTCCAGCATGCGAACCCTTCTTCCCAACAACCGATTTTTTGTACTTCCAATTCAAATATGTAATTTATAATTGGGTTTTATGTTATGACTCCATTTATTCATTTTTTTATTTGGATTTATTTAAATATATATGTTTTCCTTTGTTATTGATTGTACCTCCTATTAGCCTTGTTGTCATGTGTGTTATTTAAATATATATTTTTTCAATCTTGAGATTCCTGAATCACTCAAGGTTAATTTTGTGACCTTCATGCTTAAGAGTTTGTGTTAGAAGTGGTGGAAGTATTTTACTCGGGATAATCCATGGAAGGGAGATTCTTGGGTATCATTCAAGGTGCATTTAATTCATGAATTCTTTCCCAATTCTGTTAAGGTACTGAAATATATGTAGTATTTTTCTCTCTAAAAAAGAGATGAAATGGTGTTGAAGTATACTCGCTGTTTTATCATGTTGGTATTGTATCTTCCTCATCTAACCATGGCTAATAATCTAAAATCCACATGTTTTAAGAATGTATTTTATAAAATCTTTCATGGGTTGTGTTTCCTCTCAACTACAACTCTTATGGAATATTTTTGATTCATGTTGTCAAGGTTAAATCAGGTTTTGAAGGATCACCAAAGTTTTTGGTATTTATCATATTCCTAACTATGATAGAGGTTCCTCTATAAATGGATAAAGGAATCATTCTAAGTTATTCCCCAAGAGTAGTGGTACTAAAAGTTCATTGTGTTTCTTCTCTCCATATTCATCTGTAATGAATCACCTAGTTTCATACCTTTGTAAAAAGGTATGTTATAAAAAGCATGATTATATGAATCCTCCTAAAGTATGTAATTTTTTAGGACATAAGGGTTATCTATAGTGGCTATATAGGGATCTATTGTAATCTCAATATGGTTAGGGGTCATCATATTCTAAGATAACTATAACACATCCAAAATATTAAAGATAATAGGGATCCAACCACATGCCTCTGGGTGAAGCATTATCACAACCAACCTATCCCAATGGTTTAGCAAACCATTGGAAAATCCTCCATTTTTCTAATATATACCAATATTTTAAAGAAATTTTTGGTAAAGACTATATTTCACAATGGTTTTTTAAAACTATTGGTAAAGTTTTCCCCCAAATAAAGAATAGATCTAGTTCCTCATCTGTGCAATTGTAGCCCTAAACAGAAGCTCTCCCAAAGATCTCTCTTTACCCTAGGATATGAAACTTCTTCCAACTAATAGATCCATATTCAATCAAGCAATTTTTTAGTTATACACTTCAAATCTATAAGTGATGCCTTATTTTTAATGTTCTGCATCTATTTTTTTGTTTTCTGTTTTGATTTGGCCTAAAAAAGAGGTCCATGTGGTCTATGGCATGGTATACCCAATAAGCGCACTTTGATTTGTTTTCTGTTTTTGTTCTACACTTCATTAGTTCAATTTGATTATCTGTCACTAATGATATTGTTTAATAAGTTGTTATTAATGGTTATAATAATGACGATATGGTATACCCAATGTATTATTTAGTATGTCATTGCTAGTTGGTAGTATTTGAGGTCTTTGGAGGTGCACCTAAGGAACACCATAAGACGAGTCCAACCATGAACACCATAAGATGAGCCAAAATCTCACTGTCACCCAAATTCAATACCAAAATCACTACAATTGTCCAACTGAACACACCATAATGTCATAAACTGATTCCTCCTGAAGAATCATGGAGCTCCCCACCATAGGAATCATTATACGGGACAAGATTCTATAACTCCAATGGAATTCCCAGTACTATTCATCCCCATCGCACATTATCAATGAAATAAACATGTGAATTTTCAATACCCAAACCTCATTAATGGTTTTGATATAAACAAATGATTCACTACCAATAAATGAAACTTGAATAAGATGAACTTCCTCGAAAGGAACTAGATTATTATTACACAACTTAGTCATACTTGATAGGTTGATCTCGATGTAGTTACAACCCACATCATTTAGGTTTATAAAAAATAGAAGTTAGTTCACTTACCATGTCTAGACATCATATATAGGATATTGATGGAGGAGATAGATCCCATAATCATAGGAAGAGAATTAATCAATATTTATATCTAATTACCTTCTAAATTTTGAATTCAATTCTGTATGTGTTAAATAGAATTCAATTATGTATGTATTGAATTTTGAATTGAATACACTATACATAAAATATCTCAAGTGGTATAGTTCTTCCTCAAACCTATGAATACTCGAGAACAACATGCTTCTTATCCTTCAATGTCTTCCAACTTTAAAATATCTCTCTTTATTTGATATATGATGTATTGATCTCTTATAATTCTGACACAGTTTATGCAAGTTATTTCAAAATACACTACTTTAATATTTTTCAACTTGCATAATAAATTGACACAAAATATCATTTGAGTAAAATATTCCATATTCAAAATATGGATTATCTATGATCTTTGGTAGCAGGTAATATTTTTTATTTTAAATTTTCAAAAAATATTCTTGATTTATTCTTCCTTGAATTCTGGTTTTGTATTCTCATTAAATCCATCCAAAGAATCAGGTGTTTCCTTATTTTAATCCTAAAAAAAATACTTCTTTAAACTCATTCGAAATCTCCATGTACATGGAATCATGCTTCTTTTCCCCATGGAACCTTCATCTTATAACATCAAACTCCTTTTAGTTCCATTTAATCTTTCTTGGATCATGATCCACATGTATGAACATGATGTTTCAATCCCTAAGAAACTTTTTACCATAATTTTAATATTATATTTCCCATTTATTCAGAATATATATTATGAATATCACTCAAATAATCTACTAAAATATAAAATTTATTCGATCTAAAATTTACTCAACTCCTGAATAATTCTCCTTCACAAGTGTACATGATCTTGTACACTCATGTATAGTTCTTAAAAGGTATTCAAAACCTTCCTTGAACATTTTTTGGTCTCAAAACACTCTCTAGATCTTAGGTAATCAAGTTATTACTTAGTTCATTGAATA
Source organism: Viscum album (assembly GCA_963277665.1). Lineage (NCBI taxonomy): Eukaryota > Viridiplantae > Streptophyta > Magnoliopsida > Santalales > Viscaceae > Viscum > Viscum album. The sequence continues at coordinate 1,199,879,910 of OY728119.1, read as the reverse complement.
CTTGATAATAATGGGATTCTTCTCCTTCAAAGGCTCATGGATTTGAATAGCTCCTTCTCTTTGAAACAAGATGTATAAGACTCTCAAAATTCTCCCATAGATTATATATGTTATCTCAATATGAACAACTTTCATGGTATTATATTTATAATATAGTATTTTGTTATAAATATAGTATTTTTTTTGTCTTTTATATTATGATTCTCATATAGAGTAGTGTGTCAGTTATGGTTTCATATAAAGTGAACAATTCTCGTTTACTTAAATATATTTTCGATTAAACTTCAATATTACTGAATTTATTTTAACAAAATGACTTATACCAATTTTTTTACAGAATGGATAGAAGTTGGATGTATGAAACCGATCGGATCTCAAGAGATTTTCAAAACAATTTAGAGAGATTTTTAGATTTTTCATTTCACAATGCTTCAGATAGTGGTCACATACACTGCCCATGTTACAATTATATTGGAAGACCTTGGTTGAGACATAAAGAAGTCAAATACTACATAACCAAATATGTTTTTCAATCAAACTACTATGTGTGGTATTACAATGGGGATAAAATGAAATCTCAAAACGATGATGATCCAAATGAGAGGACTGGATTGGAGAATTTATTATATGAATGGTTTTCATTTATTTTTCATCATGAAAAATAAAGGATTCCGACCCAAGAAGACTTCGATATGAGCACATATGATGCGTCTAATGAAAATGATGATGTTGCCAGGGTGAAAAAATTGAACGATGCTGCCACGACTCCAGTATATCGACAATGCAGTAAAATGAAAAAGTTGGAATTTTTAATCTAATTGTTTAATGGGAAAACTATGTATGGTATTTCTAATACTACCATCGATTAAATTCTTACCTTCTTGAAGGACTTACTTCCAGATGATGCAGAAATTCCCTCAAACCGTTATATGGTATGGAAGTTAGTTGAGGAACTTGGATTTTCAAGAAAAAAAAATTCATGCTTGTTTGAAAGATTGCAGTTTATTCTAGGAGAAAATTGCTGAATGAAATGATTGTATAAAATGTGGCACATCCCACTAGAATCCAAAAGCTGATAGAATACCATCTCTTGTGCCACAGAAAGTAATCTGGCACTTTCCATTGATCCCCAGACTCCATAATATTTTTATGTCTGATGAAATATCAATAAAAATGCGATGGAATGATATTGAGAGAAATAAGACTAATGATGAATTGGTTCACCCTACAGATGGATTTTCATGGAAAAGATTTGATGCTCTATATCCCAATTTTGTAGATAACATGCATAATGTGAGGCTGGGTCTTTTATGTGATGATTTTAATCTGTTTGGGAAGATATTTACTCCATAAAACACATGGATGGTTTTTATACACATTTATAACCTTCCCCCATGGTTGTGTATGAAAAAACCTTTCACTTTCATGAGTATACTCATATATGGTCCTTCTGATCCCGAAAATGATATAGATGTATACATGCAACCTTTAATAAAAGAGTTGAAACTTCTTTGGTATGTGGGTGTGGAAACATACGATGCATGTTCGAAAGACATATTTCAGATGCGTGCTATGCTTATATGGACAATCAATGTTTTTCTTGCTTATGCAATGATGTATGGATGGAGAATGAAGGGAAAACTATCATGTCCTATTTGTATGAAGAATACACGATCCAGAAGACTAAAAAATCACTGTAGTTTTAGTTTTATGGGACATTGATGATTCTTGCCAATGGACCATCCATATAGAAATAATCGTTAAAGATTTGACAATACCATGGAGACTGATGATCCACCTCAGCATATGTCTAGAAATGATGTGCTTAATGAATTGAAAGATTTTAGTTTTTCATTTGGGAAGGGTCAAATGAAATTTGGAAAGAGAAATAATGTTTCCACTAAAACCTATTATAATTAGAAGAAGAGGAGCATCTTCTTTGATTTTCCTTATTGGTCAACCAATTTGTTACGTCATTACTTATAAGTAATTCACATTGAAAAGAATATATGTGAAATTTTTCTTTTGATTCTTCTAAATGTTAAGGGAAAGAAAAAATATGATTTACGATCTCGGCATGACTTGGTGTATTGGGTCATCATACCATAATTGCATCATGTGTGTATCAGTGAAAATAAATGGCAAGTTTCATGTGCTTCTTATGTGATGAAACCTATAGAAAAAAAAAGAAATTTCTAGAAGTACTAGAGACTTCTAAAGTTCATGATGGCTATTCAAGCAACATATCTAAATGGGTCAACAGAAGATAGTTGAAGCTAAAATCTTTGACGAATCATGATTATCATATCCTTCTTCATGAGTTGATTCCAATATCAATCCATCATCTTTTGTCCAATAATGTAAGGGTGGTTTTTATTCAGTTGTTCCATTTGTTTATAGATCTTTGTGATAAGAAGTTTTCCAAGTATTTATTACAAAAAATGTTGGTAGATGCCCCATTAATTTTGTGAGTTAGAGAAAATATTTCCTCCATATTTTTTCACATGCATGCTACATATGACTATCAATATTCCAACTAAAATACTTCTTGGAGGACCTATTTCTTTTCATTGGATGTATCCAACTGAAATAAATATGTACACATTAAATTCTTATTTCTGAAATAGGAATCCTCCTGAAGGTTCTATTGTGAACGGTTACTTGGATCCAGAATGTATAGATTTTTTCTCTGTGTATTTGTCTAATCTTACTACAAGAATGAACAGACCAATGAGAAATGAAGAAGAATAGTATGAGAAAATTGAACATAGTTTTCCATAACTTCCTCAAACAGGAGGAATCCATGGATCATATACATTGACGACATTAAGTCTTGAAGAGAGGGAGATGAAACATCACACGATTTTGTTCAACTGTGATTTGTTCGATGACTACATCAGGTAAGTAAATTGAATATGTATATCTTACATATCTGTTAAACTATTCCTATTTTTATCTACAGGAAACATAAAGTAATGATAAACAGAAATCATTATTCTTTATCTTTGAGAAGGAGAGATACTTTTCATAGCAAAGAGTTTTCTGGTTGGTTAAAATTGAAGGTAAAAACATTACTATTTAAAATAATTAAATAAATATTTAATTAAGTTTAATACTTATTTATATTTTAGGTATTGAGTTTTCCTGCTGACTCTGTCACTAAGGAAATAAGAGATTTGACTTTTAGTTCTAATACCATGGTTCGTGACTGTAAATCAATTATTATCAATGGGTACAAATTTATTATCACTAAACAAGAAAAGAACACGAGAACACAACATGATGGTGTTATGGTTACTGCCACAACATACTATTATTCCAGTGCATCAGATAATATACTACAATTTGAAAATTTAGGTTATTATGGAGTCATTGAAAAAAATAATATTGTATTATTACTCTCATGGATGATTCACGATGATGAAATTATAGTGGTTTGATTCGATGATGAGGCAGGGCACATTTATTGATGATTATGGATTTTGATTAATTGATATGACTCACACTCTTGTTACTGATGAACCATATGCATTGGCATCAATGGTGAAACAAGTTTTTTACGTCAAATACCATCTTTGAACTGAATTTGGTGTCAATATTGAAGTAATTCCAAGACATATTTTTGATGATGGTGATGATGGAATTCACACCATCCCTACTTCCATTGGAACCAATCCATTTATTACTTTTGATGACTCCAATATCTCAATTGTCAGAGTTTACTGTGAACCTGAAGTTTTGGTGGGAAATATATAGAATCATCCATCCATGTTCTCAATCATTTTGGTTTAGCTCAACTTGGGTTGTTAAGGTTGGTAATATTCAAATTGATTTACTATTTATTACAAATATATTATATCTAACTTGACCTTAATGTGAATTTTCAATGTTTATTGGTTTCAATTTTATTTGAATTTCATTTTCTAATTTGGAATTGAACTGTATTCAAACCTAAGAAACCAACATTTCTAACTTGGTGAACATTTCAATGCTTTATTGACCATGTATAAAATTAGTATAACTCTAAGACCTTCTTTTAACATTTCACAAGATAATGAAAATGATGCTTTGTATTCTTCTACAAAACATTTATAGAAACCTGCATCATCTACTTGGGCTAAAGAAATTAAAATTTTCCTTAATTTCGAAAAGTGTTTTACCCCTTATGAATCTGGTAGATATCTTATCCTTATTCATATGTTTATATAATCATTTAAAACTATCTTAAGAGTTTAATCATTCATAATATATACCTTGATGAATTTTCTAGAGGCATAATTCAATATGCTCTCTCTCTTGGTTGTTGAGTGAAATAAAGCCTCAAAATCAATGTTCCATGATTTTAATAGACTTGTGACACTTAGTAAATAACCATCCTACTCAAAATTAATTTTCTTTATTACATATTTTTTGATTTATTGAATTTATTATATATTCATTCAAGATCACCTAAAACAATGGATAGTTAAATTATCCATGAACCCCACTATTCCCTCTCATATATTTTGTTTTTTGGGTTACACATTAGTTATTATTTTCTAATTACTTCCATATTTGTTTTTAAAAATAGAAAATGAAACCAATTGAAGAGAGGTGACGAAAAAAGATGATATACAACAATCGTCACATGGCTGAGATGGTCGTTCTACCACTAGTTCCTGTAGTGAGTATTTTATTTAAAAAATATATATTTAAATAATATATAATTTCATGGATTAATTTTATTTTAAAAATTTTGCAGGATCCACCTCTTAGGCGACAATTATTTGATAAGCAGCTTAGTAGTGGTCCCAGTACTCATGCCAGTGGTATGAGGGGGGGTGGTATGAGAGTTAGGCGATCTGGTCGGCATACCCGATTAAAACCTACCCCTCCCACTGATATATCATCTATCCCACATTCTGATCCCAGTGTGTTGTTAGGGACACACATGATATTTAGGTCTCCCATGTTTTCACTACCCTTTACATCTGAGTCTCCTTACCCGTCTTTACCATATTCGATGATGATTCCCACTCCCCATCCATATCATGCATTCGGCCAGCCATCAATTCCATCTTCTTTTAGTTTTACTTCTTTCTCATAGAGTTTCTATATTCCATCTTCTTCGACTCTTGATCCACCATAGTCTGTCCCTGTGGAGAATAAACTGAGACCCACTCCACCTATATAGGGTGTTACTTTAGTTTCTATGGATCCGGCAATGCTCATTGTTCAGACTGTCATAGGTATATTTATAGAACCTTAACAAATTTTTATACCATTATTTATTTTCATTATAACATGTATTGATAAAATATTTATTTTTCTTTCATAACAGATACATATAATGATAGGAGGTGGGGGAGGGGGTGTACACTCATGCGTGCGGTGTGGAACCACCACATGAAGTTGATGGTGGACTACAATAAAGACAATCAAATGATTGAAAAAATAGGGTAGCAATGTCAGAGTTTTTTGTGATGCTTTCCAAATACTCTGACATTATTCCTGTTAGCCCGCTCTCATGGAGACAATTGCCAAATGAAGTCAAGAATAATGCTTCAGCATAGATATGGGTAAAAAAATATGTTGTATTTAATGTAATATATTATTTTTGTATTTATATGAATTAATATTTTGGTGTCATCTTCAGTTTAATTTCCCCAATGCTGAGCGTGCATGACCAACATGTTTAAAGGAGTTAGGTGAGCTTTGGAGAACTTATAAGCATGAGTTGTATATTGGTTGGTGTGTTAGAGTTGGCACTGAGTTAGAGGCGGTACCTTTCATGGATGATTATCTGATAAAACAGTATCGTCAGATGATTACTCATTGGATGACTATCTAGTTTAAGGTATTAATCACATTTGAGGTATTTAAATGAAAATTTTCATGTTTTGAATTAATAATATATTTTTTATTATTTAATTTTATTTAGGAATCATCCTGAAGAAATAAAAAAACATTAATTCTAAAAAATACCTCTACACATTGGGACATACTATGATGTCAGATCATGAGAGGAAGCAGGTACGACAATTGTTTATAAATTTTCTTTATGACTTGCACTTTTTATTGTTTCCTCCATAATTTATTCGATTTCTACAGTTTTTATATAATTTTAGTTATGAAATTAATTATTGGTAACCTATTTTTAATTATGGTTTCCTACATTCAATGTCATTGTAGAGGAAAACATTGAATATTGAAGGATGTGTGTCTCGAGCAAAACTGTTTTGCTCGAGTAGAAGGAAAAAAATGGAAGTGCGGTTAACAAACCGACTCAGCAGCAGATTGTAATTTTTAATTTGTTTATTTTAAATTTTAATATCTAGTTTTTTAACTTAATAATATATTTATATTTGTAAAAGGAATCTTTAAAGGCCCTTGATTCCCATGAACCTGACAATTTTGGGCCAAATGATCACTCACATAAGGTGTTGGGAGATGAGAACCCTAGTAGAGTACGCTGCCAACCTGAGAAGAGTATGGTCCCGATGAGGTATTGGCCCTATTCAGGTATGATTTTTAGTGCCACCGAGTTCTAGAAGGTTAAGGCACAGGAAGAACAAGCTAAAAAAGGGCCATAGAGACGGCAGAACAATCTACTAGTGAAAACACTTTATTTATGAAACTGATGAAAGTTTTATGTCCAACACTTCCACAGAATTCCAGCACAGATTGTGATGAATATATGTCATCGAAGCATTCTATATATGGTGCACCATGTGGAAGTTCTAGTGGTGGTCGATACGATGCCGTTCCTGGCGATGACGATGGAAAGGAGGAGGCTGAGGCAAAGGAGGAGGGCGAAGAGGAGGCCGAGGCGGAGGAGGAGATCAAAGAGGAGGGCGAGGAGGAGGATGAGGTGGAGTACGAGGGAGAGGATGAGGGCATGGAGGAGGTCGGGGACGATGATGGGGACAATGATGAGGACGAAGATGAGGATGATGATGATGATGATGATAGTGATGGTGATAAGGGACATATTGATCCATTACATTTTTGACTAATATTACTAACATTTGATATTTGAGGATTTTATGTGCCTGAATATATGTGTGATTAGGTAGTCCAAATTATCTTTATTTATTTAGCTATAAATAATAAAACTTGACTTGATGATTTGTGGTGACTGAATATATGTGTGACTGATTCACCCCTCCCCTCTTTATGTGGTTTATTTTCCAAATTAGTCCCCTTGGTTTATCTTAGATATGGGTTGATCCTAAAGCAGGTATGATAGGTATGGACCCTTCTAGTATAATGAGTTAACTATTTAGTTATAAATTTTATTCTTCAAATCATGTAAATAATATTTTCACTTTATTTGTTTAATAAGGGGTGAAAGTTGGCTAAATAGGTACATAATTAGTTTCAGTTAAAATTTTAATATCCTAGATTCATGTAATAATTTTTAGAACATTTCCAAATCTACATAAATAAATGTAATTGGAAGTGAAATCTACAATGTATCCAAGTGTATATCCCTAGAGCCAAATAATTTAGGAAAATATACTACATATCTAAGAGAAAATCAATATAGATGCATCATGTAGGTGACTCATTTACATAGGGGTTTGTAAAAACCATGTAGCTAAACATCCCACATAGAAGAACATTCTATGTAGTTGATCTGGTTATGTAGAAAAATTTTCACAAGTAAGTGCTGCGACATAGCCAAATTTAGCCACGTATTGTATTTACATAGGAGTTTAAGGTCAATGTAAGGGATAGTATCTCTATGTTTTTGGTGATATTTTAAAAACCAATTTGGTATTAAAATGTAGAAATATTTGAGGAATTACTGTGATCAGGGATGTTTATATATTGCAGGGAATATGGAATGAAGGCCATGTGTTTAAGAGGCATACAATATGATTTGAAGATGAATTTACTATAAAAGAATAAGATATAACTTAAACACAAGACATATGTTTCATAATACAACATGAGTTTAAAAAAATACAATAATGACTTCAATAAATCAGTACAGGTTAATGGTGATTCTTCTCGTTCTGGTATGGTCAAGGGTTTAAACTATTTTATAAAATATTATACTTTTTATTATCAAGATAGATCAATTATAATTAATAGTGTATGTGTCAAAAAAACCTGTACAAGGTTGTTAAATGTAAATTTAGAGGAAAGAATCCATATTAATGGATTGGTAGAGTATTCCCTAGAGGCCACAACCCCTATGAAATGTGAGGCTTAGTATCAAACTGGACAGAATCAATAAAAATATGGACATATCTTGGAAAAATATAGAAGGAAAATGTTTCAATATTTTTTGTTGGGGTTGTGGAATGAATGGACATAAAACCTATTCTCATTTTTTCAATATGTCATTACTAGGAAATAGGTAAGAAATAAGAGGGAGTTTCGACAAGAATATAAGCAAAAAATCTCAGTGAAAAATACATAAGACTAGATCATGGAAGACATGGAGAGTATATCTTTCATATAGATTAATAAATACCATGGAATAGAAGAAGAATGTGACATCCCTTTAGGGGGAGAAAATTTGAGAATATAACAAAAAATCTACTATTTTCAGTATACCTAGAATTTTTGGATATATTTCAAAAAAATTATTGTTGATGTATGAGAATCACTCCTAAGAAGGGAATATCATTTCATTTTCCACACAACCACCAACATAACTTCCACCATTTCCTAGCCTTGGTTGTGGTGCTCATTAACACACCAGCCTGAAACAACCAACCCTATAGTGTGACACCTCATCCTTGGTCATTTTCCCATTCCATTACCTATGCAATGGGTGTGGTGAGTTTTACCAAGTTAAGTCCCATAGTTACCTACCCCAAGCACCACTCTATGGACATGAATATTTTTCACCTTTCTTATTTTACCCCGAAGAACACCCGAGAAAAAAAAAATTATACTAAGGTGTAGTGTTGGCTATTTTGAACCAAAAACCTTCAAACCAACATTTATGATTCATAAAATATCAAGCACTTTGATTTTTTCCTTGTGTGTGTCGAATTGATTCTTATGGTAGGAGATAAATCATGGTGTGAGGGTGTAAATTTTGATAATTTATATATACTCTACCCAATAAAAATGAATAATATTTAGGTCACACAGAGAGATGATATAACATAAAATATTTTGGTCTATATAGATAAAGAATATCACACAAATGAGGTAGTGTCATCAGTATTTCAATTACTAGACCACCACTATATGCATTTCCAGAAGATTCCTCCTTCCAAACTATATGCATTTCCAAAAGATGACTCCTTTTGATGAAGTTATTCATTATATATTAGGTATTTAATGTTTTTAAGGACCTGGTCATTTTTTCTACTTGAATTACTCACTATGGTTGTCATCATGTACCATGGTTTTAAAAGGTTCAGACTCAAATTCCTACTCCTTTATATGATTGGTTAGTCACCCCAATTTCGGATTCTTCACTATAAACCCAAGTGGTTAAACTAAGGACCTCTCAATCCTATAAGAATAGAGACCCACTATGCTCATACTCTAGAGTCCCACCAATGAATTCATATCACCACTAAACAATAAAAAGGTATGATTAAAATAAAATAAGATCTCCCAAATCTCCAAGATTCTTCTTCACCACTTGATATAGATATCCCTTCATGAACAAACTGGATAAACCAGTTTACTCATGAACATAATCTTCAAGATATTTAGTAGCTGATAGGAATTATTAGATCTACTTGTCTCAAATAATCCCATCATATCTTCAATTATCTGGGTCTCACAACCCCTTGAAAACTCATGAATAGAAATATCCTCTTTCTTGAATGAATCTTAACTTTAATCTCTTCTTTCACTCCTCAATACTAAATTGTATCAGGCTCTCAAGTTATTAATTCTCCCACTCACACCTCATCATTTTTATATATTTATATTCACAATGTTATTATGAATAATAGTATCTATAATGGTCTAGTATCTTTCAAGTTAAAGGTTTTCTCCTTAAAGGTTCTCTTTGGAAAGTAGGAGATGGTTATTCTATTAATGCATTGAATGATAGATGGATTCCATGCTCAGAGAATTTTTGAACGAAGCATAAACTTATTGGTACTCACCATGATTTAAAGTTATAGATTTCATCTATCAATAATCTAGATGGTGGAATATTCATATTCTCTATAGGTATTTTGATGCTGAGACGAGAATGGATATTTAAAAGATCCCTCTTCCAAGGAGTGCGGTTAAAGATAGACTGATGTATCCTTTTGAGAATAATGAGAAGTTTAGTGTTCAATCTGGATACAATTTTATTAGGATTTCTTCCTTTCAAACCAATTCACAAGCCTCAAGTACACACTACATTAGGAAGGATCTCTAGAAGCAAGTGTATCATTTCCCATGTCCTCCTAAAGTTAAGTATTCCTTATGGAGAGATCTCAATAATCCTTTTCATTCTCAAAGTAACTTGTCCAGAAGGAATTTTATTTCCTCTCCTAACTATTTTTTCTATTCAAGAGAAGAATAAGTGGATAACTTGCTACTATATTGTCCTTGGACTAAAGTAGTTTGGTTTTTCACTTTGGTGATTAGGATTTTTTGGAGAATGCTTCTTATTTGGATGTTTGGATGGAATCTTGTTTTGAAGGTTTGAAGTATAGAAGGGTAGTGTCTGGTACTTTCATGTTAATTAGCACAGCCTTGTTGTCCATTTTTAAATATAGGTGTAAGGCTATCTTTAATAAGGGATATATTAATGTTTTTAGAGCTATTAATGTAGCTGAGCTGGCTCTTCTCAACTGGATGTCGAATATAAAATTGTCCCCTAACACGCCTTACCTTGTGACACCCAGCTTGCTGACAACAGTGGTGCATTTCAGTACTCCCAATCTAGTAGTCACTGACGGTCACTAATTGTAAACCACCAGTCCCTCTTCATTAAATTGAATTATGATTCTGCTTTATGTCCCTTGTCTAGGGATGCTTCTTGGAGAGTCATTGCAAGAGACTCTAACCGTCTTGTGTGTGGAGGTGGATCGAGACAGTTCCTTGCTGATTGTATAGAGGTTATAGTAGATCAGGGTGTTTTTGATGCATTGTCTCTTTCCAAGGAGAAAGGTTGGTAGCATATCATCATGGATTTGTATGTTGAGGTTGTACACTTTACTTTTGTTAAGTGGATCAAAACTCCTTGGAGGTTACACTTTATTTTCTAAGACATTCATTGTTTGATCCACCGTTTTAAATGTGTTCAATTTTCCCTCATTAAAAGGTGCGTGAATGATATGACAGATTGGATTGCATCCCCACATAGAAAAAAGTGGATCCCTCAAGGCTTAGTTCCCTTTCCTCTGGCTAAGGACAACCCTTCATTGATTAGTTAGGATGAACAATCTAGACTATAGGTTTTAGCTTTATTTTTTGCATCCATGTGGAGAAATCCCAGATGTTAATCTCATAACTGGCTCAGTCAGTTGCATTGATGCATACCGGCTGGTTAAAAAGACCTCCCATAACGTTTTGTGCCTGGACCTAAGATCTTTTTCTATGTCCTCTTGTAACCCGGTTTATTCCACAGGCTCAGATGGTGTATAGTACTCTTGTAACCTGGTTCATTTCACATATTGTTATGACCATTAAAATATATACTTGTAGCATGAACTATTAGATCCTCTACCCCATGTCACATTACCCCTTACTGCAGTATGAAATACCACATTATACAAAAATTAAAATCTCATCTAAATTCACCCATGCCTATGAATACAAATTCCATATTCAAAACCTGAAACATGATTTCATTATATAGGGGTTATTACCTTCTAACTTCTGAATTCAATTCTGTATGTATTCAATTCAGAATTTTATATTTCATAGGGTAATTTCCTTCTGAATTCTTAATTGAATTCTCTATGTATTTAATTAACTTATGAATAATGTGTTAATTCTTTATGCATATACTTGATTTATGTATTTAATTACCTTATGAATTATGTGTTAGTTCTGTATATGTATACCAAGTAATTAAATACATACTTTCATGCATTGAATTCAGAATTCTGTATTTCATGTAATTACTGTAGGTAATTGAATAGGGGGAGGCAGGCCCACTGCTGGAAATGCATAAATTCTATGCCAATGGTTTATAACCATTGTCATATGTGTGAAAACCATAACGTTTACCAATGGTTTCACACAAACCATTGGTAAAAGGATATACCAAAGGTTTACAAACTGTTGGTATAGATCCTAAAATTAAATTTTTTAAACAGTTTCAAACAAACCATTGATAAAAGTATATTAAAATGGTTTGTAAATCGTAGACATAAACTTTCATATTTTCCAATGGTTTGAAACCATTGGTAAACATTTATACTAATGATTTCTTGTAACCGTTGGTATATAATGCATTCTGAATCCATATGCTAACGGTTATCAAAAAACCATTGGGATATATCTATCCTAATGAATCCATAGCCAATGGTTTGGACAACCGTTGGTATAGTTTATACCAATGGTTTTCCAGCCTTTAACAATAGTTTAAAACTGTTGGTAAATATTAAGTTTCTAGTAGTGGATCTAGACTAGAATGGGAACTGGTGAATAACGACAGGCCTTGCTGCACTCTTGGTTTGACACTCCCAGGGGATATGATTTGGTAAATTTATTGTAACGCCCCACCCCTACCGCATTGGGTTGAGGAGGCGGTAAGGGTTACTCAACCTTAAGAAACATCCCCAAGGCGCCAAAGGCTGGAAATAAATGCCGAAGGGTTTCAATGCAAGTGGGGGACGATTTACCCTTTGAGAAATAAACCAACCAAGCATAACCAAACATTCACTATATGATTCATGTTAATGAAACAACCAACTCATGCCTTACCAAAATATAACTACATTATTCCACAAACCAATACATAACCAACACAATATCAGAGTACCAAGCAGAAGACTAAACAAAAGACCCAAAACAAGCCAAGACACACTCCATGGCTCCACATTGAGCTCCATGCACTAAGAAACACCACATCTCCCAAGCATCACCACGAACCACTAGTAATAAGATGCTTTGCCTTTACCTGAGTCCTGAAATATGACATCTGCAAAAGCACCAATGTACCAAAGCAGGGGTGAGTATAAAAATTAGTAGGTTTTCCCCAATGAATTCCCAACTCACGCCACTAGGATAGAAGAGTTAGCCACATTTATATAAAAACAGTTTATATAAAACATTTTCTCAAAAGTAGTTTATAACTAAATATAAACAAGTTTCCAAAACCATTCATAACCAAAAACATACAAGAGAAATTGAAACTAATTTTCTAAAAAGCTATTTTTCTAGAAAAATAACCAATCCAGCTTTAGAACCATTTCACAAAATCCCTTTTTGGAACACCCAAACCATTCCACAAACTCATGTAACCAATCATGTATGCTACCTGGAAGAGGGGAGAAGCCCTAACCCTTATCCATCCCAACCATGATGGGGGAGACTTCTTACCCTTATCCAACCCAAATTCACATGAATACTTGATGGGGGAGAGCCCTAACCCTTATCCATCCCAACACTGATGGGGGAGACCCCTAACCCTTATCCGTCCTGAATGCAATATAAATGTTTGATGGGGAGAGCCATAACTCTTATCTATCCCAACACTGATGGGGGAGACTCCTAACCCTTATCCGTCCCACATGCCCGTGAACACACACAACCATCATGTCAAAAACCAAGTGTGTTCAACCAATTCAAACCATTTTAATAAAACAGTACTTTTATTGAAAACCAAAGAATGAACCAATTTCATCAAGCCATTTGAATACCAAACCATTTCAATAAAACACCCCTTTTTATTGAAAACCAATATTTCATCAAACCATTTACCATTACAGTAAATCCATAATTTAAAATTAACATTTTAAATTCAAGAATCCAAATCACTTTGCACAACAATCCACCAAGATTTCACAATTTCACTAAAACCATAAATCATCACTAAAGAAGATTTATTCCATGATTTTCAAAACCAATTCCATTCAAATAACCCAATTTGAAACTAAGCCAAACAATTCTAGAAAGATGAGTCGAGAGTGAATCCTCCTACCTTTAGGGTTCCCGAGAAATCGACCCACAACCAATCGCACCTCAAATCCGGCGAACGCACCACCGAAACCTCTCTAGATCCCCTTCCCTAACCATGAAAATCCTTAAAATCATCATCCAAGGAAACCACAACCATAGATCTACACACAAAAACTGTAGATCTAGAAAACCAAATAAGGGAGAAGAGAGGATCTAGAGAAAACTAAAAGGAAACCAAGAGGAGAGACTTACCCGGTAGAAACCACCTACAAAACACCACAAAAACCCATCGATTTGCTTCCAAAATGTGTGGGAGATCCCCTAAAACATTTGAGAGGAGAAAATACCGAGTGAGTCTTGGGTGGGAGGAAGATTGGAGTGATTTAGGTTAATCCCGAGGGAGCTCGGAACTTATAACCCTATTTTTAAGTGGTCGCATGGTTAGACCGCACGGTTTGGAAAACTGCGCGCTAACCGTGTGCATGATACTGCATTGGGAGCAAGGGTCCGCATGGTTTCCTCCCAAGTTTTGGAAAACCGTGCGCAGGCCGTGCGAAGCCTACTGTCTCCCCCTGAACGGTTTCCTGGAGAATCCTCACGGTTTTCATAAACCGTGCTCAAACTATGCACCCATAGAAAAGCCTCCAAACTCATCCAAAACCATTCCAAAATCTCCCAACCTCTTCCCCACTTATGCCATGCACTTTAAACACATAAAAAGGCATAAACAAGGGCTACATACCACAAACCGGGGGTACTACATTCTCCCCACAATTGGTATTTCCATCCTCAGAAAGTAGTGAACCCAACCTTTGCCGAAAGAGCTCGGGCCATCGGTCGACCATCTCTTTCTCCCGCTCCCAAGTATCCTCTTGAATCTGACCATGTTGCCACAAAACACGAACTAAACCGATGCTTTTACCACGCAATACTTCCTCTTGCTTATCCACAACCCGCACTGGGACATTCCCCAACGAAGCATCTGGTTCTAGCTCAACATGATCCCATCGAATCACATGGTCATGATCCGGCTGATACTTTTTCAACTGCGACACATGAAACACATTGTGCACCACACTGAACCTAGGTGGAAAAGACAAATGATAAGCCACCTCACCAACCTGCTCAAGAATATCAAAAGGTCCAATATACCTCAGATATAACTTTCCCTGATTCCCAAACTGATGATGTCCCAACCTAGGAGAGATCCTCAAGAAAACATGACCACTCACCTCGAATGACAACGACCATTGACGATGATCCACATATGATTTCTAATGACTCTGAGTCATCTCCATTATCTTCATTATTAACTTGATCTTTTCCATAGTCTCTTGGATAAGGCTCGGTCCAACCATCGAGGACTCACTTGTTTCCACCCAAAATAGAGGAAAACTTCACGACCGCCCATACAATGCTTAAAATGGAGCCATATGTATGGATTCTTGATAAATTTTATTGTACGAAAACTCAACCAATGAAAAATGATCCTCCCATGAGCCACCAAAATCCATGACACAATCCTGCAAGATATCCTCCAGAGTTTGTATCGTCCTCTCAGATTGACCATCCGTCTGAGGGTGTTATGCTGTACTCATTGTCAACTATGTCCCAAGGGCTTGCTGCAAGGATTTCCAGAAACAAGATGTAAACCTCGGATATCTATCTGATACGATCGAAACTGGAACACCATGCCTCTTTACCACCTCCCAGATGTAGATTTTGGACAGATCCTCCACCGTATGAGATTCACAAATTGGAATGAAATGGGATGACTTTTTTAGCAGATCCACTATCACCCAATTGGCACCGTGATTTTTGACCGCTCTTGGGAGACCTGTGACAAAATCCATCGCTATTTTATCCCACTTCCAAATAGGGATTAGTAAAGACTGCAACATTCCTGCTGGCCTCTGATGCTCTGCCTAGACCTGCTGACAAGTCAAGCATCTCAAAACAAACTCAGCCACTCTTCTTTTCATACCAGCCCACCAGAACTGCGCTTTCAACGCTTTATAAATTTTCTGAATTCCAGGGTGAACATCCCACCTGGAATGATGATACTCCCTGAGAAGATCTTCTTGACAAACAACTGGTACAACCATCTAATTCCAAAAACACAAAACTGAATCTCCATTCAGTTGCCAACCCTCAATGGTCTCCCCACCATTGAGTCTCGACCCCATGGTCACACACTCAGAATCAGATATCTGTGCCTCTTTAATCAGGACAACCAAGTCAGGAATCAACAAAACTAGAAAGAAGACCACTCTATCACCCTGCTCCTCAATTGCATGTCAGCTATAACCGACATCAACTGCCACTGGTCCGATGCCTATTTTACCACCTGAGCATATGATTTTCTACTTAATGCACCTACCACCAAATTTCCCTTACTTGGTGTGAACATTAAGTCAAAATCAAACATTTGGAGATATTCCATCCATCTCCTTTTCCTCAAGTTCAAATCCCTTTGTGAGAAGATATGCTTAAAACTCTTATGATCTGTATATAACCTGAATTTCTCACCGAAGAGATAATGAAACCACACTTTCAAAGAATGGACCACTGCTGCCAAGTCCAAATCATGAGTTGGGTAGTTTTTCTCATGCACTCTCAACTGTCGTGAGCCATAAGCAACCACTTGATTCCCTTGCATGAGAACGCACCCCAACCCTGACAATTTGGCATACAACCGATGATTCCTCAAGATTCCTAGCACCATCGTCAAGTGCTGCTCATGATCCACCCTTGTCTTTGAATACACCAGATTATCCTATACAAAAACCACTAGAAATGAATCCAGATATCTCTGAAATATCAGATTCATCAATTATATGAATACCGCTGGTGAATTCGTTAGACCAAAGGGCATAACCACATATTCATAATGGTCATATATACTTCTAAAAGATATTTTAGGAATATCATCCTTCCTCACCCGCAATTGATGATATCCCGACCTCAGTTCAATCTTGGAGAACCACTGGGCTCCCCTCAACTGATCGAACAAATCATCAATTCTTGGAAGTGGATATCTGTTCTTTATCATAACTTGGTTAAGTCTACGATAATCAACACAGAACCTCAAAGTTCCATTCACCTTTTTCACAAAAAACACTGGTTCTGCCCACAGAGACGTGCTAGACCGAATAAACCCTTTGTTTTCTAACTCTTCCAAATGGACTTCCAATTCCCGCAATTCAGTAGGTGTCATCTGGTAAGACGGAAGTGAGATAGGACTGGTCCCCGGAAGGAGATCAATCGTAAACTCCACTTCTCTTACGGGAGGTAACCCAGAGAATTCTTTAGGAAAAACATCCATGAACTGATCCACCACTGCTGGAAGAACACTCTGCTCAACACCGTCTACCAATTCCAATGACAACACCATCAAATGATGCAATAACGTGCCCACTGCTGGTTCCAAAAAGCCCGTTGTACCTTTCCTTTCATGCCTCTCTTCTCTAAAGAGATGTCTAACGCCATCGTGTGTCGTAAAAGCCACAGTTCGCTCATTTCAGTCGATGTGGGCCTTAAACGCCACCATCTAATACATTTATAGGATTACATCATACCCATACATCTCAGGCATTGAGAAATTTCAGGTTATCTCAACCTTTCCCACAACAATACCACATACTCTACACAAGAAGGCTAGACACTCTCTTCAACCCAGAGGAGTTTGAAGTTTCAAAACCGAAGGCATCATTTCTTCTCTTAAACCCAGAAACTTAACCACATGTGCAACAATAGAGTTCCCACCCTGGGAGTAAGTGCCCCTCCTTTGATTGAACCTAGCGTTAGAGTTTCCACTATTCCCCATGGGTACCACCATGCTTCCTCCGCCTGAAGCTCCCAACAGATCCCGCTCAGCCACCGATGCTCAATTCACCATCTTTGTATAATCACTGATACACAGCACTGCTATTTTGGAATAAATATCTTACCTTAACCCCACTTCGAAGATCCTTTCCTTCAATGACATGATACCTTCCACCTCGGGCTCAACCTACACTAAGCTCATAAACATAGCTGCATATTCCATCATAGACATATGCTCTTACTTCAGGCTGAAGAATTCAGTCATACACTGAATTTTAAACGTATGTGGGTAGAATTGTTTATTAAAAAATTCCTTAGAGCGTTCCCACATCATACCCTGATCCGTCCCAGCTTGGAATACCAACTCCCACCACTAAAGGGCAAGATCTTCCAATATATACGTGGCCAACTTCACTTTTAACTCTATCGGTGTTCCCCAGAATTCGTAAATTCTGTTCATTCTAGACAGCCACGTCTCTGCCCTTTCCGGGTCCGAATCACCCCCAAAGACGGGTGGATCCTACTTTCAGGACTGAGCCACATAATAAACATGCTTTTTCTGTTCCCCTCTATTCACACTTCCCACAGCTTGGAAATCTTGCACTATTCTCTGGACTAACTGCTGGTTCACCTGGGGATCAGTGCAACCACGTTTTCATCAGCCACTTCCGGTTGGTCTCTACGACACCTACCCAGTATTCTATAAACAGAACAACCAACCTTAAGTATCACTTACGTAGACATCAAGAATTCTCATTTCAAATCTTATTAGACAACACTATCACAATGAGGTTTTCTACCTTTCCACATTTTCCGTTTTCTAAACCGACAACGAACTTCATCAATCTCACTCTCTAGCAACTATTGACTTAGCATTTTAAATTCTATCACATTAACTACCACAACATTGTTTTTACAAAAAAAACCTTTTTCCATGTTCAAATTTTTTTTAAAACATTCATCATAATTTTTGAAAATCAACCCATTTTCAAAATACACCAAATACCCTGTTTTCAAGGTCTTTCACTTGAAAAAAATTTCTGCATTTTTCAAAAATTCACACCTTGCACAAAATCACAAATCATTCCTCACAATGAGATATGTAATCCTAGTGGGAAGTCATTCCTCTACAATACATGTCATGCTCATCTCATTGGCTAAACCCATGACAATGATATTTCCCAAAATTCTAGAAGTGTATCCAAAACACTTATGTACCCAATACCCTGGTAACTTGAAGTTTAGCATAAATGGGTTAGCTATGTCCTTTTATGCTATACATTTCAAGTTCCAACAATCCTACTCCTGTCTAAGATTTTGACCCAAGGAATAGGCAAGAATGAATTTCAACTCCACGACCAAGAACATCGATGACCACTTGTTAGGAAGGGACCGAAAAAGTTGATACCATTTGTAACGCCCCACCCCTACCTCATTGGCTTGAGGAGGTGGTGAGGGTTACTCAGCCTTAAGTGATATCCCCAAGGTGCCAAAGGCTGGAAATAAATGCCGAAGGGTTTTAATGCAAGTGGGGGACGATTTACCCTTTGAGAAATAAACCAACCAAGCATAACCAAACATTCACTATATGATGCATGTTAATGAAACAACCAACTCATGCCTTACAAAAAGAGAACTACATTGTTCCACAAACCAATACATAACCAACAGAATATCAGAGTACCAAGTGGAAGACTAAACAAAAGACCCAAAACAAGCCAAGACACACTCCATGACTCCACACCAAGATCCATGCACCAAGCACCACCACATCTCCCAAGAATCAACACAAACCACTAATAATAAGATGTTTTACCTTTACCTGAGTCCCGGAATACGACATCTGTAGAAGCACCAACATTCCAAAGAAGGGGTGAGTATAAAACTCAGTAGTTTTTCCCCAATGACTTCCCAACTCACGCCACTAGGATAGAAGAGTTAGCCATATTTATATAAAAACAGTTTATATAAAACATTTTCTCAAAAGCAATTTATAACTAAATATAAACAAGTTTCCAAAACCATTCATAACCAAAAGCGTCCAAGAGAAATTGAAACCAATTTTCCAACAAGTTATTTTTCCAGAAAAATAACCAATCCAGATTTAGAACCATTTCACAAAATCCCTTTTTGGCACACCCAAACCATTCCACAAACCCATGAAACCAACCATGTATGCTACCTGGAAGAGGGGAGAATCCCTAACCCTTATCCATCCCAACCATGATGGGGGAGACTTATTACCCTTATCCAACCCAAATGCACATGAATACTTGATAGGGGAGATCCCTAACCCTTATCCATCCCAACACTGATGGGGGAGACCCCTAACCCTTATCCGTCCCGAATGCAATATGAATGTTTGACTGGGGAGAGACCTAACCCTTATCCATCCCAACACTGATGGGGGAGACTCCTAACCCTTATCCTTCCCACATGCCTGTGAACACACACAACCATCATGTCAAAAACCAAGTGTGTTCAACCAATTCAAACCATTTCAATAAAACCATACTTTTATTGAAAACCAAAGAATGAACCAATTTCATCAAGCCATTTCAATACCAAACCATTTCAATAAAACACCCCTTTTTATTGAAAACCCATATTTCATCAAACCATTTACCATTCCAGAAAATCCATAATTTAAAATTAACATTTTAAATTCAAGAAGCCAAATCACTTTGCACAACAATCCACCAAGATTCCACAATTTCACTAAAACCATAAATCATCACTAAAGAAGATTTATTTTATTCTTTTCACAACAAATTCCATTCAAATAACCCAATTTTAAACTAAGACAAACAATTATAGCAAGAGGAGTCGATAGTGAAGCCTCCTACTGTAACACCCCAAGCTTCTACCGGTACGCTTCTCTTTGAATAATTCAATAGCGTGTGTTGTATGTAACATCGAGCTCTAACACACCACAACCAATCAAACTAGCCGTTATTAATAGTAATACCCAATTTTTGAAATTTATAAATTTTATTTTTCAAAATGGAATTCATTTTTGGATTTGGAATATCTAAATTATCCTAGGGTGAATTTTTGGCATTTTTCTGAAAAAACTTCATTTTTTGATGAATAGTGAAACCACTAAGTGGTAGTTAAAAAACTGAATTTTTCATAAAACTTAATTTTACCGCTTCTGTGAGTGGAATTTAAAAAATCCGAGAGACACGGTTAATATCAAGGAGTAAAATGTGGTTCAATGAGGTGAAAATAATTTTTTGTGAATAGTAACTTTTTACTTTTATTTACCACGGTTAAAAGTAAATAGGGTAATTAAGGGTAAAAATGATATTAATATTACCCTAACACATGTACTAATTCTATTGGACAAGTGTATCTCGACCAAAAACAACCTTAGGAATAAAATATTATCATTTAGGTCCACTTGGATTAGATTTGGACATTTATTATTATTTAATTCAAAGAAGAGTTAAAAGAGTTAAAATCAATGTTTATTTACTAAAACATTTTCAATATAGGGTTACACATAAGATAAATTCGATTATAAATATTAATTAGAAAGATAAAAATATTTCCTACATAATTATATTTTATTTATAATTTTTAAACATTAAATAATTTACTTTATTTATGACACAATGATGATGCAATAATTACCATAATAGTGAAAAATTAAAATAATTGATATTATAAATACCCAAATAAATATAATTTGAGACTTTTTATGAATTAAAGTAATTTTATAGGTTAATATGACATTTTAGGAATGATTTAATTAACTTTTTTAGAAGTAATCATTCTGTTATAATTCTCACAAAAATCAACTTTCCAAATAGTGTCAAAATTGACATAAAAGGGTTTTTTAAAACAAATATTATATTATTAATTGATATTCAATTCCTAAAAATCTAAGGTTCGTCCAAGAGACTTATATCATGATAAGTGTATCATTAATTGACCACTTGGGGGTATCTTGGAGGTATATAGTAAGTTTATTAACTATATAATATAAAAATACAAAGTGACATGGTAAGTGTCAAACTAATTAACTAAGAGTTAAAACTAAAAGATAAGGTTAATATAATGAACCAAACCTGTCTAAATTCTATTGGTTGAGTGGTTTTTGACCCATACCCACATTAAAATTTAAATAATAAAATTTTTATCCATTAGAAACCGAATATGAATTTATTATAAAATAATATTTCTAGCTTTTCCAAAGGTGCCCCTCCTCCCCCTTATAAAAGGACACCACTTATAACCAATTCTTCACACATTCAAAGCCTTTTGGTTCGGCCAAAACCTGCCCAAATACTCTCTAAAATTCCCTCACTACAACGTAGAGAAATTATTTTGATCAGAAAGCCAACCTAAGGAGACCTTTTGATCAAATCAAAAGGAAGAACCCGAGGAAGAGGTAATGTTTTCACCACCCTTTTTCAAATTCATTTCTTCTTCAACTTCTTATTTCTTTGTTATTAACATTATAAAATAATAAATCCAGTATCTCCTATATAATGTGATATTATTATAAATATGGTACAACCATATTCAGTATTCTATCCATCCTTTGAATGACATGTCACCATACGTGCGTACGTACGACTTACCGTCTCCACGTCGTGGTGTAATTGTTATTCAATATATTATTATTTGAATGGGTATAATAATGATGTGTAATTAATGTAAATAATAAATATAACATGATAATTATTATTTATATATGATATACCATCCAATTATATATTATTTTAATATCAAAATAATGATATTGTCGCTCGTGTGTACGTACGGACTACCGTCTCCACGAACGCGATGAGATTCATTCCCCATCGTATCCATTCAAGAATAATTCTCATTTGATGATTAAAAGTAATGTTTAAGAAATTGATATCATTATGGATATAAATAAGATACAACCTATCCATGAAAAACACGTCTTA
Organism: Viscum album; assembly: GCA_963277665.1. Lineage (NCBI taxonomy): Eukaryota > Viridiplantae > Streptophyta > Magnoliopsida > Santalales > Viscaceae > Viscum > Viscum album. The sequence continues at coordinate 1,199,857,132 of OY728119.1, read as the reverse complement.
CGTAACAAAACATATAAAAGAAAACGAGTAAGTTAACACCTGAAACAACGATAATACTAAGATATTATTAACAAATAAATGTTAAAAAATAATATATGATATCATATTAATGTATATGATTCTTATATAATTTAATAAAAATTATTTAACCATTATACAGGAGGTTAACCTACCCTCAACCAAGGAAAAGTACAAGTTAAGGGTTTATTTCGCAATCTCTTCATTATCCAAGGTTGTTTATACGTAATAATCTACTGGGATTTATTTATCATCCACATCCATGTTTCTTAAAAAGGTTTTTCAAAACATTATTAATATTTTACAGAATATGGGTTAAATTCATTTATACCCTTGTTTGACTTTTTATAAGAAGTTTATAAAGTAATCTTTCTGTCGTTTTCCAAACAAGGTCCTTTTTAACCTTTTCGACATATTTAAGGTAAGAATGTCTTTTTTTAACTTATATGGCGGGTGCGGCTATTTTCCACCATTATAAAATCATTGAAGCTTCCATTAAAAGCTTATAAGAATATTTTCAAAGTAAATGTTTTCTTTTATAATTATGTGACTTTTAAATGATTTAAAAAAAGATATATTTCTCTCAAACAGTTTTGATTTCATCTATGTCAACATCCTTTGATGGATTTTAAGCTTATTTGAAGTTGATTTATTATGAAACAAAACTTCCATATTGTATTGAAGGTTTTGTGATATGTTTGACTGTGGATGTGTTATTTTTATACCATTCATGGTTTATGGTGAAAGTATTGACATTTCGTATGCTAGTTTTAATACGAATGTTTATGTTATGTTTAAACCTGTTCATATGAGGAATGCATTGGACTTAAAAAGTGACGGGTGGAGCCCACTATAGCTACTCGATGCATCGGTAGGTCTCATGAGACAAACTAGTGTCTTGGCACAAGTCCTTGACAAAATCTTATTTGTAGTCTTGGCACGAGACCTTGGCTATGTGGTTATGATAGTCTGGCATTATGAATTCCATCATTATGAAAGTGGTTATTGATATTGCATGTGATTATTCGACTAGTATAATATCCATGTGAATAAGTATATGGCATTATTTAATTTTATTTCTATCATATTATGCTTAAGTTTAAGTTTTTAAAAGGCTTTTGTTTTAGTTATACATTGCCTTGAATGTTTATTCTTATTTATGAAAGTTTCCGCTATATTGTTATCCTTACTGGGCATTTGAGCTCACTCATTTTCTATGTTTTATTTTTCCCAGGATGTGAAGAAGTAATTTATGAATGATCTGTAGGGATATTATGAGGGGATAAGAGTGTGGACTATGGAGACTATATTGTTGTAGTTTTCATTTTATGATGTAATGTAAACTTTATTAATGTATCTAGTTATTCCAAGGCTACTAAACTAATCAGTATTTCGAGACTTGATATTTATTGTGATCATGCCAATGTTATGTAATAATGCACCGTCTCTGGGTAACTGGGGTCGGGGTGTTACAGTTGGTATCAGAGGAAGTTTAGTACAAACCTTGGAAGCTAGATTTAGATAAACTCTGATTAGAGCACATAGATTTAAGATGGACTTTGAGGATTAGTATAGAAGAACTTCCTAGAATTTTGGTATTGTAGAGATTTTGTGAGTTTTCTGAGAAATACATCCCTGTTTGGATACGAGCAGGTAGAGGCGACTCTGGCACATATGTACCTAGGGGTAAAACCTGAAAACACCGCTTTGAGCTAGACTCGAACGGGAACTAGTGCATGACAACGGGTCTTGCTGCACTCTTGGTTACGACACTCCTAGGGGATATTGCTTAGGATAACTCTCATTTTCTTTACAAATAATTATGAAGGGTTTATGAGTATATAATTTTTCAAAGAAAACATTTTTATGATTATGGATTATATCCATAAATAGTTCAATTTATGTTAAGTTTTTTATAAGTATGGAATTATGTATTTTGATTCATAAACTAATCTAGTTTATGCCATTGTTTAGAAATGATGCCTAGTGGAAGAAATGGAAACCGTATCAATGCACGCACTCCATGTAGGGATTTCCCTCTTGCTCAAGATAATTATAGTGGAGATGGTGATGCAACTGGTGCTGATCAACTAATCACCATACTAGGACAACTCACTCAGGTTATGAGTAATAACCTTACCCATATGGATCACCCTGATCCACAGCATGGAGGATCAATGTTAGATCGCTTCATGAGGCAACAACCACCAACGTTCAATGGGAGTACAAATATCTTAGTAGCTGAGCAATGGATAAATTCCCTAGAGAAAATATTTCAGGCTTTGGGGAGTAGTGAAAGGGAAAAAGTTATCATGGCAGTTTACCGCCTCACTGGAGATGCTGATCAATGGTGGTCATTGATTCAAAAAATGAAGGAATATGATGAAGTATAAAATATGGAATGGAGGGAGTTTAAATATCTGTTTTTAGAAAAATACTTTCCTCGTGACCATCGAGCAGATATGGAAAGACAATTTCTGAGTCTGAGACAAAAGGGAGATGAGAATGTCGCAAAGTATGAGGCTAACTTTAAAATGTTATCAAGGTATGATGGAGATTATATACTTAACCCAAGAAGTAATATTGATCGTTTCTTTGATGGGTTAAAACCATTTCTCCATCGAGCATTAGTGTCACAATCCTTCTCGTCGTACAAAGACATTGTCTCATGTGCTATTAAGACAGAGAAAGAATTCTCTAAGTCATATGACTTTAAAGTAAAGCAAGAGAAGAAGATATCTGATGATCAATCTGGGAGTGGAAATAAAGGGAAGAAGGGAAAAGTTGAATATCCATCCTGCAGTAAATGTGGGAAGAAACACCCCGGTACTTGCTTAAAAGGAACGGGAGTCTGTTACAAGTGTGGTGAAAAAGGCCACCAAGCTCGTGATTTCAAGGGGAAGAAGGAAGCTACCGATGTCCAATGCTTCAATTGTAGGGAGATGGGACATTATGAAAATTAATTTCCTAAGTGTCAGGGGAACTTACCTCAGAAAAGGCCAAGGGATCAAGGCCAAGATTATGCTATCACTACTGCTGAGGTAGAAGCTCCTAAAGATGTGGTGGCAGGTAATTTAATGGTTTCCTCAAGTTTAGCAAATGCATTATTTGATTCTGGATCATCGCATTGTTTCATATCTTCCCAGTTTTCTAAGAAAATTAGATATTTCCAATTTGATTTAACAAGGGAGTTGTCAGTTAAAACTCCTAAGGGAAGTATCATTGCAACAAAGTTTTGTGAATCAGTCCCCATTAGAGCACATAAATGTTCTTTATCTGCTGATCTCATCATCATACCTATGATTGAGTTTGATATAATCCTCGGTATGGATTGGATTTCAGACCATGATGCGAAGATTTATTATAAGAAGAAGGAGGTTATGATTTTTGATGATGATGATAAGGAACACCTTATCTTTAGAGTAGAATCACCACCACCTAATTCTTATCTAGATCCACCCCCAATAGCTCAACTAAATTCAATTATTGGGGAGGAATAGAATGAAATGACTGTGGGTGAGGAAAGGAATGTTCAAATAGAGGATGTACCTGTTGTGAAAGAATATGTAGATGTGTTTTTGGAAGATTTACCTAGATATCCTCCAGAACGAGAAGTTGAATTTTCCATTGATTTAATTCCTAGATCAAGGCCTATATCGAAGACCCCTTATAGAATGTACACTATAGAATTAGTTGAACTAAAGAAACAACTAGAGTAATTGAGTAATAAGGGATTTATTCGCCCTAGTGTTTCTCCATGGGGAGCCCCTGTTCTTTTTGTTAAAAAGAAAGATGGATCTATGAGGTTATGTATCGACTACAGGGAGATCAATGCTATAACAATAAAGAACAAGTATCCCCTACCTCACATTGATGATTTATTTGACCAACTGCATGAAGCTCAATACTTTTCAAAGATTGACCTTCGATCTGTATACCATCAGTTGTGTGTGAAGAAGGAAGACATTCCAAAGACAGCATTTCGAACCAGGTACGAGCATTACGAGTTTACAGTAATGCCTTTTGGATTGACTAATGCACCCTCTGTATTCATGGATCTGATGAATAGAGTTTTCAAGGAATATCTCGATGAATTTGTGGTGGTATTTATTGATGATATCTTGTTATACTCCAAAAGCTACGAAGATCATGAAAATCACTTGTGCATTATCCTGAAGACTCTGAGAAGACATGAATTATATGGAAAGTTTAGCAAGTGTGAATTCTGGCTTCAGGAGATTTCTTTTCTTGGCCATATTGTCTCTAAAGATGGAATATTTGTTGATCCTTCTAAGACCAAGGAAATCCAAGAATGGACAGAACCTACGAGTATAACTGAGGTACACATTTTTATTGGTTTGGCAGGTTATTATCGACGTTTCGTCCAGAATTTTGCCCGATTGGATAACCCATTAACGAAGCTCACATGTAAAGGGGTTAAATTTGTTTGGACAAAAGAGTGTGAAGAATGTTTTGAAGAACTGAAGAGAAGATTAGTCAATGCTCCTATATTGACTCTACCATTAGGGAATGATGGGTTCGTTATTTATAGTGATGCATCGAAGAAAGGACTTGGTTGTGTCCTTATGCAGAATGATAGGGTTATTGCCTATGCATCACGACAGTTGAAAATTCATGAACAAAACTATCCTACTCATGATCTCGAGTTAGAAGCTGTGATCTTTGCTTTGAAGATATGGAGGCACTACCTCTATGGTGAAAAATGTGAGATTTATACTGATCAAAAGAGTTTGAAGTATATTTTCTCACAAAAAGAACTCAACATGAGGAAAAGGAGATGGCTTGAATTACTCAAGGATTATGATTGTACGATACACTACCACCCGGGGAAAGCAAACAAGGTGGAAGATGCTTTTAGCAGAAAAGACCATGGAGTTTTGAACAATATGAGAATTGAAAGGGATCCAATTTTCATGGATCTAGTGAAGATGAACATGGGAATAACCAGGGAAGGTGAAACATCAATGATTTTTCAAATGGTTTCCAAACTATCTTTACTAGAAAGGATTAAGAGTTCTCAGACCAATGATGAAGAATTTCAAAAGAATATTAAAGTTGTGAATGATGGGAGATTGAGAGACTTTGTGTATGAAGAAGGAATTTTGAAATTCAGGAAGAGACTTTGTGTTCCTGATATACCTGATCTAAAAATGGAATTTCTGGATGATGATCATAGTTCCAATTTCTCTATACACCCTCGGAGCACCAAAATGTATAGAGATTTGAAGGAACATTTTTTGTGGGACAACATGAAGAGGGAGATTTCTGATTTTGTGTCAAGATGTATGGTTTGTCAACAAGTGAAAGCTGGAAGTCAACAGACTGGTGGAGTATTGCAACCTCTTCCCATACCTGAGTGGAAATAAGATAATATCATGATGGACTTTGTCATGGGACTACCAAAGACTCCTAGAAGGAACGATGCAATATGGGTTATTGTTGATCGTCTTACCAAGTCAGCACATTTTCTTGCTATAATAGAAGATCTACCACTGGAACGTCTAGCAAGACTATATATTGATGAAGTTTTGAGACTTCATGGAGTACCCCTATCGATTGTTTCTGATCATGATCCCCGTTTTACTTCAAGATTCTGGAAAAGTCTTCAGAAAGCCTTGGATACTAAACTTCATTTGAGCACTGCCTACCACCCTCAAACAGATGGACAATCAGAACGAACTATTCAAACCTTAGAAGACATGTTGAGATCCTGCTCACTTGACTTTCAGGGTATGTGGGATCAATATTTACCTCTGGTAGAATTTTCCTATAATAATATCTTCCATTAGAGTATTCATATGGCACCATATGAAGCGTTATAAGGAAAGAGATGTTGCACACCAACCTGTTGGGATGATGTTGGTGAAAGAAAACTTGTAGGCCCAGAACTGGTGGAGGAAACGATGGAAAATGTGAAGGTAATCCAAAACCATATCAAAGTAGCTCAAAGTAGGCAGAAGAGCTATGTTGATAATTGAAGGAAGGATTTGGAATTTCAAGTCGGTGATCATGTTTTCCTGAAGGTATCTCTATGGAAGGGAGTCATACGTTTTGGTAAGAAAGGTAAATTGAGTCCCAGGTACATCGGACCTTTCGAAATTCTAGAATGAATTGGGGCTGTAGCTTACCATTTGGCAATGCCGCCAAATCTCTCCAAAGTTCACGATGTGTTCCACGTATCACTATTGAGGAAATACATGCCTGACCCAACGCTTCTACTCACCTATGAGGAATTAGAACTGGAACCCGATCTGTCTTATTGCGAAGATCCTGTCAAGATTCTTGATACGAGAGAACAAGTAATAAGAAACCGGATGACTCGACTGGTAAAAGTCTTGTGGAGAAACCATAAGATGGAAGAGACAACGTGGGAACCCGAGGAACTTATGAGGAAGAACCACCCGAGTCTTTTCATGCGGTAGTATTCTAGAAATTTCTAGGATGAAATTATTTTAAGGATGGGAGAATGTAACACCCCAAGCTTCTACGGTACGCTTCTCTTTGAATAATGCAATAGCGTGTGTTGTACGCAACATTGAGTTCTAACACACCACAACCAATCAAACTAGCCGTTATGAATAGCAATAACCACTTTTTAAAATTTATAAATTTTATTTTTCAAAATGGACTTCATTTTTGGATTTGGAATATCGAAATTAGCCTAGGGTGAATTTTTGGTATTTTTCTGAAAAACTTCATTTTTTGATGAATAGTGAAACCACTAAGTGGTAGTTAAAAAAATGAATTTTTCATAAAACTTAATTTTACCGCTTCTGTGAGTTGAATTTCGAAAATCTGAGAGACATGGTTAATAACAAGGAGTAAAATGTGGTTCAATGAGATTAAAATATTTTTTTGTGAATAGTAACTTTTTACTTTTATTTACCACGGTTAAAAGTAAATAGGGTAATTAAGGGTAAAAATGATATTAATATTACCCTAACACATGTCCTAATTCTATTGGACAAGTTTATATCGACCAAAAACAACCTTAGGAATAAAATATTATCATTTAGGTCCACTTGGATTAGATTAGGACATTTATTATTATTTAATTCAAAGAAGAGTTAAAAGAGTTAAAATCAAAGTTTATTTACTAAAACATTTTTAATATAGGGTTACACATAAGATAAATTAGATTATAAATATTCATTATAAAGATAAAAATATTTCCTACATAATGATATTTTATTTATAATTTTTAGACATTAAATAATTTAATTTATTTATGACACAATGATGATGCAGAATAGTGACAAATTAAAATAATCGATATTATAATTACCCAAATAAATATAATTTGAGACTTTTTATGAATTAAACTAATTTTATAGGTTAATATGACATGTTAGGAATGATTTAATTAACTTTTTTAGAAGTAATCATTCTGTTATGAATTTCACAAAAATCAATTTTCCAAATAGTGTCAAAATTGACATAAAAGAGTTTTTTAAAAAAATATTATATTATTAATTGATATTCAATTCCTAAAAATCTAAGGTTCAGGAAAGAGTCTTATATCATGATATTTTTATCATTAATGGACCACTTGGGGGTCTCTTGGAGGTATATAGTAAGTTTATTAACTATATAATATAAAAATGCAAAGTGACATGGTAAGTGTCAAACTAATTAACTAAGAGTTAAAACTAAAAGATAAGGTTAATATAATGACCCAAAACTGTCTAAATTCTATTGGTTGAGTGGTTTTAAAACCATCCCCACCTTAAACTTTAAATAATCCACTTTTGAGCCATTATAAACCGAATATGAATTTATTATAAAATAATATTTCTAGCTTTTCCAAAGGTGCCCCTCCTCCCCCTTATAAAAGGACACCACTTCTAACCAATTATTCACACCTTAAAAGCCTTTTGTTTTGGCCAAACCCTGCACAAATACTCTCTAAAATTCCCTCACTACAACCTAGAGAAATTATTTTGATCATAAAGCCAACCTAAGGATACCTTTTGATCAAATCAAAAGGAAGAACCCGAGGAAGAGGTAATGTTTTCACCACCCTTTTTCAAATTCATTTCTTCTTCAACTTCTTCTTTCTTTGTCATTACCATTATAAAATAATAAATCCAGTATCTCCTATATACTGTGATATTATTATAAATATGGTACAACTATATTCAGTATTCTATCCATTCTTTTAATGACATGTCACCATACGTGCATACGTACGACTTACCGTCTCCACGTCGTGGTGTAATTGTTATTCAATATATTATTATTTGGATGGGTATAATAATGATGTGTAATTCATTTAAATAATAAATATAACATGATAATGATTCTGTATATATGATATACCATCCAATTATATATTATTTTAATATCAAAAGAATGATATTGTCGCTCCTGCGTACGTATGGACTACCGTCTCCACGAACGCGATGAGATTCATTCCCCATCGTATCCATTGAAGAATAATTCTCATTTGATGATTAAAAGTAATTTTTAAGAACTTTATATCATTCTGGATATGAATAAGATACAACCTATCCATGAAAAATACGGCTTACGTAACAAAACATATAAAAGAAAATGAGTAAGTTAACACCCGAAACAACGATAATACTAAGATATTATTAACAAATCAATGTTAAAAGATCATATATGATATAATATTAATGTATATGATTCTTATATAATTTAATAACAATTATTTCAACATTATAAAGAAGGTTAACCTACCCTCAACCAAGGAAAAGTACAAGGTAAGGGTTTATTTCTCAATCTCTTCATTATCCGAGGTTGTTTATACGTAATAATCTACTGGGATTTCTTTATCATCCACATCCATATTTCTTAAAAATGTTTTTCAAAACATTATTAATATTTTACAGAATATGGGTTAAAGTCATTTATACCCTTGTTTTACTTTTTATAAGAAGTTTATAAAGGAATCTTTCTGTCGTTTTCCAAACAAGGTCCTTTTTAACCTTTTTGACAGAATTAAAGTAAGAATGTATTTTTTTAACTTATACGGCGGGTGTGGATATTTTCCACCATTATAAAATCTTTGAAGCTTCCCTTACAATATTATAAGAATATTTTCAAAGTAAATGTTTTCTTTTATAATTATGTGACTTTTAAATGATTTAAAAAAATATATATATTTCTCTCAAACAGTTTTGATTTCATCTATGTCAACATCCTTTGATGGATTTTAAGCTTATTTGAAGTTAATTTATTATAAAACAAAACTTCCATATTGTATTTAAGGTTTTGTGATATGTTTGACTGTGGATGTGTTATTTTTATACCATTCATGGTTTATGGGGAAAGTATTGACATTTCGTATGCTAGTTTTAATATGAATGTTTAGGTTATGTTTAAACCTGTTCATATGAGGAATGCATTGGACTTAATAAGTGACGGGTGGAGCCCACTATAGCTCCTCGATGCATCGGTAGGTCTCATGAGACAAACTAGTGTCTTGGCACAAGTCATTGACAAAATCTTATTTGTAGTCTTGGCACGAGGCCTTGGCTATGTGGTTATGATAGTCCGACATTATGCATTCCATCATTATGAAAGTGGTTATTGATATTGAATGTGATTATTCGACTAGTAGAATATCCATGTGAATAATTATATGGAATTATTTCATTTTATTTCTGCCATATTATGCTGAAGTTCAAGTTTTTAAAAGGCTTTTTTTTAGTTATACATTGCCTTGAATGTTTATTCTTATTTATAAAAGTTTCCGCTATATTGTTATCCTTACTGGGAATTTGAGATCACCCCTTTTCTATGTTTTATTTTTCCCATGATGTGAAGAAGTAATTTATGAATGACCTGTAGGGATAGTATGAGGGGATAAGAGTGTAGACTATGGAGACTATATTGTTGTAGTTTTCATTTTATGATGTAATGTAAACTTTATTAATGTATCTAGTTATTCCAAGGCTACTAAACTAATCGGTCTTTCGAGATTTGATCTTTCTTGTGATCATGCCAATGTTATGTAGTAATGCACCGACTCTGGGTAACTGGGGTCGGGGCGTTACACCTACCTTTAGGGTTCCCGAGCGATCGACACACAAGCAATCACACCTCAAATCCGGTGAACGCACCACTGAAACCTCTCTAGATACCCTTCCCTAACAATCAAAAGCCTTAAAATCATCATCCAAGGTAACCACAACCCTATATCTACACACAACAAGTGTAGATCTAGAAAACCAAATAAGGGATAAGAGAGGATCTAGAGAAAACCAAAAGGAAACCAAGATAAGAGACTTGCCCGGGAGAAACCACCTACAAAACACCATGAAACCCCTTCGATTTGCTTCCAAAACGTGTGGGAGATACCCTCCAACCTTTGAGAGGAGAAAATCCCGAGTAAGGCTCAGGTGGGAGGAAGATTGGAGTGATTTAGGTTAAGCCCGAGGGAGCCCAGAACTTATAACCCTATTTTTAAGTGGCCACATGGTTAGCCCGCACGGTTTGGCAAACCGTACGCTAATCTTGCGCATGCTATTGCCTTGGGAGAAAGGGTACGCACGGTTTCCTCACACGGTTTGGAAAACCATGCGCAGGCCGTGCGAATCCTACTGTCTCCCCCTTCATGGTTTCCTGGAGAATCCGCACGGTTTTCACAAACTGTGCTCAAACCGTGCACCCATAGAAAGGCCTCCAAAATCATCCAAATCCATTCCAAACTCTCCCAACCTATTCCCCACTCATCCTATGCACTTTAAACACATAAAAAGGCATAAAAAAGAGCTAAATACCACAAATCGGGGGTACTACATTTATGATCTCAGTATAACCCATTATTAAGGGAATAAAAAAATCCCGTAAGAATATAAGTTAAGAAATATATCAAGGATAACCTAGATTTAGGCCTAGGGAATCATAAGTTAGGATATAATTTTCCTTTACAATTTCATCCTCTTATATTCAAGTTTTCTTTTTATGCTCAATAACTAAGTATTCAAGCCCTCTAATTGTACGTTCTTTTTCTTAGTTAATGGAGAGAAATAGAAGAACACGTTCCAAAAATCAATGTGATAAGGAATGTGAATATTTCATTAATGATATGCCTGATATGATGGGACCAGGTGCTCAAAAATTCATGATAGTACTTTCTCAACTAGATCAAGTTATGAATAATAACTTGAATTATGTGTAACACCCTCCTCCTCCAAGGAAAGAGAAAGTTTCTGTTGAATCCTTCATGTAGAAAAGGTCTCCCATGTTTAGTGGATCTTCTGATCCCATCCTAATGTAACAATGGATTAACTCCATTGAAAAGATATTCTCTATCCTCCAGTTCTTAGAAGAAGAGAAATTCATATTGGAGGTATATTGTTTTTATAGGGAAGCTGATTAGTGGTGGAAACTGATCAAGAATACAAATCCCCAGGAGGAAATTGATTCCATGTATTGGGAGGAATTCAAGAGAATTTTTTTCAATAAATATTTTCCCCAAACCCTCCATCTCAATATGGAAATAGAGTTCCTTAGACTCAAGAAGAAGTAATATGAGTCAATTGGGGCGTATGAAGAAAACTTTACAAGGCTTGAAAGGTATGCCTTTGGCTTTGTCATGAAAACCGAAAGCAAGGTGGATCTCTACTTTAGTGGAATAAATCTGAGTCTACAAAAAGCATTGGTGATTTGAGACTTTGAAAATTATGAGTATATTGTTAATTGTGCCCTCAAGGTTGAAATGGAGATTGGAAAATCTCAATGGTATCGTGGGACCGATGACAAGAAGAGGAAAATGGAATCTAATGTGGGAAGTCCTGCAAATAAATTTCATGATGGAAAGAAGCTTGATCATCCCACGTGTAAAAATTATGGGAAGAAGTTTCATGGAAATTGTCTAAAGGGAACCAAGAATTACTTCAAATGTGGAAAGTTGGGACATATCGATAAAAAATGACGACAGGATATGAAGAATGCCACTAATGTGGAAGAATAAAGGAAGGTTTAAATCAACACTCATCCTGTAGTGCAGTGTTACAACTTTAAGGAGCATGGGCATTATGCAAACAATTACCCTAACATGATGGTTGTCAGAGGCAATCAATAACAACCTCCAAGGAAACAAGGAGGGGATTATGCTATCACTACAACTGAGGTGGATCCAGAAAACAATGTGCTAACAAGTATGCTAGTTATTCATTCAAGAATAGTGAATGTACTATTTGATTATGGTCCTACACATTCTTTCATATCTTTCAAGTTTTGTAGAACTATTCAAATACCACCTCAAAATTTGGAGGATAAGTTATCTGTGAGAACAAAAAATGGGGAAATCATTGCGCCCATGGTTTATAACTCCTCCCCGATTAACGTTTGTGGACTGAACCTCCTAGAAAATCTCATCATACTTCATTTAGTGGAGTTCGATGCTATCTTGGGCATGTATTTTATATCTTTATACAAAGCCAACATCAACTGTCGAGAAAGGGAGATCACTCTTCACATCCCAAAGCATCCTCCAATTCTTTACAAGTGTAAGGAGGAAGATTAATCTCCTTTAGAATCATCATCTCAAATGTGGATATTAATTCCTTGTAAGCAAGAATGTCTAGATTAAATGATTAATACAAAGGAGAGAATCATGCTTGAATACATTACCATCACGAGGGATTACACTGATGTATTCCCAAAAGAGTTTCCTAGTCTTACACCTGATCAAGAGGTTGAGTTCTCAATTGAACTTATTTCTGGATCTCTACCTATATCAAATACACCTTATATAATGGACACCGTAGAGATGGAAGAGCTGAAGAAGCAGTTATAGGAGAATATGGAGAAGGGTTTTATATGCCCGAGTGCTTCACCGTGGGGTGTTCTAGTCCTATTCTTCAAGAATAAGGATGGATAAATGCACCTATGCATTGATTACCGTGAGCTTAATAAAATCATGATAAAGAACAATTATCCACTACCATAGATATATGACTTGTTTGATCATCTTTATGGGGCCATTTATTTCTCTATGGTGGACCTTCGGTCAGGATATCACTAATTAAAGGTGAGGAAGGAAGATATTCCCAAGACTGCCTTTCGTACAAGGTATGGACACTATGAGTTCATAGTGATTCCCTTAAGACTCACTAATACTCTAGAAATTTTCATGGATTTAATGAATAGAGTCTTTAGAGATTACCTAGAAAAATTTGTGGCAGTCTTTATCGATGATATTCTGATATACTCTAAGAGCAAGGAGGAACATGAGGATCATTTTAATACTGTGTTAAAGACTTTGCGAAAGGATAATCTATATACAAAGTATAGTAAGTGTGAGTTCTAGATGGTGGAAGTATCATTCTTGGGGCATGTTATCGCCAACAAAGAGATATCTGTGGACCCTTCCAAGACAAAGGTGATTGAAGAGTGGCCCAGACCAACATCTATAATATAGATCTTTAGATTTTTGGTTCTATATGGGTATTATTGATGATTTTTGAAGAACTTTTCATGATTGTTAAACCCAATGACCAAGCTGACATGGAAGGGAGTAAAGTTTTTTTGGACTCAGGAATGTGAAGACTGATTTAAGGAATTGAAAAAGAGTCTAATCACTACGCCAATACTCACACTCCCAACAAGTGAATAACTCTTTGTGGTGTATAGTGATGCTTTAAAGAAGGGGTTAGGCTGTGTGTTGATGAAAAATGATAAAGTGATAGCTTACACCTCAAAGCAGTTGAAAATCTATGAGCAAAACTATCCTATGCATGATTTGGAGTTGGCGGCTATGATCTTTGTGTTAAAAATCTAACAGCATTATCTCTATGGATAGAAGTGTGAGATATATACTGATCATAAGAGTCTCAAATATATATTCACACAAAAAGATCTTAATATGCACCAGTGAAGATAGATAGAGCTCATTAAGGATTATGAATGCTCAATCCACTACCATCTCGGTAAGGAAAATAAGGTGGAATATGCTCTAAGTAGAATGGATCTTGCATATTTATCAATGATGAGAGTTGAAAAGGATCTAATCTTTTTAGATTTACTGAGGATGGAAATGGGAATCATTAAGGGAGGAACATCATCAATATTTTCTCAAATGATTGCTCAACCATCCCTTTTTTAGAAAATAAGGGATGCTCAAAGAAAATATGTGGAAATTCAGAAAAGGGTGGAAGCCATTAAAAATGGGAAATCCTCAGAGTTCAAGATTGATGAGGAAGGATTTTTAAGATTTGGGTCATGATTATGTGTACCATCCAATCCAGAGATAAAGAAGGAGCTTCTAAATGACGCACATAGCTCGACATTCTCTATCCACCCAGGGAGCACAAAGATGTATCGAGATCTCTGAGAGAACTTTTGGTGGGACAATATGAAGAAGGAGATTACTAAGTATACATCAAAGTTCCTGGCATGTCAACAAGTGAAGGCTGAAAGACAGAAGTCTAAGAGGATGATGCAACCACTACCCATACCAACATGGAAGTGGGAGAACATCACCATGGACTTTGTCACTGGACTTTCAAGGAAATCCAGAGGAAACAATGCTATATGGGTCATTGTAGATCATCTTACAAAGACAACTCACTTTATTGTAATTCAAGAGGACTTCTCATTGGATCAACTTTCACGGAAATATATCAAAGAGGTGGTAAGTCTGCATGGAGTACCACTATCTATTGTATCAGATTAAGATCCGAGATTCACCTCAAAGTTCTGGAAAAGTCTCCAATATGCTCTAAGAACTGAACTGAAATTCAGTACGGTCTATCATCCTCAAATTGATGGCCAATCTGAGCAAACTATTAGACACTAGAAGATATGTTGAGAGCATGTTCTATGGACTTCCAACAAGTATGGGACCAATATCTTTTACTGGTTGAATTATCCTACAACAATAGTTTCCACTCGAGCATCCAAATGGAACCATATGAAGCCCTTTATGGGAAAAGGTGCAAAACACCGACGTGTTGGGATGAATTCAATGAGTATAAGCTAATAGAACTTGAAATGGTAGAAAAAATGGTGGAGAAGGTGAAAACCATTCAGCAGCACATCAAGGCATCCCAAAGTCGAAAAAAGAGTTATGCAGACAATCATCGACGAGACCTTGAGTTCAAAGTTGGAGACATGGTATTTCTACACATACTTCCATGGAAGAAGGTCATGAGGTTTGAGAAGAAAGGAAAGATAAGTCCCAGGTACATCGGCCTCTTCGAGATTCTTGATCGTATTGGGGCTGTGGCCTATCGACTAGCACTTCCACCTACCATGGCCAGAGTAAATGATGTCTTTCATGTATCCCTCTTAAGGAAGTACATACTAGACCCTTCACATGTACTCTCCTCAGAGGCGGTACAGTTGGAGAATGATATTTCTCACGAGGAGCAGCCAATGAAGATCTTGGATCACATGGATAAAGTTCTACGTAACAAGACTACTCACCTGGTCAAAGTACTATGGCAGAACCATAAGTACGAAGAGGCAACATGGGAACTGGAGGAGGTAATTAAGGAAAAGTACCTACACCTGTTTATGGCTTAGAATGTAAAATGAAATTTCGAGGGTGAAATTTAATAAGGGGGGAATAATGTAACGACCTAATGTTTTATAAATGGAAATTCATTTCTTATAAATATGTCATATAATCACATGAAATCACAACACAATGAACTAATAAGTACTATGTGACCTTTAAACATATCATTGTCACTTCTGTGATTTGATTTTCAAAAATCTGACATACACGGTTGCGATCAGTAAGATGTTTGGAGTCCGATAAGACAAACTTAATTTTTGGTGAATAGTAACTAACCCTTATGAATAGTAATTTTACCCTTATGAATATTAATATAACCCTTATGAATAGTAAATTGTCCAAAAGAATAGTAGTCTCACCCATGAATGTATAAATAAATTTTAGGCCTCTTATAAGTGATAAGATGACCATAATAAAAGTATTGGTATTTTTATAAGTCATAAATAATTAAATAATTAATTTAAAATAAAATTTATTTTTCAAAAAGGTGTTCATAAATTTACAATTTTATGTCTTCTGGTTTTAAGATAATTTTATAAGACCTTATGTAATTTTTGAAAACATTATAAAATCAGTTATAGTTTTAAAATTTGTATTTTTCAAGTAAATTATGATTTTAATTAAAAATTAAATTAATTATATTTATAAAATTATTTTTGAAAAATGGATTTCGTTTTTTCATTCTAAATTTCAAAAAATGGTTAGGGTGAATTTTTGGGATTTTTCTGAAATACTTGAATTTTTGGTGAATAGTAAAATACGTTAATTTACTGTATAAATACATCATAATTTAAATACACTATTCATGACATAGTGAGTGATGTAAGCACCCAAATCTCAAACTCACATGCACTTATTACTATTCTTGGTCATGGAATCATCACTATTTCTCATCTTTTGGAGAAATAATAAATTAATGAATATAATATTGCGAAAACCCCTCTCCCCTCCACTATAAATACTACCCCTCCTTACCTATTCTCTTCACTCCTCTCAAGACTTGTGCCTTGCCTAAATTCTGCCCAAATATCTCCCCAAGATCCTCCCCCCGTCCAAGATCTCTTAGTCTCTTCAAAATACCAAATCCTTTCCCCTTAAGAGGCTCTCAAGGAAGATTGATTCAAGAGGTAAATTCATCTTTTCAATTCTTTTACTTTCTTTTCAAGTTCATTTGTTTTCTTTTCTATCCTTACCTCTCCTCATCCAAATTTTATAAAAACTCCAGTACCTTACATGTATTGGAATGTTTTTATGATAATGTAATAATTTATTATCATATCTCCTTTACTCTTATTTTATACTAGTAGTAAAGACACCATCCGAGATGTGTTAATTTACCACATTCAATGACGATGAGTTTTCAATATCTTTTACCATCTTCAATTCTGGTCATGAAACCATTTTTGTTATGGTTTAACCATATTATTATTTAATATATCCTATTTATGGTTATATAATCTTTTTGTACACATGGTATTAAATTATAATGCAAAATTAGGTTGTAGTGATCAAAACCCGCCAATAAACCCAAAAGGTTATCACTAAAGTTTTATATAATGATCCAACTTCACTCCAGGTAACAAAATTAAATTTACAACCATGTAACCTTCTGTATTTTCAATAAAAAAATATAACTCCAATTCTGGTCAACCATCCCCATTTTATATAATTCTCCGTTCATGAAAATAAGTAAACTGAACGTAAAAACTAAGAAAACAAACGGACCTGAACAATGAAATTGAACCACTTAACCCATAAAAAGGACATGAATGAACTTAAAAAGGTTATAATAAATCGTTTACATATTTAATAGGTTCTATAATTATTAATTAATGAACCTAATTTGATTATTCAGATCATTAATATCAAGTGGAGAACACCATCAGACTTAAGGTAAGAGATCCTATCTATTTCACTATTATTCAACAATGTCCTCTATGTTATAACCTTTTATGTGTAATACATAATGATGGGGTATTATTTATCACCTCCCCCATACTTCCCTAATTATTTATAAGGGATTATAATCCCCTTTATCTCTCATTAATCCATCTTAAGTACACCCAATACCATGCTGATAATCCGTAAGGGATTTTACCCAGAACTCCTTTGTTTCTTCAGGTTGACTTATATTCCTTTTTCTAAAATGAAGTTATCTTATATTTTTATGTGAATCTTATAAATGATTTTTACATGTACCAAATTAATTTATCAAGACCCTTTCATCATTCTCTTTCTGGGATATACATATTTTCAAATGATTCCCTCCTTAATACTTCCTGATTAGAAAATCCATTTTTAGGGAACTTCCCGAATCCGTACCCAAATTAAAGTGCACTCTACCATATGTTTTAATCATCCATTGTTTTTATAAAACCAGTTTTTTATTATGAAAACATAATTGTATCACTTCTATTTTTTTACAAAATATTATTCCCTTTTATATTTTAAATTCCTATTAGTGTTTTCCTTAAAACCTCACTGAAATGTTTTAATGCTAAAATTTTTAAATACCCTTTTTACATATTGTCACTTCTGTTTGACATAACTTACCATGATATATACCTATTTTACCTTATTAATTTCCATGTATGTTCTAATTCCTTTCTTTCATGGACACTTTTATGATACACCCATTCATTATGTTTTATGACATGATTAAGATACCCATTTCTTTTCGTGAGTTCCCTTATGCTTATGATTTTTTATGTATGATTTTATATGTGGAAAGAATATTCATGAACATTTTAAGATGGGTGCACCCAGATAGCAGTCCAATGAATTAGGTAAATTTTATTCTAATGAGACGTTATGTGCAACAGTCTTGGCGGTTAGCCTTGACTCGTTCTAAAGTCATGATTTATGTTACTGCTACAATACTATGAATTCATGTTTATATGATCCAATGTTTATATGTTATGATTCTATATGCCATTTTATATCATTATGTCATGATCTCTAACCCTTGTGCTAAAGCCTTATTCTTGTGTTTATTCCCTTACCAGGCTTTTAGCTCATCCATTCGTTCATGTGATCCCTAGGATACCCTATGCAGATGTAAGGTCTCAAAGGAAGTTAAGAGCTCTTTATGAAGATTAAATAAAGAAGTGTTTTTTATTACCATGTTTTCAGTTTTATGTACCTAGTATTCCAAGACACTAGACTTTAAAATCCTTTTCTTGTAATCTGATGTATAATTATTCTTAAAATCATGTAATGTTAAATGTAAAGGATAGGGTTGCTATAATTTACCAGTGCCACTATATGGCAGCGATCCTCTCGTCCGGGTTCGAGTCCTCGCAAAGGCAACACGCACTATATGCCAGCAATCCTCTCATCCCCTAGACCCCGTGTGGAACTGTCCTGAAAGCCTGGGTGCCGTTACACCTGGGACTGTGGCTGGGGAAGTACATATAGGCGCTCGGTAGTGGGTAACGGCCCACCTATACCGTGTAACCCCTTGGGACTAAAAACCCAGTGTAGTGGTGCAAGGTCGAGGTCCATGACAATGGTGTTTGGTGAGGTTTGGGGTTCGATTCCTGGGAGCCTACTCTTGGGAGAACTTTCACCTCCCATGTACCACTCATCTTTCCGGGTCACCCGGTGTCTCATCGGGTTGGCAGAATGGGCGCACTTCACCTGGCTGACAGCTTGCTGTGACGAACCATCGCTGATCGAGGTGTAACCCTATGGGACGCAATGTCATCTTGACTGGAAATGGATCCTTCCTGGCTGGGGCATCTCCGGATGATCTCTTCATGGGAAGGGGGGTTCTCGAGTGTGGAGGATTCTAAAAGGCCACTCTTGGGGATTCCCTTCTAAAAAAAAGTAAGAAAAAAAGTAAAGTATAATTTACCAGTGCCAATTTTTCAAAAACATTTTCCCATGAACCTACCTTTCTCATCTCTTACCCAAAATATTTCAAATATACATACATATTATTATTTTCTTTAAAAGAAAATAATCATTCTTATCACATATCGTCAAAATTTTTTCAAAATTTTCTAAAATCATTTTAGGGAGAATCTCATGCTTTGAAAAACCCATTATTATTTGAAAAATGTAATTGCATGATATATGGATTTAAGTGCGTGTAAGATCACATAAATTCTTGGAATTTCACACATGATCTAGATGATGGCCATACATATTCATGCATGACATGTTAAGAGATGAAAATGAATGCTCACACATAAAATAATAACCTGTTCCATATAAAATGATAAGATTTATCACATGTAAAAGTGTAAACATGGTGAATAAAAGAGTTTAAACTTACATAGATCTTTAAACACAAGTTTTATGGGTGTTAAATACCATTTATCACTTCTAAATAAATAATAAAGAATAACTATACTTAATGTATTCATATATATATATATACATATATATATGTTTATGTGTATGTGATTTGGAACCATGAGTCCCTAGCAACCGAAAATTTTAGAACTAAGCTTTTAAAAACAATAACCCTCTTATATGTACTTATAATGACAAAGGTTGATATATATGTTCATATTCACATGCACACACACACATATACTTATATATATATACATCACCCTTGTATCATCAATTTGAAAACTAAGAATTTTCCATATTCATATAAGTTTCAGAAATAAGGTTTAAGACATAAGAAACCCTTAATATATATATATATATATATTGAAAATATTAAGCTATATATATGTAAAAGGATCATAAAATTACACCCTTACAATGATAAAATTTTACAAAAAAAATATTTAAATCAAATTTTTTTATCATATATGCGATTTGAATTAGAAATATATAATCTTAAATAATTATATATATATATATATGTATTTAGTTTCAAATTAAATAATAAAAAAAATAGAACCCTTACATGATAGTGGGAACTAAAAGGAAAAAGGTAATATGCTAATTTATTAAGAGTATGAACCCAACGAAAGGTTTGATTTGAGACTTATGATCATGAAGGAGGGGTTATACCAAGTATCACTTATTTATAAAACCATAGGTTTGCAGGATTCTCAGGGAATATAAGTTATTATTGTTATAAGTTATTATTTTTTTTTTAAAAAAAACTAAAGGGATACCCATAATCATGGGTTGATTTCTTATTTTGTTCCTATCTACCAATCATTATTATTATATTATATATTATATTTATTATTTTTTTAAATTACCCACGGGTCATATTCTATTCTTCAATCATGATTCTTCCTAACAAAAAGGCACACCACTTTCATATATTATTACCATCATTTTATTTAATTGTTTTATTCTCTTTTTTATATAATTATTTTTTTATCGTTTTTTCCTATGTTGTCACTTCCTCTCTCATTCTTTATTACACACGTTTCTCTCTATTTTTTTTATAATCTCACTTTTTGTCATGTCAAAGTAATCATTACATTTACATATTATTATATCTTTTCATTACGTTTTTCAATGTTTTAATTTTACTTTATATTTATTTAATGTTTTTTACTAATAATCTTATCATTAAAAAAAACATATGAAACATTTTTTATATATTATTAAATTCATTTTTTAAATATATTTATCATTACAGTGTTTTTAATATATATATAAATATATATGTAAATCATTTTTTAATATATAATTCAAATCACATTTTTTAACATATATAAAAGTTTTTTTTGTAATAAAATAATTTTATATATTTATAATGTGAAAAAACACAAAATATTATCTAAAAAAATGTTCTATACATAATAATAATTATTATTATCATTAAAATATTAAAACAAATTATAATGGTAATATTTTATTTATTTAAATTTAATGGAATTTTTTTTAATTATAATTAGTATCATATTAAATTAGATATATATATATATATATATATAGACAAAAATTTCATTATATATATGAAAAAATGTAATCATTTTATCTTTAAAACAAGTTTTAGTTATTCAACTAATTTTTTATATATTAAAATACTATTTTAAATAAATTTAATACCATATTAAAATAGTTACAAAATATTTTAGTTTAGTAAAAAAATTTATTAAAACATTTATTGATTGGTTTTTAATTTATAAAAAAATCTCTTGAATAAATACTTAAAATAAATTACTATTTAAATTTCTTGGGGTGTTATATCCTCCACCTAATTGAATTGTGTCCTCACAATTCGTCGTACACACAGGGGAAAGAATGTTATACAAGAGACATGTATAATTTTTTTTTCAATTTGTTCTAATTTTCCAAAATTGACTAGATCGTTCCTATGATACCAATTATAAAGACCCGAACCCAAAACCTGGGTTCAACCCTTACAAATGAGGTGTGTTTTTATTTTATAAAAGAAAATTGAAATAAATAAGCATCATTTATTACAACAGAGGACCTTTTACCAGTCTCAGTTTTGGAAAATTAGATACATGACTTACATTTCAACAAAAATATACAAATTGAAAACAATGATTCTTTAACATGTTACTTACACAATAGAGCTTCAATGCACCAAGTACACTAAACCTGAAAAAGGGTTTATATTTCACAGGGTGAGCAAAAAATTCCCAGTAAGAGGTTTAAAACAACTAATAAATTCTTTTAAAACATTTCTTTAATTTTAAATATATATACTTAAAAATATATTTTCACAAACACTTGTATACTTTTAGTTTACCAGTATTTCTCCAAAATAATGATAGTTGAAAAATTTGTTGGAGATTCTCCTTCGAAAATATTAATTTTCTAGTGGGTCATTAACAATACTTGGCAGACTATCTCTAAAATCCATACATAAGACCACTAGTCATAACTAAGAATTACAGATTCTCTCCCCGTAACATCGCACAATTTACGAGTGCCAATTTTTTGAAAACATTTTCCCATGAACCTGCCTTTCTCATATCTTACAAAAAACATTTAAAATATACATACATATTATTATTTTCTTTAAAACAAAATAATCATTATTATCACATCTCATCAAAATTTTCTCAAAAGTTTCTAAAATCATTTTAGGGATAATCCCATGCTTTGAAAAACCCATTATTATTTGAAAACTTTAATTGCATGATACATGGATTTAAGTGCGTGGAAGATCACACAAATGTTTGGAATGTCACACATGATCTAGATGATGACCATAACTATTCATGCATGACATGTTAGGAGATGAAAATTCATGTTCTCACATAAAATAATAACTTGTTCCACATAAAATGATAAGATTTATCACATGAAAAAGTGTAATCATGGTGAATAAAAGTGTTTAAACTTGCACATATCTTTAAACATAAGTTTGATTGGTGTTAAATACCATTTATCACTTCTAAATAAACGAGAAAGAATAACTATACTTAAGGTGTGCATATATATATATACATATATACATATATATGTGTATATATATGTATATAAAATTGTATATATATATACATATATATGTTTACATGTATGTGATTTGGAATCATGAGTCCATAGCAACCAAAAGTTTTAATAACTAAGATTTTAGAAACAAGAACCCTATTATATGTACTTATACTGAAAAATGTTGATATATATGTGTATATTCGCATGTATAGACACACACACACATATATATACTTATATATATATATATACATCACCCTTGTACTATCAATTTGAAAACTAAGACTTTCCCATATTCAAATATGTTTTAGAAATAAGGTTTAAGACATAAGAAACCCTTAACACACACACACACACACACATATACTGAAAATATTAAGCTATATATGTGTATATACTCATGTATATACACATATATATGAAAATATTTGTAAAATGATCATAAAATTACACCCTTACAACGATAAGATTTTACAAAACAGATCCTTTAAATCAAAATAATTATCATACACATGATTTGAATTAGAAAGATATGATCATACATAATTATATATATATGTATATGTATTTCTTTGCAAATTAAATAATCAAAAGAATGAATAAATAAATAGAACCCTTACATGATATTGGAAACTGAAGGGAAAAAGGTAATCAACTAATTGCTTATGAGCATGAACCCAACGAAAGGTTTGATTTGGGACTTGTGATCATGAAGAAGGGGTTCTCCAGAGTATCACTTATTTATAGAAACACAGGTTTGAAAGTTTCTCAGAGAAGCTAAGCTATTAAATTTTTTTAAACAAAACTAAAGGGATACCCATAATTGCAAGTTGATTTATTATTTTGTTCCTATCTACCAATCATTATTATTATATTATATATTATATTTATTGTTTTTTTAAATTTCCCACGGGTCATATTCTATTCTTTAATCATGATTATTCCTAGAAAAAAGACTTTCCACTTTTATGTATTATTACCATCATTTTATTTAATCATTTTATTCTCTTTTTTTATATAATTATTTTTGTATCATTTTTTCCTATATTGTCACTTCCTCTCTCATTTTTTATTCCACACGTTTCTCTCTATTTTTTTATCATCTTATTTTTTTTCATGTCAAAGTAATCATTACATTTACATATTATTATATCTTTTTATTATGTTTTTCAATGTTTGAATTTTACTTTATATTTATTTAACATTTTTTACTACAAATTTTATCATTAAAAAAAAACATATGCAATTTTTTTTATATATTATTAAATCTGTTTTTTAATATATGTATCATTATAGAATTTTTAATATATATATATATATATAATTCAAATCACATTTTTTACCATATATAAAAGTTTGTTTTTTTGTAATAAAATAATTATATATAATTATAATGTACAAAGACACAATATATTATATAAAAAAATGTTTTACACATAATAATAATAATAATAATAATAATAATAATAATTATCATTAAAATATTAAAACAAATTATAATGATCATATTTTATTTATTTCAATATAATGGTAACTTTTTTTAATTATAATTGATATAATATTAAATTATATATATACACACACACATTTCATTATATATATGAAAATATTTGAGTTTAATACCACATTAAAAGAGTTTAAAAATATTTTAGTTTAATAAAATATTTTATCAAAACATTTATTGATTAGTTTTTAATTTATAAAAAAAATTCTTGAATAAACACTTACATAAATTAAATTACTATTTAAATTTCTTGGGGTGTTACAGTACAATCCAATTACTCCTCTGATTCTAAAACTAATAGTTTCTCAAATAATAAATTATTTTTCTACCGTTTAATATTAAAATAGAAATATGATTCTTTATTAAAGAAGCATAAATCATTTAAAAATATTCACAATTCTATTTTAGGAGAAAGAGATACTATTATAAAACAACATCAAGATTTAGTTGAAAAATTCAATTCTTCTACATCAAATTGTATTTATCATGAAAAAAGGATTAAAGAATTGGAAGATGAAGTAGAGTCTTATAAAAGTACTTCTCTTATTTTTACTAAAGGTGAAAAAGTTTTAAATGAGATTCTTGGAAAGAATGTTATTAAAAGAGAAATATTTGGAATAGGAATCAAGGGTGAAAAATCAAAACTGTATAAAAATTATTTTGTTCCCAATTCAAAAGATGGTACCTATTATTATTGTGGAACAAAAGGTTATTTCACTAAAAAATTATATTTGATAAATCCTAAAATTAGTGGCATTAAAAAGGCTTTTATTTCTAAAAGTATGTCTGAATCAAGTGATGTAATTTATGGTAAAATTAGACAAATCTGGATTCCCAGATCAATGCTTACTAACACTATAGGACCCAAGAAGATATGGGTACCAAAAAAAAAACATTTTTTTAAAATTCTTTTGTAGGAAAAGGATATTGGAACAAGAATTCTATATGGTATATGGATAGTGGCTGTTCTGGGCACATGAGTGGAGACTCATCAAACTACCATACACTAACTCAAATAAATGGATGACTATTCACTTTTGGTGATAATGAAAAATGAAAAACTGTTAGAGTTGGAACTATTGGAGATCCAAAGACTATCTCAATCAATAAATTACTATATGTAAAAGGGTTATAACAAAATATGATAAGTATTTATTAACTTTGTGATGATCATTTTTATGTTGATTTTTCTAAAAATTCCTTCTCTATCTTTAAAGATAAGTTACTTAAATTTAGAGCACCTTGAACTGATAACATTTATACCTTGGATTTAAATTTCCTATGTAAACATAAAGTGATTTGTTTAACTCCTAAGACAAATGAGTCTTGGATTTGGAATAAAAGACTTGGACATTGCAATATATATGATTTATATAAATTATATAAGAAACAATTATTTTCTGATTTTCCAAGTCTTAAATTTGACAATGATAGATTCTGTGATGCATGGAAAATTAGAAAACAACACAAATCTTCTTTCAAATCTATTAAAAAAAATTTCTACATCTAAACCTTTAGAATTGATTCACATGGATTTGTTTGGAATATCCAGAGTAGCAAGTTTGGATGGTAAATTATATGTCTATGTTTTGGTTGATGATTATTATTGATTTACATGGGTATATTTTCTAAAACCCAAAAGTGAAGTATTTACTATTTTTTAAAGTTTTTGTAAAATTGTTCAAAATGAAAAAGAATTTAAAATAATTTCATTGAGAAGTGATCATGGTGGAGAATTTGAGAATTAATAATTTAACAATTTTTTCTCAAATCTATGTATTAAACACACCTTCAATGCACCAAGAATGCCTAAAAAAATGGAATTGTTGAAAGCAGAAATAGAACTATTCAAGAAATGACAAGGACTATGCTAAATGAATACAGTCTTCCTATCTATTTTTGGGCAGAAGTTGTGAGAAAAAACTGCTATATCATGAATAGAGTATTAATAAGACCTATTTTTAAAAAGACTCCCTATGAAATTTGGAATAATATAAAACCTAAAGTAAAGTACTTTTTTTTGGATGCAATATATATATCCTAACAACCAAGGACAACCTTGATAAGTTTGATCAAAAAGCTGATGAAGGAATATTTTTAGGATATTCTATTACCTTTAAAGCCTATAAAGTGGGTAATAAAAAGTTAAGGATTTTGAAGAACCGATTCATATTAAGAGAAAGATCAAACAGATAAAGTTACCAATTCATTTGATAACATGAAACTTGAAACCCCTAAAGATGATTTAGAAAATTATATTAATAAAATTAAATCTAGTTCAAAAGAACATGAAAATGAAGAACCTGAAAGTATCTTTCCCAGACTGTCTTGAACCCTAAAGAACTAACCTTTAGAAACTATTTTAGGAGACTTATATACATGAATTAGAACTATAAGAAATTTAGGAAAACTAGATGAATTTTCTTCCTTTCTATCTCAATTAGAACCTAAGTCTATTGAAGAAGCCTGAGAAGATGATATTTGGATATTAGCAATACAAGAAGAGATAAACCAGTTTAGAAGAAATAAAGTTTGGGAATTAGTAGAATGACCAACCAATTATCTAGTAATATAAACTAAGTGGGTCTTTAGAAATCAACATGATGATCAAGGGGTCATAACCAGAAATAAAGCTGGATTAGTAAATAAAGGATATGATTAGGAAGAAGGAATAGATTATGATGAAACCTTTTCCCATGTAGCTAGATTAGAATCCATTAGAATCCTTTTAGCTTACGCATCTCATATGAATTTTAAATTATATCATATGAATGCTAAATTTGTCTTTTTAAATGGATATTTAATAGAGGAGGTTTATGTTAAACAATCTCTTAGTTTTGAAAATCCTCAAAAACTAAATTCTATTTTCAAACTTACTAAAACTCTCTTTAAACAAGAACCTAAAGATTGGTATAAAAGATTAAGTTCTTTTCTTTTGAAAAATGGATTTAATGTTGGATTGGAAGATCTAACACTTTTTAAGAAAATAGTTTGTTCTAATATTTTATTAGTAAAAATTTATGTTTACGATGTTATTTTTGGTTCAATAAATAAAAATCTTTGTAATTATTTTTCAAAACTAATGAAAAAGAAATTTGAAATGAGTATGATGGGAGAACTGAATTTCTTTTTAGGATTTCATATTTATCAAAAATATTATTTAAATGTTTTAAATAAAAGTAAATATATTATTGATTTATTGAAAAAATTTGGACTTGAGAACAAAAAGACATATACAACTCCCATGTGTACCAATGTAAAACTCGATTTAGATGAAGTTGGAAAACCAGTTGACAATAAGTTATATAGAGGTATGATTGGAAGTTTTTTATATCTTACTAATAGTAGACTAGACGTTATGTTTTCTGTATGTTTATATTCTAGATTTTAGTCAAATCCAAAATAATCTCATCTTACTACTCTTAAAATATATTTTTTTAAATATTTAAAAGGAACTGTTTTTCAATCAATTATTTACCCCAAAAATTCTGATTTTAATTTAATTTCATACTCAGATGATGGCTTTGGAGGCTATAGATTAGATAGAAAAAGCAGCTCAGAAACCTGTCACTTTTTAGGAAAATAGTTAGTATCATGGTCGAGTAATAAACATCACTTATTTTCCCTATTAACAGCCGAGATAGAATATGTTTCTACTGGAAATTTCTATGCACAAGTATTTTGGATGAAAAAAACACTACTGGACTTTGGACTAAATTTTAATAGTATACCTTTTTTATGTGATAATATTAGTGCTATAAATATTTCAAAAAATATTATAAGTCATTCTAGGACTAAGCATATTGATATAAGGCATCATTTTCTAAGAGGTCATCTTCTTAAAAAGGATATATCTTTAGAATTTATTAATACCAAATATCAATTAGCTGATATTTTCACTAAACCACTTCTTAGTGAAATTTTTGATTTCATTAAGGGGAATTTAGGATTATTTAATTTTAAATAAATGTTTATTAATTTATTTTATTCTTAATCTCTATGTTTTTTTCTTTAAGTAATCTATATATGTAGTATTTAATTATTTATTACTCTTTATTTTATTCGGTTACAAATCACTTTATTTTAAGAAGTATTTCATTTTGATTTATTTTTATTCATCTTTTCAAATTAAAACACAATGAGTACATTCTTAGTCGGTGTGAGAAAAATGTCTGCCTTCTCCCGCTCTTCACCTTTACGTCCTTTCGGTTAACATATCCTCTCTCATTTAAGTTTACCAAAACCATAAACCTTCGAACCTTCAATCGCAAAACCTTTATAAATGGATACATCACGAAGACCTGAATATGTTGATTTGGGTGTATCTATTTACCCAACAGTGAAGTATCGCAAAGTTCTTCAAGGTAAGGTGAATGATTTTGAATATTTAGATAGAATAAATATTTTGTTAAAGACAGTGATTATATTTAAAGGGCTATATTTTCTTTTTGAATATGATAACACTCCTTTGATGTTTGACATAAAAGTAAAAGAGTCCCATAGAAATTCTGAGTTTAGTTTTGGAATCGATGAAGACACAATGATCTATATGATTCTAATTACTAAATTTTATCTTTATTCGGTAGATATAGCTAATATGTTTCATTGTCCCCATGATGGGGATTTCCATTTAGACTTGAGAAGTATTGGTGATGAAAAATATATTTCATAGGACATTATGTTTTCTTTTTCTTTTTGGAATAAGAAACATCAAGAAAGCGATGACCAAGGAACTTACTCCTGATAAAAAATTATTTTTAAGTTTATTTAAACTGGAAATTTTCTAAGAACAGCTCAACTAGAGAAATTTCTATACCAAGAAATGTATGTTTTGTTTCAATTTTTGAACCAAATTAAGTTCAATTTTCCTTTTTTTTATGATAAGGTATATAAGTCATTATTGTCACATAGAAGCAAAGATGGATTACTATTCCTATGGAAGAATCCTTTCCTTTTTGTTCCTTAGAAGAGGAAGAATCCTAAATATGAGTTTCAGATATAGACATCATCATGATAACATTCTAAATACTGGGACTATCCAGAAATTGGGAAATGTTTAGAGAAAATCATGAAAAAGTGACATGAACAAAAATAAGGGGAGCAGATGCTCATGGGGGAGTAGAGGATGGTTCCATCTGTTGGTTCTGTTAGACAAAGGCCTGATGAAGAGGCTGAATCTAGACCTGAAGAGGGTCATCTTGTTCAAATAATAAGAATTACAATCAATATTCCTAAAGTTATGGATGAAGATAAAAATTTATTTGATCATGAGGCTCAAGTGAATGATAATGTTGAGAAAGAGGCTCATAGAGAATAACATCACATGGAAGATGTCCCTGACCCTAAAAATATTTTACTTATTACCCCTAATTCTATTACCGTATAAGTATATTTATTTAGAGATAGATTATAAGGTCATGGCTATCCAAGTTTGGCTATAGTAGAGGGTGGAAATACTTCAAGAAATATCAATATAGAGTCTTCTGAATCTTATAATGAAGCTTTGATTCGAAAGTGAATACGATTAGAGAGCCAGAAGTTGTCTTTTATATAAGATTTGGAAGATGAAAATAAGAAGTATGAGGAACTCATAAGTTCAAGTATTATAATATTTGAGTTTGAAGAACTTCAAAATAAACTCAAATATGTTCAAGAAAATTTAATTTTAGTGAAATATATTGAAGATTTTATTAATAATTTAGGCAGAGAGTTCAAATATTTGAAAGATGAATCAGTGAAGAAGTGTAATTTTGATGAACTGAAGCTTATGCTGGGAAGATAATTTCAATCTATCAAGTATAGTCATCAAGCTTCAACCTCTAAACCTCAACCAACTTCTCCTAAATTGATAACAATATTTGAATTAATAACTACTATGATGACTAAATTCAATAATAGGCTACAAAATCTCTAGTGTGACAATACAACTCTGAATATTCTTGTAGATAATCATAGAGATTTAATTATCTAGAGGACCTCTAATGAATCCTGGTTGGGACCAATCATTAATCAAGTCAAATATATATTGAAAACCTTTATTCAATCTGAATAATTAGTCAATGAGTTTGTTAAGGTAAACTTGGTGGAAAGTTTGAAGACATTACAAGATTAAAGGAAGCTGCTACAACAATGGACATATGTCTTTAACAATAATTTTCAGAGTATGTTAGCGAAGCTTCTTGAAATTCATGGAATTGTTAAGACATTTACTCATATTACTACAAAAACAACTACCCATGGATATTCTAACCAAGGAAACCAATCAGATCAAAGCCCCTCATTTTAAATACCTTTTTAGTTGATTATGGGTTGTATTCATTATTTTTCAAAACATTTGATCTGCAGTTTATTTTAATATTTACTTTACTTTTTGTGAGTTTTTTATGATCATTCTTTTTATTTTCAAATTTCTAATTCCAAATTAAATATCTTTTTTATAATAGTAGTCTATAACAATCATTTATAGTTTAGTACTATATTAACTATGATTTACATCATTTTTCTCTTTCAAAATTTCTTTTTGACATCACAAAAGGGGGATAATATTTGAAAAACACATATTTTTGGGAGAAAATATTTTAAATTGAAATAGTTCTAAGAAATCTAAATAATAGTTTGAGAAACATAAAATATTTTCATTAAATGTGTTTACAAAATCTATATTTTTGGTTAGTTATTTTATGTGTTTTGCGATCATCAAAAAGGGATAGATTGA
This sequence comes from Viscum album, assembly GCA_963277665.1. Taxonomy (NCBI): domain Eukaryota; kingdom Viridiplantae; phylum Streptophyta; class Magnoliopsida; order Santalales; family Viscaceae; genus Viscum; species Viscum album. The sequence continues at coordinate 1,199,826,043 of OY728119.1, read as the reverse complement.
TAGGCATGTGTCGTGTTAACAATAATCTATATTATATGATGATTTTGATGCTCACAAATACCCTTGTTTTTTTCTAATGAAGTTAAGTTAAGTATATTTTAGGAATATATGTCATGTTTTTATCTTTGATGAAATTCAAAGCTATGGGATATGTTCTGGAAACAATGTTGAAACCCTACTTTCAGTGAATGAACGTATGTTTCACCATCCCTATACTATGCTGAACAGTTTACGTATGGAGCAGAAACCCCATGCTGAAAATTTTGCGTATGGATTAGACACCCTACATTTCATAATCAACGAGTGTATGGAATATCAACCCTATGTTGAAATCTAGAAACACTATTTATACCCTATATTTGGGAAATTGAATGTACAATTAATCAATGCTACGTATGGAATTTTATACTGAAAAGATGAATATATGGATCATCATCCATGCATTACTTTGATTCCTACATTACATGTAAATTAAAGTATGGATAAGTAACCATATTTTTGTAGGAACCCTACGCTACATAGTTCAACCCTACATTTTTCTACTCAACAACAGATTTAATTTCACAATTTTATCCAAGTTTTATGCAATGGTATTGATAGAATTATAAGATTATTAAAAGATTATTTATGACTGATTCAAAGCTCATTATGATCGATTCAAAGAACTGTATTCATCAGAGAAAATAAATCCTGTTCTTAAGGAAAGTTAAGACTCCCTTGGTCAATTAGGATTTGAATTTCTACGATCTTTCAAGCGATTTTCTTAGATCTGTTCAACCGAAAGGAAGATATTTATATGATCGAAGCATTTTTAAATCAGGTGGTGGTGTGTGTGATATACACGATACGGGTGATAAAAGTTTTATTCATTCACACATAAAACTATATTCTTATAAATATCTTTTACATATTTGTTGCAACAAATGATCGAATCTATAATTTATAGAAGAGGATACACTTTGGAGATATACATGTTACAACCTCATTCTATTGTAAGATTACTGATTTTTTTTGTTGATATTCAAATTGAGGATCATTTGTAACCAGAATCACTTCATAATTACTCTTTCTTGAAGAATTTTAGTTCCAAATAAGAATATCCATATACTATTAGTTGGTGCTGCTGCAATTGTGAAGATCAACCAGAACCATTAAATCAAATTATTTTGATTTATTGGAGTATCAACTACTCATATTTAATTGTGGTGAAGTGTCAGCTTCTTGTACTAAGTTGTGGATAACTGGTTCTCTATTATAGAACCAAAATTCCCTATTATTAGGCTTTTTGTAAAGGTTTCAACTACCTACACTTAGTTTTGGATTTTAGGTCTTGTGATAAGAGGACCATGCTAGTTAAATTCATCAAACTCATAGAGAGAGCATTGGTGGAGTTGACTAAGGGACCTTTGTTCCCCGGACCACTATAAAATTGTTTTTTTTATTCTTTCACTTTATCCTCTACTCATATTAATTATAGAAGAGAATACTACATATCTGTATAAATCGTCAATAGGTTTAAAACTAGAATCTATCGAGAGTTTTGAAAATTCACAATTCACCCCCTCTTGTGTTACATTGTATTATTCTCACATAACAGGAATATATCTAAGGTGGATTTTTGGATATTCTATCTGGTTTTGTGGCTGTTTTAGTTTCGTTCTTCATTTTTCACAAAAGTTTCCAAGGTAGGTGGCTTCACTCTCGAATCCTCTTCTTAGAAATTGAAAGATTAGTTTCAAATTGGTTAAATTTCTTGAAATTGATTGTGAAATTTGTGTGAAAATAATGGTAAAAACCCTCTTTAGTGATAGTTTGAGTATTTTATGGATTTTTTGGGAAATTGTGGAATTGTGGAAAGTGGTTGTGTAATATTCTTTGTTTTCTTAATTTTAAAATGTTTATTTTAAAATATGTCTTTGATAGATATTGATTAATGGTTTAATTTAGATGTTTTCAATAAAAGGATGGTTTTATTGAAATGTATTGAAATGATTTTTTGAATGGTTTTCAATAAAAGAACAATTTTATTCAAATAGTTTGAATTGGTTAGTTTGAAATGTATTTGGAATACATGGGTTGTGTGATTTCATGCTTTCAACATGACCCTGAATAAGGGGTGTGTACCATTGGGGTACAAAGGGATGTAATCCTGGATAAGGGGTGTGTGTCATGGGGGAACAAGGAGATTGACCACTTTTTGAGGACTTAGTGGATAGATGAGAAACCACTCATGAGTATGGAACTTTCAGAGAAGCATAGATGTGTGGGTGTGTGGTGAATCATTGAATGGGTATTCTAAAAATAAATTTGAAATGGTTTAAAGTATTGTTTGGTTTCTTTTCCTTATAAACTATTTTAGTATGGAAAACTGTTTTGGTGCTGAGCTGCTTGGATTTGATATAAAATATTTCAATTATTTTATATAAATTATTTATATAAATGTACTAACATATTCTATCCTAGTGGAATGAGTAGGGAAGTCATTTGGGGAAACAATAATGAGTTTCATTACTCACCCATACTTTGGAACTTTGATGATTTTGCAGATATCATTTATCGAAACACATGAAAAGGTAAAGTATCAAAATAATTTAGTGGTGCATCATGATACTTAGGATATTTTGTGGAGTTGAAGCATGGAGAATTTTGGGAGATATGGAGTCATGTTTTGGAGTTTTTGGTTTTGTTGGTTTTGTCTTCTTCTGTGTACTTTTTGTTTAGTTATCTTCTGCTGAGGTACTTTGTTGTAGTTTTATTTTTGATATCAATGGTATTACTTTAAGTTTTTTTACATTGTTATCATGCATAATGTAGTGGTATTTTGTTATGGAATGTTTGGATGGGTTGTTTTATCTTAAAAAGGGGGAATTATCCCCCATATGTTAATGAATCCCTTGACATTTATTGTCAGCCTTTGGCACCTTTAGGATGTTTCTTAAGGAAAAGTAGAAATTCTGCCTCTACTTAAGCCAATGAGGAGGGGCGGGATGTTACACAATCGACAATGTTTTTATAAATTTCTCCACTTCAATATCATAAACTATTTATTAAATTTGATTAGTAATTTCATTTTAAAAATATTCACCATCATTAGATCTTGAGTTATTCCCAATTTCACCAAGCCAAATCCAAGGACTATAGCTCAAATTAAAACGATTTCAAATTAATTGATATTTTTTATATCTTTTTTTAGTGTTTGGTTTTTTTTATATTGAGTTTTTATTTTTTTTTGTGTTGAGGATTGCTTTATGTTTTTTAATATTACAGATACCTCAAATTATTTTAATGGATAATTACAATTTCTTACAATATCATATACTTAAAGTGAAATTCATCCTTGTTGTGGTTATTATACATATAATGTTTTTTATAAAGGATTCTTAAGAAACTATTTTATTTTTTTATTCATTATTTAAATTATTCTTTTATTTTTTTATTTATTCATTCATTATTTATACTATTCTTTATAATTATTTTTGTTATATTTTGTGTAGATTTAATTTTCTAAAGTTTTTATTTTAAATTTATGTGAGTTTATTTTGGCATGGTATTACCCTTATGTGAGAATTCCTTTTACCCCTATTCAACTTTCTGAACTACCATTACTTGACTATTTTAAACTATTCTTATATAATATATTCTTGAGCTACCTTTAAATAAGAATTTTTCTTACACTTATGGAGAATGTTGAAACTTCACTTTACCATTACACAAGTTTAGTGTTTACCTTTATATAATTTATATATTTATCATTAAACCTTTACTCAGCCTTTTTAATCTAACCTTTATGAAACCTATATATTTATTATTATACCTTTACACATCCTATTTAATTTACCTCTATGCAGTGTATAAAAATTTCATCTTATCCTCATGCAAGTGTTAAAACGACCAGTGTTTTTAAACCATGCTGTAGTGCTACCAATTCTAGATTAAGTGTCTACTTGTCCAAAATAACCAACCTAAAATGAGAATTTTGAGAATCTATGGTGAAGTACTTCAATTTTCAAAATGGGTTGAGCGAGGACACCATTCTATAATAATACCCATAATTAGTCTTTTTTGTGCTTTATTTATTTGGAAATGAAGATCAGTTGCTGGAGTAATGGTGGAAGTAGATCACTTACACAACTTACTCTATTTTTTTAATTATTTTTATAGTTTTATTTCCTGCATGAAAATATCAATTGTTTTAATTGTTTTTTGATTTTATAAGCTCATATTAATTATATGGAAACTATGAAAAGTGTTTATGGAATGTTTTAAATGGATTTTATATAACAACCTAGGTAATGTAAAGATAAATAATTTTCACATATTATTAATATTCATTAATTATATTTTATGGAGTTATAATTATTATAATGATATTAGGTAATTTTTAGTGAGAAAGGAAAAAACTTTATTTCTAACCAAATATGGATTTTATGCATTATAAGGTTTAATTTAAAATTATTATTTTAAAATTAAATAATTTGAATTTGAAAAAATGAATTTTATTTTTGAATTCATCATGTAAAAATTATCTTGGGATGAATTTTTGAGAATTTTCGGAAAAGATTGATTTTTCAATGAATAGTAAAAAATACTGTTTTTTATTGAAAACTGTATTTTCTTTTTTACGAAGTCATATTACATTTTTGATTATTTTTAAAATTAAATTAGTTTATTTTTATTAAAAAATCTTATTATGGTATTTTAAATGAATTTTTTAATTTAATTTGGTATAAAAACATTTTCATACTTAAAAAGATATTTTTTCTAAAAAACTGGGTTTTATCGCATTTTACGGGTTTAATTTAAAATTAAATTATACCACTTCTATAAATTGAATCTTGAAAAATAGATTCCATATTTTGAATTATGAGGTAAAAATTTGATAACCAGGTTCCTTTTATTTTTTATTATTATGAATAATAACTGTAGTAAATAATTATCACCATGGTAAGGGTAAATCAAGTAATTAAGGATAAAAATAATATGATAATAACTAAAAAATGACCTAAAAACTTGACTTTATTCTATTGGATGAGTGGATTTCGGCCATGTACATCCAATTTTTAAAAATATGGAAACTTGGTGTCATATTTCTTTGATTTTGACCTTTTTAATATTTAAATAAAAGATAAAGTAAAAAATGCCACTTTCTTGCTTTTAATATCTATAATATTTTGTGATGGGGATAAAAATAATTTATGTTTGGTTATAAGTGAATATTTAGAAGATAAATATTTTTTTTATCATTTTAATTTATTTATAATTTTTATTGATAAAATAATTACCATAAATGCTTGTGAAACGCAGATATAATATTTATTTAATTAATAGAAAATAAAATAAATGATTTTAAAAATATTAAAACTAATATAATTTGAATGAATTATAATTTTCCAAAATTTTATTAGATAAATATAACATGTTAGGTACGTTTTAAATTATTATATTTGAATTCCTTTCCTATCATGTTATTTTCAAAGTCAAATTAAATGAATAGTTCCAAAACTGATATTAATGATATTTTATAATAAATAATATTTTATTAAATGATTTAAAATTTATAAAAATACTATATTTGGAAACTTTATTGATATAGGGTTTAAAATATCAACCATGTTCCATTTAAGGTCCAATTTTTCTTTTATAGTAACTATCTTGACCCCTAAAGAGTTAAAAAACCTTATTATCACGGTAATTGTCAAAAAGGGTTAACACGAGTTAAAAAAAATATAAGGGTTAACACATCACCTAAAATTGTCTAATTTTTATTTTATGATAGTATTTAAAATAATAATAATAATCTTATATTTAAATTATATCATTTTTTATCCATTTTTCTATGAAAATCAATTTATATTAATTTAATATTTTATGTAATTCCAAGAGCACCCCCTCATTTATAAAAGGGAACCTCCTCTACTATTTTATTCACACTTAAAAATCCTTTTGGTTCGTACAATACATACCTAAATCTATATATTAAATCCCTACCCATTTCCTGGAGGAATTTTTTTTTATTAAAAAACCAACATAGGAAAGCTTTTGGTGTAAACCTTAAGAGGTTGTCCGAAGAAGATGTATAATTCTTAACCAAGTATTTTATTTTTTATTTCTTCTTATAAGTCCATAATTTTTTATTAAAAAATGATGAAATAATAAAAAAATATCTTCAATATACTAATATTTTTTTATGTTAATGGAATAACATATATCTATCTCCTCTTCCATCAAATGGGAAGAGAAACCATCATTCATGTGTACGGCGGACTACCGTCATGCGAACTGATGTAATTTGTTTTCCATCACCACATCTCATGGATGTTTATAATGATATATTTAATGTATATGTATTAAATTAATGAAATATTTATAAATTTTTAAAAGTAATATATCATATATTTTCTTACCTTTCCATTCATTGAAAAATGATAACGTTGTTCGTGCATACGTGTGGATTACTGCCCCCACAAAGTGACGTGATTCATTTTTCATTACCGCATCACATGGATGGTATATATAAGTATATTTAAAAAAATAATTTAGTATATATTATATAATTATAATTCTATAAATATAAAATAATACTTACCTTCTTTTCATAATGATCATTGAAAAATAGAAATGTTACTCATGCGTACGTACGACCTACCGTCTCCATGATTATAATGTAGTTCATTTCTCATAACCATATTTAATAGTTGATTTTAAAAGTAAAATTGATGAATGAAAATAATAATTATGTATTTATTATTATTCTGGATATGATTAAATAATGAACGTTTTGACCATATTCAACCTATCAAAGTCATTTTGGACATATGAGCTTAATATTGTGAAAAACATCTGACATGAACTTAATTGATTAAGTGATTCATTATAACATGGTATTAAATAAAATAAAATGAATAATGAACTTGAAAAATGTTCTTAATCAAGTAAATAATTAACATAATTCTATTATTCAAGAATACAAAGAATGTATGTGATAAGTCATACTCGAGGTAAGAGACAATTTACTTTAAAAACCTCATTTAAATGTTTTAAAGGTTTATTTTTTAAAAATATTTTTTTTCATGTCAATATTCTCAAAAATATTTTATTGATTTATTTTTATGAATTATAAAATAAATTTTATGTCACTTTTGAATTTACTTAAAAGGGTTTAAAAAGGAACCTTTTTATGTATTTTATACAGAATGTTTTGATAAGAAGACATAAGGAATGTTCTATTTTAATGTATATGGTGTCAATGAGTTTTCCCACCACCATAACCATTATTTTATGTTTGGATTAATTTATAATATTTTTTGTTTTTTCAAATAAAAAACCTCCTATCCTCTATTTTTCTAATTTTATTTTTTAAAATTGGGTTTTAAAGTAACATGATATATCTATATATGAAAATATTTTATTATGGGTGAAAATAATGTTTTTATGATGCAATATTTCATGTATTATGTTATATTTCTTGGAAATTGTTTATAATTATGGGTGGTTCCATTATAAAATAAGTATGTGTGAGGTCTCTATATCTCACCAATACATTGGGTAAAGGGATGGAGTTTACTGATTATGTTTCTCCTAAGAGATTATTAGAATTTACCATGAAGGTTATTCCATTTATAACCTTTAAAGTTATTCCATTTGTAATTGTGAAGGTTATTCCATTTTTAACCATTAATCTTATTACATTTGTAAGAGTTATTTTAAGAGGGATATGAAAATTATTCCTCAAGTTATCTACATGATTTATTTATGCTTGTTATGGGTTTTTATGAAAATATTATGATTTCAAAAAAGTAAGAAACATGCTTATTGTTAAAAGGAAAGTATATGATACTTCCTAAGGATGAAATGTAAAACCTTTTGAATGTTTTTCATGACTTTTAAGAAAAAATTTTGAGTTTTATTTTTTACTTTGATATTTCTTATGAAATGTTTTATGAAAATATTTGAGCAAAGAAGATGATTTCTTTTGTAAGAAAATGTTTTTTGAGCTCAAAGTTTATTTTGGAAAAGGAATTTTTTTATGAGTATTCATGGACTAAAAAATATTCTTATTTCATTTTTTATGTCCCTTATTGAGATTTTTTTTCTCATCCCATGTTTTCAAAATGTTTTTATAGTTTTTTAATGATGATCAGGGATAAGGATGAGTCCAAGATAAAAATTGTGAAGATATGTCATGAAAAGAAAATGTGTTTCTTTTTAAAAGTTTATATTGTGGAAAAAAATAGATACTGAGAAGAAATATACAACTTATAATATATGGGTTTATTATATAAGAGTTATGACCTAATTATCTAAAACTATAAACCATAAAATCCAGAAAATGTAAGAAAGTAAATTCTTGATTAAAACTTATAATTATATAATTTTTTAAGTATGGTTCCTTATAGTTGGTATCATATAAAAAATTTAGATAATTTTAGAATTTAGGATAATGTAAGTAAATACCCTTAAGTGATTTTAATTTATGGTTATCATGTTATAGAATTTAAATATTACCATATTTATTTATCTAAACTATATATACTAAGAATGGTTTTCTATAGAGGAAATGGAGAAGTATAAGTGGGAAGGAATCAAGAGGAAAATATCCTTCCAAATCAGCAACCTAGAATGGTTGGAATTATAATAGAGTAGTTCATCACAGTGATGGATCATTTTATATAAGTTATAAATAGTAGCGATGTCAATTCTAGTGAGCAACCAAATATACCATAAAGGAACATATTGATAGTGAAGCATTTTATAAGGCAATCCCTTCCAACATTCAACAAATATTTTGACCCGATACTAGTTGAGGGATGGATTAAATCCTTAGAAAATATATTCGATGCCATGGGTTTCTCGAATCATCAAAAGGTAACTCTTTTTTATTTACCATTTTGAAGGTGAAGTTGACCAGTGGTGGTTAATGTTTAATAATATCAAAGATAGAGAAGATATTGATGCCTTGGAATGGTATGAATTTAAAAATATTTTCCTAAGTCAATTCGAATTATGATAGAAAATAAATTATTGGAATTGTAACAAAAAGAGTAAGATTCAATGGCTACATATGAAGAAAACTTGACCTGATTAGAAAGGTACATATTAAATTTTATTTGAGATCTTGATAGTAAAATTAATTAGTTTTACTCAAGATTAATGCCAAGATACCGAAGAGAACTGACCTATCATGAATTTAAAAGTTATGAGAAACCTATTTGATATTCCAAGAAGGTAGAAATGGATTTTATTGATGATCATGTATTTTATGAAAAAAAAGAAGAAAAAAAGATCCATATGGTAATAAAATCGGAATTATGCATCGATGAAATATGAAGGTAAGAAAATCAATTTTTTAGTTTGTGAAAGGTGTGGTAAAAAGTACTATGGGTAATGTATTATGAAATCTGGTAAGTGATTTAGATGTTGTAAGTTTGGAAATATGGATTGTGATTTCAACAAAAAATATTTTGGTAGTGGTAAGACCAATTCTGATAAATGGGTAGTAAAGTGTTTTAAATGTAATGAAACGAGTCATTATACATATGTGTGTATAAAGAAGAACATGAATGATTGGAAGCAGCAATACTATAAGAAGAAGGGTGTGGTGAAATCATTACAATAACTTCGGTAGATCTTGGTACATTGAATGAAGTGGTAATAAGTACATTACTTATTTATTCAGATTATGCCAATGTATTTTTTGATTCGGGGTCTACATATTCTTTCATCTTTGATAAATTTTTAGATAAATTAGAAATTACACCTCAAGAAATGAAGCTATAACTTTTGGTAAAAATACATGGGGGTTAGTTAAATAAAATTAGAATAATCTTTTAGTTATTATATGTGGAAAGTATTTACTTGAAAACCTTTTTGTTTTTCCCATAGTATAATTTAATGTTATTCTAGGCATGGATTTTATTTCTATTTACCATGCTAAGATAGATTGTTGATCCAAAGAATTTATTTTCTGAAATGAGTTTCCATTTGTATATAATAATGAATTTATACATTTGATAACATATCAAGAAGTTTAGAAACTATTAAGAGATGGAAATGAATGTTACCTTACTTATATTTTTGAAAATAGAGAAACTATTCATATTAGTGATGCATCAATAGTAAAAGAATACCTAGATGTTTCTCCTAATGAGTTTCCTAGTGTAATACCTAACTGGTAAGTTGAATTTATTGTTTACTTAGTGCCTGATGCTAAGCCTATTTCAAAACCCCATCATTAAATGGCTTACGCAGATCTTTTGGAATTGAAAAACTAGTTGTAAGAGTTACTAAATAATGGTTTCATTCATCCTAGCACTTTACCATGGGGTGCTCAAATTTTGTTTTTTAAAAATAAAAATGGTTCCATGATGATTTTCATTGATTATAATTCATTGAATAACATTACTATTAAGAATAAGAATCCCTTGCCTCATGTAGATGACTTGTTTGATCATTTCCAGGGAGCTCAGTATTTTTTGAAGGTTAATCTAAGGTCTGGGTGCCATTAACTGAAGATTAAGAAGGATGAAATTATAAAAATAATATTTTGGGATTGGTACAGGCATTATGAGATTGTGTTCATGCCATTTGGATTGAAAAATGCTCTAGTTACATTTATGGATCTTATGAACAATGTTTTCTATGAATATTTTTATAAATTTGTGGTCATGTTTATTGATTATATTTTGGTTTATTTAAAAAGTTATGAGGATCATAGAAAAAATATAAGGATTATTCTTGAAACCCTAAAAGAAAATAATTTATATGTAAAATTTAGAAAATGTGATTTTTGGTTACAAAGGATTTCATTCCTTGGACATATTGTAAATAAAGATGGAATAACTATTTATCCCGATAAAACAAGTGGTTTATGAATTCCAAATACCCACAAATAATAATGAGATTTATATTTTCCTTGGATTAGCAGGCTATTATTGACAGTTTTTTGAAAACTTTGAACAATTATCAATCCCATTAACAAAGTTAACACAAAATGGAGTTAGGTTTATCTAGACAAAGGAATACAATGGACGTTTTTAAAAATTGAAATGAATATCAGTGAATGATCTAGTTTTGGATATACTATAAAAGATAGTGATTTTTTTATCTATATCAATGCTTTATTGAAAGGGCTAGGTTTTTTAATTATGAATGATCTAGTAATTGATTATGTTTCATGTCAATTAAAACCTCATGAGAAAAATTATCCTACACATGACCTTGAACTAAAAATTTTAGTGTTTTCTTTAAAAATTTGGATACATAATTTATATGAAGTAAAGTGTGAAATATATATTGATCATAAAAATTTTAAGTATATATTCAATCAAAAATAGTTGAACATGAGATAAAGAATATGTCTAGAATTGATAAAGGATTACAAATTCACAATTCATTACTCTCTAGGTAAATAAAATACTGTAGTTTATGCTTTGACTTAGATAAATAATGCATCATTAAATATGCTCCATTTGGAACATGAAACTTTGGTTAATGATCTGATTAATGGTGGATTAAAAATTAGTAATAAAGAAACTCCCTCTGTTTTATTTTAGTTATCCATATAATTTTATCTATTAGATATAATTAAGTAATCTCCGAAGGAAGACTGTGAGTTATAGGAAAAGGTAGAGTGGGTTAAGAAAGGTAAGTTTCTTGAATTTATTATTGAAAATGAAGGTGTTTTGAGATTCATAAAAAGGTTATATGTTTCATGTGATCCCTAATTGAAGAAATAATTGTTGATTGAGGCTCATAGTTCTCTATTTTCTATTCATCCTATCTGCAAAAAAAATATATAGAGACCATCAGGAACATTTATAGAAGAAATATATTCCCGATTTTACTATGAAATGTTTAACGTGTCAATAGATTAAATCCAAATGAAAATTAATAAAGGGGATACTTCAACCTTTTCTAATTATATAATGAAAATGGAAGAATATATCTATGGATTTTTTGGTGGGATTACCAAAGACATCTCGAAGTAAAAATGCGATTTGGGTAATTGTTGATTGATTAAAAAATATATACATTTTCTTCTCATCTAAGATAATATGTATTTGGATCAAATTTATTGAATTTATGTTAAAGAGATAATTATATTACATGGAGTCCCTCTTTCTATCATATTTGATCGTGATCCCAGATCCACCTTTAATTTTTGGAAAAGTCTTCAGAAGTAGTTGGGTACTGAATTAAATTTCAGTACAGATTTTCATCCTCAATCTGATGGATAGACAGAGAAAATGATTTAGAATCTATAGAATATGATTCAATATTGTTCAATGGATTATTAGGGAAGTTATTATCAACATATAACTTTGGTTGTGTTTTATTATAATAACAGTTTTCATTCTAGTATAACGATGACACCTTTTGAGGCTTTATAGGGAAAGCGGTGTTAGACTCCAGCTTATTAGTATGAAGTCAGGGAAATAAAGTTGTTGTGAATAGAATTGGTATAAGAAATGGTTGAGAAAGTGAAGGTGATTCAACAATATATAAGGACATATTATAGAAATCAAAAAAATTATGTGGATAACCAGAGGAAATATTTTTCTTTCAAGGTAGGTGATCATGTTTTTCGTAACGCATCTCCATGAAAAAATGTTATGCATTTTGGTAATAATGGGAAGTTAATTTGAAGGTTTATTAGACTGTATGAGACCCTAGACAAAGTTGGATCATTTTATTACCGAGTGTACTTTCCTTATATTTTATTTCAGGTACATTATGCATTTCATGTTTTGTTGTAAAGAAAATATGTACGAGATACATCTCATTTTTTAATCCCTGAAGTAGTTCAGTTGGAAGAAAATATTTCATATAAGGAACAACCTATTTAGATTCTTGATCATAGAGATTAGGTTTTATAGAAAAATTTGATTCACCAGGTTAAGTTTTTATGAAAAAACCATATTATTGAAGAACCAACATGAGAATCTGAATATGCTATGAGGGAAAGATATCCCTACTTGTTTAATAAGAGAATAAAATTGTGAGGACACAATTTCAAAAGAGGGAAGAATGTAAAAACCATTTTTCATCGCATTTTGTAGGTTTAATTATAAATTAAATACCACCACATAAAGAAATTTAATATTTGAAAAATTTATTTCATATTTGGAATTAGTATTTTCAAATTTGGTAAATAAGAGCCTTTTATTTTTGGTCATTATGAATAGAAATAATATTAAATAATTATCACCATAGTAAGGGTAAATCTAGCAATTAAGTTTAAAAATAATATGACAAGAACTAAAAAATGACCCTAAAACTTGTATTTATCCTATTAGATTAGTTTAGTTCTTCTATTTCCATACAAGTTTCAAAAATATGGCAAATCAGCATCATATTTCATTGATTTTGACCTTTATAATATTTAATTAAAAGATAAACTCAAAAATGCCATTTTCTTGCTTTTAATATGTATAATATTTTGTGACAGGGATAAACACAACTTATGTTTGGTTCTAAATGGTTATTTTTAATATAAATATTTTTTTCATTTTAATTTATTTATAATTTTTACTGATGAAATAATTACCTCAAATTCTTATGCAATGCTGATACAATATTTATTCAATTAATAGTAAAATAAAATAAACGATTTTAAAAATATTGAAAGTAATATAATTTGAATGAATTATTGTTTTATAATTTTTTAAGATAAATATAAAACATTAGGTATGTGTTAAATTATTATATTTTAATTCATTTACTGTCATATTGTTTTCAAAGTCAAATTAAATGAATAGTTCAAAAAATGACATTAATGATATTTTATAATAAATAATATTTTATTAAATGATTTAAAATTTCTAAAAATCCTATATTCAACCAAAATATTTTTATATGTTTTAAAATATCAAACTTGGTACATTTATTATCCAATTTTCCTTTTATAGTAACTATATTGACTCTTAAAGAGTAAAAAAACCTTATTATCATGGTAATTGTCAAAAAGGTTTAACACAGGTTAAAACAAAAACGATAAGGGTGAGAAAATCACCTAAAATTTTCCAATTTTTATTTTATGAGATTATTTATACTTATCATAATCTTATATTTAAATTATATCAGTTTGGATCTATTGTTCTATGAAAGTTAATTTATATTAATTTAATATTTAAAGTAATTCCAAGAGTAACCATCCCCTCACTTATAAAAGGGAACCTCCTCTATTATTTTATTAACACTTAAAAATCCTTTTGTTTCATCCAATAATTATAAAAATACCTTCTTTACATCCTCCTCACATCTTATAGGCCTTTTTTTGATCAAAAAATCAACCTAGGAAAGCTTTTGGGGTAAATCTTAAGAGGTTGTTTGAAGAAGAGGTATAGTTCTAAACCAAGAATTTTCATTTTATTTATTCTTATTACTCCTTAAAATATTCTTCAAACATGATTAAATAATAACATCCTTATATTAAATATATTTAGATGTTTTTATTTTAATATCATAACCTATATCCATCTCCTCTTCCATCAAATGGGAAGCGAAACCATCATTCTTGTGTATGACGAACTACCACTTCGTGAACTGATGTAATTCATTTTCCATCAATGCCTATCATAGATGTTTATGATGATAGATTTAATGTATATATATTATATTCATGAAATATTTATCATTATTTAAAATTAATGTATAATATATTTTCTAACATTTCCATTCATTGAAAAATGATAATGTCGTTTGTGCGTACTTATGGATTACCACCTTTACGAAGTGATGTGATTCCTTTTTAATTACCAATCACATGGATGGTATATATAAGTTTATTTAAATAAATAATATATTATTTATGATATAATTATAATTCTATAAATTTAAAATAATACTTAACTTATTTCCATAATGATCATTGAAAAATGGTAATGTTACTCATGCATACATACGACCTACCGTCTCCATGATTGTAACATAGTTAATTTATCATAAACATATTTCATGGTTGATTTTAAAATTATAATACATGAATAAAAATGATAATTATTTCATGATTTCTATTCTTCATATGATGAAATAATGACCTATTTGACCATATTCAACATACTGAATTCATTATGGACATATGAGATAAATATCGTCAAAATGTCCAACGTGAACTTAATTGATTAAGTAATTGATTGTTACATGGTATTAAATAAAATAAAAGTAATAATGAACTTGAAAAAGGGTTTTAGTCAAGTAAATAATTAAAATAATTCAATTATTTAGGAAGATAAATAATTTATGTGAAGAGTAAGACCCGTGGTAAAGGACATTTTACTTTAAATACCTCATTTAAATGTTTTAAAGGTTTATTTTTTTTAAAATATTTTTATTCTATGTCCATATTCTTAAACTTATTTTATTTATGTATATTTATGAATTTTAAAGTATTTTTTATTTCAACTTTTAATTTCCTTCAAAGGTTTTCAAAAATAATATTTTTACATATTTTATATGTAATGTTTTGACAAAAATAAAAAAGGAATGTTCTATTTTAACATATACGATGTCAATGGTTTTTCCTATCACTATAACCATTACTTGATGTTGGAATTCCTTTAAAATATTTCAAATTTTCTTCAAATAAAAACCCTCCTTTCCTATATTATAAGAATTTTAGTTTTCAAAATTAGGTTCTAAAGGAAAGGGATATATCAATATCAATTTTTTTTTCTTATTAGTGTAAAGAATGTTTTTATGATGGAAGATTTCATATATTATTTTATGGTTCGTGGGAATTTTTTATGATGACAAGTGGATCCATTATAAACCAAGTATGGATGAGACCATTATATCTCACCAATTCATTGGGTAAAGGTACAAATTTAACCGATTAGGTTTCTTCTAAAATATTAATAGAATTTTCTCTGGAGGCTATTCTATTTGTAACCATGGAGCTTATTCCATTTGTAACTATAAAGGTTATTCCATTTGTAACCATGAAAGTCATTCCATTTTTAAGAGTGATTATATAGTGATATGAACGTTATGCCTCAAGTTACCTATATTATTTATTTATGCTTACTATGGGGTTTTATGGAAATATTTTGATTTCAAAAAGGAAAGCAATAAGCTTATTATTAAAATGAAAGTATATGATACTTCTTAAGAGTGAAATGTAAAAAATTTCAATTTTTTTCATGAGTTTTAAGAAAAATTTATGATTTTAATTTTTCCTTTAATATTAATTATGAAATGTTTTATAAAAATATTTAATCTTAGAAGATTATTTCTTATGTAAGAAAATGTTTATTTTGAGCTCAATTTTATTTAGAAGAAGTCAATTTTTTTTGAGTATTCATGGACTAGCGAGTTTCTTATTTCATTTTATATGTACCATAATGACTTTTTATTACTATACCATGTTTTTAAAATATTTTTCATAGGGATTTAAGGATGATTAGGGAAAATAAAGATGTCAAGATGAAAATTGTGAAGATATGTCATGAAAAGAAAATATTTTTCTTTTCAAAAGTTTCATATTATAATAAAAATTGATACTGAGTAGACATTTCCACCTTATAATATATGGGTTTATTATGTAAGAGTTATGAACTAATTCTCTAAAACTTTGAGTCATAAAGATCCTTGAAATGTAAAAAAGTGAATTATTGATTAAAACTCTAGATTATATAATTTTTTAAGGCTGGGTCTTTATATTTTAATGAAGATTAAATCTATTCTTCATTTTCACATGAACTGACAACATGAAGCTTAAAATTTTAAAATTTATTTATTATGAGTAATTTATTTTATTTATTTGTTTATAAATTATTTTTTTATGGTAATGAACATATTCAAAATTTATTTATAACATTTATTACATTGTTATTGAATTTTTATTTTCTACGTATCTATATATTGAGTATTTTGAATTACAAATATTTCTTTTAATGAACTATCATGTAATATTTATGGGATATTTTTGATTGATTATTATGGATATATTTAAAAATATTAAATCAAGGGATTTAAATTGGTTTGAACTATTATGATGTTTTTGAATATACATGATATTACTGGAATGATAATTATGGAAACAAATTTATCTCTCTATGATAATTTTGAATTATTATCCTTATTATTTTTGAATTACACTTTCCATCGTATGGTAATTGTTTAGTATTATTTAAATGGAATGAGACTCATGAAAGGAGAACTGATATTGACACTGACACAAAACCTTTAAGACTGATAGATACATGAGATACTCATACAAGAAATTTATTTTAAACTTAAGTGTTATGTGATACTGTGAATATATAAATGCTATGAAAAAATATTAAGGAAGAATCTAACTGTACTTTCCTATTTCCTTGGAGAGATAGAAATAAACCAATGTCTATGATTTCTCTATTAACATTAACCTCTATATCATGGTTTCTTACGTCTTCATTAATTATTTATATTCTTCTCACCTATACTTACACTATCTAGTTTATGATTTTCTCTTGAAAAAGCATTCTTATTTTCTAGTTATGACTCTCAGATTATAAAGTTAGGATATTTAGGTTGCTACTCCCATATTTTAAAGTCAGGATAGGTTATACTATCCTTAAAAAGTACATGTTGTAATGGATTATGAATCTCTATTAAAATTCAGGTTTTTTTTATTGGTTATACCACCACTAGAAAAGGTAGGTTGTAATTGGGTCATGATTCCATTTAAAAATTAGGCCCTTAGTGAATACCATTCCTCCTAAGGAGTAAATGGGTGTGAAGAGTAGATGTAAATTCACATTGAACCAAACTACTATAAAAATTTCATGTAATCTCTCTTTAATTTTCCATTACTTATTGTTATTGCATGTGTATGATAATTAACTTTGATATTAACTAGAATTAACTTAGTGATTTCATTCGACTCTTTAAATTTTAAAACTAGTATATTCACCCCTAAACCTTTTCCATCTTAATCCAAACCTAACACATGGTACCAAAGATTATTTATTTTATATATATAGATTTATTTTTTATTGTGCTAACCTAAACAACCTATACCAAACAATCTAAGGATAAAAATATTTATACGATGGAAGGAACAACTTCTAATGATTGATGGATTTCCCAAAAACCACTTCACTTTGATGACACTGACTATAGAGACTTGAAATACCTAATGGATTCCTACCTTAACCAACTCAGTATTGATCACTAGACTATGATGGAAAAACTATATAAGTTACCATATTCTAACCCTGACTATATTATAGAAAGTGTTTTTGGTAAATATATTTTCAATAAAAAATTATGAATATTTTATATTATGTTATTAACATATATGTTTTTAGTCATGCATATACTTTTAAGAAAACTCATGAAGTTTTCACTTTGTTTCAGATAATATGATCACAACTAAGCTTAGAATTCTTCAAGTTGAGTACCAAGATTTAGTGACCCTATTTTTTACTTTTAAGTATTTAAAATATAATAAGAAATATTTTTGAAGCCATGAACTGATTCGACATGAGATTCTAAGGCCTAGCGATCCCAAAATATATATTATAAAAATATTAAATATAATAATATCATACACATGTAGTTTTTTAGAAATAATGGAATATATCCTGATTAAATCATTGAATCAAAAATCTGAGACCATGATTGATTTTGGAACATGGTCTTTACCCTAGGAACGACCAAAGGTTGGTCAGAACTGTATGTTCGGTTGATGCAACCATTGGTGGGTACGTTAAGTGAATTAATTAATTAATTTAATAAACCACATAACCATCCCTCTATAAATACTTAATTATAATGATTTTATTGGGTTAGTCACATAACCCTTGCTATATCCGAGAGGAGGAGGAAAGTGTTCTTCATTGGTGTATTGACATAGAATGATGAACAATGATTAGATCGAGATGATTCAAGAGGCAGTGAATGCAACAGACCTTCCTTATCATTAGTGAATGCATTATTCACCAAATATCAATCTATAATTGAGGAAGGGATCATCAATTTTGGATTTCTCCCTTTTTATTTAGTGATTGAGAATGGATATTTCTATCTTCTTTTAATCTGTGTTTTATCTTCCCTTCGCATGATCCCAGTTTTAATAAATTAAATTATTGATTTAATTTTATCTATTAGGCCTTGTTTTACCCCTAGATATCCCATTATATAATTTTTGTCCAATAATTATTGGAAAATGGTGGATTTTATTTCTTTATTTTACATTTTTCCCTGCTGTTCTTCACATTATTCACCATTGGACCCTGAGGTTACGGTTCGACATTGTTGGGGCGGGTTTGAGCGTGATCAAACCCCCAGATTCATAGTGGAATGGAAAATGATGTTCGGGATAACGATTTATAGATAGATCAGGAAAGTTTGTAGGATTCAGGTGAAGTCTCTATGGATCTAGGATATGAAGCGATGATGGAAGGTGATAGGAATCATGTCAGGCGGTGTTGCGGGCATTATGCGGGTGGCTGGATTCCG
This sequence comes from Viscum album, assembly GCA_963277665.1. NCBI lineage: Eukaryota > Viridiplantae > Streptophyta > Magnoliopsida > Santalales > Viscaceae > Viscum > Viscum album. The sequence continues at coordinate 1,199,806,600 of OY728119.1, read as the reverse complement.
ATTTCTAGCCATTGAAGGATGGTAAATCGATGAAAAAATGCATTAACTTTGATTTTAGTGGATTTTGAGTACTCAATAGGAAAAAATTATGGCATAGAGGCTAGATCTAGAGAACTGCGTAAAGGAACTTGGGTTTCTATGGAAAACCCGACTACATAGCGTGTAGTACAGGAACATATGTTGTGCATCCCCCAACTACGATTCTAGGGTTTCTGGAAAGATAAGGATCACATGCCATGTGGTCAGGGCCACATTCCATGTGACCCTCCCTAGGTGGATAATCTATGTTCCAACTTCAAATGGACAAGACCCCTTGCAGTGTACTCCAAGAGTACATGGGCATGGTCTGACTTACACAAGCATAACCAAGAGCACATGAGTATACCCTGGGTGGACGAGGCACACCGTTTAGTACCCTTAAATTTCACATAGTACTACATGTACAACAATACATATGCTATAGAGGAAATAGTTAAGATACCAAGTGAGGTCACACTTCATGTAACCCCCCGGTACACGTCATGCACTTTTCTCAGGATCTTTCACCTTTTTTAATCTCCTTTATTTGGACTTGAATTTTGGATCATGAACAGACTATACTGAGAATTTTTTCCCATAGAATACAATGATATCCTTTGTATTAGCTTTTTAGATATGATTTGGAATGTTACAAGTGTTAGGCTTATTCATTATATTCTTGACAATGGCGGTGATTAGGTAGGATCATCAGAGAGAGGCTGGGGTTGGAAACTCCCTTATTGTATCAGGGTGCAGGACCCCATACTCCTTACACCAGTTGAGTAGCAACCCCTATGGTACTTGGGAATGGGTCCTATACCCTCTGAATGGAACCCCCTATGGTACTAGGGTGTGGGTACTCTACCCTATGAGTGGAACCCCTAAGGTACCAGGGCACAAGTCCTCTACCCTTTTAGTGGAACCCCTATCACACTAGGGAATGGTTCCTCTATTGATACCTATCAAGTGGAACCCTCTGACGCACTAGGGTGTAGATGATCCATTCTTTAAGTGACACCCCATTGACACACTAGGGTGAAATTCCTTTATCTATCTACTGATTGGCATCTGCTGATCATACTAGGGAATGAGTACTCTACTAGATATTGTACCCCCTTAGGCTGTGGAGCAGTGGTGAGGTGTGGGTCCACATAAATTTCTTAGATAGACACATGATGATGGTACTGGGGTGTGAAGAGAAATCAAGTGGGTTGGAGATTTAAAACTTTTTATCACAAAACCAATGAAACATAATCATATCTGGTGATCTGAGCCCTGATAGAGGTTTGAGGATATCGTGTGAATTAAAAAAATCACAAAAATTAAATTTAAACAAATACCATGTGCGAAGTGAAGCACGCTCGACTACAGATCATAACTGATGACCATTTCTCAAAGGATCAAAATTTTAACCCCTCTATATCATCCAAACATGCTTTAATAATCTAAAAGAATTTTGATCTTCATATTTTGGGTGCGAACGTGGAGTTTTGAGTATTCCTTTGATGTCATGATGATCACATCGATCCTGTCCCTTCAATCTTTCGAAGGAATTCTTAGATCAGTCACTCAGAGAGAGAATTTCTCTCTCTCTAGGATAAGGGAGGAGTGAGAATATTTCATTTAATTTTCATGAATATTATATGGAATGAGCTTATCCTCCTACTTATATTGTGTGTGGATTAAATATCCAAAAGGGCTCCCCAACCCCTAGATATTCAACACCCACTAAATTAGCAATAAATTCCATGTTATGATGAAATAACTACATCATAAACAACATTTATATTTTATCAAATACTTTTAATATATAACAAATATATTAAGTGATAAAATCGAGTCATTTAACTTGACTTGAAAATCCCGGTAATATTAAATGAACATTGAATATTAAAATAATATTCGTTCATATAATTTTTTTGTACTAACTAAATACCTTTTGAATAATTTTAATAAATAAATTCAACCAAATTATTATATACTAGAATAATATTGAATTTATTTATTCATTGGTGATCATTAATACTTGGAAAACTCTCAGACCCTATGGTGGGCCCCACCATGTCCTATATACCTATTCTCCATAATAGGATAGATTCTTGAATATGCTATTGTGTGTGAACATCTATGCCCTTATCTAAACAGTAGTGAATACCATTCATAGACCAAGATTGGATTCTAGAAACCCATTAAGGCCCCTAAAAGAATAAGGAATAATCATAGAAACAACAACCATCTTATGAACACACACTGTGTAATATAATCTATTTGTCATGTGATATCTCCTAAAGAAGGATATACACTTATGTCATCATACTTTTTTGATTTATTATTTTTTTATCTAACTGGATAGACTTAACTTTGACTACCTTGTCCAAGGATTTATAAAGGTACTACCATCTTGATCAACTAGGCCCGAAATATCACTTCCTCAACTTGGAACTAACAAATTCTTTCTTGATCATCCAACCAATGCCATACCACTAATGATTCACCCAACCCAAGATACTTCACCACGACTTCAATGTCATGGTTTTTCCTTTAATAAAAGTATGTGATCAAATTATACAAATTGATAATGATTTCAAATCAGGAGACCAATACACATGTTCATAAATAGGAAGAACTAATGATAGCCAAAACATGTAGTGTTCCTATTGGACTTTCAATCCTCATGATCTAGCCTACCAAAGATCACCAAGTGTGAACTTCATAAGAATAAGTCTCAATGCTTATGAGACCCCAGTACCTAATAGTCTGACGTCAACTATGTCTCATAAGTATGATGTATCTAGACCATATGACATATGTTTAAGATTAATTTCATAGTATATTGAAGTTATCATTATATCCCAAGAAATATTGTAACCTTTTTATTTGATAACTAATCTATAGAAATTAGCATTTAAATAGTGGATTCAGAAATATAAACACTATAATGGTAAGTGTACATCATGTACGACTCACTGTATACATGGTATGTTAATAAAAAAGTACTGATCAAGTTGGTTCTAGGGAGCCCACTATTATAAGACTTCCACTTGCACTAGATCCAACTTTTTAACTATCCTCATTAGCTCTCACATGATTAAGATCATATTTCTGCTCAGTCAAGGATTTAGTTGTTGGGTCTTCCATATCTCTGTTGCATGGCTATTCTGCTATGTGGGACCTCACCTCCTTGAGTAATACTCCTCAAAAGATGTAAACATTGAGTATATATCCTTTTTTCCACTATCTAAATTTTAAATATTGGATAGTACCTTTAAATAATTATCATCACAATAAAAATTTATTTACTAGGTGTGATTCCAAGAGTTGGAACAAAAATGTTGTGCTTTTAATATATTGATTCTTAGCTACCACAAAACTTGTAACATACTCAGTATTTGTAGATATGGATACCGCTAGATTATATGATCTTATCTCACTCATTACCTTATCCTAAATATGATATTAGATCACACTGATATAAGGAATACTAGTTTATGTCCCTTGAAAACTAGTATCCTTTCCTATCCACAAACCAGGTGCATATATTTTGTATTTGCTCAAGTATAATCAGATAGTTATGAATGACCCCCTTTCAATTCTTCTAGATATAATTGATATTTTACTACCATTAAGTATATATTGTAAAAATAAATATATATAGTACATAACATGGAATATATTATTGATCCATCAAAAAAGTGTATAGAACTCAACTAACCACTTTAATCTCCTCCTATTCCTAATGAATGTCTTCTTAAAGAGATTTATATCACATGAAAATGGTAAAAATTCTCTCTAAAATTGTTCTAACTTGTATTTATCAATACCTTGTTAGTATATGTACTTTGACTTGGTCTAAGAAACCCTTAGATATACCTCAGTAGATGAAATACCCTAAAACAGTGGTTTCTACTTTAAGTCAATCTTTAGAGAGATACTTTCATTACAGTCTTAAATAATTGTGAGACTGATAGTTATTTTATGTATGTTACCAAAAATATTTTACTTGGAAAACCATGGAAATCCCACTAACCTCTTGTATACACATGGAAAAAATTCATTCCAAATGAATATTCTATGATCTTATTTCTTACTTTAATCCTGAACTAGATTTGAGTAACTTGCACTACTTATTGGTATTCTATGGTGTCACTATCCCTTTCTAGTTGCGTCGTATAGATACCTTACATGATTGGTGGTCTTGAGATCCAATTCTCAATAAAATGATCATATAAAGTATCTATTACAAGTAAGATTCTAATGGATTTAGGCTTAACAACTTGGTGTTACCAATCAAGGCTCATTGGTACCACACTTGTACCATCCATGTATAGTCTCACTTGAGTACCCACCACAATATTCAAAATAATAATCCCTCTATACTTTGATAAATGTAATATATTATTGAATTTTAATTGATATTGTCAATTTTATCTAATTGCAATATACTACCTACTTGTAGGAATTATTATTCCCAATGAATAATGTATCACCGACCATGGTGAATATAAAACCATCACCATGATTTTATTATTTCTATGTAGTATGTGTCTCTAGAACATTCTTTTCCACACCTCTTGTGGAACTCATTCCTATTCCAACCATTTTCACATCTTTGAAATTGACTAAAGTCAAGTCAATCATGCTCCCACTATCTCAAGTAGAGATGTGAACCCTTTTATAGAAATGTAGTCTATCACTTGACTACAAATTTTCTATCATAGGGATTTCTATAATATCCTAAGAAAATTTTAGGATAATCACTTTAGATGCACATTGTGTTTTTCTTGATTCAAGTTTGTTTATATCCTTAATAAACACTTTGAATTAAAACACATGTTCTTATGACATAATGGATTTACATCATACTATAAATCATATGATATCTATTTTCATGATAGTTAGAATATGGTTATGGAATAACACTGTTATTTGTGATTCATATCTTGAAAAATAATGGAAGTGTCTATAATAAATATAAGTTGCAACATTGATAATCCTTTTACTAACATTATGAATCTGATGTATATAAGGAAATGTGTGTTTATGAATTACTCCATGCTACATTTTATTGATCAATTTAACATGTAATACTCATCACCGATCCTCCTTATTAAAATCATAGATTTTATATGGATAAGGTAATGTGAATTTAGGAATTACTCCATGCTACATTATAATGATCTGTGAATGCTTGGTCAAGATATTCTTCGGCACATGGGCCTGAAGCAACTCATATCTTATGACCATGCATATATCATACTTCTCTTTTACATTCCTTAAACACTTAAACGAATCTTATGGAGTATATTTACCACTATATTACCCTTGGAATATTTCACACTCTCTATCTAAACTAATTCCAAAATATTTGAGTCTTATCTTTATTTCTAAAGGTTTATTTATCCAAAAATAAGTACATAAGTGTGTTGATAATACATAAGGTATTTAAATTTTAAGAGTCTAAAACCATATTGGTTATATCTTTAAAAACTAATTAGTCTTTCTTGAAAAAGTATTATCTTTCCACAACTGGGTAAATAAGTCTTACATGTTATATTCATCAGGAATTTCCAATGATTCAAGCATTACTGAACTATTGGTTAAGTATTAAACACCACAAACAATATCCATTCCTAAACTGAAATAATGTCTCCTTGTGTACAATGTACACATGAGATAATTTTTTACACTCAATAAAATTTCTATTAGAATCATTTACTTGGATATTAGAGGTTGTGTGCTTCTCACCACTGACTTAAGAATCACCCTTTCTCAGCTTCTTGAAGAACACACCTTACTTTTAGTAATGTTTATATACTTAATTGGTTACTATATTTAAATACACATATGTAATAGGAATATTTTGTTAAATACCCAAAAAGTATAACAGAAAAATTACTTACAATTGATGAATATACCTGAAGAAGTGATTGATTGATTCTTTAATTCATTTCATTACATTTAAACTTTCAAGGAATTATTTCATGATATGTAGAGTAAATAAACTCATGTTTGATACCAAATTTTTATTTGAAAAATGATGTAAAGGTTCATTTGACATCACACATTCCATTGGATTTTTCACCTTGACTTTCAAATTATTATCCATAAGAACTAAATATTAATCTTTCATTAATGTCTCATTCACTTGGTGAACTTTACCCAAAAGGTAGTAAAACATTTTCTCCATTCTATTAATTTTGTAATCTTAAAAAAATTGGAGTAATTGGGTGAATATGATATGATAAATGGATGAATTTAAAGATCATGATCCATATTTCAATTTACACATATCCATTGTAATCATTACCTATTCATATTTTCACTTATCTTTCTCCTCACAAGATTCTCGGAGATGAGACTACATGTAATATCATTCATGTCTTGATGTAGTATCCAAAACTTACATCATATGATGATGATAACACTATGAAATAACCATAATATGAATCATACATGAGTCTATAGTAAGTAATTTTTACACCCTCACTTCCTGAGGTGGATTAACAAGTATTGGGGATACCAACACCTTGAATTTTTGATGTCATAGTACATTGTATAAGCACCCATACTACTCTTTGGAAACTCATTCCAATTTGGGAATTTTTCTTTGTACAATATTATCACAATGTTCTTATATTATTGATTCCCATTTTATAAAAAAAATAAAATCTATAAAATTAGTACTTTTATCTTGATTACCTATTAGACAACACTGATTAATTTAATCATAAAATGTATCCCACTATTTTATCAAATTCAAGAATCCCTCTGTACTAGAATCAGAATACGTTGTCTCTTGAGTATTCTAGTGGAAATGATCCTTTAACCCTCTCCTCATAGTCTATAAGATTTAACTACACCACTACTTAGAGAGTTTCTAGGTAGGAATTCAACTGGACAACCATATTAACTCGTGGTTCATTGATCTGTTAAGTGAAGTCTTAGTTTCTAAAATAAAAAACATGATTTACTCAACGCTTGCCTCTAAAGTTAAAAAATCTATCTTTGGATGCTACTTTACTTCCAAATTCAGTTAAGTCAACCCATCACTCTTATAAGAACTCCTTGGTAGTAGGAGGCACCCTTAACTTTGGCTGATGAGAACCCACACACCCGTTTTTTTTTTCAAATTCAAACAATGGAAGACGTTCACAACTTAATATTTCTTTGTTGGTGTTTTTAAATATTTTTGATGAATGTAATCCATTTATATTAATATGTTCATACTAGGTTGTCACACTCATAACTGAACATTAATATGAAACCATTCATCAAATCTTTATATTTTTTATCTTTATTATTTTAGGTATTTCCCACTGTCATGAAAATGAATAAAATAATAATAAATGTATAAAGGAAATAAATTAACCTACTAGTTTTAAGCATATAATATTGGTTGATCTATTTAAACTCAATGGATCAACCATGACCTAGGGGAATCATACCTGAGTTAGGTCCTGACTCATGATGCAGCTCATCCTCGATCTAGTGTGTCCACTTCTCATCTAGATTTTTCCTTGATTTGGCATGGTATGCAACTTACAATGTCATTATCAAGAGAACATCAATACTCACTTGCGGGTGAGTGGGTCTCTAGAAGCACAAAATACATACATAAATGAATGGATACACAAACCCTTATACATATTAAATGATAAAAAAGATGATTTTTAGACCTTATTATTTAAATAATCAATTACATTCATCACACAAAATTAAATAATTAATTAAATAAATACAAAATAGACACACATAGTTAGTTAATGCTCAAGACTAGTCTACGAGTAAATTAAAATCATGATTTAAATTAAAATGAAATAAATTTAAGTATGAGGTAATTTAAGCAAATTAAATGATTTATTTAAATTCAAATAAAATAATTCTATTTGGCCCCATCATTAATTTAAATTTTATTCAAAAAATTAAATTAATTAAATAATTAATTTAATAATAAAATAAAATAAAATTAATTTTTGATTAAATTAAAAAAATAATTGGGCCTTGAAACCTCACGTACATCCCCTCGGGGTTGTCTTGACCCCACGTTGGCCCATACTAGGCCGAGAAGACCTGCTCGAACCCATTTCGGGTTGGGCATACCCACTGTAGGGGGTTTCAGGTTGGATAGAACTCGTGTGTCAGTCGATCTGCACAAGGGGTTGCACCAAGGAACCATGGTAGGGGCCGTTTTATGGAAAAAGGGTCATGAAAACCAAAAAAGGGGAGGGAGATAGATATGAGGTGTGGTGGTGCGACTAGGGTGAGTGACATCGCCGTCGGGGTCACAGGTTCTCAGGGTGACCGAAGCCAACATTGGGAGGCCCGTCAGTGACATGAGACTGGTGGAACAACACAGTGAAGGCCAAAGTTGGTGAGCCCGATGAATCAGGAGTGGTGAAATTGGGTATTATTATGGTGGTAGTGGCTTGAGGCACCAAACGAAATATTAGTGAAAGTAATTAAAATTAATTACAATTATTAAGGTAAAATTATGCTTAATAAAGGACTAAACCTTTAACTTAAGGGCCCAAATGACCCATAAACTTGTACAAAACTCATTTTATAGATATAATTTGGCAATTAAACTTCCATTATTGAGTTTGGTTGGGTGTTAAGTTTTTTTAGGTAAAAAATGGGCACACCCATCTTCTTTTGAAAAATACCAAGCGAGTCCTTTTCCTCACTTATAAAAGGCCACCACTGCTCACCATTCCTCACACCTCTCAAAAAACATAGGTTTGAAAAATATCTACCCAAATATATTCCCAAAATACCTCCCATAGACCTTGAATCCCCCCTTTTGGTAGAAATCCTTCCAAGTAATCATTTTGTTACAAACCAAAAGAAGTTACCCGATTAAGAGGTAACATTTTTCCTTAACCTCTTTAGTTTTATTTCCATTACCCACCCCCTAAAATATATTTATTCCATGAGTATATAAAAACACCAGTATAATAAATATAATAGTATTTTTTATGTAAATTTTTCAACTTACACTTACACATACCTCCATCTAATGGGTAACGAACAAACTGTTTCTGTGTTCAACGAACTACTGCCACACGAAACAATGATTGTTAATTTTTCCTTTACAACCTTTAATGGTGGAAATTATGATGGAAAATATATTTATATATTATATATATGATATTAATTATTTCTTTATACTTATTTTATCCTTTTATTACACATACCTTTAATACTTTCCATTTTATGTTAATACGATAACATTATTTGAGGAAGTATGGACTACCACCCCCTCAAAGCGATATGATTCATTCACACTATACATGGAATATATAAATGAAGGTTTTAATTAAAAACATGTGATAAAAACAAAAAATATATGATATTCATGACATAATTACATTTCTATAAATAACTATATATATATCATTTTCTTTATTACCCTTTCACACACAAATAACGTTATTCATGGACGTGTGGACTACCGCCTCCTTGACATGATGCGAATCATTTTTAATCAAAATAATTATATATATAAGTATATATGATTAAATAATATTTTATTTATGATATAATTATCATTATGTAAATATATGGTGTTACTTACCTTCTTTTTATAATGAGCATTGAAAAATGAGAACATTACTTATGTGTACATACAACCCACCGTCTCCATGATTGTAATGTTGGTTCATTTTTCATAATAATATTTAATAATTGGTATTAAAAGTATAATTAATTTATAAATATGATAATTATTCTTTATATGTTATATAATGACCCCTTTGACCATAGTTGACCTACCAAAGTTGTTTTGACACGTAAACTAATTTTGGCCAAAACACCCGATGTAAACATGATTGCTTAAGTAGCTATATAAAACATAGTAAAAGTGAAATAAAAGTAATGATAAATATGAAAAATGTTCTCAATAAATTATAAAATTAACATAAGTTTATTATACATGAAGTTAAATGACGTTCACCTGAAAGGACCCAAGGTAAGGGATTCTCATCTCACTTTTTACATTCATGAGATAAATGTCATGTTCACCACTTAAATATTTTTTTATTGTATCTATTGTCAATTTTTATATATTATATCATAAATTTCTTTATCTTCATGGTACTTAACCCTTTCATATAATATTATTCCTTCATGATGTTTATTATTTAAAATGTTTCAAAGTAGTATGGGACACTTTGGAATGTTTAAAGATTATTTTTCTCAATAATAACTTTAATGATCTCTCAATGGTATTTAAATTCGAGGAAATTATATTACCATTGTTTAATAAACCCTTTAATTTTACTCTAATCCAGTAATTAATGACCGTTTTCAAGTATTATTACAATTTTTCCACTCTTTGGTACTCAATTTTTTTAAAAAATTTCTTTTAAGAAAACCCGTCTTTATTTACCTCTTTAGTCGGAGAACCTGTTTTTTTTCTAAAACCATGTTTTATTAAAATTATTTCAATTTTTCTTAAAATTATTTGGTAAATACATTTTTACTCTTTTTGACTTTTACCAATGTTTTCAAAGGAATCTTATTTTCACTTTCCAAACAAGGAATTTTTTTAACCTTTAACCATGAAAAATGAATGTTCCTTTTACCTCGTATAGCATGTATGGAATTACCCACCATAATTTATTTTATGATTACTTTTCATGTTTAAAATGTTAATTTTTAAAGAAAATAATTTCAAAAATAATTTTCAAAGAAAAGGTTTTTCACAAGGTTTTTCAAAAGTTTTTTCAAAACAAAAGGGTATTTTTCTCAATAATGTTTTTAAAAATTATTTTATATTATGTATATTCATCAATGACAACAACCCTTTATTTTACTCCACTTGGGGTATGTTATATTGATCCCATCATTAATCATCCTCTGTATGGTTTTTGATTTATTTTTCCAAGGATAGTATTAAAATCTACTTCCTTGATCCCTTTTAGTCCCCTTGAAATATTTAATTTCCTATGATCATTTAACATTCAATTCCCCCTAAGTATCCATACCATTTTTCATGTATATGATCATTTCCTAAACTGTATATCATTTTTCATATGGTGTTTATTTTGATTTTTTTAATTATTTGGGGAAATATTGATAAATCTATATCTTCTATTTCATATGGATATTTGATAAGGAACATTGTTAAATTGATTATTCGATATATGAGGAATGTTTTGGAATGGTAAGACATGGGTGGGGTTCGGTTATAAATATCCCCTCAATGCATTGATTGTATCATGGTATGATTAATTTATCTATACACCTTATATGGGTTTTTAATCGATATTTTGTAAACTGTCTTGTAAAAGTTCTTGATAGTAAAGGTACCATTTACCCAGGAAACATGGCTTCTAATAATCAGGCATTTCCCTCATATTAGTTTCAGTTATTATTCATCCATGAGATTTTTCATCGAAATATCTATGGATACATTTCATTTTCAATTATTTATATATCATGTGTTTCATTTTCTTACCTTACCATATTTATTTTTCCTTAACTAGTTATTTGTATGGAATGTGTTTTCAATTATTACCTTGTCATATTCTTTATGCACTTCTATTCGGTTTATTGATTACATGGAAAGCATGTTTAGTTATTTACCTTTATATATTAACTATTATCATTGATTCTTTATTAACTTCACTATGTTTTCCCCTTATTGAGAATTTGAGCTCACCCTTATTATGTTTCTATCCCAGGAATCCAAGAATCACACTATGAATGATATACAAGGATTCACTAGATGGAATAAAGTTACCCTTAAAGTTATTTATTTGGAAAGAAGAAAAATGTTATAATTAGTTTATTAATTTTTAATACAAGACTTCTATATGTATCTGTCTTACCAATGCTACTAAACTTTTGGTCCTTCAGGATTTGATTCCTTGTAATCATGCCAATATAATTGATAGCAGACACTGGATCTAGGTTATCTAGGGTCGGGTTGCTACAGTTGGTATCAGAGAAAGTTTAGTAGCAACCTTGGGAACTATATTTAGGAAAAAATTGGTTAGAGAACATAAACCTATGATAGAATTTGAGGATAAGTGTAGAAGAACACCCCAAAATTTTGAAAAAGTAGAGATTACGTGGGTCTTTCTAGAAATACATTCATGTATGGATACTACAAGTGGACGTGGTTCTGGAACAAATGTACCTAGGAGTAATAACTCTCACAAGGTGTTTTGGGACTAACTCAGGGTAACCTGGTATACAAAAATGGGCCTTATTGTGCACCTAGTTTGACACTCCTAGGGGATATGCTTAGGAAAATTCACATTTTATTTACAAAACATTGTGAATGATTTTGATAATGAATAACCTAGGTTAAAATTATATAGTTTTGGATTAAAATAAGGTTTCATGATTTAGAAATCCTAGAAATAATATTATGGATAAACCCCAGACCAAGAAAGTACCTATGTGGAAATAAATGGATGAAGTATTTATGTATTGAGGATGTATTGAGAACCACTGTCAAGAGTCTATTTAATGATCAAATTTCAATGATGTACTTTATATTTATTTTGGAAATTATATTAATATGGTTTTATAAAACGAAAACCTGTAAGTTGGGTGATAAACACTCAAACCCATCAAGGCTGAAGGTCTTGAACCCATGACCGAAGGACAATAGGGGTTTCATGCCAACCACTGACCTATGCAATGTCCTGGTCAATTTTTCATTGTTTTAGTTAAATAATTTGACAAATAAATTTTAATGATCAACCAATAGTATCACTTTTTAGGATTAGAGATTAATCTATTAACCATATTGGTTTTGGAAGATAGTTAGAGACAACTAGTTAGACTTGTCACTCTTTTATGAGCCTTAAGATCTTTTAGAAATGTATTTTTGTGCTTCATGCATCAATAGTAATTCTTGAATGAATTGGAAAATAGATCGAAGCACAAAAAACTGTTGAAATTATGTTTGTATAAATATATAAAGTATACATAGGAAGTAAAATAATTCCTCAACATTAGGAAAAGTATCTTCAAACAAAAATGTTGTTCTAAAACCTTAATTTTTGTTGAACTGAAGTCTTCTAAATCATTGTAAATTTATTTCTTTGATGTAGTAAAATTTCTATTTATTGTTAAATTATTTGTGATTAATGACATCATGCAATACCTATAAATATTTACACTTTTCCTCTAAGTACTTATCTATACTTTCCATTGATGTTCTCTTATTTAGAGACATAGTTACATGGCAGTCCACGTGACATTTTTACTTTTCATTCTATCTTTTATAGAGTATGGATTATGAACCCTTCTCACAATTTGGGATTTCAAACATATAAAGTCTCAAAAAATCTATCACCATGATCATGTTTAAATTTTGAGGAATAAATTTATATAAATTGGGTAGAATGTGATGCCCAAAAAATCTAAAGTAAGAACATTATATTCAATAGCGTGTATGACACGCGACACCAAGCGATTAAGGTAATATAATATCTAGATACTTTATATTATATTTAATATTTAAAATATATTATATATATTTTAATGCATGAAACATTGAGTTAGCATGCGTTAAATGCAAGAGCGACCTTCTTCGATGGCTTGTGTCACATGCAAGACCGATTTTTATCAAATAATAATATATTATTAAAATATAATGAGATATAAACTAGACATTAAATTATTAGTTATGAATAATAATAACTAACTTATGAAAATTATGTTTCATAAAAATATATAATTAATTAATTGGTTACAAATTAATTATAAATGAATATAATAATCAATTGAATAAAAAATGAATATTTTTATAAAAAACTATTTTCATATTAAAAAAGTTTCTTTACGCTAATGTATTAAATTAATTATAATTTTTAGGTTATATTAATGTAATATATATATATATATATATTATATTATATTAAATAAAGTATTTATGATATCCATTCATTATGTTTGATAGGCATAAGATAAGAAAAAACTTTATTTTACACATAAAAACCTATATTTTTATAAAGGTAATTTTACCGCCTTTTAATGGAGAACCCATTTTAAATATGAATTGTGACACTTTAATTGATTTAATATGACAAAATAAACTTAATATTTGAAATATAAACATAATAATAAGGTTATGGTTAATTTTTGATATTTTTCTGAAACATTTCATTTTTTTAATTAATAGTTAAAAATACTGAATTTCAGTTCAAAAATGATTTTTCATCTAATTTATTTATAAGGATAAATTATACTTTTAATTGATTTTAAAGTTTAATTAGATAATATTTTTATCATTTAATAAAATTTATTTCATTGGAATAAATTTCACATTGAAATTGATTATAAAAACATAGCAAACTTTCAGAAGTTTTTACTTTAAAAACCAGCATTGTCGTCCCGCCCGTGGGATTATATTTAGATCAATTTCTAAAAATTGTATGATTTAAATTTTAAAAAATGGATTACATATTTGGAATAATAATAATTTATAATTTATAATAATAGAAAATTTATTTTTGACCAAAATATTTGTGAAAGTAATTAAAATTAATTATAATTATTATAGTAAAATTAAGCTTAATAAAGGACTAAACCTTTAACTTAAGGGCCCAAATGAACCATACACTTGTAAAAAACCCATTTTATGTCTATAATTAAGACAATAATGTTAAATTCTTGAGTTTTTTTGGTTTTTTAATAATGTTTTAGGTAAAAATGTGGGTACACCTAACTTCTTTTCAAAAATACCAAGTGAGTCATTTTCCTCACTTATAGAAGTCCACCACATATATTCATCTCTAAAACCTCTTAAAACACTTAGGTTAGACCAATATATAACCAAATAGATTCCCAAAATCACTCCCCTATACCTTGAAGTCTCCCTTTGGGTAGAAATTCTGCCAATAAATTCTTTTGGTACAAACCAAAAGAAGTTACCCGATTAAGAGGTAACTTTTTTCTTAACCTCTTTAGTTTTGTTTCCATTTTCCACCACCTAAAATATATTTATTCCATACTTATATAACAAAAACAATATCATAAATATACTAGTATATTTTTATGTAAATATTTCAACTTACACTTACACAGACCTCCACCTAATGGGTGACAAACATACTATTTATGTGTATGGCGTACTACTACCTCACGAAATGATGATTGTTCATTTTTCATTTACCACTTATCATTGTGGTAATTATGATAGAAAATATGTTTATATATGTTATATATGATATTTATTATTTATTTATACTTTTATAATCCTTTTATTACACATAACATTAATAATTTCCATTTTACGTTAATATGATAACATCGTTTGAGGAAGTGTGGACTACCGCCCCCTCAAAGCGATGTATTTGTTCACACTATACATGGAACATATAAAGGATGGTTTTAATTAAAAATATATGAAATAATAAAACTCTATATTATATTCATGATATAATTAAATTTCTTTAAATATATTATATATATATATCATTTTCTTTATTACCCTTTCACACACTTAAAAAGTGATAACGTTATTCGTGGACATGTGGACCACCACATCCTCAACATGATGTGATTCCTTTTTCATCACAATAATTCTACATATATGTATATATTATTAAATAATATGGTATTTATTATATAATTATCATTCTGTAAAGATATGATGTTACTTACCTTCTTTCCATAATGATCATTGAAAAATGAGAACGTTACTCATGTGTACGTATGACCTACCATCACCATGATTGTAATGTTGGAGAATTTTTCATAAACATATTTAATGATTGATATAAAAAGTATAATTGATGTATAAATATTATAATTATATAATTATTATGTCACGACCCGTCCTCGGGGCCCGTGCCGTGACTACCCCAAGCCCACCTTCCATAGGCCAGGGGCTGGCGACTAGCACCAAAGGCATAAATCCCGATAAACTGGAAAGGCATTGCCTTTATAAAGGTAAACAAAACATCACAGAGTACAAGAGGAAGTAAAACACTAAGTACAAAAAGGAAGTACTGAAAAGAAGTGGGCCAGAATACAAACCCATCTGAAAAGTACAGCTACAACTGAAAGGAAGTACAACAGAAAAGTAGCAGCTCCTGGGTCGTCCACCTCGGATCATACCTGAAGGGTAGGTACAGATAGCGCAGCTCCTTAATCGTCCACCACAGATCCTAACTGAAGGGTAGGTATAGATAGCCTCCTAAACTCTCTCGCCCGTCAACCTCCTCAGAGTATCATCTCATCGTGAAGTCCACCCCCGGGTACCGTCCAGTCCTCAAACACACGGCCTTCATCAGCGCTGCTTGTCGTCTGCAACCAACACAACGAGGTGCGGGCATAGCCCGTTCAGGGGTGAGTATACGATACTCTGTAGGGACCCCAATACCCTCGAGGTCTCACTAAATCCAACAAGGATAACCACAAAGAAGGATCTCAACAGATAACCCTTACTTAGGTATAAGCCCATACTTATACCTAAGTTATCAAGTAACCCATCTCAATCATGAGGAAACACAAACGCTATGAAATCAACGGATAAACACTACTTAGGGATATTCCCATACATATACCTAAGTTATCAAGTGACCCATCTCAATCATGTGGTAAACACAAAGGTCATTGACTCAGCTCAAACCAAGATTTTCATTATCGAAACCGTAACTGCTGAAGAGATCCATCTCTGGAAAGTATAGTGATCTTGTCACGACTCCGAGGTACTGCTCACTAACCTAAGACTGCTGAGCTACTCCTCCTGTTGAGTACCGCGGGTCTGCCACCTCACACAGTAGTGCTCCTCCGCCATGGGTCTGCCACCTCACACAGTAGTGCTCCCCCTCATAGCCTACAGAGGTACTCCTCCTGTCGAGTACCGCGGGTCTGCCACCTCACAAAGTAGTGCTCCTTCGCTAGGGGTCTGCCACCTCACAAAGTAGTGCTCCCCACTGGACTATGATAGTCACACCGAATCGAATCGGACAAGTAGTCATCAGGTCTCAGCCAGCTACACGGTTTCCGTACTCCATACGCTCGTCTCCGGAAGGGTCCTCTCCACGAGCTACAGGTCGATACTCCAAGTATCACAAAGTCCCATGAAGAAGTATCTCAAAGGACTGACTCGTCATAGGGGTCTCAACACAAAAGACGGCACGTCAAACAGACGCCCGATCTGTGAGTTATTAGCCTTTTCGTCCTAGGGGCCCGGTTGGTTTCGTGTGCGAACCAACTTGGATGTATCTCAACTGTACCCCAAACTCTCATAGGGTATACTCATAGGGACAGTTTCTCAATGAGATCACCAACGCTACTGACGGTTCGTCAAACGGACGTCCGGTCTGAAAGTTACCAGTTTTTCCCTTCCAAGGGCCCGGTTGGATTTCGGGTACAATACAACCCATCCACTAACCAACTACATCCAAAACTCAGGCGAAGCATGCCAAAAGTTTTGTCTCATCAAGAGGAATCCAACAAAGTCTACGACATGTCAATTGGACGTCCGGAGCTCGAGATATAAGCATTTCCACTCCGAGGGCACGGTTCGTTTCGTGATGGAACCAACCCGGCCAAACCCAAAGTTCTCCGAAACCTTGAGTGTAATATACTTAAACGACCGTATCGATCCATGGATCACATCGCAGCTGACGGTGTGTCGATCGGAGGTCCGTAGCCCATGTTATGGGAAAAAGACCGAAAGAGGTCCGAAAATGGGGGTTTCGGGCCCGGCACGAGACCCCCTGGGTCAGCCCGAACTGGGTCGACCCGAACCAGGTCCTGGTCCGACCCGGTTGGGTGCGGCCCGGCCCAGCGCTCTGGCACGGTCCACTGGCCAGATCGGCGTGACCGAGTTGGGTGGACACGGGGGGGGGGGGGGGGGTTGCCCCCCTGTTTAATTAAACGCGACCCCCATGTGGGGGGCCGCTCCTACCTTCCAGCCGAGGGTTACGAACCCCCAGTTTCTCCCCTGACCGACCGGCCCGCTCCGGCCGGCCGGCTACTGCTGCAATGGGACAGGCGCGGTCCCATCCCCATGCTCCGACGCCAGCGGCCGGAAGCCGGCCGCTGCTCTCTGCTCCGCCGCAGCCTTAAGCCGAGGCCATGGTCCGACCGGCGCGACGTGACGGCGCCGCGCCCCTCCACTGCGGCCCCGCTCCGGCCGTGGTGTTTTCGTGATTCTCCGGCGCGGCGCGACGGCGCCGTGACCTTGTTCGACTTCAATGGTGCGACACGACGACGCCACGCATCCTTGCCGCATGATCCCGCACGGTGCGACAACACCGCACCATCTCCATTCCAAACCACAACAAGGTCAACAAAAAAATTAAGGGAGGAGGGTTGGCCGTGTTTGTGCGGTCTGACCCCCTTCTGTTAATTGATAGCAAGCAGCTAAGATTACGAATAACACTCGAATATTCACGAACATATATTAAAACCCCTACCTTGCAAAGACGTCACACGTCGTCAAGCCGTGGAAAGAGTCAAGCGTCGCAATGATCGGACATCACGGAAGATCGGTGCCGATTCCGTTGACGTCAGAGGGTGAGTCGTCGTCAATAACGACGTTCCCCGCGGTGGTGTCTCCTCCCTTGACGCGGAGGAAGAAGAGGAGAAGGCACGTCGTCGGTGTTCGCCCGATGAAGAATGCGGCGTCTCTCTTCCTTCGACGTGGAGAGAAGATGCAAGATGAGACAGTGTTCTTCATCGAAGCTTCGGTGTTCTTCACGTTCTTCAACAAAGGAGATGAAGCGTTCTTCTTCGGAGGAAGAAGTTATTCAAAACTCAAGAGCTCTCTTCCCTTTCTCTTAACACAACAATTCCAACCAAAATAAAATAAGGCTCCACCTTATTTTATTTACCCATGCCATGCATTCAAATTACAAAATTCAAATCCAATTCACTTAATTAATTAAACCATGAGTTGTTTAATTAATTAAGAGGTTGGTTGGAAAATTAAAAAGGAAGTGGAAGAGTTACTTAATTAAAGGGAGTTAACAAGTTTAAATGAGGAGTTTAAAGGGGAAGAGTTATGGGGGGTTAGAGAATTTGAAGGGGTGGAGTTCCTGTGGTCCCCACCACCCTCTTAACCTCTCATGGGTAGTTCCCCAACTTCCGCTCAAAGGATATAACCACTTAAAAAGAAATTAAATTATAGCTCAATTTTATTTTTACTTTCCACAATTTTTAACATCTCCTCCTGAGCAAACGCAACCCCAGAAAAGGTATTCTTAAGAAATTAATGGAACTACGGTTTCATCGGTGCCCTTAGATTTCAATTCCGAGCATTGGATCAAAAGTTAAGAAAACTCTCTCATTCGTTCACTGAACGTACCTGAGCTAAACTTCGGAAAATGATTTCGGGCACACCGGGCCTCGGAATCAGGCGCCGTCAGTGAAGGATCATCTGCATGGTGGGTTGGACAGTCCAACTCCCTGAGGTTGATGATGTGTGAAGGATCATGCACGTATCTCCTCAGCCGAGGTACGTGGATGATTTCATGCACCCAGTGCAACTGAGGTGGAAAGGTCAAGAGGTAAACCACCTCACCTACCCTGCTGAGGACCTTGAAGGGTCCAATGAAGAGAAGAGATAATTTGCCGCCTCAGCCAAATCTCCTTAATTCCACGTCGAGGTTAGACCCGTAAGAAAACGTGGTCGCCACCCTCGAACTCTAGTGGTCTCTGCCTCTTGTTAGCATAAGGCTTCTGTCAGCTCTGAGCTGTCCTCATTCGCTCTTGGATGATCTGGACCTTCTCTGTCATGGCCTGGACCATCTCTGGTCCCACTAGAGCTGCTATGATTTCTTCTTTTCCGATAAGAGAAATCTGGTCTCATCCCCTGGATGAACCACGTTCTTTACCTAATACAGTCAATCCGGACATGAATGATGTATTCATGCCATGGACGACGTCGTAAGGCCTCGACGTTACTACCAAGAGATCCAACCGTCACTCTCGCCTCTAAGGGTCGAGTCACACTGTCGGCATCAGCGGGAGGTAACTGGGTCTCCTCCAGTAGGAATATCGAAAGTGAGGGTCAAGTCAACAGTTTAAACCGGAACCTCTTAGTACACAAAAAGGAAGGAAGAAAATGTCACAAAGGTAAGTGTCTTTTTATTATTGAAGATCACAGTACAAAGACAAAAATGTAACAACAACATGGAACTAGAAGTATGAACAACAAAAGGAAACCACTAGTTCCGCTCCTGTCCACTTGCTTCCAGAGCTCCGTAGTCGTATGCTTCTGCTGCCTGAAGCTGAGCTCTCCCATGTCCACCTGTTCCATGCGGTCGGGGTGGACCTCCTAGTGGTGGTGGTGGAAACACCTTGAAGCGTCATCCACCTCCAGCTGCACGACCAGCTCCCCTCCCTCGGCCTTCTGCTCCTAGTGGTCCGCCTCAATCGAACCTCTGCCTCTGCCTGGGAGGTTCTTCATTTAACTGCTGGTCATCTGCATGGTGGGTCGGACAGTCACGTGCCATGTGACCAATCCCGCCGTAGGAGTAACACTACATGGAGGGCCGAGCTCTGTCATTCCCCTTGGTGCCTCGCACTACCAAACCTGAGTCATGCGGTCGACCACCTGTAGGTCTGGTCCTCTTGGACCTCTACGTCATCTGTCTACTGCCTGCTACAGAAGACTCTGCCGCATGCCAGCTAGTGGTGGGTCCTACTGCTGGAGACTGCTCAGCAAGGAAACTCTCTACTAAGAGGGCTCTCTCCAACACCCCTGTCTATGTCGGGATGCTGTGAGAAACAACAGAAGCTCTAATCTCTCGCCTAAGCCCCTGCTTGAAGGTTTGGGCCCTGAAGAACGGGTCCCATACCATATCTGTGGAGTAGCATGAGAGGTCTGTGAACCTCGCTGAGTACTGCGCCACCATCATGCTACCCTACTGTAGATGCATCATCTCTTGTATACACACCGCTCGAAGGGTGGCTGGTATAAACTCTTCCCGGAACAGGCTCTCGAAGTCTGCCCACAGAAGTGTTGCCTCGTCATAAATCTAGAGCATCAGGCTCCACCATCTTCCTACTGCTGCCTGAAGAAGGCTGGAAGCAAGGATCACCATGAAGTCTGCTGGTGTCCCCACTAGCCTGAAGACTCTCACCACAGCCTCCAGCCAATCCTCAGCCGCCTGTGGGTCCGTCTCTCCCCTGAACCTGGGTGGCCTCTGGCGCTGGAACTCATGCAGTGCGCTCAAGCGACGTGCACCCTCTACTACTGGGGCTGGTGGAATCGGTGGCCCAACGGGTATTAGTACCGCTGGTGCCTCTGCTGGTGTCTCAACTAGGATAGGGCCCTGTACTGAGGCCACGTCGCTCGGTGGGCTGTCAGTACGTACAACTCTCGGGGCTCTAGCTGGTCGTCCGCGGGGAGGCATCCTGAAAGAAACAAACATGAAACTGTTAAATGATTTATACCTGGTGAGCTGACCTGGTTTGATCTGACTTTTAAAACTTTTGGAAACACACACGAAATCAGTGTTTTCGTGCACAAAGTCAGAAATCAGTTGTCAGGGTCCTGGTGTATGGATATGTCGGCCGCCCGCACCAATACTGGACTCCCTGAATTAAAACCACACTCGGTACCCTTAGCACTATTGCTTCACAAGAAAAGATATATCAGAGTTACAAGTTCTGCGGTTGAACTGACTCCTCTAATACCAATTTTTCACGACCCTTCCTCGGGGCCCATCCCGTGACTAACCCAAGCCCGCCTTCCATAGGCCAGGGGCTGGCGACTAGCACCAAAGGCGTAAATCCTGATAAACTGGGAAGGAATTGCCTTTATAAAGGTAAACAAAACACCACAGAGTACAAGCAGAAGTAAAACACTAAGTAAAAAAAGGAAGTACTGAAAAGAAGTGGGCTAGAATACAAACCCATCTGAAAAGTACAGCTACAACTGAAAGGAAGTACAACAGAAAAGACAAACAGCTGGAAGAAAAGTAGCAGCTCCCGGGTCATCCACCTCGGATCCTACCTAAAGGGTAGGTACAGATAGCACATCTCCTGGATCATCCACCATTGATCCTACCTGAAGGGTAGGTACAAATAGCCTCCTAAACGCTCTCGCACATCAACCTCCTCCGAGTATCATCTCGTCGTGAAGTCCACCACCGGGTACCGTCCAGTCCTCGAACACATGACCTTCGTCAGCGCTGCCCGTCGTCTGCAACCAACACAACGAGGTGCAGGCATAGCCCGTGTAGGGGTGAGTATACGATACTCAGTAGGGACCCCGAGACCCTCGAGGTCTCACTAAATCAAACAAGGATAACCACAAAGAAGGATCTCAACAGATAACCCTTACTTAGGTATAAGTCCATACTTATACCTAAGTTATCAAGTAACCCATCTCAATCATGAGGAAACAAAAACGTTATGAAATCAATGGATAACCACTACTTAGGTATATTCCCATACATATACCTAAGTTATCAAGTGACCCATCTCAATCATGTGGTAAACACAAAGTTCATTGACTCAGCTCAAACCAGGATTTTCATTATCGAAACCGTAACTGCTGAAGAGCTCCGTCTCTGGAAAGTACAGTGATCTTGTCACGACTCTGAGGTACTGCTCACTAACCTAAGACTGCTGAGGTACTCCTCCTGTCGAGTACCGTGGGTCTGCCACCTCACACAGTAGTGCTCCTCTGCCATGGGTCTGCCACCTCACACAGTAGTGCTCCCCCTTATAGCCTACAGAGGTACTCCTCCTGTCGAGTACCGCAGGTCTGCCACCTCACAAAGTAGTGCTCCTCCGCCTTGGGTCTGCCACCTCACAAAGTAGTGCTCCCCACTGGGCTATGCTAGTCACACCGAATCGAATCGGACAAGCAGTCATCAGGTCTCATCCAGCTACACGGTCTCCGTACTCTATACGCTCGTCTCTGGGAGAGTCCGCTCCACGAGCTACATGTCGATACTCCAAGTATCACAAAGTTCCACAAAAAAGTATCTCAAAGGACTGCCTCGTCATAGGGGTGTCAACGCAACAGACGACGCGTCAAACAGACGCCCGGTCTGTGAGTTATTAGCCTTTTTGTCCTAGGGGCTCGGTTGGTTTTGTGTGCGAACCAACCCAGCCATATCTCAACTGTACCCCGAACTCTCATAGGGTATACTCATAGGGATCGTTTCTCAACGAGATCACCAACTCCGCTGACGGTTCGTCAAACGGACGTCCGGTTTGAAAGTTATAAGTTTTTCCGTTTGAGGGGCCCAGTAGGATTTCGGGTACAATCCAACCCGGACACTAACCAACTGCATCCAAAACTTAGGCTAAGCATGCCAAAAGTTTTGTCTCATCAAGAGAATCCAACAAAGACGACGACACGTCAATCGGATGTCTGGAGCTCGAGATATAAGCATTTTCGCTCCGAGGTCCCGGTTGGTTTCGTGATTGAACCAACCCGGCCGAACCCAAAGTTCTTCGAAACCTTGAGTGTAATATACCGAAATGACCGTCTCGATCCATGGATCGCATCGCAGCTGATGGTGCGTCGATCAGAGGATCGTAGCCCATGTTATGGGAAAAAGACCGGAAGAGTCCGAAAATGTGGGTTTCGGGCTCGGACCGACCCGACCCGAGACCCCCTGGGTCGGCCCGAACCGGGTCCAGGCCCGGCCTGGCTGGCGCGGCCCGGCCCAGCTGGCACGGCCCGACCCGCCTGGTGCGGCCCGGCTCGGCCTGGGCGAGGCCCGACCCGACCTGGGCGGCCTGGCCCGGCGTGCTGGCATGGTCCGCTGGCCAGCTCGGCGTGACCGAGATGGGTGGACAAGGGGGGGTGGGGGTGGGCGCTGCCCCCCCTATTTAATTAAATACGGCTCCCATGTGGGGGGCCGCTCCTCCCTTCTAGTCGGGGGTTACGAACCCCCGGTTTCTACCCTGACTGGCCGGCCCACTCCGGCCGGCCGGCTGCTGCCGCCACGGGACCGGCGCGGTCCCGTCCCCCTGCTCCGACGCCGGTGGCCGAAAGCCGACTGCCGCTCCCTGCTCCGACTTAGGCCTTAGGTCGCAGCCTTGGTCCGACCGGTGCGGTACGACGGTGCTGCACCCCTCCGCCGCGACCCCGCTCCGGCCGCGGTGTTTTCGTGATTCTCCGGCGCGGCGTTACGGTGCCGCAACCTTGTTCGACTTCAACGGCACGGCGTGACGGTGCCGCACATCCTTGCCGTATGATCCCGCGCGGTGCGACGACACCGCGCCATCTCCATTCCAAACCACAACAAGGTCAACAACAGAATTAAGGGAGGAGGGTCGGCTGCGTTTGTGTGGTCTGGCCCCCTCCCGTTAATTGATAGCAAGCAACTAAGATTATGAAGAACACTCGAATATTCACGAACATATATTCAAACCCCTACCTTTCAAAGACGTCACACGTTGTCAAGCCGCGGAAAGAGGCAAGCATCGCGATGATCGGACGTCACAGAAGATCGGTGCCGATTCCGTTGACGTCGGAGGGTGAGTCGTCATCAATGGCGATGTTCCCCGCGGTGGTGTCTCCTCCCTTGACGCGGAGGAAGAATAGTAGAATGCACGTCGTCGGTGTTCGCCCGATGAAGAATGCGGCGTCTCTATTCCTTCAACGTGGAGAGAAGATGCAAGATGAGACGACGTTCTTCGTCGAAACTTCACTATTCTTCACGTTCTTCAACAAAGGAGATGAAGCGTTCTTCTTCGGAGGAAGAAGTTCTTCAAAACTCAAGAGCTCTCTTCCCTTTCTCTTAACACAACAATTCCAACCAAAATAAAATAAGGCTCTACCTTATTTTATTTACCCATTCCATGCATTCAAATTACAAAATTCAAATCCAATTCACTTAATTAATTAAACCATGAGTTGTTTAATTAATTAAGAGGTAAGTTGGAAAATTAAAAAGGAAGTGGAAGAGTTACTTAATTAAAGGGAGTTAACAAGTTTAAAGGGGGATTTTAAAGGGGAAGAGTTATGAGGGGTTAGAGAATTTGAATGGGTGGAGTTCGTGTGGGCCCTACCACCCTCTTAACCTCTCATGGGTAGTTCCCCAACTTCCACTCAAAGGATATAACCACTTAAAAAGAAATAAAATTGTAGCTCAATTTTATTTTTACTTTCCACAATTTTTAACATCTCCTCCTGAGAAAACGCAACCACAGAAAAGGTATTCTTAAGCAATTACTGGCGCTGCGGTTTAATCGGTGCCCTCAGATTTCAATTCCGAGCACCAGATCAAAATTTAGGAAAACCCGCTCGTTCATTCACTGAACGTACCCGAGTTAAACTTCGGAAAATTATTCCAGGCACAACGGGCCTCGGAATTAGGCGCCGTCAGAAACTAAAATCTTGTAAAATCCCAAAGAAAATTAAGAAAAAAATTTTCCTTGAAATTTCCAGGACTTTACATTACTCACACCTTAGGGATTTACATCCCTATAAATATTTAACACAAACTAGGGATACAAAAGCGGTATTGAGCACGCATCTGAGCCTTCCGCTCCCAGGTGCTCCCCTGGAGGTTTCTATGCTGCCAGTGAAAGCACACCTGAGGAATCGATCATTCACATAGGATCCGCTCATGTCGATCCTTGATCTCCACTGGAATCTCCGCGCATGTTGCTCTGTCATCGACGTCCAACTCCCTGAGGTCGATGATGTGTGAAGGATCATGCACGTATCTCCTCAGCCGAGGTACGTGGATGATTTCATGCACCCAGTGCAACTGAGGTGGAAAGGTCAAGCGGTAAACCACCTCTCCTACCCTGCTGAGGACCTTTAAGGGTCCGATGAAGCACAGAGATAACTTGCCGCCTCAGCC
Organism: Viscum album; assembly: GCA_963277665.1. Classification (NCBI taxonomy): domain Eukaryota; kingdom Viridiplantae; phylum Streptophyta; class Magnoliopsida; order Santalales; family Viscaceae; genus Viscum; species Viscum album. The sequence goes on along the minus strand of OY728119.1, from coordinate 1,199,780,825 downwards.
AAATCTCTGTAATTCCACGTCGAGGTGAGACCCATAAGAAAACGTGGTCACCACCCTCGAACTCTAGTGGTCTCTTCCTCTTGTTAGAATAAGGATTCTGTCAACTCTGATCTATCCTCATCCGCTCTTGGATGACCTGGACCTTCTCTGTCGTGGCCTGGACCATCTCTGGTCCCACTAGAGCTGCTATGATTTCTTCTTTGCCGATAAGATAAATCTGGTCTCATCCTCTGGATGAACCACGTTCTTTGCCTAATACAGTCAATCCGGACATGAATGATGTATTCATGCCATGGACGATGTCGTAAGGCTTCGACCTTACTACCAAGAGATCCAACCGTCACTCTCGCCTCTAAGGGTCGAGTCACACTATCAGCATCAACGTGAGGTAACTGGGTCTCCTCCAGTAGGAATATCTAAAGTGAGGGTCAAGTCAATAGTTTAAACCGGAACCTCTTAGTACACAAAAAGGAAGGAAGGAAATGTCACAAAGGTAAGTGTCTTTTTATTATTGCATCTCATAGTACAAAGACACAAATGTAACAACAACATGGAACTAGAAGTTCGAAGAACAAAAGGAAACCACTTGTTCCGCTTCTGTCCACTTGCTTCTGGAGCTCCGTAGTCGTATGCTTCTGCTTCCTGAAGCTGAGCTCTCCCATGTCCACCTTTTCCCTGCAGTCGGGGTGGACCTCCCAGTGGTGGTGGTGGAAACACCTTGAAGCGTCGTCCACCTCCAGCTGCACGGCCAACTCCCATCCCTCGACCTTCTGCTCCTAGCAGTCTGCCTCGATCGAACCTATGCCTCCACCTGGGAGGTTCTTCATTTAACTGTTGGTCATCTGCATGGGGGGTCAGACAGTCACGGGCCATGTGACCAATCCCGCCACATGAGTAACACTGCATGGAAGGTTTGGCTCTGTCATTCCCCTTGGTTCCTTGCACTACCGACCCTAAGTCATGCGATCGACCACCTATAGGTCTGGTCCTCTTGGACCTATGCATCATCTATCTACTGCCTACTGTAGAAGACTCTGCTGCATGCCAGCTAGTGGTGGGTCCTGCTGCCGGAGACTGCTCAGCAAGGAAACTCTCCACTAAGAGGGATCGCTCCAACACCCCTGTCTGTGTCAGGATGCTGTGAGAAACAACAGAAGATCTAATCTCTCGCCTAAGCCCCTTCTCGAAGGTTCGGGCCCTGAAGAACGGGTCCCATACCATATATGTGGAGTAACGTGAGAGGTTTTTGAACCTCGCTGAGTACTGCGCCACCGTCATGCTACCCTACTGTAGATGCAACAGCTCCTGTATACGCACCGCTAGAAGGGTGGCTGGTACAAACTCTGCCCGGAACAGGCTCTCGAAGTCTGCCCACAGAAGTGTCGCCTCGTCATGCATATGGAGAATCAGGCTCCACCATCTGCCTACTACTGCATGAAGAAGGATGGAAACAAGGATCACTATGAAGTCTGCTAGTGTCCCCACTAGCCTGAAGACTCTCACCACAGCCTCCATCCAATCCTCAGCCGCCTGCAGGTCCGTCTATCCCCTGAACCTGGGTGGCCTCTGGCACTGGAACTCGTGCAGTGTGCTCAAGAGACATGCATCCTCTGTTGGTGGGGCTGGTAGAATCAGTGGCCCAATGGGTAGTAGTACCGCTGGTGCCTCAACTAGGATATGACCCTATACTGAGGCCATGTTGCTCGGCAGGCTGTCAGTACGTACAACTCTCGGGGCTCTAGCTGGTCGTCTGTGGGGAGGCATCCTGAAAGAAACAAACATGACATGGTCAAACGATTTATACCTAGTGTGGTGACCTGGTTTGGGATGACTTTTAAAACTTTTGGAAACACACACGCAATCAGTGTTTTCATGCACAAAGTCGGAAATCAGTTTTCAGGGTCCTGGTGTATGGATACGTCGGCCGCCCGCACCAACACTGGACTCCCTGAACTGAAAACCACACTCGGTACCCTTAGAACTATTGCTTCACAGAAAATAAATATAAGAGTTACAAGTTATGCGGTAGAACCGACTCCTCTGATACCAATTTGTCACGAGACGTCCTCGGGGCCCGTGTCGTGACTTCCCCAAGCCCGCCTTCCATAGGCCAGAGGCTGGCGACTAGCACCAAAGGCGTAAATCTCGATAAACTGGGAAGGGATTTCCTTTATAAAGGTAAAACAAACACCACAGAGTATAAGAGGAAGTAAAAAACGTAGTACAAAAGGGAAGTACTGAAAATAAGTGGTCCAGAATACAAACCCATCTGAAAAGTACAGCTACAACTGAAAGGAAGTACAACAGAAAAGACAAATAGCTGGAAGAAAAGTAGCAGCTCCTGGGTCGTCCACCTCGGATCCTACCTGAAGGGTAGGTACAGATAGCGTAGCTCCTCGATCGTCCACCACGGATCCTACCTGAAGGTAGGTACATATAGCCTCCTCAACGCTCTCTCCCATCAACCTCCTCCGAGTATCATCTCGTCGTGAAGTCCACCGCCGGGTACCGTCCAGTCCTCGAACACACGACCTCCGTCAGCGCTGCCCGTCGTCTGCAACCAACACAACGAGGAGCGGGCATAGCCCATGTAGGGGTGAGTATACGATACTCAATAGGGACCCCAAGACCCTCGAGGTCTCACTAAATCCAACAAGGATAACCACAAAGAAGGATCTTAACAGAGAACCCTTACTTAGGTATAAGCCCATACTTATACCTAAGTTATCATGTAACCCATCTAAATCATGAGGAAACACAAACGTTATGAAATCAAGAGATAACCACTACTTAGGTATATGCCCATACATATACCTAAGTTATCAAGTGACCCATCTCAATCATGTGGTAAACACAAAGGTCATTGACTCAACTCAAACCAATATTTTCATTATCGAAACCGTAACTGCTGAAGAGCTCCATCTCTGGAAAGTACAGTGATCTTGTCACGACTCCGAGGTACTGATCACTAACCTAAGACTGCTGAGGTACTCCTCCTGTCGAGTACTGTAGGTCCGCCACCTCACACAGTAGTGCTCCTCTGCCATGGGTCTGCCACCTCACAAAGTAGTGCTCCCCCTCATAGCCTACAGAGGTACTCCTCCTGTCGAGTACCGCAGGTCTGCCACCTCACAAAGTAGTGCTCCTCCACCTTGGGTCTACCACCTCACAAAGTAGTGCTCCCCACTGGGCTATGCTAGTCACACCGAATCGAATCAGACAAGCAGTCATCAGGTCTCAGCCAGCTACACGGTCTCCGTACTCTATACGCTCGTCTCTGAGAGGGTCCGCTCCACGAGCTACAGGTCGATACTCCAAGTATCACAAAGTCCCATGAAGAAGTATCTCAATGGACCGCCTCGTCATAGGGGTCTCAACGCAACAGACGACTGGTCAAACAGACGCCCGGTCTGTGAGTTATTAGCCCTTTCGTCCCAGGGGCCCGGTTGGTTTCGTGTGCGAACCAATCCAGCCGTATCTCAACTGTACCCCGAACTCTCATAGGATATACTCATAGGTACCGTTTCTCACCGAGATCACCAACGCCACTGACGGTTCGTCAAACAGACGTTCGGTCTGAAAGTTATCAGTTTTTCCGTTCGAGGGGCCCAGTTGGATTTCGGGTACAATCCAACCCGGCCACTAACCAACTACATACAAAACTCAGGAGAATCATGCCAAAAGTTTCGTCTCATCAAGAGGAATCCAACAAAGTCGACGGCACGTCAATCGGACGTCCGGAGATCGAGATATAAGCGTTTCTGCTCCGAGGGCCCGGTTGGTTTCGTGATTGAACCAACCCGGCCGAACCCAAAGTTATTCGAAACCTTGAGTATAATATACCGAAATGACCATTTCGATCCATGGATCGCATCGCAGCTAACGGTGCGTCGATCGGAGGTTTGTAGCCCAAGTTATGGGCAAAAGACCGGAAGAGGTCCGAAAATGGGGGTTTCGGGCCCAGACCGACCCGACCCGAGACCCCCCGGGTCGACCTGAACCAGGTCCGGGTCCGGCCCGGCCCGGCCCAGCGCGCTGGCGCAGTCCGCTGGCCAGCTCGGCGTGACCGAGCTGGGCGGACAAGGGGGGGGGGGCACTACCCCCCCTGTTTAATTAAACGCGGCCCCCATGTGGGGGGCCGATCCTCCCTTCTAGCCGGGGGTTACGAACCCCTGGTTTCTCCCCTGACCGGCCGGCCTGCTCCGGCACGGTCCCGTCCCCCTGCTCCGACACTGGCGGCTGGAATCCGGCCTCCGCTCCCTGCTCCACTGCGGCCTTAGGCCACGGCCTTGGTCCGACCGGCGCGGTGCGACGGCGCTGCGACCTTGTTCGACTTCAATGGCGTGGCGCGATGGCGCCGCACATCCTTGCCGCATGATCCCGCGTGGTGCGATGGAACCACGCCATCTCCGTTCCAAACCACAACAAGGTCAACAACAGAATTAAGGGAGGAGGGTCGGCCTTGTTTGTGCGGTCTGGCCCCCTCCCGTTAATTGATATCAAGCAGATAAGATTACGAAGAACACTCGAATATTCACGAACATATATTCAAACCCCTACCTTGCAAAGATGTCACACGTCGTCGAGCCGTGGAAATAGGCAAGCGTCGCGATGATCAGACGTCGCGGAAGATCAGTGCCGATTCCGTTGACGTCAGAGGGTGAGTCATCGTCAATGACGACGTTCCCCGCGGTGGTGTTTCCTCCCTTGACGCGGAGGAAGAAGAGGAGAAGGCACGTCATCGGTGTTCGCCCGATGAAGAATGCGGCGTCTCGCTTCCTTCGAAGTGGAGAGAAGATGCAAGATGAGACGACGTTCTTCATCGAAGCTTTGGTGTTCTTCACGTTCTTCAACAAAGGAGATGAAGCGTTCTTCTTCGGAGGAACAAGTTCTTCAAAACTCATGAGCTCTCTTCCCTTTCTCTTAACACAACAATTCCAACCAAAATAAAATAAGGCTCCACCTTATTTTATTTACCCATGCCATCCATTCAAATTACAAAATTCAAATCCAATTCACTTAATTAATTAAACCATGAGTTGTTTAATTAATTAAGAGGTAGGTTAGCAAATTAAAAAAGAAGTGGATGAGTTACTTAATTAAAGGGAGTTGACAAGTTTAAAGGGGGAGTTTAAAGGGGAAGAGTAATGGGGGGTTAGAGAATTTGAAGGGGTGGAGTTCGTGTGGGCCCCACCACCCTCTTAACCTCTCATGGGTAGTTCCCCAACTTCCACTCAAAGGATATCACCACTTAAAAAGAAATAAAATTGTTGATCAATTTTATTTTTACTTTCCACAATTTTTAACATCTCCTCCCAAGAAAACGCAACCCCAGAAAAGGTGTTCTTAAGCAATTACCGGCGCTGCGGTTTCATCTGTGCCCTCAGATTTCAATTCTAAGCACCAGATCAAAAGTTAGAAAAACCCGCTCGTTCGTTCACTGAACGTACCCAAGCTAAACTTTGGAAAACGATTCCGGGCACACCGGGCCTCGGAATCAGGAGCCGTCAGAAACTGCGTTCTTGTAAAATCCCAAAGAAAAATAAGAAAAAAAATTTCATTGAAATTTCCAGGTCTTTACATATTATTATTTTTTAGATGTTATATAATGACCCCTTTGACCATAGTTGACCTACCAAAGTCATTTTGACACATAAACTAAATTTGTTCATAACACCCGATGTAAACATGATTGTTTAAGTAGTTGTATACAACATAGTAAAAAGTGAAATAAAAGTAATGATAAACATGAAAATGGTTCTCAAGAAATTATAAAATTAACATAAGTTTATTATACTAGATGTTAAATAACGTTCACTCAAAAGGAAACACAAGGTAATAGATTCTCATCTCACTTTTTACATCCGTGAGATAAATTTCATGTTCACCACTTACATATTTTGTGTGGTGTATCTATTATACATTTTTATATATTATATAATAAATTTATTTATCTTCATGGCACTTAACACTTTCATCTAATATTTTTCCTTTATGAGGTTTATTATTTAAAATGTTTCAAAGTAGTATGGGACACTTTGGAATGTTTACAGATTAATTTTCTCAATAATAAATTTAATGATCTCTAAATGGTATTTAAATTTGAGGAAATTATGTTACCATTGTTTAATAAACCCTTTAATTTTACTCTAATCCAGTAATTCATGACCTTTTTCAAGTATTAATAACATTTTCTCACTCTTTGGTACTCAAAATTTTTTAAAAATGATTTTAAGAAAACTCAACTTTATTTCCCACTTTAGTCAAAGAACCTATTTTCTTATAAAAACCTTGTTTTATTAAAATGTTTTCAAAAATGTTTTTAAAATAATTTGGTAAAGATATTTTTACCCTTTTTTTCTTTTACCAATGTTTTCAAAGGTATATTCTTATCACTTTCTAAAAAGGCATTTTTTTAACCTTTAACCGTGAAAAATGAATATTCTTTTTACCTCATATGGATTGTACATACTTACCCAACATCATTTCTTTAAAGCTTACTTTTCATGCTTAAATTGTTACTATTTAAAGAAAATATTTTCAAAAGTGATTTTCAAATAAAGGGTTTTCAAAAAAAATTCAAAATAAAAGGATATTTTCCTTAAGAATGTTTTTAAAAGTTCTTTTTATATTATTTCTATTCATCAATGACAAAAAAACTTTATTTTATTCCACTTGAGGTATGTTGTATTGATCCAATCCTTAATCTTTACCTGGATAATTTTTTATTTATTTGTCCAAGGATAGTATTAGAATTCACTTCCTTGATCCCTTTTATTCCTCTTGATATATTAAACTTCTTATGATAATTTGACATTGAATTTACCCTAAGTAGCCATATCATTTTTCATGGATATGATCATTACCTAAAATATATACCATTTTTCATACGATGATTACTTTGAAATTTATTTAATTATTTGGGGAAATATTGATAAATCTATATCTTCTATTTTATATGGATATCTGATAAGGAACATTATTAAATTTATTATTCAATATGTGAGGAATGTTTTGGACTGGTATAAAAAGGGTGGGGCCCAGTTATAGATATCCCCTCGATGCATAGATAGTCTCATGGGACGAGTCATTTGGCTAGCCACCTTAAATGGGATTTTACCCAATATTTTGTAAACCTTCTTGTGAAAGGTCTTAACATTAAAGGTACCATGTACCTAGAAGACATGGCGTCCAACAATAAAGCATTTACCTTATTTTAGTTTTAGTTATTATTCATCCATGAGATTTTTCATCAACATATATCTGGATGAATTTAATTTTTAGTTATTTATACAACATGTGTTTTAATTTCTTACCTTTATATATTTATTTTTACTTATCTATTTATTTGGATGGAATGTGTTTCCAGTTATTAACTTTCCATATTATTTATGAAATTATTTTAAATTTATTGATTACATGGAAGGTGTGTTCAATTATTTACCTTTCCATATTGACTATTATCATTGATTATTTATTGCTTCTGCTGTATTTTTCATTTATTGAGCATTTGAGCTAAACCTTATCATGTTTATTTCCTCAGGAATCCAAGAAGTGTACTATGAATGATATTCATGGACTCACTAGATGAAATAAAGTTACCCACAAAGTTATTTATTTGGAAAGAATAAAAAAATTATCTTTTAATTAGTGTATTAATTTTTAATACAAGACTCCTGTATGTATTTGGTTTACCAAGACAACTAAACTCTCGATCCTTCAAGATTTGATTCCTTATAATCATTTCAATGTAATTGATAACAGACACCGACTCTGGGATATCCAGGGGCGGGTCGCTATAGTTACATAACGAGGCTGGCTGCGATGGGCGACAATGAGAATGTCAGAGGAGGAGGGTAATGGTTGGGATCGATGGTGTTCTAATGCCTATAGTAGGAGAACTCAGTTGGGAAGTTCATGATTCTAGGTGAGAGTGATGATGACTACCAGGTGTCCAGGGAGCACTATTAGGGAGAGGGATGGCCGGACGATATTTCTCGGGATAGAGGGAGGGTGCTGCCCACACTCCAGTGAGCTGGGGAGAAGACCAAGTGGGGTAGAGAGGGGGGAGGAGGGATCCTATATGGGTTGCTGATAGAGAGGAGGGGTGGGGCAGACCCCTTGGATTCACCCGAAAGTAGTTTTTTTTTATTTTTTATCATTATTCTTCAAGTCAGCACCGCCCCCTGAGTTGAGATTTTTTATATATTTTTTATTCTTTCCAAAAGCCTTGTTTTTAGGTTATTTTATTTTTTTGAAACTCTTGAACCTCACAAACCTATCCCCACCTATTTTTCCCAAAAACTTGTTGAATTTTTATTATTTACCGGAGTAATTCTGGTCATCGGAATCTGATTGGTTCTGGTCAGGAAAATAAACATCACCAGATTAGTCTCCAGCTACCGCATCGAGTAATTAAAATTACATTTCACACTAGAATATGATCTCAAGATCTTAAAAAAATTTTATTTTAAAATTATACCCATAAAAATAAACTATTTTTGATCCATATTAAAAATATTTGGATGACCATAACTTGGTCAATCAAAATCAGATCAATGTGCAGTCGGTTCCATTAATACTGTATCAATTCCCTCTACTTAATTCAAGGATTTTTTCTTGGTTTATAAAATTCACATGAATCCTTTGATACCAACTGATGGTACCAGGGTGCATATTGGAACTCGGTGGGCTGAGGATTTAAAATTTTTCATCACCAGAGTGAGTTATCTTCATTGTCTCTGGTAATACGAGCCTTAGTAGAGGTATGAGGATCTCTCAAGAATTAAATGAAGAAGAAAAATTAAATTTGATGAAATACCTTGTTCTAAACAAAGCGCGCTTGACTGGAGATTTTCACCGGTGACCTTTTCTCAAAGGATTCGAATCCAAACCCCTATAGATCATCCACACACACTTCAATAATACTATGTGAGTGACAACCATCATATTTTGGGTGCTAGAATGAAGCTCTGATGATTCCTTCGATGTCACAATGATCACCTCGATCTCGTCCCTTTGATCCATCGAAGATGTTCTTGGATCAGTCACTTGGAGAGAGACTCTATCTCTTAGATGCATAAGGATTGATAAGATCTCATTCCATTGGAATGAATAGTTTATGGAATGATCTTACTCTTCTGCTTATATAGTGGGAGGATCAAATACCCGAAAAGAGTTCCCTGACCTACGAAAATTCAATGCCCACTAAATAAGCAATAAATGTCATGTTATGACAAACTAACTACATCATAAACAACATTTATATTTTATCACATACTTATAATATATAATAAATATATTATGTGATAAAAACTAGTTAATTAAATTGAATTGAAATTCCCATTAATATTAAATGAACCTTTAACATTAAAATAATATCCATTCGTATAATATTTTTTCTATATTCAATAAATACCTCGGAAATAATTTTAATAAAAAAAATTCAACCCAATTATTATATAATTGAATAATAATGAATTTATTTATTCATTGGTGATCGTTAATACTTGGACAACTCTAAAACCCAATGGTGGGGCCCACCATGTCCTATATACCTATTCACCAGAATAGGGAAAATTATAGAATATGATATTGTGTGTGACCCTCTAATACCTTATATCATTAGAAGTGAATACCATTCATAGACCAAGATCAGAGCCCAATAACCCATTAAGAACCCTAAAGAAATAAGGAATAGTCATAGAAACAATAACCATCCTATGAACATGCACTGTGTAATATAATCTCTTTATCACACAATATCTCATAAAAAAGTACACACACTTGTGTCATCATCATTTATTGATTTATTACATATTTATATAACCAGATAGACTTAATTTTAACTACATTGAAAAATTATTTATGAAAGTACCATAGTCCTGATCAAATAGGCCCGAGATATCACTTTTTTAACTCGGAAGTGACAAATTATATCTTGAATATTCAGCCAATGCCATATCACCAATGAAACACCCAACACAAGAAACCTAACCACAACTTCAATGTTATGGTTTTTGACTTTCATAAAAGTACGTGATTAAGTGATACACATTGATAATGATCTCAATACAGGAGACCAATACACATGTTTGTAGATAGGAATAACCAAGGACACTTAAAACATGTGGTGTTCCTATTGATTGGTCTATCCTCATGATCTCACCTACCAGAGATCACCAAGTTCAAAATTCAGGAGAAGAAGTCTCAATGCTTATGATCCCCCATCACCTAATACTCAGAAATCAACTATTTCTAGTCAGTATGATGTATCTAGACCCTAAGGCATATGTTTTAGATCAATGTAAAAGTATCTTGAGGTTCTCATTATATCCTAGGGACTACTATAATCTTTTTATATGATAATTAATCTATAGACATTACCATTTAAATAGTGGATGCAGAAATATCAACACTATAATGGTAATTGTACATTATGTATAACTCACTATATACATGGATGGTAATCGAAAAGTACTGATCAAGTTAGGTCTTGGGAACCGACTATTACAACACACAAGATACTGGGTATCAATGATGGACCTTTGGAGCTACAATTAGACTTTTTATCTTAGGTTTGGCTATGAGATGAAGATCCCCTTTCTCTCTTATCTTCATTTATTTATGAGTATATATATATATATTATTAGGTTTTTTCCCTCTTTCTTTGGGTTGATCTAACTACTTCTATCATATCTCTATATTTCTCCCCTACGGGTTTTGGGGTGTCCTATTAGGTATGTATATACTCACCCCTTCATGGGATTTGAACGCACGTGTTGTGTCTTATGTAGATGAAAAATATTTTGGTAGTGACATTGGTGGAGCATAGTGATACTTGGGTTCATTGACTGCATACGGTGGTAGGGGCTTGGAGATCAGGAGTTGGGAACTCTCAGTTATTTTCTATTCCATTTTTTGTTAGGTGGGACTTAATTTCTGGTTGGGCATGTATTTTTATCCTATATGTATTGGTGGTATTTTGTTGCACTCTGATGTATTTCCTAGAGGTATTTCATTAATGGTTTACTCTATTTGTTTCTATCTTTTATTATTATACCTATTCACTGTTATATGGAAATGGTTGGGTGCGTGTGTACATGTACACTATGAAAAGACCTCCCATTTACATCATTCCTTCTCAGTGCTTGTCACCAGCCCCTAGACTATTAGAGGCGGGCTTGGGGTTGTGGCGGTCTAACCTTCTGCTGGTCAGGAGGGCCTCAGTGGGTCAAATTGTTACACAAGATTTCAATATGGGTAAAGGTGAAAGTGTTAACCAGATGTTCCAAAAAATCACTAGAATTTTGAATGGAATAAATTCCCTTGGAGAAACTTTGGACAATCCTATGCATATTGAAAGAGTATTGGGATCTCTACCTAAGAAGTTTCATTTTAATAAAGTTTCAATTGATGAAATAAAGAACTTAAAAAATATATGTTGGATATACTCACTAGTTCATTAATTAAATAATAAGTGGAGCTGAATAACATAGCTGAATCAGAGACTTCAAAGAAGAAAGTTTTTGCATTTAAATTTAATATAATAGGATTGAAAAACTCTTCTAATTATGAATCACATGAAGGTGAGAAATAACTAACCAACTTGACTAAATGAATTTTTAAAATGATGAAAAGGAACATATGATTCAATAAACGATTTAGAAAGGATAATAACAAGGATGGTAGAAAGAGGAAAGGTATACCTAATTATAAAAATGTTTTTAAACTAACTTTCTATGAGTAAAAAAATAAGGGACACATAAATCCCAACTTTATAAAACTAAAGTAAGAAAGGAAATACAAGAAATATAAGAAAAAGGAGAAAATATCTTTGGTGAATGGATTGAGTTGTATAAAATAATCTGATTCAAGTGATGAAACTAGAAGTGAAAAAGAAATGACTAACCTTTCCTTAACGGTGGATGGTAAAAATTTATTTAGTATTTATTCTCATTATAGTTCATATTATGATTCTAAATAAAAAAAACCTAGTATGAAAGAACTAATTGAACAAAATAAAAAATAAAAAACAAGGTTTCTTTAGTTATTGCTGATTTTTATAAAAAATAATAAAATAATGTGCTTATTAAAAAAAATCAAAAAACCAACTTAAGAAAATGAAGTGATTATAAATACAAATTCTTCTATAAATAACAAAGTTTATAATGATTTAGAGTTTTCACAAAAAGAGAATGAAAATATGAAGAAATAAATTATTTTTTTGAATGAAAATTTATTTAATTTTGTTCAAGGTCTGGAAAAATATGATAATATGATTTCAATGATGAAACCAAATAAAAAATTGTGGATATAGATATAATAAATAAATATCTAATTTATAAAATAATTTATTTATTAATAGTTTTAAAGTAAGTATATCTAATTTCATGTACTTTAAATGCATAATATAAGGTAATTATGCTATTGAATTCCCATTATGATTTCCTTAGTCTTTAAGAAATATTGAAACTTTTATTTCCATGAATTTATCTTCTATATTACCAATAAATACATGTTTAGATTCTATTTGTCTACTTTAGAATTCATATACTAACCTGATTGGACCCAATATGGAATAGGTACCAAAACAATTTTCTAATTAAATAATATTTCATGAAATGTGACTTAAGAGTGTCAAATATATATGGTATATGGATAATGGATGATACATAAACATTAATTAAGATCCATCAATGATTTTTATCATATAATCAATGTGATGGTGGATCTATGACATTTAGTGATAACTCAAAAGGCATAGTTAAGGGATCTAGTGAATTTAGTATATATAACTATGTTATAATTTCAAAAGTATCATATGTTGATAGTTTAAAATTAAACTTAATTAGTATTTCACGACTATGCGATGATATAATGAGAGTTATGTTTGAAGATAATACATTTTTAGTTTTCAAAAATGAATATGTTTTATTCTATGATAACATGAAATAAAATATCTATTCTATTGATTTTTATGAGTTAGATAACCGGAATTTGAAGTGTCTTAATGTTATATAAATAGATTATATCTTATGGAATATGAGGCTTATACATGTCTACTTTGAACTATTACACAAACTTTAAAAGAAAAGATATGCACAACAACTACCTGATTTGAGAAATATTAAGATTTATTTTGTGATTATTGTTTAAAAGGAAAAAAATATAGAGTAAGTTTTAGATAAATTAATATAATTAAAAATAGTATACCATTATATATTATTCATTTAGATTTATTTGATCCTATAAATATTTCTAGTTTATGAGAAAAGAAATATGTTTTTGTGATTGTTGATGATTTTAAAAATCTACTTGGACTTATTTTCTATATCATAAAAGTGAAACTTTATCCAAATTTATTTATTTTTATAAAATAGTTAAAAGTATAAAATCTTATTTAATTATTTCTATTAGGAGTGATAATGGAGGTGAATTTTTAAATATTTATATTGATTTTTTTGTAATTAAAATTATTTTTTTATAATTTTTATACTTCTTTAAAAACACAAAAAATGGTGTTATAGAAAGAAAAAACAAAAATATTATAGAAATGGAAATAACGATGTTAAATTAATATATTTACCCAAATATTTATGGGATTAATTTGTAAATAAAACTTTTTATATATTAAATAGAGTTTTAATTAGAAATTTTTTAAAGAGAAATCCATATGAATTATTTAAAGGAAAAAAAAATAAAATATTTGTTATTTCAAAGCTTTTGGGTGTAAAGTTTTTATTTTAAATACTAAGGATAACTTAAATAAGTTTGATTCTAAAATGATAAATTAATTTTTCTAGGTTATTCTATTCAAAGTAAAGTATATACTGTTTATAAAAAAAGAAATATGATTATTGAAGAGTATGTTCATGTTAAATTTGATGAAAATAATTTGAAAAAAAATTACATTTAGAGAATGTTCAAGAACAATTTAAAGAGTTTGGGAAGGGGAGTAATACAGAGTGATCACTCATGGAGATTTTGTGTCAATGATGATTTGAATTATTGACCTGGTTCATCCTAGTTTTATCATGGAATCTGATCCTTATCTTAAGGATTCAAGTTCTCCTACCCCACTTAAGAAACCTGTAATCATTACAAAATCATCTAAGAAGGGTATAACCTTCACAAAGGTTTTATGTAAGAGGGATAAAATATAGAACAAATATTCAGATTAGGTCTAACATAAGCAAAAAATTTCTAATAATGAGGATAGAAGGTTTATTATCTCTATATATTGGACTTATCTGAATAAGAGGCTTGATCTTTGAAAATTTTGGCTAATTGGGTGTCTGATCTTGTCCAAAGGGGACAATCCCATGATTGAATATGAGTTGAAACTGAATGTTTTCTAGATATAGGGAGTTGATAATTGGAAGATAATTTTGATTGGAAAAGACTAATTTCATCTTATCTTTCATTCAAAATTTTATCAATCTAGTAATTGTAAATTTAGTTTTTACAATCTCAACCTAGGTGTCTTTAGACTATCGACATGGGAACTCAATTTAAATCCCCACAATCAAAATAATACCAATGCACATATCTTGGTTTTCATTCAGGGATTAAGCTATGTACTCTTTAATCCAAAAATCTTGAATGGAATTTCATCCTACATCAGGTCCCCTTTAAAACTATATGAAAACACCATTTAAGGAAAAATTAGTTACTATGAAAGATTGATAGTTGATTTTGATCTCATGAATCCTTATCTTAACAATGCCACCTTTCTTGTTAATGGAATAAAGATAGTGGTAGAAATTGAGTATGAATTTATTCCACCTTTCTATGACTTTTTCAAAATGGTTTCTCATTTGATTTCAGGATGCATACAAGTTCTTAAGCTTCATGTGAAGAAATATGACCCTCTTAAGCATAAGTAAGATGAGACTTCACAAAAACAAAATATTAGTACACTAAGATCTTCTAATTCTAAGGAAGGTGATAATGGATTAAGTAGGATTTCTAGAGAATATATCAAGGATAAAGCTAAGGAGGTGAGATATAATCCCTAATATCTTCATGTTTCTCTAGGGAAAGTCCTTGAAAAGGATGGGGTAGCAGGGGCTTTAGGAATCCTTTTGGATAATGAGGCTGGTGAAATCAAGAATCTATAGGTTTCATATCATAGCAATATTATTGGAAGTAACAAGGATCTCTCAACTATACCTCTTAAAGTTTTTTGGCTTAGAATATCAAAAGGAAGAGGTGAATAACTCCAATGAAAAATTTTCATTGGTGTCCCATTCTTTAAAATAACAAGAGTTAGATGAATAAATCGGGATTGAGAAACTGGTGGCATTAGGTGAAAATTATAACATAAAATAACATTTGGAAGAGGCTAATATAATAGACCTAGAAACTTCTAATAAGAGGGAATGAAGAAAACATTATAATGTGAAGGAAGTCATGGGTCTTTGACTGGGAAGGGAAGTACTAAAGAAACAAATGATAATAAGAATATAACTTTGGGTGTAAGGAAATCAAAACCAAGATCCCATAAGAAATGAATTTTCTTTTCTAGAATTGTAATGAGATGGCTAATCAGGCCTTAACCAACACTCTTAAGAGATTCCTCTTACCTAATAACCCTCTGATGACATGCATTGCATAACCTAAGGTTCACTTGAATCTCTTCAAAGTTCTTAACCTTAATTCTTTGAGATATAAAATTATTGCTATCAATCAAAACATTCAGGCGATGTAAACTCTTTGGGTTTTGATATCGAAGGCCACCACCAACTAGACTATTATTCATACTAGCCAGTAAATGATTACAGTTATGGTTACCATGGATGAAAATAACTTTCTTTTGTTTCTTTATTTATTCTCCCACCAATTATTAGGGGGAATGATTTTATTGGAGGATATCAAGAGACTTTAACAGTCCATTAATTAACCTCAGTTGCTCACTAGGGATTTCAATGCAGTTTTAACATCCAATGAAAGGAGGGGTCAACAAAATAATGCCATTGATAGCTAAGAATTTAAGAATTGCATGGATTTAAATGAATTGGTTAAATTTACTCTTAATGGGGATAAATTTAATTGGTATAGTAAATCTATAAATAGAAATGTGTCTAGTAAACTTGATGGAAGATTTCTCAACTTCCAGGATCTAGAAAAATGGGAGCAAATCCAATTGAGGACTGTCATGAATAATAATTCTAATCATCACCTGATCCTTGCTTACATAATTAGAAAAAAATAAATGGGACCTTTACCTTTTATATTTAATAATTCATGGATCAAGTATCCTGATTATAGGAGGATTTTTCAAGAGGTGTGGGATAGTACCAAATGTTCCAACGATTTATATGCTTGTGTATATAAGCTTAGGAATCTTAAATAAAAGATTAAACTTTGGAGAAAATAAGTATTTTATATCATTTATGATGAATTTTATAGGATGGAAAAAGAGTTAAAAGATCTTAAAAATAGCTGTAGTGAGTTGTTTGATATGGATATCTTTAACAAGGTGGTGGAGATCTCCTCCAGGATGAATGAGAAAATTTATATAAAGGAGGAATCACTCAAAGAGAACCTCAAGATTAAATGGTTGAAAGTAGGGGATAAAAATAATTCTTTCTTTAGTAAATTGTAGATAAATAGTATATATTTCATGACTATAACTAATTTGAATAATGGGAATAATCTCATCACTAAAAGGATATATATTATCACTGATGTTTTGTAGATTTTTAATAGTGGATATCCTAATAATATTGATTATTTCAGGAATGTTATACCTGAGGTTGTAGATCATAATGAAAACATCACAATCATTAGGGAACCAAATTTGGTGGAGGTTAAGGTTTACACTTTCCCTCTTAATCTTGGAAGTGTTCAAGTCCTAGATGGCTTTAATAATATTTTCTTTTAGGAATACCAAAATATTTTTTAGGGGGACCTCACTATAATGTTTTTTACTTTCTTTATGAATGAAATTATCCCAAGGGGGATTGATTCTCAATTTCTAATACAATTTCCCAAATTTAAGGTTATTGATACCCTTAATTCCTTTAGTATTATTGCCTTAGGAAATCCAGTATAAAAAATCTTGACAAAGATTTTTTTCCATCAGAATTTATACTATAATAAAAAAGGTAGTGTCTCCTAATAAATATGGGTTTTTTTATGGTAGGATAATTCAATAATTCCATATAAATTACTATAAGTGAATGAATATATTGGGTAATACTAGAAAGTAAGGAATCATTGACCTCAAACTTGATGTTAGTAAGGATTTAGATTCGATCAATTAGGACTTTATGACATGTGTTTTAGAAATATTTAGATTTAGTAGTCTCTTCATTGATATGATTTTGAATTTATTTAAATATATGAAGATTTCTATTATCCTCAATGGAATTACAAAAGGATATTTCTATTTTTCATGTGGAATTAGATAGGATAATCCCTTATCTTATATTATATTTAGCACTACTGAAGATTATTTAATCAGATGCCTTCATGATATGGTTGAACATGGAAGTCTTAAAGTAATATCAATTGAGAGAGGGTTAAGGGAACCATCTTATTTATTTTATGTTGATGAATTAATTATTTTTCTACAGGGAGGAAGGTAAAACATCAAGGTTATGAAAGGGATTCTTGATCATTATGGATGCATTTATAATCAGAATATAAGCTGGGATAAATATAGAATTATATTCATCCATAGATTTAACAATCATAGAAGGATGGACATCTAATGAATTTTGGGGATTTGTGTGGGAAGTTTTCCATTTACTTATTTGGGAATTCACCTTTTTTAGGGTAGGACTAAATCTATCTACCTTAGAGCTATCTTTGATGGTGTGAAGGGAAATATTAATTATGAGAAAGGGAGGCTCTATCTCTTGTTGGGATAATCTCTCTTATCAAGGGGGTTTCTATAACCAATTTGGTCTATTTATTTATGTTATAAAAATGGAATTGATTTCATATAAAGATTTTGAATCAATGTATTTGAAACTTCATTTGTAGTGGGTCTATATATAAAAGGAAAAATATCACTATCAAATAGAATATTTTTTGCAAATAATTACAAGAGTGGGGTCTGGGAATTAAAAATCCAAATATGTTAAATGATTTACTTTAGGATCAATTTCTTTGGAGGATACTGACCACAAAATCTAATAAATTTTTGAAACAAATATTCAACAGTAGGCTTACTTATGGGAAGCACCATTATATATTTTATTCAATTTGGACTTGCATAAAAAGAATTTATATAGAGGCGATGAAGCACAACTGTTGGATAGAATCCATTAATTTATGTCTCAAGTTCTAGAAGGAAAACTAGACTGAGATTACCTTAACTGATAATTATCTACTACCAATTTAGGATCAAAAAGTGATAATCAATTAGAATATCCATAATCCATTGGATCAATTTCCTTCAACTATAAAGGAGGCTATTTACTCCTATCATTTAATTCCAAATATAGATAATCTAGTTTGGATTCCTGATCATCACAATGGAATCACTTATAATCTATTTTATAGCCTCTATATAGGTGTACCAGTAGGACTGAAACACATCCTAAATCCATTCATTAAACCACAAATTTTCCCATCAAGTTTCACTCTAATTTGGAGGGATTTATAATAGAAACTCCCTATATATACCAATCTTATGAATTATGGATTAATCTTTACTCTATATGTAGTTTTTACAAGGATGGGGAAGATTATATATATTATGTTTTCTTTAAATTCATTTTTGATAAAGATATTTTGGGTATTGTTACATAATTTTTTAAATCCAATCCTCTAAATTTTGGGACTATAAATGGACTTATTGACCACTTCATCATACAAAATGGATCAAATAAACACCAAAATTTGTTTTGGGTGGAATCTGCTAAAGTATTTCATATTATATTGTGGAAAAAAAATTCAATAATACATGAAGGTAAAAACATTAGGAAGCACATTGTTATATAAAAATTTAACACTACTATGTGAGTGGCTGTTTACATGAACATTAGTCTAGTTGGGAATTACATTAAGTAACTTTCATTCCTTTATAGGATGGATATATGAGGAAACTTTAAACTATATAAAGGTTACATTTTTGTGGTTTGGAAGCCACCTATTTTATATTGGATCAAGATTCATACATATGGTGCATCCAAATATAATATAAGATCCTTAGGCTGTAGAGGCATCTTTAAAGACTCAAAATGTAGTTCTATTTCATGCTTCTCCAAGGGACCATGAGATGGTTGCTTCCTATGAAGAATAAATTAAAGGGTTTATTCTAGAAATCTATATTTCTAGGTTGAATAATAGGAAGAATATTTTGTGGGAACTGGTCTCCTCTTTTATTATTTATGTGATGAAGCTCTACTCCTCTTCCCCTTTCTAGAGACTTATAGCGGATTGGGTGGATTGGATGGAGTATTGTGAGAAAAATAGCTTTGTGGTGTCATGAATTTTCAAGAAGGGAAATGTCATTATATATTTTCTTTCAAATATGGGTGTTGTTTTTGAGAAATGTAACCAATTATAGATATTCTAGATTTTATTGAGAGTAGTTTTTTTCATCTTCATAACTTCTCCTTATCAATTTTTATAAATTTGCCCCCTAAAATTTCACTCTAGAGAAGACTCTTATTAGAGAGTTTACATTTGGTGAAGAAGAACCATAAGTTAACAATATAAATATTTAGGGGGAGCATACCCCTTCTCATTATGATCATAAATCATTAAAAATTATTAAATATCACCATTTTGATAAATTTATTGGAAATATTGATTCTAGAATTAAATTTAGAAATTTTATTTTAAATTTATATGTAAATTATTATTTTGTTTATGATTTTATTCCTAATAATATTGATGATGATTTGAAATATTATAATTGATTTATTGCTATGAAAGATGAACTTAATAAAATTTATAACACTATTGGAAACTGAGGTTTTCTCAATGGATATATACCAATGGTTTATTCAAACCATTAGTATACTGTAAAAAAGGAAACATTTTCCAATGGTTTGTTCAAAATGTTGGAAATGTGTTAATATAGCTAAGATTTCCCAACAGTTTGACAAAACCATTGGAAAATATTTAGTTCCTCTAAGATATACCAACGTTTTTAATAAACCATTGGTAAAGAGAGGCTTTCACAACGATTTTTAAAAACCGTTGGGAAAGTTTTCCCCCAAATACCCAGCACCCCAGCTCCCACTCGACCCAATTGCAGACCCTAATCCAAAGCTCCTCCTGAAGTTTTCTCAGCCGTGAAACTCCTTACAACCATAGATCCATCTTCAATAAATAAATTTTTTATTTTTACACTTAAAATTAGTAAGTGTTACCTTAGTTTTAATGTTCTCCCTCTATTTTTGTTTTTGTTTTCTGTTTCTATTTGGGCTAAATTATATTTCCTGGAGTACCGAACCCTTTGATATGTTTTTTGTTTTTTGTTATAAACTTAAAACATGGTAAAGGGTTTGTTTAGTGGGTTGATATGGTAGTTTCTATGGACTTTAGTTTAGTTGAAAACTGGATTTGGATTTTGTATTTATAGTTTTTGTTCAAGGAATAATGGAAAGGGTATTGATATTGAGGATGAATTGGCTGTTGGTTGGGTGATGGATTGGAATTGTGAACACCCCCACCCCCACCCCCTGGACACATCCCACCCCCTGGACAGCCCCCACCACCCCTGGACACCCCCATTGGACAACCCCCACCCCCTGCACCCCCACCCCTAGACACCCCCACCCCTTGGACAACCCCCTCCCCTCCACCCCCCTCGACACCCTCAACCCCACCCTCCATGGACACCCCTCACCCCCCGTGGACAACCCCCCGTGGACACCCCCACCCCATGGACACCCCCACCCTTTGGAAAACTCCCTCCCCCACCCCCTATGGAAACCCCCCCTCCCCCCCCCCCCCGTGACACCCCACCCCCACCCTCCCTGGACACCCTCACCCACCATGGACAACCCCCACCCTTCCTGGACACCCCTCACCCCCATGGATAGCCCCCCACCCCATTGGACAACCCCCACCACCCCCACACCCCTAGACACCCCCACCCCTAGACACCCCACCCCTATGGACACCCCCACCCCTGGAAACCCCCAACCCAGCCCCCATGGATAGCCCTCCCCCACCCCCTTGACACCCCCACCCCCACCCTCCCTGGACACCCCTCACCCCCCCATGGACAGCCCCCCCCCCCCCCCCCCCCCCCCCCCCCCGAACATCCCCCACCCCCCTAGACACCCACCCTTCTAGACACCCTCCACCCCATGGACAGCCCCCACCCCCTTAGACAGCCCCCCCAGACACCACCACACCTTCTAGACACCACCACACCTCTTAAGTGATTGGCTGAATTTTTAAATTGTAATTAACAATGTAGTTGATTTCCCATTTCCCAATGACATTTCCTAAGTGACCCATAGAGCCTGATAAATTTATTTTGTCATGTTTTGATAAATTGATTTTTTCATGTTTTGATAAATTGAATTTTTCATGTTTTGATAAATTGAATGGGTTTTTTAGAATGAAATGCATAATGCATGATGGTTTACCTTTCTTAATGAATAAAATGATTTTAAACAAAATTACCCTATGGGGGACTACATGAGGGGTAGGGGGGCTGTCCAGGTGGGGGGGTGGGTTGTCCATGGGGGTAGGGGGCTGCAAGGGGGTAGGGGATATAGGGGTGTGGGGGAGGGGGGTATGGGCTGCCCAAGGAGGGGTGTGGGCTGTCCAGGGGGTTAGGGTTGGGTGTCTAGGTGGGGGAGGGGGTGTGGGCTGTCCTGGGGGGTGGACTGTCCAGGAGGGGTGGGGGTGGGTTATCCAGGTGAGGGAGGGGGGGGGGGGTGTGGGCTGTCCAGGGGGTGGGATGTCCAGGGGGTGGGGGGGGGGTGGGATGTCCAGGAGGGGGAGGGGGTGTGGGGTGTCCAGGGAGGGGGTGGGATATCCAGGTGGGGGTAGGGGTGGGGGGGGGGGGTCTGTCTAGGTGGGGGGTGGTTGGGGGGGGGGCTGTCCAGGTGGGGGGTGGGGGGTATGTCCAGGTGGGAGGTGGGGTGGGCTGTCTAGGTGGGGGTGGGCTATCCAGGTGGGGGGGGGGGGGTGTTCGGGGGGGGGGGGGGGGGCTGCAGGGGAGGGGGTGTGGGCTGTCTAGGGAGGGGGTGGGCTATCGAGGTGGTGGAGGGGGGTATGGGATGTCCAGGGGGGTTGTCTAGTGGGGGGGGGGGGGGTGGGCTATCCAAGGGGCTGTAGGGGGGGGGGGGGGGTAG
Organism: Viscum album; assembly: GCA_963277665.1. Lineage (NCBI taxonomy): Eukaryota > Viridiplantae > Streptophyta > Magnoliopsida > Santalales > Viscaceae > Viscum > Viscum album. Next base: position 1,199,758,545 of record OY728119.1, on the reverse strand, counting down.
GGGGGTTGCAGGGTGTGGGGGGGGGGGGGATGTGGGCTCTTTAGGGAGGGGGGTGGGCTATCCAGGGGTGGTGGTGGGTGGGATATTCAGGTGGGGGAGGGGGGTGTGGGCTATCAAGGGGGCGGGGGTGTGGGTTGTCCAGGGAGGGGGGGGTGGGTTTTCCACTCCGATACTCTAAAAAAAATAGGAATAAAATATAACCAATGTATAGCTGCTTTCACACGTTAAGAATTTTCTTGAAGTTCCATACCAACACTCACTCTTAACCTTCCATGAAGAAGTGATCTCTACAAAGAAATCTCACTCAGGTTCTTATCCACTATCCATATTTATCTCAAACAAATATAACTTTCATACAACTCCATATCACCTAATGATATAACAAGTCCCATACTCCTATGAGTAGTGTCCCATTGAAACATGGCTCATAAAATCTGATCCATGTATGATATTTGGTGGTGTGTTTACAATTGGGTGTGTTGTGATTTATATGTATGATATTCATGGTTTACACTAATAGTCTTCTTGATCATCTATAATAGGCTTGAAATCATGCTACAATTGGAAAGAGATTGGATTTTACAAGCCTAGTTGGGGGTGGACACCCCACCCCCTTGGACAGCCCCCACCCCCTGGACACCCCCACCCCCTGGACAGCCCCCCACCCCCGTGGATAGCCCCCCCCGTGGATAGCCCGCCCACCCCCTGGACACCCCGTAACCCCAGAACAACTCCTCCACCCTCGTGGACAGCCCGCACACCCACCCCGAACCCCTGGACATCCCTGCCACCCCTGGATAGCCCACCCACCCCCTAGAAACCTCGTACCTCCTGGACAGCCCCACCTCTGGAAATACCCCCACCCCCAGACACCCCCAACCCCCCCTGGACAGCCCCACCACCACCGTGGATAGCCCACCCACCCCCTGGACACCCTGTACCCCCCTAGACAGCCCCCACCCACATGGACAGCCCATCCACCCCCTGGACACCCGCCCACCCCCAGACACCTCCACCCCCTCAGACACCCCACCCCTAAAAATCCACCCACCCCTAGACACCCCGACCCCACTGGACAGCCCCTCCACCCCCATGGATAGCTCGCCCACCCCCCGTGGACAGTCCGCCCACCCCTGGACACCCCGTAACCCCTAGACAGCCCCATCACCCCTGTGGACAGCCCGCCCACCCCCTGGACACCCCGTACCCCCTAGACAGCCCCACCCACCCCTAGACACCCCGCCCACCCTTGGACACCATGTACCCCCTGGACAACCCCCACCCCTAGAAATCCCCCCACCCCTAGAAACCCCTGACCCCCTAGACACCCTCTCCACCCCCACGAACAGCCTTCCCACCCCCTGGACACCCCGTACCCCCCCTAGACAGCCCCCACCCCTATGGAAAGCCTGCCCACCTGGACAGCCCGACCCCCCTGAATAGCCCCCCACCCCTTGGACACCCCCACCCCCCTGGACAGCCTCGCCACCCCCATGGACACCCCGTACCCCCTGGACACCCCCACCCCTTAGGCAGTGTATGTAATTACTCAAATAATTTACTAAAATATAAAATTTTTTGATCTAAAATTTACTAAACTCCTGAATAATTCTCCTCCACAAGTGTACATGATCTTTTACACTCATGTATAGTTCTTCAAAGATATTTTGTTATAAATATAGTATTTTTTTTCTTTTATATTATGATTCTCATATAGAGTAGTGTGTCAGTTATGGTTTTATATAAAGTGAACAATTCTCATTTACTTAAATATATTTTTGATGAAAATTCAATATTATTTAATTTCTTTTTATGAAATGACTTATAACAATGTTTTATTATAGAATGGATAGAAGTTGGATGTATGAAACCGATCAGATTTAAAGTAATTTTCAAAAAAAATTGGAGAGCTTTTTAGATTTTGCATTTCACAATGCTTTAGATAGTGGTCACATACAATGACCCTCTTAAAATTGTGTTGGAAGACCTTGGTTGAGCCATGAATAATTCAGCTACCACATAACCAAATATGGTTTTCAAGCAAACTACTCTCTGTGGTATCACAATGGGGAGAAAATGAAATCTCAAATTGATGATGATCCAAATGAGAGGACTGGATTGGAGAATTTTTTATATGACTGATTTCCATTTATTCTTCATCATGAAAAAGAAAGGATTCCAACCCAAGAAGATTTCTATTTTATCAAATATGATACGTCTAATGAAAATGATGATGTTGTCAGGGTGAAAAAATTGAATGATGCTGCCATAAATCCAGTATATCGACAATGCAGTAAAATGAAAAAGTTGTAATTTTTAAACCAATTATTTCATGGGAAAACTATATATGGGATTTCTAATACTACCATCGATTACATTATTATCTTCTTTAAGGAATTACTTCTAGATGATGCAGATATTCCCTCAAACCACTATATGGCATGGAAGTTAGTTTAAGAACTTAGATTTTCAAGAAACAAAATCCCTACTTGCTGAAAGATTTCAATTTATTCTAGGAGGAAACTGCTGAACTAAATGATTGTATAAAATGTGGCACATCCCAATGGAATCCAAAATCTGATGAAACACTATCCCGTGTGCCACAGAAAGTAATGTGGCACTTTCCATTGATCCCCATACTCCAGAATCTTTTTATGTCTGATGAAATATCAATAAAAATGAGTTGGAAAGATATCTAGAGAAAGAAGACTAATGATGAGTTGGTTCACCCTACAGATGGATTTTCATAGCAGAGATATGATGCTCGATATCATGATTTTGTAGCTAACGTGCGTAATGTGAGGTTGTGTATTTCATGTGGTAGTTTTAATTCATTTGGCCAGATGCTTACGTTGCACAACACATGGACAATTTTTATACACATTTATAATCTTCCCCTATAGTTGTGTATGAAAAAACCTTTCATTTTCATGAGTATAATCATATCTAGCCCTTCTAATCCCAAAAATGATATAGAAGTATACATGAAACCTTTAATAAAAGAGTTGAAACTTCTTTGGGATGTGGGTGTGTGCACATACGATGCATGTTCGAAAGACATATTTCAGATATGTGCTGCGTTTATGTGGACGATCAATGATTTTACTGCTTATGCAATGATGTATGGGTGGATCATGAAGGGAAAACTATCATGTCATGTTTTTATGAAGAAACATGATCCAAAAGACTGAAACATCGTTGTAGTTTCAGTTTTATGGGACATCAACAATTCTTTCCAATGGACCATCCATATTGAAATAATCATCGAAGATTTGACAATACCATGGAGACCGATGATCCACCTCAGTGTATGTCTAGAACTGATGTGCTTAATGAATTGAAAGATTTCAGTTTTTCATTTGGGAAGGGTCAAATGAAATCTAGAAAGAGAAAGAATGTTTCCACTAAAACCTATTACAATTGGATGAAGAGAAGTATCTTCTTTTATTTTCCTTATTGGTCAACCAATTTGTTACACTGTTTATTAGAAGTAATGCGCATTGAAAAAAATATTTGTGAAATGTTTATTTTGATTCTTCTAAATGTTAAGGGAAAGGAAAAAGATGATTTATAGTCTCGGCATGACTTGGTGGATTGGGGCATCAGACCAGAATTGCATCCTGTGCGTATCAATGAAAATAAATGGAAAGTTCCATGTGATTCTTATGTGATGAAACCTAAAGAAAAAAAACAATTTATAGAAGTACTAGAGACTATTAAAGTTCCTGATGGATATTCAAGAAACATATCTAAGCAGGTGAACAGAAGAGAGTTGAAGCTAGAATCTTTGAAGACTCATGATTATCACATCCTTATGCATGAGTTGATTCTAATAACAATTCATTATCTTTTGTCCAATAATGTATGGGTGGATGTTATTCGTTTGTACTATTTATTTAGATATCATTGTGCTAAGAAGTTTTCCAAGTATTTCTTGCAAAAAATGTTGGTAGATTCCCCATTAATTTTGTGTGAGTTAGAGAAAATATTTCCTTCATCATTTTTCACATGCATGCTGCATCTGACTATCCATATTCCAACTGAAATAATTTTCAGAGGACCTATTTATTTTCATTGGATGTATCCAACTGAAAGAAATATGTACAAATTAAATTCTTATGTCTGTAACAGGAATCATCCCAAAGGTTCTATCGTGAATGTTTACTTGGCTCAAGAATGTATGGATTTCTACTCTATGTATTTGTCTGATCTTACTACAAGAATGAACTGACCAATGAGAAACGAAGAAGAAAAGTAAGAGAAAATTGAACCCAGTTTTCCATCACTTCCTCAAATAGGAGGAATTCCATGGATCATATACATTAACGACATTAAGCCTTGAAGAGCTGGATATGACACATCGAATAGTTTTGTTCAACTGTGATTTGTTCAATGACTACATCTTGTAAGTAAATTGAATATGTATATCTTATATATATATATATATGTTTAAACTATTACTATTTTTATCTATAGGGAACATAAAGCAATAATAAATAGAAAGCATCATTCTTTATCTTTGAGAAAGAGGGAGACTTTTCATAGCAAAGAGTTTTCTGCTTGGTTAAAATTGAAGGTAATAATATTACTGTTTAAAATAATTAAAACAATATTTAATTAAGTTTAATATTCATTTATATTTTAGGTATTGAGTTTTCCTACTGACTTTTTCTTTGAGGAAATAAGATCTTTGGATTTTGGTCCTAATACCGTGGTTCGTGACTATAAATCAATTGTTTTCAATGGGTACAGATTTATTATCACTGAACGAGCAAAGAACTTGAGAAAAAAACATGATGGTGTTATGGTTACTACCACAACAGACTGTTATTCTAGTGCATCAGATAGTAGACTGTGATTTGAAAATGTAGGTTATTATGGATTTATTGAAAAAAAAATATTGGATTATTATTCTCATGGATGAGTCATGATGATAAAATGCCAGTGGTTTGATTCAATGATGAGGCATGACACATTTATTGATGATTTTGGATTTCGAGTAATTGATATGACTCACACTCTTGCTACCGATGAACCATATGTATTGGCATCAATGACGAAACAAGTTTTTTATGTCAAAGACCATCTTCAACCTGAATTTGGTCTCATTATTGAAGTAATTCCAATACATATTTTTGATGATGGTGATGATGGAATTGAAACCATCCCTACTGCCATTGGAAATGATCCATTTATTATTTTTGATGACTCCAATAGCTCAATTGTCAGAGTTTACTGTGAACCTAAAGTTTTGGTGGAAAATACATAAAATCATCCATTAATGTTCTCAATTATTTTGGTTTACCTAGACTTAGGCTGTTAAGGTTGGTACTATTCAAATTGATTTAATATTGATTACAAATATGTTGTATTCGACTTGACCTTTATGGGAATTTTCAATGTTTATTGGATAAAATTTTATTTGAATTGCATTTTCTAATTTGGAATTGAACTGTATTCAAACCTACGAAACCAAAATTTCTAACTTGGTGAAAATTTCAATGATTCAACTGTGATTTGTATAAAATTTGTATAACTCTAAGACCTCTCTTTAACATTTTACTAGGTAATGAACATGATGGTTTGTATTCTTCTGCAAAACATGTATTAAAACCTGCATCATCTACTTGGGATAAAGAAATTAAAATTTTCCTTAATTTTGACAACTACTTTACCCCTTTTGAATCCGGTATAATCAATGTTCCATGATTTTAATAGACTGATGGCACTTAGTAAATAACCATCCTACTAAAAATTAAATTTCTTTATTACATCTTGTATGATTTATTGACTTCATTATATATCTGTTCAAGCTCACCTAAAACAATGGATAGTTAAATTATCCATGAATCCCCCTATTCCCTATCATTTATTTTGTTTTTTGGGTTACACATTAGTTATCCTTTTCTATTTACTTCCATATTTGTTTTCAAATGCAAGAAATGAAACCAATTGAAGAGAGGCGATGAAAACAGATTATGGACAACAATCATCACATGATTGAGCTGGGCATTCCAACACTAGTGCCTGCTGTGAGTATTTTATTTCAAATATATATATATTTAAATAATATATAATGTCATGTGATTAATTTTTTCAAACATTTTTGTAGGACCCATCTATTAGGAAATAGTTATTTGATGAGCAGCCAAGTAGTGGTCCCAGTACTCAGGGTGTTCGTATGAGGGGGGGTGGTATGAGAGCTAGACGATCTGGTCGGCATACCCGATTAGACCCTGCCCCTCCCACTGACATACCATCCATCCCACATTCTGATCCCTGTGTGTCATTAGGGACACACAAGATATTTAGGACTCCAATGTTTTCACCACCCTTTATATCTGAGCCTCCTCACCCATCTGTACCATATCCGATGATGATTTCCACCCCCCATCCAACATTAGGCCAGACATCTCTATCATCTTCTTTTACTTCTACTTCCTTCTCTCTAAGATTTTATATTTCATCTTCTTCGACTCCTGATCCACCAGAGTCTATCCCTATGGAGCATACATTGGGAACCACTCCATCTATACAGGGTGTTCCTTTAGTTTCTGCAGATCCAGCGGTGCCCATTGATCAGACTACCGCATGTATACTTATACAACCCTAACAAATTTTTACACCATTATTTATTTTCATTATAACATGTATTGATAAAATATTTGTTTTTCTTTCATAACAGATACATATAATGATAAGAGGAGGGGGTGGGGGCATACACACATGTGTGTGGTGTGGAACTGCAACATGTAGTTGATGGTGGACTAAAATGAAGATAGTCAAATGATTGGAAAATTAGGGCAGGACTGTCGGAGTTTTTTGGAAATGCTTTCCAAATACTCCGAAATCATTCCTGTCAGCCTGCTCTCATGAAGACAGTTACCAAATTAAGTCAAGGATAAAGCATGAGTAGAGATATGGGTAAAAAAAATTGTTTTATTTAATGGAATATATTATTATTTTTGTATTTATATGAATTAATATTTTGGTGTCATCTACAGTTTAATTTCCCCCATGGTGAGGGTGCATGGCCAGCACATCTAAATGATTTAGGCGAGCTTTGTAGTGCTTATAAGAATGAGTTGTACATTGGCTGGTGTGATAGAGTGGGCATATATTTAGAGGTGGTCCCTGTCATGAATGATTGTTTGTTAGAACATTATCGACAGATGATTACTCATTGGATGACTAGACAATTTAAGGTATTAATCACATTAGAAGTATTTAAATGAAAATTTTCATGTTTTTCATTAATACTAATTATTGAATTTTATTTAGGATTCATCCGGAAGAAATAAAAAAAAAATTGATGCTAAAAAATACATCCACACATTGGGATGTACTACGATGCCAGATCATGAGAGGTAGTAGGTATAACAGTTTATAATTTTTCTTTACGAAATGCACTTTCTATTGCTTCCTCCATAATTTATTCGATTGCTAAAGTTGTTATATAATTTTATTTATGCAATTAATTATTGGTATCCTATTTCTAATTATGGTTTCCTACATTCAATTTCATTGTAGAGGTATAAATTGAATATATAAGGACGTGTGCCTTGATCAAAACTATTTTTATTGAGTAAAAGGAAGAAAGATGGAAGTGTTGTTAATGAACCGACTCAGTAGAAGATTTTAAGTTTTAATTTGTAGATTTGAATTTTTAATCTCTACTTTGTAACTTAATAATCTATTTATATTTGTAACAGGCTTCTTTAGAGGCCCTTGATGCCCAGAAACCTAACAATTTGGGGCCAAATGATCACTTAAATCAGGTGTTGGGAGATGAGCACCTTGGTAGAGTACGCTGCCAACTTGGGAAGAGTATAGTTCCGATGAGGTATTGGCCCTCTTTAGGTACGAGTTGTAGTTCCACTGAGTTTCAGAAGGTTAAGGCACAAGCAGAACATACTAAAAAAGGGCCACATAGATGGAAGAACAGTCTGCTAGGGAAAACACCGCATTTATGAAACTGATGGAAGTTTTATGTTCAACACTTCCACCAGAGGCTACCACAGCTTATGATGAATATATTTCATCGATGCGTTCTATATATGGTGCACCATGTTGCAGTTATAGTACTAGTCAAGATGATAGTGAGGAGGAGGCTGAGGTGGAGGAGGAGGGCGAGGAGGAGGAGGAGGGTGATGAGGAGGTCGAGGCTGAGTACGAGGGAGATGAGGAGGGAATTGAGGAGGGAGGGGAAGATGATGGTATGGTGTTGAGGATGAGGGTGAGGCTAATGATGATAGTGATGATAGTGATGGTGATGAGGGACTGATTGATCTGTTATATTTTTGACTGATATTATTGACCTTTGATGTTTATTGATTTGTTGTTCCCGAATAAGTTTGATTAGGTAGGTCACATTATCTTTATTTTTTTATCTATAAAAAATAAAACTTGATGTGATGATTTGCTGTGACTGATTCACCTCTCCCTGCACAAACCCCCCACCCCTGTGGACAACCTACCCACCCCCTGGACACCCCGTACCCCCCTGGATAGTCTCACCACCCCCGTGGTTAGCCCACCCACCCCTAGACATCCCCTAACCCCGTGGATAGCGCCCACCCCTGTGGACAGACCGCCCACCTCGCCTAGACAACACCTACCCCCTTGGATAGACCGCCCACCCACCTGGACACCCTGTACCCCCTGGACAGCCCCACCCACCCCTTGGACACCCTTCCCACCCCTGGACACCTCATACCCCTTGGAAATCCCCCACACCCTGTAAATCCCCCACCCACCCCTGGACACCCCGACCCCCCTGAACAGCCCCAACACCCCCGTGGACAGCCCCACCACCCCTGTGGACAACCCACCCACCCCCTGGACACCCCGTACCCCCTGGACAGCCTCACCCACCACTTAGACACCCCGCCCACCCCCTTGGACACCCCGTTCCCCCTGGATAGCCCCGCCACCATTGTGGATAGACCACCCACCCCACTAGACACTACGTACCCCCTGGAAAGCCCCCCACCCCTGTAGACAGCCCACCCACCCCCGTGGATAACCCGCCCACCCCCTGGACACCCTCTACCCCCTTCGACAGCCCCGACACCCCTATGGATAGCCCACCCACCCCCCTGGACACCCCTCTCCCCATGGAAAACCCTCCAAAACCCGTGGATAGCCCACCCACCCCATGGACACCCCTACCCCCCATGGATAGCCTGCCTACCACCCTGGACACCCCCTATCCCCGTAGATAGCCCTGCCACCCCCGTGGACAGCCCACCCAACCCTGGGCACCCCGTACCCCCCTGGATAGCCCCACCCACACCCCTACACACCCCGCCCACCCCCTTGGACACCCCGTAACCCCCCTGTATAGCCCAACCACCCTCGTGGATAGCCCAACCACCCCATTGGACACTCCGTACCCCCAGAAAACCCCCACCCCTATTGACAACCCCCCACCCCCGTGGATATCCTACCCACCCCCTTAGACACCCCATACCCCCCTGGACAGCCTCGTCACCCACGTGGATAGCCCGCCCACCCCCCTGAACACCCTGTACACCCTGGACAACCCTGCCCACCCCCTGGATAGCCCCCACCCCCGTGGACAGCCACACCCACCCCCTGAACACCCCCTACCCCCTGGACAGCCCCTCCACCCCCGTGGACAGCCCCCACCCCCGTGGATAGCCCCACCACCCCCGTGGACAGCCCACCCACCCCCTGGACACCCCGTACCCCTAGATAGCCCCGCCCACCACCCGGACACCCCTACCCCCTGGACAGCCCCCACCCCCGTGGATAGCCCTGCCCACCCCCCAGACACCCCCTACCCCCTAGACAGCCCCGCCACCCCCATGGACAGCCCTCACCCCGCTGGATAGCCCCCACCCCCGTGGATTATAGGGATTCTAACAACTCAAATATCCCATTAATCATAGATACCCACTTTTTTGCCTCCTAGGATCCTTGATCACCAATAAAAAATAGTGTATGATATTTTAGAAACTCCCATGCATAATAAATGATCCGAGAAGAACATGGCTATTCCACTTCCACAAGAGTTTGAGTAGAGACCAAGACTAGGAAGACAATAGTTGGATCACAAGAATGACTAACTGAGATACCCCCTTATGGAATTTTTGATTCATTTATAGTGGTAAAATTCTAAATAATTATCAAAAACAAAACCTTTAGTAAAATAATCTAATGTTCTAAAAACAAGGGACACAAAATCACAAATCCCATAAAGATACATCATAAATAATTCTTCATAAAACCATTTCAAAATCACATAATAGATACTTCTTTCTATTTAAAACTTCCCAATGGTTTATAAAAATACCTTTTAAGGTTCTATTTCAAAAATAATATAGTATTTTTCTCCCACAATAAAAATGTAATCCATTTCCTAATAACCAAATCCACCTTCTTACCATACACACCAAAAACATTCATTTTTTACTAAAGAAACACATACTATTGAAATAAACACTATTACAAAACCATTTTAAAAATACCAATGATCTTAAAATCCATGAAATTCATTCCATTAAAACCATTATAGCCCCCACCCCTTCTAGACACCACCCCACCACCTGGACACCCCCACCCTTGGACACCCCCACCCCCATGGACAACCCCCACCCCCTGGATAGCCCCCACCCCCTGGACACCACCCCACCCCCTTGGACAGCCCCCAACCCCTGGACTACCCCTACCCCTTAGACAACCCCTACCCCCTAGACATCCCCCAACCCCCTGGACGCCCCCACCCCTCTTAGACACTACCCCACCACCTGGACACCCCCACACCCCCTGGACACACCCACCACCATAGACAACCACCCCCACCCCTTGGACACCACTCCACCCCCTGGACACCCCCATGGACAGCCCCTAGATAGCCCCACCCCCTTGACACCCCCAACCCCCCTAGACGCCCCCCTCCTAGACACCACCCACAACGTAGACACCCCCACCCCCATGGACAACCACTCCCACCCACTGGACACCACCCCAAACCCCTTGGACATCCCCCAACCCCTGGACTGCTCCCCACCCCATGGAAACCACCCTACCGCCTCGATACCCCCACCCTCTGGACACCCCACCCCCTGGACACCCCACCCTCTGGAAGGCCCCCCAACCCCCTAGACACCCCACCCCCTGGACACCCACATGGACAAACCCCCTCCTCCCACCAGCCTGGATAGCCCCACCCACCCCCTGGACACCCCCAACCCCCTGGACACCCCCTACACCCATGGACAGCCCCCCAACCCCTATACAGCTCCCCAACCCCCCTGAACACCCCCACCCCATGGACACCACCCCACCCCTAGAAACCCCCTACCCCTTAGACATAACCCACCCTTGGACACCACCCCACCCCCTAGAAACCCCTACCCCCTGGAAATCAATTCCTCCCCTACCCCTTGGACAACCACCCACCCCCTGGAAACCCCCCCAGGACAGCCCAAAAGTAGAGCCCCCCCCCCCCCCCCGGGACAGAATATTACTATCATCTAAACCAAATATTTCCCAATGTTGTTATTTTTTTCTTTTATATCATGTATTATTTCATTCATGTTCATTTTCATCAAATGGAAGCACTTTTGGAAGAAAAATGATGTGACCAAACTGGAAGTAGGGGTGGATTAGAGTGATGGATGTAGTGCCTCGACTACCCAGTCTCAAATGTTGAATCACAATAGTTTTATCAATTGTAATATATAATTTGCATAAATTGATATTCTCCACCAGGGCCCAAAAAGTGGTATCAATTCTTGGTTATAGTTTATTGGTTGACCAAATTAATAAGACTTAGAATTTGAGATTTTTTGGAAGACTAATGAGAAAACATTCAGCTATTACCCGGTTTCAGTATTTAGTAATGTGGAAGGAAAGGGTTTGGAAAGTAACTACTAGGACTAGGAGGACTATTCTAAAAGTTTTATCTTCTGGTGAATATGGAATATAATTTTCACAATGTATGCAATGTTGTATTCTGGTGAATAAATTATTGGATTCTGTGTGCAGGTGTATTGGCTTGTGTCTCCAGGTGTATTTAATTTTATGTAGGTGTATTGGAGTCTGGTGTATGCAATATTGGAGGCTTCTACATATTGGATTCTGTGTGAAGGTGATATTGGATTATATATGGTGTATTGGACTAGGTGAATAGGCTTCCTGTAGGTGTATTGGGTTCTGCATATCTGGGTGTTGGGTTTGACATGCTGCTGTGAAATCTGGGTGAAGGATATACCAACAGTTTATAACCGTTGGTATATTGCTGAAAGAAATTTTAATACTATACCAATGGTTTATAACTGTTGGTATATGGGTGAAAGGTATACCAACGGTTACAAAACTGTTGGTATATCAAAGGACTTATGCATTTTACCAATGGTTTGCTGCAACCGTTGGGAAAAAAACTATACCAACGGTTCAAAAACCATTGGTAAAACACTGAATTCTTTATAAACCAATGGTTTTAAACCATTGGTATAGATTTTTTCCAATAGTTATAGGTAACCATTGGGAAGCTATGATTTTTTTCAACATATACCAAAAATTATTTAGAAACTATTGGTATATATCTATCCCTATGTCGGACTTACCAACGGTTTGCCAAACCGTTGGTATATTGTATACCAACAATTTTCCTTTTAATACCAATGGTTTTAAACCGTTGGTATAGTTTAACTTTCCAGTAGTGTAAACACAATGTTTGGAATCTAGTTGAACCCCTAATAAAATGATAATTTATTAAAAAAACTATTCTTAATTAATTGTTAAAATCTCCTCAAACTAGTCTTAAATCAGGTAAATAATTCACTTTTTGTTACTTTTTTACAACAAGGGATTAATTTTTTAAATGGATAAAAATAATAATTCTATATAAATTATTTAATTTTTATATTTAATTATCAAATCCATATATTGATACATTTTTTTATAATTACATTTTTTTGGGGTTTCAATTCTAAAATTATATTATTTATTTAATTTTTAAATTAATCTAAATATATAATATTTTGATGAATAAAGTGAAGTTGGTCTAAACTATGAATTTTTAATAGTGAAATATCATTTTTGAATTTAAATATGTTGTTAATTATGTTTTCAAAAATCTATAATTAAATTTTAAATAAAAATGCGTTTGATGAAGTGAATTTTTAGTTGAACTTTTGAGCTACCTAAATGTGTATTGCATGAAATATGAAGGTTGAAGATGGGAATTTGGAAAAGGAATCAAGATGAAAACCCATTATTCTATGAAGTTGGAATGTTGAAATTTGAAAAAGGGGAAATAATTCATGCTAGTGAATGAATGATCTCCTATGAAACTTTCATAAGATGCTAGTGTGCTTCTATGAGAATAAAGTTTTCTTCTATGGCTATGCTTCCTTTCACATGCTTCTGTGGTCATTGTTCCATGGATTTCTTCTATAGGGGAGCTATTGTGCACTCTAAAAGATTCTATTAACCATATCTAAACTACCATGTGTCATTGCTCAAGGATACCTATATTGACCACACCTTCCACTGCCTCAAGCATCCATGCATTACACTCACCAACCTTCCATGCCACACCCTTCCATGAACAATCATTAATACCACACAACATTATTCCATCTGTGGAAAAGCTCCCATGATCCACCCTTATAAAAACCCTGCTCTTTATTACACATCAATACCTGATATATTACATAATATTACACTTAATACAACCCAAAATATCGATAATTCTAGTTTATTTTGGAATTAGGTACATACCATAATATCTTGAACATGGTATACAACAACATTATTAAAAAATTCCTTAATATGCTTTTAAAATTCCATGGATTTTAAAACTGTACTAGATAACCTGGGGACATATATAAGAAAGGGGTGAGCTATACATCCCAGTAAAAAAATAAACACGGAATAACATGAAGAAGATAATGCATGTTACACAATAGGCGCATCAATGGGGCATAAAAGAGTAGGAATTATAAACATTTACAATGAGACATGATATAATATGCTAATCATAACATGGGAAATGTGGAAAAAACTTAAAACACTGAATTATAAACATAGGTTAAGGATAAACCTTAAAGGAAATCATGGTGGAAAAATTCCCATAAAAGAATTAGGTTCACTCCCTATCCCAACGTGACATATCATGGTACTAAACATTACCCAATGCATTGAAGCGCTATCTAGGTGCACCCATCATATTCATTTCATTCTCATGCTTAAGTGTGCCACATAGATCATAAAAAATGGATTCATTAATCATAATAATTTATTACACGATTAAGGAGTGTGAGATAAATATGTGTAAGTCCCTAATCAAAAAGTATTTATGTATAAATTTGAACACCCTTGATAGGAAATGGGTATGGTGTTCACTGCACATTTTTTTTGGCATGGAAAATCGTGGTGAAATTTCAGCAATAGAACGACATCATTTAAAAATTAATAAAAATGGGTTGATGAGAGAGAAATTGGTCTCTCATAACATATAAATAAAATTAAAAATCATATCCCAACATTATAAATTTGTAAATATAAGGCATAATGTAATTAAGAAACTTTAATAGAGAAAAGAAATTTAACTATATTCCAGCATGGTAACAGGTGTACATAAATGATCATGGGAGGTTTAATGAGAGGTAAATGGGGTATAATAATTTATAAATTAAATGTAAAGTAAGGGGAATATGGAAGAACATATTATAATATAAGTAAATTTAATTTAAGATACATGACATAAAAGAATTTCTTGAATGGAAATGGGAAGAGAGAAACCCCTAATGAAAATTTGGCATAGTAAAGGCTTAGGTAAGGGTCAAAATGAGAGAGGATAAATGATATATAATTCATATAACATAAATTGTACAATAATGGAATGATTATAAAATAATTAAAATGTAAAAAATTGAAATTAAGGAGTCTAATTTCAAAGAATGTGATTGAATTGAAAGGAGGAGAGGAATGTGAGGATCCCTTACTTGAGTGTGTAACTCAAAATGCCTGGGAGGGGATTATTGAGAGCTTGGGAGCACCTTGGGAGGAATATATAGATTTGAGGACATATTATGGACGTGCTATAAGTATTTTTAGTGAATATAAATGAGATATTGGGTGGATTTATATAGTAAAAGAGGGGGATTTCTTTATTATGTAGGTTTTGGACTCTATATAATAAAATAACCAAAACAAAAACCATCCCATGGTTTTTCTCCATTATTTATGAAAAATGGGATTGGTTTTCATTATTTTTTAAGGCTAATGGCTGAACGTAATAAAATAATGCTGTTGCTTATGTGGAGGTAAGTCATACTCTTAAAGAATGGATTTTAAAACCTTAAGATATATTACATGTTTTGGAATATTCATAATGGCTTTATAAAATAAATAAAAAAATGTAAAAATCACATTATTTTAAAGGTTAAAAATATATTTGTTCTTGGATCTCATTTATAGTATCATTACATCACTTTTGGGTTATTATGATGTCATAATACAAAAAAGTATATTTATATGGTATTTAATTTTTACCTAAAAATTTGACTGTCTTAGAAAATTATGAAAATTCACTGTTGGATAATTTTGACATTCTAATTCCAAAAATTGTATTAATTTTATCTAAATATTTTTCTAAATATGTGTATTTTTTTAATTTTAAAAATAATAACCAACATTTATTGAAAATGATGGGTTTTTTGGCAATAATAGTTTTCGAACCCTTATAAAAATTACATTTGACTTCATAAAAATTACAGGATAATTTATATTTAATAATATTTTATTAAAATATTATTTATTTTAAAAAATTATTTATTTCATCAAATGGAATGTCTTAATTGAAATTTCATATTACTTAAAAATATAATTTGTGTTTTATCTTATCAAAATATAATTTTTATCAAACTAATTACTTAATCAGTTATAAAGTAAAAAAATAAGGAATAAATATATTATTAATTTCATTGATAATTGGAAATAAATATTAATACTATTATGGTTATATTTTTTAGTATTTTTAAAATTATTTTTACCCTTAATTAACCTATTTTTATTTTACCGTAGTTATTAATATTTTCTACATTTACTATTCATATAGTATAAAAATTAAGTTGAAATTATTACCAAATATTAATTATAATGATTAAAAATATAGAATAAATTTTATAAAAATATTTTCACAGTGGTGGAAGAATTTTATTTAATATAAAACCAGTAAACATGATGAAAATCTATTTTATGAAAAATGCATTTTTAAGGGAAAAATGATTTTACTTTAACTATATAACTAGTAATATTCATTATATTAATTTAAATTAATAAAATTAGATATGTAATAAAAAAAATTCAATTAAATAATTTATCATTAGGGGTTATTTTTATTAATTATAGTGGAGAAACATTATGCATTTTAAAACACATCTTAGAAAAATGTGTTATTTAATCCTAAAAATAAACTTGTATTAAAGTAAAGTATAAATATTATTAATTTAATTAAATATATTTAAATAATACTTATTTTACCTTTAAATAAAATTTAAATTGTAATTATTATTTTAAATTAATTCATTTATCAAAATAAATGACAATTTTACATAAAAATGTTATTTTCACTATTCACTAAAAAAATATATTTTCTGAAAAATCCAAAATTTTCACCCTAAGTTAATTTTGATATACTGATATAAAAAAATGGATTTAATTTTATCAAATAAAATTTATAAATGTTCTAAAAAATAATTATAATATTTATAAAAAGAAATAAAAATCATTTTTGAAGAAAGTATATTTTTTTGATGGACATAATGACATTACCAAAAATTGATTGATTATTTAATAAGAATTTATCAATATATTAGGTATATATATATATATATTTCATAAAGTAGTTAGTTATATTCCTACCCAATAATATACAGACTATGTTATAACAGTCTTGTTTAAATAATCATGGTTTGTTTGGGTTTATCATTGCGTATCACATACGCTATCGAATATAGTTTTAAAAAAAAAAACTCAGGGTGATACAAACCTGATTCCATTCTAATTTATTATGTAAATCCAATACATCGTGCTTTTAAAGTAGTTACCAAATGAATTATTCCATAGCATCTTCCCCATCTTTCCATGTTAACCAGTCCACCAAGAACTAACACCAATCCAAATGAGGCATTCTAAGTTGAAGAATTTCTATTAATAAATTCAAAGAAAGATTTAGTTTTCTAAAATTAATTTAGAAATTGAGACACTGATCCCAAATCGATCAGCTGGGAATTGATTTTGAGATGAGGATCCAATCTACTGACCTCAACATAAGGAATCCAAGACGCTAAGAGTCATCGATACTAAACACTGGATAAAGGGGAACCAACTTGAGTTGAATCTGAATAAGGAATAAGATTCATGGGATATGACTAAATATTTGATGATGTACTCTGATGAGGCTGAAAATTCATTCCAAAATATGAAGTTGGGTATTTATGGAAAGGCTAAATCTGATCAACATTGGGGTTTAAGATGATCAATTCAATATCAAGTCCGATTGAAGTTTTCTGATCAAGAAAAGAGGTTTGCTAATGTAATTTAGGATTAGATTATAAAATCAATTTTTAGAATGGTCAAGTGCCAACTAAGTCTATAGAATAAGATGATCAGAGTCTATTTTTCAAATCCATTGAACACATTTTCATATGTTGTCTTTTTCCATTGTAAGATCAATGAGGCCTCATTGTTCCCCAAAAAAACAACCGTGTCATTAGAGAAAAGTACATATGAGGTGTTTGAAGTTTGGTTTGTGATACATTTAAAAATAAATCAAGTGAGACCTATATGAGAAGAGTGAATAACCAACTATCAAGTTGAAGGTGATTGAATTAATTACTAGAGTTGGTGTCCTAGGAACAACTATTTGTACTTTGATTACATGAATATTAAATGTATTAAATATTAATAAAATTTCTTATTACACATTTTTGTTGTTCTTCATGACTATAATGTGATAATGTCCTAGAGTATACGTCACATTGATAAGGTCATAGCATTTCCCCACTACGATGAGAACCTTAATGAACTATGATGATATTCTAAAATAATGTTCTTTGATTGGATAAAGTACTATGATAGGAAACATAGTACATATACTATTAATTGTGAGTACTCGTAAGAAGATGAATCTTCTTCTCATGAAGTTTTCACTTGGTAATCTCCAAGATAAGATATTATGAGAACAAACCTGCCAGTAGTAATTATGTATGTTTTTGTGTCATTAGATATTTCAATCTATGAATGTGTATGATGGTACTTAGAGTTTAATATTATTATTAATTCATATTATAAATCATGTAATTATATGTATTTTTTAAACCATGATGATAATAGTTCAGGATGAATTTGGATACGTTGGGTGCTTCATGAGTTACATGTCATTAATGAATAATTTGAGGAAGGATTTTCCCATTCCATCTTTATGTAAGTTGATATCTCAACCCTTTGATTGGAATATAACCATCACATTAAATTACATTTCCATGGTGTAATGACGTGTTTATTTTAGATAGTCAAAGAAAGACATATCAAGAATATAGGTTGGTGACATGGATGTACAACCTGCTTGATGAGATATTGTTAAAAAGGGATTACATTACACAATGAGTATTTGTATGTGGTTTTCAACATTGAGAAATTATGTTCTTTATCTTGGGTGCCTTACCCATTTCTAGATAGTAATCTCGGACTTTAGAAAATCCCACCTAATTCCAAAGAGAAATAGTCCTAGAGGTTCACACACTAAGTGTTTCCATTGATCTTGATTAAATTCTATTTGATTTTAATTAGTGGAATAAATATTATTCTCAATTCTGAGGAATAATTTTATTCAAGTTATATTGATCGCATAAATTAAATTAATATTTATTCATCGACATGTGAATAAAATATTTGTTTTATTTATTTAAAATTTTAATAAACATTTATTCTCTATATTGAGAATAAAATATTTATTTATGAATAAAATATTTATTCGGTTGTTCAATAAATGATAGAGGAGTTTGAACAGACCAAGATTGAGTCTATTGAAAAATATTAATTAACAAGACCGTTACATAATATTTTTTATTGGGAAAGTTAGCACACACCACAAAATAACAATAATATAATTATTATTATGTGACATGGGGCTTATTAAAGGTAATAAATGTTATTTAATGGATGGCATGAAATTAAATAATATTTTAACTTAAATACTAACTCTATAAATAGATGGTTATTTCTATACTGTAGATTATCCAAAATTTGAGAATAGAGAATTGTTGCACATAATAAATTATTTCTCAACTCATCCTTCTCTTTCCCTATCAAGAACAAGAAGTGCATGAGATATTTCTTCAAGACTTAAGAATGAGAAATCAAAACCGAGAAAATAAAGACATTTGAATCACCGTGCTAGCTCCCGAATATTGAGTAGTGTTTCTCGGAGATCATAGGAGCATATTTGGATCACCACTAGAGGGATTCTATTTTAGATTCTCACAACGCAACATAGGTAATCCAAAAGGGTCCTTTCAGATGATCAAAGTTCACCAATGAAGAAAGTTCCTAAGCCCATGTATTTATTTCTTCAAATATTAAAAGAAATTATTTATAAATTTGACATGCAAGATCCTCACTCTTGGTTTTGGGAAATGATTATTAAAATAAATTTTTATATATCTCCCATGTCCGTATTCTTCTTCTATTCCTATAACCAACAAGCTATATTAGAGCGGTCACATCTAAATTTATAATTATTTATTTGATTGTTGATCTATGTGCAACCGTGGTTATATTTTCATTTCATGATATTCATTATTTAATATGATTTTAATTAAAATGTTATCGACATATTAATCATATTCATTTAGAGTTTCATTTTCTTAAAGGTTTAAGATTAAATAAAGAATGGCCATAGATTCCATCGAGAAGTGCCAAATCATTGGCTGGTAAAACTAGGTTACACAATGTGCAGACAGAGAACATGCTGTATACCCATGTGCATTGTATCTAGATGCCTCGAGCAATTAATTACATGCAGTGATTTTATTGCACACTACATGTTGAATGGGTCAACCTGACACACAGAAAGTGGATACAAGGTGTGTAGATGGCATGTACACACCATGTAGTCTGGCTGAGTTAACATGCTGAATCCCCAGGTATCTGAATTGGATATATGAAAACCAAGGTATATGGAATGTAACTACATGTACACACCATGTAGTATCTCATTAATGGAAAAAATTAAAATTACATTATATTCGGAAATTATAGCATTAAAACCTTATTTTATTGATTGGAACACCATTGTGTGTTTGATAGTTTATAATGGTTTTAAAGAATTTTAAATTCTCAATTAATTTATTATAATTAATATGTCATTATTAGTTCTTCCTTTTATTTTCCATGAATTCCATTAATATTTGGTATCTCCAAATAAGACTGGATGATCATTAAGATGAAAGGGAATTAATTAATTAATTAATGTAATCACATTTATCTTAAATAATAAAAGAACGAATAAAGAAATGAATGATAACCATTTACTTTTGCGTATTTGTTTCATGTATGAATGTTCATGAGCTTGCCAATACCTGTGTATGTGTTGGATGTTTTAATTTAATTTATTTAATGAGTTTTCAATTATTTAATATTAAATTAAATTATGGCCTACGAGTCATCTCTCCCTTCATTATTATATAGGACCTACATGTTCAAGGATATTTATGTAACCCCCTTCAACCAATCCATTGGTTCCCCTCACCAGTGTGTGAGTAATAAATATTTTCAATTAATGGAGCATCCCAAGGCATGTGAAGATGGTTCAAGATGGAACCATAATCATACCAACATAGGTGATATATAGGTGGACAACTAGAATGCTGTAACTCATTCCAAGACTAGAAATAAAAGTTATTTCCCCTGAGACAAAGATTGATTTAATATCCGCTCATTAAATAAACTGTTAGATAAATCTCATGAATGAGTCATTTAATTAATTAATTATTTCTATCTATATAATTATTTATTTTATGGATGCATGGATGTGATCACATAAATAAATGAATTAATGTGTAAAGATAGAAATTAAATAAATGAATTATGCATAAATGTTTTATCTAACATGGTTAATTAATTAAGTAACATCCACTTAATATTAACAAGATGTGTAAAGTATAAAACAACATAAAATTTATGCATAATAAATTAAAATCCATCAATTAAATATTAATATAGACATATCTTTCCATTACTTGATTGAGAATGAAACCATAGAACTAAGTGTAGTACATGGCCAAAGTATGAACACTTATTTTTATCGGGGAGTTCTCATGAGCATTTTGGGTTGACTTAACCAAAATTGTATCGAGTTTAATGGACAAAGTCTATTCAATACAAATTTGGAGGAAAGTGTTGAGAAAATCCAACTCAGGATTCCAGGATAGGGGAAATGGATCAAGGAGCCTCAAGTCCACATTTGGTAAGGCTGCCTACCTAATTACTTTATTATGGTTTTCATGGAAAAAGTATGGATCATTAATAAAAGTAATGGGTATCCTTACCACTAGAATGTTAAATCCTCTATAAATTCCATGTTCAATGGTGAGGGATATTTATAATTGATAAAATAGTGGGTGATTAAATAAATAAATAAATAAAAAAATTTAATTTATTATATGTCACTTATTTTGTAATCAAGAAAAGTAAAAATAATATTCTCTTTTTAATTGTAGAATAAAATGAAAAGTTCATCATCCACACCATACCTATGATAAATATTGGATAAAGATAACCTCATAACTGGTAATAACTTCCATGAGTGGTTTAGACACCTTCAGGTTATGCTACAACTTGAACAGAAATATTATATGCTAGAATCCTTAATGCTCGATCCACCTACTAAAGAGGTGAGTGATGAAGATTTCCTTGTTTTTGAAAAACATTTTATCACCATAGTTTATGTTCAGTGTTTGATGATTTCATAGATTTCTAGTGAACTAATGAAGTATCACAAAAACATGGATTCATATAGCATGCTTGAGCACCTCCGTGGTATTTACCAGGAGAGAGATAGATAGGAACAATTTGATATTTACAATGTTCTATTTCAGAGAAATATTAGAGAGGGTGACCCATATGGGCCACATGTAATAAATATCATTGGATACATTGAGAGATTTAAGTTTATAGGGTTTAAAATCCACAAAGAACCAAGAACCGAACTCATTCAGACATCACTCTCTCAAAGTTTCTCTATCTTTTTTGTGAATTTTAATATGAACAAAATTGAGAAGTCTCTACTAGATCTTCTTACTATTATTCTACAAGTATATAAGGATATAGAGTGTGAAAAACCTTTCATCATTATGGTGAAAAAATAAAAATGGAAATCAAAGATCTTTAATCCCAAAGCTTCTTCACGCACTTCCAAGAAGAGGAAGATCATGGGGTAAGAAAGGGAATAAGATGCTGTCTATTTCACATGTGGCAAGAAGGTCCACTAGAAGAAAAGCTACACCAATCCAAAGAATCAAGGGGAAGATTAAGGTTCATTTCTTATCAAGTGAAATTTATCTATTTCTACAAATTGGGTATTAGATATAGCTTGTGGTTCTCACATATGTATTCAAATTTCAGGAACTAAGTAGATTCAGAAATATTGACCAAGGAGAGTTAGATCTTCAAGCATCCAACATTGCTAAAATTGTCGTTGTAGCTATCAGGGATTACCACCTCACATTGCCAATCAGAATGATCTTAGTTTTAAAGGATTTTTATTATGTGCCTTCAGTTAACAAAAACATTATTTTTGTATTTAGACTTGATACATATGGATTTATTTTCAAATTTGGGAATAAATTTTTATTCTTTTATAAAGATATCATTTTTTATAGTAAGGAACATTTAAATAAATGAATTTATGTATTGTATTACATGAACCAAATAATGGAAATCGATAATGAAGTAACTTCACATGACTCATAACACACCCAAATTTAGAATCACTAGTTAGATCATGTAAATGAAAAGTGCTTGACTAAATTAAATTAAGATGGATATTTAGATTATTTTTAACTAAAACCACTTGGTTTATGTCACACATGTTTACAAGGAAAAATGACCAAAGCCTCATTTAGTTGGAAAGGTGTAAGGGATAAAGAGATTATTAAATTAGTTCATACCAATGTGTTTAGACTATTTTCTATTGAAGAAAGGAGAGGTTACTCATACTTTATAAATTTTATTGATGATTTTAGTAGATATGGATATTTCTACTTGATGAGGTATAAGTTGGCTTCTTTTGAAAAATTCAAGAAATTCAAGAATGAAGTTGAGAACCATCTTGGTAAGAAGATTAAGAAACGTTGCTCAGAATGTGGTGGAGAATATCTTAATCATGACTTCATTAATTATCTATTGGAGTTTAGGATTTTATCTCAACTCATTCCTCCTTATATTCCTTAGTGGAATGATGTAAGTGAAATTAGTAACCACACCATATTAGACATGGTGAGATAAATGATGATTTATGCGAGTGTTCCATTATCCTTTTGGGGATACACATTACAAATAGTAGCATACATACTAAACCAAGTGCCAAATAAAGAAACAGATGGTATACCATACCAATTATGGAATGGAAATAAACCCGTGTTGTCTTACTTACATGTGTAGGGTTACAAAGAATTTTTTAAGGCCTCTTCAGGTAACATGATTTTACCCCAAGGCATAAAGTGTATCATTATAGGATATCCTAAAGAAACAAAGGGATAATACCTATACAATCCTTTAGAAAAAAGTTTGTGGTTGATAGAAGTCCCACATTTTTTGAGGAGGATATTATCTATAAAAGATATAGTGGAAACTAGAAAGACTTCAATAAAGTCCAGGCTCAAGATACACAAGTTTTGGCACATGAACAAATTCCATAAAGCCCCATGGAAGAAGTTGTTCCAAAGACACAATTACTATGTAGGATTACTATAGAGGTTAGAGAACCAGAATGGTATGGTTTTCTAGTCACCAAAGACGGTGACTCATTATTAGTTGATAATAATGATCCTATAACCTACAAGGAATTAGTAAGTGGAAAAAATGTTTCCAAGTGGAAATAAGACATGAATTCTGAAATAGATTCCATGTACCAAAACCAAGTCTAGATTTTGGTAGACCCTCCAATATATGTAAAGAACATTGGTTGAAAATAGGTATTTAAAAAGAAACTAGACATGGAAGGACAAGTTATTACATATAAGGTGTGACTGGTTGCAAAAGGGTTTAAATAATGTTAAGGCATTGAATACGAAGAAACATTTTCACTAGTTGAAATGATGAAATACACCCGAATTCTACTTTCCATTATGGATTTCCATGATTATGAGATTGGGAAAATGGATGTCAAAACATCCTTACTTAACAAGAATATTTATTAAGATGTCTATATGACACAACCTGAAGGTTTTGTGACTCTAAAGGAGGACAACAAGGTATGTAAGTTGAAATGATCCATTTATGGATTAAATTAAGCATCCAGGTCATGGAACATTCATTTTTATGAGGCCATAACATAATTTGGTTTCATAAAGAAAAAATAAAATATGTGTGTCTATAAATGGTTTAGTGGGACTGTAGTCATTTTCTAAATAGTATATGTTGATGACATATTAATCATTAGAAACAAAATACTAGTCTTATAGTCTGTTAAGGTGTGGTTGAATAAATAATTCTCTATGAAGGAATTGGGAAAGACAACATATATTATTGGGATAAAGATCCATCGTGATAGATCCAAGATGTTTCTTGGCCTAAGTCAACATATATACATTAACAAGATACTGAAGAGATTCAGTATACAACAATCCAAGTGGGGATTGTTTCCAGAATCACATGACATTAATATTTCAAGGAAAATGTGTTCTCAGACACATAAAGAAAGAAACATAATGACAATGATTCCATATGCATTAGTGATTGGGTCAGTCATGTATGTTATGATATGTACAAGGATAGATGTTGCCTATGCATTAAGTTTGGTAGGAAGATATCAAGATGATCTAGGTGACCTCCATTGGATGATAGTCAAGAATATCCTTAATTATCTGAGTCATACTAAGGATATGTTCCTAGTTTATAGAGGAGACGAGAAACTAGTCATCAACGGATACACAGATTCTAGTTTCAAAACTAATCAAGATGACATGAAGCCACAAATGAGATACATCTTCACTTTGAATGGAGGTGCTGTGATCTAAAAGAGATAAAATAAGGTTGTGGTTACAAATTATACAGTAGAGTCTGATTATATTGCGGTTTCTGAGGTAGATAAATATGTAGTATGGATGCAAAAATTCATCTAAGTGCTTGATGTGGTACCTAGAAGTAAAAATGCTATCACACTCTATTATGATAATTCTACAGTGGTGGATCTTTCAAAATAGCCAAATTCACATCAGCCGAATAAGAACATCCTTCAGAAGTATCATCTCTTGAGGGATTTTTATCAAATATGTGAAGTTTTAGTGAGTAGTATTTCCACAGAAGTCAATGCGGAAGACCCCTTGAATAAAGTCTTGACTTAGAAAAAACATGAATATCATGTGAGGTCTAGTATACTGAAGGTCATAGGTAGTTGTATCTAGTCCAATTGGTAGTTTGTTGGAGTTGGTGTCCTAGGACCATCTATTTATACTTTTATTACATGAATATTCAATGTATTTAATATTAATAAAACTTCTTATTACATATTGTTTGTTGTTATGCATGACTATAATGTAATAATGTCATAGAGTATATGTCACATTGATAAGGTCATATTAGTTACCCACTATGATGAGAACCTTTATATGATATGATGATATTCTAAAAAAATGTTCTATGGTTGGATAATGTACTATGATGGGACACATCGTACATAGACTATCAGGTCTCAATACTCGTAAGTAGGTGAAGCTTCTTCTTATGAAGTTCTCACTTGGTAATCTCCAAGATATGAGATTATGTGAATAGACCCGCCAGTAGAAATTTTTCATGTTTTTGTGTCATCAGATATTCCTATATATGAGGATGTGTGATGGTCCTTAAACTTTAATATTATTATTAGTGCACGTTACAACTCACGTAATTAGATGTATTTTGTAAACCATGATGATAATAGTACATGGTGAAGTTGGATACATTGGGTGTGTCATGAGTGACAATTCATTAATGAATATTCCAAGAAAGGATTTTTCCCTTCCATCTTTATGGAATTTGATATTTCTTCCCTTTGATTGGAATAGAATCATCACATTAAATTCCATGTCCATGGTGTAATGACATGTTTATTTCAGATAGTCAAAGAAATACATATCAAGCATATAGGTTGGTGACACAGATTTGAAACCTTCTTGATGAGATATTATGAAAAAGGGATTGTATTATATAGTGAGTGTTTTTATGTGGTTTTTGACGTTGTGACATTAAGTTCTTTCTCTTGGTTTTCTTGACCCGTTGCTGGACAACAATCTTGGACTTTAGGAAATCCCACCTAATTCCAATGAGAAATAATCCTAGAGGGTCACACACTAAGTGTTTCCATTGATTTAGATTAAATTCTATTCATGTTTAATTAATGGAATAAATATTATTCTCAATTATGAGGAATAATTTTATTCAATTTATATTTATGACATAAATAAAAATAAATATTTACTCATCGGTATGTGAATAAAATATTTATTTTATTTATTGAATAATATAATAACTATTTATTATCTAGATTGTAAATAAAATATTTATTTATGAATAAAATATTTATTCTGTTTTTAAATAAATGATATAGGAGTTCTAATAGACCAAGACCGAGTCTGGTGAAAAATATTAACCAACAAGACCGTTACATAATATTTGTTATTGTAGAAGTTGGAACACGCCAAAAAATAATAATAATATAGTTATTATTATATGGAAAATGGTTTATTAAAGGTAATAAATGTTATTTAATGGCTAGTATGAAATTAAATAATATTTTAACTTAAATCATAACTCTATAAATAGACGACTATCACTATTTTGTAGAGTATCCAAAATTTGAGAATAGAGACTTGTTGTGCAAATGAATTCTCCCTTAACTCCTCCTCTCTCCCTCTCAAGAATGAGAAGTACTAGAGATATTTCTTAAAGACCCAAGAATGAGAAATCAAGAACAAACATTGAAAGACATTTGACTCACCGCACTAGCACCCGAAGATCGAGTGGTTTTGCTCGAAGATCATAAAAGCATGTGTGAATCACCTTTAGAGGGATTCTATCATTGGATCCTCACAGCACAATGCAGGTAATCCAAAAGTGTCCTTTCAGATGATCAACATTCACCAATGTATAAAGTTACTAAGCCCAGGTATTTATTTCTTCTAATATTAAATAAATTAATTATAAATTTTACATGCAATATCCTCATTCTTGGTTTTGGGAAATGTTTATTAAAAGAAATTTTAATATATCACCCATCTCCACATGCTTCCACTATGCCCGAAACCAATAATAATGCTACTGTTAATAGTTTTTTGAGATCACTAGAAGAATATGATGACATGGAAAATCAAATTATGATTGAGGGTAGGGATATTTGGGTAAGGATATGAGTTGGAAGACTAAATTTTTTGGGGAAAACAACTTGATCTTTTATATACCAATAATATTTATAATGTCAAGTTTGATTAAGAAGAAAAAATTACTGAGGTTTAAACAATAGAGACCAATGAGTTTGATCGAAGCCAAATCAAGAGAGTTTGGTAGTATGGTGCATGAAGAAAAAAGGAGGAAACAAGTATATAGGTAAATACATGACCAATTATAGTGAAATACAAGAGAAAATACATTCATTCAGACCCAATATTGAAGACCCATTTTTGTAAGACAAATTCAATCCCAACTTTTCATCCTAAGGACCAAGCCTACCTTAGTAAGCCTGAACCAGATCCAACACATACATCACCTTCCTCATGTGATATTTTTGAGAAACACTCATATTTTACAAGAGCCGCATCTCATTGAAATTATTTTTCTTTGATTCGTACATAATGTGTATTGAATTAGATTTTGGTATGATTGGAACCATATTATACTATTTTATTGAGATAAGGGTTAGGCTAGAGTCATTGTATAAAAGGGGATGTGGGAAAGTGAGTGAAATATGTCCCCTTTGAGGGACAACTATTCTAATTTTTTTCAATTTCAATCTATTTAATGTTTAGTTTAGTGAAATTATATTTTGTTCCTCCATTATTATTTATTTTTGTGATTTATCCTTCTTATTATGATCATGATATGTTAACTTTGTGATCATAAAGTACTAACCCAAGTGTGAATTCTTGGGGGAGTTCTATTCTTTTCTTAGATCCACATTAAAATTTCTTATGTTTTAGTTAAATTGTAATGATGGAGTGAGGGTGTTTTGAGATTGGTGTGATGATTTTCCACATTCTCTAGAATTATTCCTGTTTCCTTCCAACCACTTCTGATTCTTCCTCCATTATTCTAGTTATCTTAATCTATGATGGAATGGAGGGAATTTGGGAATGAACAAAAAACAATAGAGTTGGGTGGACTTTGGTGGAATTTCTATGGTTATGGCATGATCATAATACAAAACCATGGGGGAAGTGAAATTTTGTGTGACTAGTATATTTTTGAAAGTGCATAGTATCTTGTTATTTTAGTAGAGGATGGTGATGCATGAATGATTCTGATTGCATTATTAATTTGATAAAGAAAATATAAATAGCGAATGAATATTATTAGTGGATAAATATTAGATTCATTCCATTTATCCACTAACAAATATATAGGATTTTTACCATTTTATTTTATTACACATTTGCTTTTAAAACTAATAAAAAAAAATAACAATAAGTGACCAGAATTTTGAGAATCCATGAAACCTTGAGAATAACCCTGGTCAGTCTCACTAGGATGAATTCTAGGTTAAAATAAATCTTGTCTGTGATCTTCGTGACAACCTTTTGAATCACTAGAGCCATTTCTATGGAGTTAAGTCAATAAATCATTTTTATTAACCACTATATAAATTATTTTCTATTCTCAAATTAAAATGTAAAAATCAAATTTAAAAAAATGGATATTAACTCATCCTTAGAAAACATTTTTGCATATTTTTCATACAAAACTAAGGAGATTTTCAATAATAACAACGAGGGATATTTTACTGAGTTTATTGAAGATATCAAAGAATATATGAAACAACACAATTTTCAACCCATAGTGAAGGAAATTAAATATTTTTTATATTTCCCTAGATTTTTATGTAAGAGAGTTGAAGGAGAAGTGTGAGATTTAAAGAGAAAAACTCATCCCTATAACATTTGAAGAGGAAATCCGAGAAATTGAGGCTACAATTAATAATCACCCACTTCCCATTGATACTTTTTATAGAGATAAACCAAATTTAGACTCATTTTATCTTATTATTGTATAATATAAACTCTCTGAAAATATTCTGTGTATTAATATAGTAGACTTAGTTGTGTTACTATAGGATTTGGTTGTAGAAGAAGGAGGTACCATGTGTGAAGAAGTCAAGTATGATTTGGAGAAGGTTTCCATAAAAGTATAGGTATCCATATTTGAAGAATAGGTAGAATGATAACTAGACATCATGATCCATCAAGAACGAAAACAATCTCCATATATTATCTGGCCATCCCTACATCACCAGGTATAACATAATGATCAAAGGGTGTAAACGAAGAACTATATTGAAGGGTACCTTCAAGTGGAAGAGAAGAAAATGAAGAATATTTGGTGGGTTTCATCACACAAACCATACTTCGGTGAATTGAGGATAATACATGGGACTGTCCAGCTACAGATAGTCAAAAAAATAACCCATCTTAGGATAGATAACCTAATATTTTCTTCCCCTATTTTTTATTTTCTTAGTATCAATAAATTTATAATGTTTAATTTTTATTTTCTATAGGTTTTCCATAAATATAAAACAACCTTAGAGATTATATCATGCTTTATATAAAGTAAAATAAGGAGATCTTAATGAAATATTATTGGATAAAATTTTCATGAACTAGGTTGGGATGTCATCCAACCTGAAACCCGACCTGATCCGAGACATGGCCCGAGAGGTGTTACCGATCTTCCTAGGTTGGCGACTAGCAATGGACATCAAAGATACCAAGTGGGAAATATTTTTCCCAATAAAAACTTGGATCAAATAACCAAACTAAATAACCGTCATAACCAACAAACATTGAACATCAATAAATACAAATCCAGATCTAGATACAATGACAACTGAACAAAATTTCAAACTAAAACAAAAATAAAACAAACCACTATTGACATGATCTTCATGTGACCTCTTGGTCACCACTATCTACAAATTATCCCACTCCACAGGCAACATGAAATAGAAACCTAAACCTTTAAAACAGATCAGGTCTACCAATGTTGAGTGGCATAAGTAGGGTGTGAGCGTAAACATCCCAATAGAAAAACACCACATAATCTATACATTTAATTTCCTAAAATAGTATATAAAAACTAGTTTGAATATATATATATATATAATAGGTTTTTATCATTTTAAATAATAAAACATATATTTCCCCCATTTTAAAATGATAAGCACACCCCTCTCCTTTTTAAAACACAATTTCACATTAAAACATTCCATTTTCACAACCAAAATCCAAAGAAGACTCCAAACCAGGTAATTAAAAGGGATACACTAAAAAATAATGGAAATAGAATGAACATGAAAAACACTAGAAAAATAGTACAAATATATTAAGGTAGATACTAGTAAATTGAGTGACCAAGAAAAACAAGAATAAGAAGGAACATACAAATATATAATCATGGGAAGTTTCTAAACATCTCTAGAAGAAATCCCTAGATGTACTCTGTTCTAACTCACCCACTGACATATGGTGAAACTCCATAGTCAATAACCAATTGGCCACTCTAAACTAGCCAATTAAATGGCACATAATACCTAGTATCTTAGAAAATCTAGGGGGTACCCATCTAATCAGGGTCAATAAGAAACTGTCACTCAAAAATCTAGATGATTCCCAAAAACCTTATGATAAAAGTACATGGTGGTTGGGGAGGTCCTTACATGCATGGCTCAAACAAATAACCAAAAACCACCATGATTTACTAGACCAAACACCAACACCAATTATACAATGACCCTATCCTTACAGGATCCATCATAGAGGTGTCCATCACACATCACATCATCCAAAGTTCCAACCGGGCCTACATGTCACACGAGTTTCAAAACTAGCTCTCAAGACATATCAAGGTACCAACCAAGACTTTACATCATATGAGTTTCACAAGCACTTTCCCAACATTATAAAATGACAACCGAGCCTTTAAACATTTCCAAATCCAATTCTATTCCCCAAAACCATTTCCAAACCAAGGTAAGGACATATGAAAAACAAAAAAAGTTCTAAGTAGGCCTTTTCACCATTTAGAAACCAGCATGTTACAAAGTACCAAATAGGATAAAATCTATAAATCTCATTTCAAAAACCACCTTTAAGATCATTGGGAACTATTTTAAGGGAGGGGGATTTTGTAAGAAAATAAAGAAGAGGTAATGGTATTTTGAAAAACAAGGTTTAAAATGAACATATCTTTAGAATGCTATTTTAATTTGTGTGCCTATCCATAGATTCACCTCATGAACCCATAGATATTCCAACATTAAATGGAATATCCTTAGAAAACCAAAGGAGTATTCAATTTTTTTTCAAAGAACCATGACCTTCATTACACACATAACACGAACCAACAAAAGTCACCATAACTCACACACAAGGATTAAATCATAATCAAACCATGCCTAAAATCATAACCAAACCCAAAAACATTCTAAAAACCCCAAATTAATTTATGAAGACCAATTTTCATTTTATCAAACACCTTGTAGGTATACATATATAGGAATACTTAATTAAATACTTTAAAGACACATTTTCAACCAAATTTCTAACATGAAACCACCACTAAAAATCATAATAACACATAAAAAGCATGAGAAACACATGTTTGAAATAATCTTAGAAATATAAAGTATAAATGAAATGTTAAAAAAAGGAAAATAATGGAAACAACTACATCAATTAAGTTTGGAATCAATGACACTCCAAGATAAGGAAGAACCAAGACCAACGGATAAACCACACACCCTAACATCAAATAAATAGAGCCACATAAGCCAACCATTATCCTAGGGTTCAAAAAAGAGTGAACCCAACCAAGGGAAACCAAGAAACCAAGAGGGAAGATAAAGAAGATGAGAATATTGACTAAAAACCAAAGGAAACTTACATAGGGACCTCGAGGGAGCTTCAATGGAGGAAATAAGACAAGGTCGGAGGGTTTTCAGGAGCCCCCCAGTACACCTAGGTTGAGAAATAGAGGAGGAACCCGATTTTGTGTTAAAACATAAGAGGGGAAAGATGGAAATTTCATGTTTTTAAAGTTCTGGGTAGGTTTTATGGTTTGGAAGCATGGTTTTTCATACCATGCGAATCCTACTAGAGAAGTGGGACACCCCACATGGCTTGGCTACATGAATTGGGAAACCATGCACCAACCGTGTGAAATAACTCTATAAAAAATTGCATAACCCCTCACACACTTTCTACATAGTTTTCTATAAGTGTGTGTAAGCCATGCACCATGACCTTAACACAAAAAACAAGCTACATGGTTACTACTTGGACTCATATTTCATAACCTTTGAAAATCGAACTGTGCAAGAATAAAATGAACTCAAAACACCCTCTAACTCATCAGGCCACATGGTTAACCCCAAAATCATGCATACAAACCATTCATAGGATAAAAAGGTACCCAAGAACTAAAAAATTGAAAATTTTCACTAATAAATCATCCAGAAACTCAACCAAAAGATCCAACATCAATAAAAGAATAAAATAAAAGAAAAAATAAGGTTGGGGTGGGAAAATTCTCCCCACCACAAATAATTTCTATCCCTAGAAAGTCACCCAGATAAACAAGAAACAAAACTAGAGCTTAAAACTAAATAAATCCAAATTAAACCACGAACCTCGAGGTTACCTTTAAACTCTATAAGTCACACCTAGCCACCACTAAGAAAAAGTTCAATGAAAAGAACTGTAAGAAAAAAGGAGGGTTCTCCCCAACACAAGAACCTGACTAACATCACACTACTACAAAACTCGTGTTTAACAATGTTGGTATTTATTAGAGCTAAAAAAAATGCTCATTAATGGCATATTTATCAGCTCTAAGGAAAGCGTTGCCAAATTTAACCTTTTAAAATCACTTTATTTCTAGCTCTGATAAATGGTATCCTTTATTAGTGCTTTATTTTTAACATTGATAAAGGGTACCCTTTATCAGTGATTTATTTATAGTGCTAATAAATATTTATTTCATCAGTGTTTTTTAGTACTGATAAATGTCCAAATAAATAAAATGAAATAATGAAATAAATAAAAAATAAAAAAAACCATTTTATTAAAAAATATTACAAATGTTATTAATTAAATAATTATTGATAAAAATGAATAAATTTATTATACATCATTAAATATTAAACATTTTATGAATTACATAATTATGATAATTAATGTTATTAAATTATATATTAAATATATATAGATATATTAATGTATATAAATATGATTTATATATTACCAAATATTTATGCGCTTTACATTAAATAGTCATATATTTATTGAATAATGGTTTATAATTAAAAATTAATATGAATTAAAAATATTGACTAATTGCATAGTACTCGACATATTGCAATAGTTCGAGAAGGGGGATTACAAAGAAACAAAGAAACTATTGCACCTACAAGTACTCAGGGAGACTTGATCTTGAGACCTCCCATGAGACCCCTCAAAGATGTAACCACTAGGGTACACCCCTAGGGGCACGTAATACTAGACATATAATTTAATGTCATTTGATTTTTCAATTTAACATATATAGAACAAATCTGTGTTATATTGATTTCACATATACATAATTAATTCATTTTTATATACATTGCATACACATAAAACTTATCCATTTTTTCAATATTGTTAAAGTGTACTTATTCTTAATTTATTCAATTTCACTTATTTTTAACATATATGCATGCACTTAAAATTAGATATTCATTAATAATATTTAAAATATATTTGTAAAAAAATATTTACAAATAAATATATTTATAAATGTACCTTTACTATATTTATACAATTATATATTTATAATTATAAATAAATAAATATTTTTTTAAATGTATTTATATAATTATAAATAAATAATTGTATATATTTAAATAGTTATTAAATTTGTAATAAATTTACTTAAATAATGAATATTTTTACTATATTTATATATATTTATTATATATATATTTGTATAATTATATAAATATATATAATGATATAAATATTATTTTTAAAAAATATTTTTATTTATAAATAAATAATTATAAAATTATAATAAATATATTTAAAAAGGAATATATTTACAATATTTATATTTTTATATATTTATTAAGTATATATAAATATTTATATTTTTTTATTTATAATTATAATTGTAAATCCTTTATCAGCACTTAAGTAATAAGCGCTAATAAAAGAATTTTGATCATCACTTTTTTTTCGAACTGATAAAGATGAGGCTTTATCAGTGCTAAAAAGATCCCTGATAAAATTAACATTTATCTGTGCTATAATTTTTACACTGATAGTGACTGATTTTGTCAGTGCTTTTTTAGAACTGATAAAGAGTTACCTTTATCAGTGCTTATTTGTAAGCACTGATAAAAGTGCCCAAATATAATTAAAAAACCCTAACCATCTGCGAACCCATCACGATATCAGAAGATTTCCACGAAAGCCACCCACTGACGGTGCTCCTCCTCGGTGAATCGAACCTCGAGTCACACCACTCAAATGTCTATCAAACATCTCGTCTGACATCCAATGCTCGATTGAATTTATGGTTTCCATGGAGGGTTTCAGATTTTCTTCAACCTTGCGATGTAGGCCTTTTGATTTTCTTTGTGTATTTTTTGGTTTCATTTTTAATTTCTTCTTTGATGATGTTTTTATTTGCGGTTTGGTGATTGTATACTAGTGAGCTAGGCCTTCCAATTTTATTAGTTTTCAAATTTGATTCAAATATTGATCGCTTATATAGAGTTTATTGTTTCTAGACTCGATGGTGACACATGGAGTCACATGGAGTTTAGTTGTTTATTTTACTTGGTTTACATTTCCTAAATTGATCTCCCAAAGCCATCATATATATTTTTCAATCTTTATTTTATCAATGGTATTCCATACATGTGAAATTTTTGAAATTGAAATTGGGGATTTTGTGTGTGAGGGAGTTGAAAATTTTATTCAATTTTATTCAATTTTTAATGGGTGTCAACATTGGTTTTCAATATTCCTTGAAATATATAAAACAATTCCCTCACATACATGTATTGTGAAAAAAATATTACATGAATTCCATGAGTCACCTATAAACTAAGTAAAATTTCAACTCACTAATCATCAACATTTAAACATTGGACATTGTTAATGCAGAAAATTATTATCATCGTTCATCTCTT
Source organism: Viscum album (assembly GCA_963277665.1). Lineage (NCBI taxonomy): Eukaryota > Viridiplantae > Streptophyta > Magnoliopsida > Santalales > Viscaceae > Viscum > Viscum album. Next base: position 1,199,722,862 of record OY728119.1, on the reverse strand, counting down.
ATACCTCTAAATATTATGTCATCCACATTGATAAACACTTTCAATCTATCTATAAAATTATTTTTTATGTAACGATTATAATAAACTCCTCATTTTTTAAATTAAAATTTCTTTAATAATTCATCTAACCTTAAATACCAAAATCTTAGTTCTTGTTTCAATTCATACATCACCGTTTTTAATTTACAAACATTATTGTCGTATTAAATAATGAGAAAACTATCTGTTTGTTTGATGTAAACTTCCTATTCATGTAATCCATTAGTAAATGATAATTTTACATCCAGTTGGAGTACCTTAAATTTCCTTAGGATGGATCAGTGTGGTGATATGACATCCCATGAGTCTTGAGATGTTTTAAAATATTGATATACCATTAATTTTAAATGTAATAATTCCTTAGGTTTCTACATCACTAGTTCCACTATAGTTTTATATCTACCAATTGATTGAATGAGAGTTTATTATTATTGTTTATCATATTTGATTTTCTTATTACTCCTTAATTTCCTATATTATATTTTCATTTATTCTGGGGATTTAAGAAATATTTTATGTGGAGTAATTATTTTCTTAAATTCAACTACCCATTTTCTTCAAAATAATAAAATTATTTGAAATAATAAAATGTTGAGTTTCCCTTATTATAATTGTCTATAACTTTCACTTTTGATAATGAATATCTTATATGTATTTATTTATATATTGTATAAAATTAATATTTTATGAACCCAATAGGATGGATATGAATTGAAAATGGATGCATGCTAATGGTTTGACAAACGAATATGAATATGGAGTTAAAGAGTTCATCAAGTTTACAAGAGATCAGGCATACACCCCTTCTAAAATCTTCTATTTGTGTTTACATTATTATTATTCAAGACAAATTATTCTTAAAGATTTGGAATAACATTTTATTTGTCATGGAATAGATCAAAACTATAAAATTTGGACTAAACATGATAATAAACTGAATATGGACATCTATTGGGATGATACTATGGTTTTTGAAACATTTGATATGAATACGTTTGTAAAAGATGATGTAGATCGAATAAAAGAAATGAAAATGGAAATTAAAGATGACCTTCATGATTTTCCAAAGTTGTTTGAGGAGTTAAATATATATTCCAAGAAAACATTGTATACCAGTTGTACTAAATACACAACATTGTCAGCTGTATTAAAGTTATATAATTTGAATGCTGGCAGTGGATGGAGTGACACCAGCTTTACAGAACTACTTGGTCTTTTGAAATATATATTACTAGAATAAAATAAACTACACTGATGATAATATGATGCTTAAATAATGTTACATTCATTGATCATGATCTCTAAAAAAATACATGCTTGTCCAAATTATTGCATATTATTTTGCAAGGACCATGAATCACTCATAAGATTCCCAAAGTGTGGTGAAAATTGACACAAGAAAAATGAATAAATTCCTCAGAAATATGTATGGTAGTTTCCTATCATTCCATGGTTTATAAGACTATATAGATTTCAAGAAACCATGAGAAAATTAACATGGAATGCATATACAAGAATTAAATATGGGAACCTACGTTATCTAACAGATTCTCCTTAATGGAAGAAAATTTATTACGAGTTTCAGAAATGTGGAGATGAGCTGAGAAAATTTCATCTTTCATTATCTACAGATGGAATAAATCCTTTTGGTGTACAAATTAGTACTCATAGTACATGTCCCTTTATGTTGGTAATTTATAACTTTTCACCATGGTTATGCATGAATATCAAATACATTATTCTATATCTACTTATATCTGGACCAAAGAAACCCGGTAATGATATTGATGTCTATTTGGATCCATTGATCGAAGATCTGAAATTGATATGGGATATAGGTATTACAATGTATGATGCTCATAGAAGTGAATAATTCACATTGAGGACCATGTTGTATGTAATTACAAATGACTTCCACGCTTATAGAAATTTATCTGGCTATACCATTAAAGGAATGTTGGGGTGTCACATTTGTGAAAAACACACGTAATCAATTCAGTTGAAACATTCCTTGAAGACTGTGTTTTTAGGACATTATAAATTTTACCTCAATGAAATAAATACCAATCCTAGATGACATCATTCAATGGGAATATCAAACAAGGTACAATACAATATTCTATAACGAGTGATCAACTGTATAAAAAAGTAAAAAATATTGACACTGTTTTTGATAAACCATTTTCGAAAAACCTTAAAAAACCAGGTTTGAAGAATAGACAAATTTCATTGAATTACCATATTGGAATTTTTTGTATTTTAGATATTTTATAGATGTTATTCATGTAAAAAAATTTATTGAATAGTTTTATTAGCACATTAATAAATATTCATGAAAAAACAAAATATGGAATCAATTATAGGTTGGAATTGATTAAAATGGGGATAAGGGAAGAGTTGACACTGGAGAAGGGTAAAATGATGAATTTTCTTTCTCCAGCAGCTTACACTCTATCCAGATAAGAAAAATTTCAAATTTTCCTTTTCCTTACTAGTGTAAAATTTCCACATAGGTAATCATAAAATATCAAGAATGTCATGTCAATGAATAATTTGAAGTTATAAGGACTAATATCACACGACTGTTATGTTTTGATGCAATATTTAATGCCTTTTTCATTCCATTACATTCTGCCTCAAAATGTGCAACATACATTAACCAGACTCTGCTTATTTTTCAAATCCATATGCAGTAATGTTGTAAACCCGATGAAGTTGACCATCATGAATAAGGTGATTGCAGTCATATTATGTGAATTAGAGTTGTTCTTTCTATCTAAATTATTTGATATAATGGTCCACCTAATGGTTCACTTGATCAGAGAGGTTTAACTATGTGGTCTTGTCCATTACAGATGGATGTACCCCATTAAATAGTATATGAATATTTTAAAAGGGTATGTCAAGAATATAAGTCATCCAGAAGGTTTTATTTCAGAATGATATATTTTTGAAGAAAATATTGAATTTTGTACCAATTACCTATCATATGTTGAAATCATCAGTCTCCCAAAATCTCATTACAGCGAACGTCTTATGGGTGAAGGGATTTTTGGGAGAGATGTTGTTACAATTACCTTGATAGAGATAAATCAAGAACATATTTACATATTACATTATAGTGAAGATGTTGATCCATGCATTAAAGCACAAAAATAAATTATTAGAGATTTAAATCCATCAAGGTCTGAAGTGTGGATGTCAAATACATATAATTAATAGTTTATAGGAAGGATTAAAGATCAAATTTATAAGGAGTTATATGAAAATATGAATTCAATTGCTCAACGACTTAAATGGCTAGCCTCAAATGAAAAATGTTATATCTTACACTGGTTTTTTAATAAATGGTTATATTTTATATATAAAAGAACACAATGACTTCAGTATGATGAAAAACAGCAGTGTTATGCTTGTGGATGAAGCGATGAACATATCTGGTTCCAAGTATAGAAATCCAATTTTTGAAAATATGTCATGTTTTGTCATTATTGAACAGATATACGAATTAGATTATACAACATTTCAAGTTATTCTTTTCCATTTCAAATGGGTTTACAATATCAATGGAGTGAATGTTGATGAAATGGGATTTATGAAGGCGAATTTAAATGTGGAAGGGAAAAAAGATGAGCCATTTATAATGGAATTAAAAGTAATGAAATTATTTTATGTCTCTAATATAACAAAAAATAATTGGTCAATTTTCTTGTTGGAGACTAAATCAAATGTTGAGTCAGATGAAAATTCAATCGAGGATAACCCTTTCATTGGGACATCACAATCAGTTCATGTCGATCCCAATATAGACAATGTCTTGTATGTTAGAGGGGACCACAAAGAGGGGATTTAGATTCTCAATAGAGGAGCCCAATCCCTGGAACCTTTAAAAAAAGAAAGAGGGTTCAATGAGAAGGTAAAAGTGTTTTTAAATATATTATGGTTTTCCTTATATTATTATATGTTCTCTACTACATTAACACAATATAAATTAAATGTTTGACTACTCATACAGACAATGTCTTTTGCACGTGATGGAAGAAGATACTAAAATGAAGGAAATCCTTTGAAAATATGTAAAGTTAATGTTATGATATAATTTCCCTATTTTATCGAAAAACTATACAATGAAACACTGATTTAATTTTCATTATTCCTTATAAGGTTATTTTATTTTATAATATTTCTATCTATGTGTCATGCCTTTGCAAGAAGAGAACGGAAGCTCTCTTTTCTCAATCATAGAGGTAATATTGATGTTTTCACAGTAAAATCATTGTCCATACAATTAATTTACTGTTTCATATTTATGATTAACTTATTTATTTTTAATTTTACTCACATAATAAATTTTTTCTTATACAGGTGAATTTTTTTTCAAGTTGGGGGTTCTTTGTGCAAATTTCATGCTTCTTCTCCCTTAAAACCTTTTCACCCCTAAAATGGTGAATTTATCACTTTATTTCAAGTTACCTCCACTACCATTGCAGGAAGAGAAACAAAACTGCCTTTGCTCAATTACAGAGGTAATATTGATGTTTTCATAGTAAAATCATTGTACATAAAATTAATATATTATTTCATATTTATGTTTAATTTTTTTAATATCACTCACATAATAAATGTTTTATTATATAGGTGGATTTTTTTCTTTGAGTTTGGGTTCTCTATCTAACTTTCATGATTCTTCTCCCTAAAAAACATTTCACCCCTAAAGTTGTGTATTCATCACTTTCTTTCAAGTAACCGACACTATCTTTTTAGAAAGAGAAACAACACTACCACTTCTTAATTATAGAGTTAATCTTGATACTTTCACAGTAAAATAATTATTCCTAAAATTAATGTATTGTTTCATATTTATGTTTAATTTTTTAGTATTACTCACATAATAATTGTTTTCTTATATAGGTGGGTTATTTTTTTCGAGTTGGGGTGCTCTATCCAACTTTCATGCTTCTTCTCCCTTAAAACCTTTTCACCCCTGTAGTAGTTTATTTATCACTTTCTTTCAAGTTACCTCCACTACCTTTGTAAGAAGATAAATGAAACTGCCTTTTCTCAATTACAGAGGTAATGATGATGTTTTAATAGTAAAATAATTGTCTATACAATTAATTTATTATTTCATATTTATGTTTAATTTATTTATTTTTAGTATTACTCACATAATAATTGTTTTCTTATATAGGTGGATTTTTTTCAAGTTGGGGCACTCTATAAAACTTTCATGATCCTTCTAAATTAAAACCTTATCACCCTTGCAGTGGTGAATTTATTACTTTCTTTCAAGTTACCTCCATTGCCTTTGTAGGAAGAGAAATGATGCAGCCTCTGCTCAATTACAGAGGCAACCTTGTTGTTTGCACAGTAAAATCATTGTCCATATAATTCATTTATTATTTCATATTTATCTTTAATTTTATTTTTTTAGTATTACTCACATAATAATTGTTTTCTTATACATATAGAATATTTTTTTTCGAGTTGATGTGGTTTTTTTGAAGATTCTCATGCAGTGTTGGTAGTTCGACAAATAAATTCAATGGAAATCATGGTAACATTGATAGTTAGGATTTTTTGAGACTTTGAGATGTATAGGAATCAACCACGCCTTAATACAACACATGATGTGATTGATATAACTCTAAGTAATTCTTTATATTTTAAGTTGACATTAATTTTATTAGAAGAGACAACTAACTCAATGTGTCTGTTAAGAGTTTAAAATCAATATTTGACTTTAAAAAGTTACACTCTCTGAAAACTGATCAAACATGCTTGTATTTTCTTGATAATTTAGGGAATCAATTAATAAATAATGTGTGATGTATATGAATTGTCCTCACATAAAACCAATATGCAATGTGATCCATATGATTCAAAGTGTATGTTTCAAGTTTAAAATGAAATTTTAGTAAAAAAGAAAAGTGACACACTTAAAACCAAGAAAACACATTCATATTGTTTTGATACTTTAGGAAAACAATCCATAAGTGATTTTAAATGTGGAGAAATTAGCCTCACCTCAATCCGATGCACAGTGTGACTGGTATGACTCTAAGTGCTTATTTATTTAAATTTGAAATCGATTTTAGTAAAAAAACTAACTGAACTACTCAAAACTGAACAAACACAATCATATTATTTTGATACTTTATGAAAATTATCCATAAGTGATTTGAGATATGCATGAATTAACTTCACCTCAATACAATGTACGATATGACCGATATGACTCCAAGTTCATGTTTTTATTTAAAAACGACATCAATTTTAGTAAAAAGGCTTGCTAACCTACTCAAAATCAAGAAAATGAATTTAAATTGTTTAAATACTTTAGGGAAATGATCCATAATTCATTTTTTATGTGTAAGAATCAGCCACACCTCAATCCGATGGACAATGTAACTGGTATGGCTCCAAGTGCATATTTTTATTTAAAATTGACATCAATTTTAGTAAAATCAACACTTTCTATTAATTTATTTATTTATATTATTACTAACATAAGAATTTTTTTCTTATTAAAATGTGTTCTTTTTCTTGATTAGGGGTGGTTTATTCGATAATATCATGATTCAAGTTAGGATTAAAAGGAACATTGATGTTTTTTAATGTATGTAATAATTTTTATTTATGTAATTGTATGAACCAATGTTTGAAATGTCTATAATATAGTGTTTTCTTCTTATGTTTGTGTCACGACCAGCCTTCACCTGGATGATGGAAGGGACATCAAACTTCCAGACCCTTCCTTCCTCAAGTTGAAGGAGAGATAATGACCTCCAAGTCCCGCCTTCAATAGGCACCAGAGTGGTGAATAGAACCAAGGGTATAGAATCACAAATAATATGGAAGGCATTAACCTTTTTATAGAAAAAGATCGATATATAAGATGGTAAATCTAAAAAAACTCTAAAAATAGAAAGTAAAAGTAAGACAAAAACCATTTTTCCACACGCATGTTCAAAATAAAGAGCTATAAGGTACAAGAAAACTCTGATGAAAAGTGACAAAAGAAAGAAAACATTAACAACAATTGTCCCGAAGTCCAAGCTAGTAAGGTCCGGAATGGTCCTCAAAGTCTTCCTAGAAACCTAAAAGTAGTTTTATATACATTGGGTGAGTATACAGGTATACACAGTAGGGAACACCAAAATCTCTCATGTACAAGTGGGGATTCATTCTAATGCCTTGTGAGAAATAGAGATAACTAAAGCACCTAACAAGGAAACTATCCACCCAACCTTACCAAGGCACACTCCCCAAATAATGCAAGTTAGGTGAAGTAATAGTAATAGAACATCGATATTTGGGTACCCCACACTGCTTTACCACTGGTTATTGAAGAAATCCTGTGTGTGAGACCTTTCCCATCATTTTCACTGCAGTCCCACTACTACCCCAACAACAACATTATGGGCCACCAAAACCATGAATCCCGCCCCCAGAAACCTGGGCCACCACAACCACACATCCTGCCCACAAACACCTAGGCTACCACAACCATACGTAACCACACCTACAGACACCTGAGCCAGAACAACTACTAACACACCCAAAGACACCTAGGAAGAATACCTACCGCCACGCCCAAAGAAACCTAGGCCTCATCCTGAAGACACTTGGGAAACAAACTTGTCTACACACACCTGGTACAACCACCACAACATACCCCTCCCAAATAGTCTTGGGAAATAATGGAACTCAGGCCGTCATAGCCCGCCTGAAGAGTCTTGGGCTACACGAGAGAGGGAGAAAAAAAGCTAATAACTAGCCACTCGTAGGAGTGCTGGAAGAAACACCCTCCCCCATAAAATGGGGGTGTTCGGCAAGAAGTGATCAATGTGGGTGGGGTGCATATAAGAAACTCAAAAACCAAAAATTTACATATAGGTAATCAACCACTCACCCCAACCTAAGGGTTCCGAAACCATCCATTACACAAACACCCTCATTACTATTAATACATGCACAAATTCACAACAACCACAACCAGAGCACCACCCACTGAACCCATTCTTGTTATCATGTTCAAGTGATTTCATTAGAAATAATTATCCACTATCGGGCAACTAAAAGTCACATTCACAAGTCAAAAAAACTCTGCACTGAAGAAGAAAACATCCAAACAAAAATTTAATCATTCACACCCGGTTCTCTTGTAAATTCACAACAAAAAGGGGTCCTTGAGATCCCTTGATGTACTGGAACCAAACCAAGACCCAACATACAACACGACATGACCTCAAATCCACAAACCAACAACTGAACAATAGGGGATCCCATCCCCATCCACGTCACCCCACAAGCATCTAGTAGAACAACCATGATTATTAGAAGAACTTATCAAGGGATTTTTTAGATTTAACCACACCATTTATCAAGTTTATTCTTTTTGTTTGGTTAACCGGGGTTATCAAACAAGGATTCTAATTCAATGGGAATACATTTAATCAACTAGGTTTATGTGATTAACCAGTTTCCATGTTACGTCCATTCAATCACAATATTATCAAGAAAAACAGAGGTTCATTAGTACACAAGAAAATACCACCAACGACCATGATTTTTAGTGGACAAAAGCCCATAAAATTCACAACATAACAAAAAAGGTACAACACAACAACAATATCATCATTCCCACCCATTCAATATTTAAAGGTTTGTTTATTATCTTCATTAAGGTTTGGTTTCATTCACGCCCTGAGGAAACATTATCATACCTGCCCCATATGATACATAGTAAAGGGAGACAAAGGAAAAACCAACTTGGATGATCAATAATCGAAGTTTCCTCATTGCTCCAAGAACTGGGGATGCACAAATTGGAGAAGAACTCCAAGGACTCCAAGGGTGAGCAGGAAGGCTCCATTACGAGTGCATTATTCGTCTCCAAAGTAAGTATCTAGGGTATACTTTAGAGAAATGAAAGGAGTTATGAAGAGATGATCTTGGCTTATAAAAAGGCCAGATCCTAAAATCAGGGAGACAATTTCAAAGTATTTAAAAGTTGGGTCATGGATCGACCACACGGTTGGGCGGTTTCGCACATTGGGATTAATTGAAATTTAATAATTCTCCTCAGAGATGGTGGAGATAATGGTTTTGAGTTAATATATTTCCTTTATATGGAGAAAATGGGTAATAGGGGTGAAACTATAAAACACGAAAAAAGTGTGACTCCGAGGAAAAAGGGACACACATTTTGTTAACTCAAGGGTCGCCCAACTACTGGGGGTTTAAAACATCTCTTACTAGCATTAAATGGATTTTAAAAGGGTATTAAAACACTTTTAAATTGAAATATACATTAATAGGGAAAAATTGGAGGGTCCAGGGAAAACAGGGAAGGACTTACTGTTAGGTGAGTCACCGTCACCCTAGCACCGTCACCCTGGCACCATCACTCTGACACTGTCGCCCTGACACCGATGCTGATTGATGTTATTGACAAACCATCAGTGCCACCGAGTCCCATCGGTGGCACGGAGGCCCATCTGTGGCACCGAGGCCCATCGGTGCCACCGAGGCCCATCGGTGCCACCGAGGCCCATCAGTGCCACCGAGGCCCATCATTACCACCGACACCCATCGGTGCCACCGACACCCATCGGTGCCACCGACACCCATCGGTGCCACCGACACCCATCGGTGCCACCGATGCCCATCGGTGCCACCGACGCCCATCAGTGTCACTGACGCTCATCGGTGCCATCGATACCAATCATTGCCACCGACGCCCATTAGTTCCACCATTCGTTCAATCATGAAATTTTGAAAACTCCTTAACGAGTCACCGATGGTCCCTAGGACACCCCAAACACCAGAAATTGGCAAAGTAATAGACCAGGAGGGTCCGAGTCATTATTTTAGATACCTCTCAAACTATTCTCTTCTTCGAGAATCCAAGAGTGAACCCAAAGAAAAAATAAAGGTCCTAACAACCACCTCTTAAGATACCTCTTAGATAGAAAACCACCCTAGAGTTGTTCGGAATCTAGAAAAAACCTTGATATCTAGGAACACCACTCCCTCATTATATCTTCTTCAACTTGAGGAAGGAAGGGTCCAACAGTTTTTTGTCCCTTCCCATGTCATGGTGAAGGTGAGTCATGAAAAAATGGTATCAAAGGTGATGGTTGAGAGATAGGATAAAGTTTGGATTTAGGCATAGTGAGGATTGCATGGGATAGTAGGGAAACAATGGTAGGAAATATTGGTGTGTGAAATAGGCCAAGGAAGACTAGCTAGGACACAAGATTTTAGCCCCCCCCTGTGATCCGATGCAAGGACTTTGGAATTACTGAACGACCAAGTGAGGCTACACTAATTACAGGGTAGAGACCCTAGGAAAGGTATGTGCATCATAATTACTTTTTTTCTTATGTGTCTTGGGCGTTTTGGGAATTTAAAATAAATAAAAAATTTAAGCGAAATTTAAAACACTACTAAAGATTAGGCATTCCTTGTTTGATTTTCAATTATGGAAAACAGAAGACGTACACATGTAGTGTGGGAGATTGAGGCCTAGGAGGATGATCTAGTCAATTAATGGAGGATTGACTGGGAGGAAGAGGATGAAAATTTTAAGAAGACTCTACATTCTTTCCAGCAGAAGACCCTCAGGAAGTACGAGGGCAGTGTTTCTGACTTGGAGATAGAAAGATGGATTGAGGAGATAGTGATCACCTTTACCTTGATCCGTGCTCTGAGGGAGTACTAGGTTCCATTTGAAGTCATTCATATGAGGGGATAAGTGTTTCAGTGGTGGATTATCTACCTTGGAGAGAGGATGGAGGTTGAGGTTTTGTGGACTGACTTCAAGAGGGAGTTCCAGGCGGAATTTCTATCTTCCACAATGAAGGCTGAGAAGAGGTAGGAGTTACTCTCCATCCAGCAGGGGATCATGTCAGTAAGGGAATTGAGTATCAAGTTCAAGGATCTCCTTTTTTTTTCTCCATACCTCTTTCTGTATGAGGATTCTTGGGCGATACATTTAGAGGAGGCACTCCGACACTACTACAAAAAACGGGCAAGGGAAGCGCCCCCTTATATCAGCGCTAAGCAAAACCGCTGATAAAGGTTACCCTGTATCAGTGCTAAAATTTTAGTGCTGATAAAGGAGTTCTTTATCAGCTCTTTTCTAGCGCTGATATACGGCCTCTTTATCAGTGCTACAATTTTAGCGCTGATATTGGGAGTCTTTATGAGCGCTTTTCTAGCACTGATAAAGAGACCATATATCAGTGCTAGAAAAGCGCTGATAAAGAACTCCTTTATCAGTGCTAAAATTTTAGCGCTAATACAGGGTAACCTTTATCAGCGCTAAAATAGCGTTGATAAAATGACCCTTTATCAGTTCTAGAAAAGCGCTGATAAAGACTCCCTGTATTAGTGCTAAAATTTTAGCGCTGATACAGTAAGGATTTATCAGTGCTTTTGTAGTGCTGATAAAGGGTACTATTATCAGCACTAAAAAAGTGCTGATAAAGGACACCTATTTCAGCGCTAAAATGTTAGAGCTGATAAAGGTAGTCTTTATCAGCACTTTTTTAGCACTGATAAAACCTTAGTGAATTTTTTTATAAAGTCAGTCGCACAGTGACCTCGTTTTATCACGACCTAAAGCTCTCGCGGTACTGGAACTCTGTGACTCCCCTCTGCCGCCCACTGAGATCACGTTGCCGGACCTCCGCCGCCCTCACTACTCATTGTCGGACCTCCGCTGCCCGCTGAGTTCGCATTGCCGGACCTCCGCCGCCCTCGAGCTTTAGTTTTCTGGACCTCCGCCGCCCGTAACTCTTTCAAGCTTCGGTTTGCAGGACCTCCTTTAAGGCATTTTTTCCAAATATTTTTTCAATATTGTTCTCCTCTCCCATTTGTATATCATATTTTTAACATGCTTTTTTATTCTATCGGTGAGTATTATGGATTGACCGATTGAATAAAATGGACCATACTTGATGGAAAATGATGTAAAGGGGATGATTCACATGTGTTTACTAATTTTCATTATATTTCTCAAGAAAATGGTGCTTGTTTACTTTTATTGTTGAAAATCATCATTTTTTTTGGTGGGGTTGTTTGAGAAGTTTTTTATTAGTTTGGTTGTGATAGATCCCATTGGGGGAAAATGTGAGATGGTTGAGGTGGTAAATCGTGCAGTGGGGAAGCATCAACCTTTCCATTGTTAAAAAGATGTAATGAGTGGGTTATTGTGGGAGATGACATCGTTAGTTGATATGGGTTTTCCTTTTAGTTTCCCAGTGACATAGAATATAGTTTTTAATGATGAAATTGAAAAGGGTTTGGTGGGAATTGAATAACTTCATGGATAAAAATGAAATGGTGGCTATAAAACTATGCTCACCCCATATACGATGAGTGTATCGGGTGGTTCCCTCTTCTAAAATTCAAATATGTGAGTTCCTTTACCGAGATATAAACCTATGACCACTCTTAATTCAGGAAACATCCAACTCTAGGTGATAATCCTAGGTTGCCTTAGGTGATGAGAATATGAAGTCCCTATGTTATGGGAATATGAGATCTTCTTTATCTCCCAAATAATGTTCCCTTTATTATACCTCATGAGATTATAAATAGATTCATTAGGGGATATTCCTAAGAATCCCCTAAGTGATGATCATAAGATCTCTTATTCATATCCTAGGTAATGATCCTAGGATTATACCTCACATGAGGAGCATGAGATTCCTTAGGCGATGTGCCAAAGAATCCCCTATGTGATGAGCATACGATCTCTAAACACTTCCCTTAGTAGATGATCTTATGTTCTTACCTGGTGTGATAAGAACACGATTCATTAGTTGATGAATATATAAATCCTTATGTGGTATAAATATATTTTATGAACCAAATTGGTGTAGATTCCTCACATGAAAAATGTGATCCAACTTGTGTAATGAGCCCAAATATCCAATTCAAATGGGCCTTATTCTATGGGAACCGTACATATTAGGCCATACTCTAAATAAAAACATTCCCACACATATAGGACCATATTCACTTAGTGGTCCATACTCCTACTAGTTGAAAAAACCCTATACCACATAGAGTCATATTTTTTGTGAATCCAAAATACACTCATTAGGCTATATCCCCTTTTAGTTATACCAAAAATTTCTTATCACACATATTTACCATACTAACTTTCACTTGGTATCATTCGAAAAATCATCTATACAACTTGATGTTAAACTATATCAATTATTTATTATTAGAAGTACATTTCACATGGTTGTGATAAATACCCTCGGTGCATTCACTAACCCATGACATGTTGGAGGATGGTTTTAGGGGGTCACTAGACTATAATCTACTAACCAATTGAGGGGTCTAAATGGGTATAGGCCATGAAATAGTGTTATCAAAGAATTTTATTAGGAGATATGATGGGGTTTGATGTTAGGAACATTTGATGATTTCAATGGTTTGGTTTAGAAAGTATTTCATTTGAATTCATTGGTATGTTTTGGGTGTACTTTTCCTTAGGTTTCAAATTATGCTCTTAGTGGTTCTTCATGGTTAGTGGTTGTAGTCTCTTATTTGGGTAAAGGGATGTGTTCTTAGTATATTTCCATCTTATGATGTTCTTCATGGTTAGTGGTTGTAGTCTCTTATTTAGAGATGTATGATGTTCTTGGTGAGGGCCACTATCTAGCTAGTGGTGTCGTTGTATATGAGAAAGCATCGATGTAGTTGGAGATGTATGATGTTCTTCATTTGAGAAGACTCATTCAGATTCAAAGTGGGTGTTTCTATACTATATCTTCTTTTTGGGATTCATGTGTTTCATGAATTCATATTTTATCCATTTGAAGTTGGTTAGACATGTTTTGATCATTTTTAAGCACAAAATAACCCTATTAATGAAAATAATATATGGAATGGATGGTATCTTGTTGTGAATTAACCTTTTTCATTGAAATAAATTTGTTTTCCTTCTAGACAACATGAAAGCCACTAACCTATTCTCAAATACCATGTTTTTTCATCTTGTTTGGGGTATTTTGATTCACTCCCCCCTTTTGGTTTCCACTTCTTCTTGGCATGATCATCAGGAACAGTTTCACTTCCTCCAGCAATGAGTATTTATGCATGATGAATAAATACTAATGGTTAGGCTCTATTAATCTCCATTTTTATAAGTAAGTGGTTCTCTTCTACTGCATTTGGAATTCTTGTTTTGTGTACTTGAACCATAAATACTAATATTTTAGATTCTAATAGGATGGAGATGAATACATATTGGATGGATACTAATAGTTTAACAATAGAGTACGAGAACGGAGAGAAAGAGTTCATCAAGTTTTCAAAGGATCATGCAAAGGATCCTTCTCAAATCCTTTTTCCATGTTTACGTTGTTGTTATTCTAGACTACCTACTCCAGAGGAGTTGGAAGAACATTTGATATGTCATATACTAGATCGGAGTTATAAATGTTGGAATAAACACGGAGAAAAAGCGAATGTAGCTACTGGCTGGTATAAAACTACGTTTTATGGATCGTCATATATGAATACAAATATGGATAATTAAGAAGACCATATGGAGGATGTGATTACAGATGTCAGTGATGATGAAGATCGTATTGAGTAAATGACAAAGAAAATTCAAGATGAACTCCGTGATTGCCCAAAATTGTTTGAGAAGTTAAAGAGTTGTGAAAAGATGCCATTGTATGCTGCTTGCACTAGGTATACAACATTGTCAGCTGTACTGAAGTTGTATAAATTGAAAGCAGGAAACAGATGGAGTGATGTCAGTTTTACGGAACTACTTTCTCTCTTGAATGACATGCTCCCGAAATATAATGAGCTCCCAAGCCGGACATATGAAGCTAGATGAATGCTACGCTCGATGGGAATGATTTTTGAAAGAATACATGACTTCCTGAAAGACTGTATATTGTTTCGCAAAGAGAAAAAATCACTTACAAAATGCCCAAAGTGTGGTGCTTCTCGATACAAGAAAGATAAATCCAATCCTCTGAAATTTGTATGGTACTTTCCAATCATTCCAAGGTTTAGGAGTCTATATGGAAGTGAAGAAACTACATGACAATTGTTGTGGCATGCAGATAAAAGAAATAAAGATGCATTATTACGTCATCTGGCTGACTCTCCTCAATAGAAGAAAATTGATCATGAGTATCCTGAATTTGGAAAAGAGCTGAGAAACCTTCGTCTTGCGTTATCTACAGATGGAGTGAATTCTTTTGGTTTTCAAACCAGTACTCATAGTACATGTCCTGTTATGCTGGTAAATTATAACTTGCCACCCTAGTTATGCATGAAGCGGAAATTCATCATGTTATCTATGCTTATATCAGGACCAAAACAACCAGGTAATGATATTGATGTTTATCTGGCTCGTTTGATTGAGGATTTGAAGTTATTGTGGGACTCAGGTGTAATGTTGTATGATGCTTATAAAAGTGAATACTTCACGTTGAGAGCGATGTTGTATGGGACAATAAATGATTTCCCTACTTATGGAAAATTTTCAGGCTATAGCATTAAAGGAACTCAAGGGTGTCCTGTGTGTGAAGAAGATACAGAATCAATTCGGTTGAAACATTCATCGAAATCTGTGTTTCTAAGACATCGTAGATTTCTACCTCATCGGCATAAGTACCAATCTTGGACGACATCATTCAATAGAAGTTCAGAAAAACACGCAACACCGTCTCCACTAACAGGTGATCAACTGTTTGAGAAAGTAAAAGATCTGAACACTATTTTTGGTAGACCATTTTTGAAAAACCTTATGAAAATCGGTTGGAAAAAGAGATCATTTTTTTTGAATTACCATACTAGAATTGTTTGTACGTCAGACATTTTCTTGATGTGATGCATGTGGAAAAAATGTATGTGACAGTGTTATCAGAACATTGTTAAATTCCCCTGGCCAAACAAAAGATGGAATTAAGTCAAGGTTGGACATGGTTGACATGGGAATACGAGAAGAGTTGGCTCCTGTGAAGGGTGAAAATCGAATGTTTCTTCCTACAGCTTCTTATACTCTTTCTAGGGAGGAGATATATCAGTTTTGCAACTTCTTCAATGATGTAAAGGTTCTAGAGGGGTACTCATCAAATATCAAGAACATTGTGTCAATGAATTATTTGAAGTTAAAAGGTTTGAAATAACATTATTTCCATGTTTTGATGCAAGATCTAATTCCTATAGCTTTACGTTGAATTTTTTCCAAGAATGTTCGTCATATGTTAACCAAACTTTGTTTTTTTCAAAGCTATATGTAGAAAAGTTTTAGACCCGGGGAAATTGCCAGCTATGGAAAAATAAATTGTCATCATATTATGTGAATTAGAAATGTTCTTCCCGCCACCATTCTTTGATATAATGGTTCATTTGATGATTCACTTGGTGAGAGAGATTCGACTTTGTGGTCCTATGCACTATAGATGGATGTATCCTGTTGAACGGTATATGAAGATTTTGAAAGGGTATGTCAAAAATTGAAGTCGGCCAGAGGGTTGTATAGTGGAGAGATATATTGTTGAGGAAGCCATTGAATTTTTTACTGAATACCTATCTGATATGGAAATCATTGGTCTCCCGAAATCTCGTCACACTGGACGCATTGGGGGTGAGGGAATTTCTGGAAGAGAAGTTGTGACAATCAGTATTACAGATCGGGAGCAGGCTCATCTTTATGTTTTGAATAATAGTTGGGAGGTTTCTCCATATATTAAAACTCAAAAATAAATTCTTAGGCAGTTGAATGCATCAAGGACTAAAAAATGGTTATCATATACACATAATCACTAGTTTATAGGATGGTTTCAGGACCATATTTTTAAGCAGTTGGATGAAAATCCGAATTCAATTTCAGAACGTCTTTGATGTCTAGCGCCTAGACCAAGTGTGTATGCATTATCTTACAGTGGTTATTTAATTAATGGTTATACATTCTATATAGATGAACATGATGAAGATAGTACCATGAAAAATAGCGGAGTTACACTAGTGGCTGAAGCGATGCATGTTTCTGGTAGTAAGGACAAAAATCCAATTTATGCAAATATGTCATACTTTGGCATTATCAAACTAATATGGGAGTTGGATTATACGACATTCCAATTGCCGATTTTTCAATGCAAATGGATTGATAACAAAAGTGGTGTTAAAATAGATGAATGGGGATTTGTGAAAGTTGATTTTAGTAAAGAAGGGTACAAAGACGAACAGTTTATAATGACATCACAAGCGGTACAAGTTTTTTATGTTCCAGATCCCACAAACCGAAAGTTGTCGATTGTTCTGTTATCGTCCAAAACTACTGATGGTTTCGATGAAAATTCAGTTGAGGAAGATCTTTTTAGTGGTACATCGCAATCATTTCGGAGTGATCCCAATGCAGATGATGTTTTATATGTTAGAGGAGACCACAATGAAGGGATTTGGATAGTCGATAGAGGTTTCAAATCCCTTCAACCTTTGAAAAAAAGAAAGAGAGTTAAGTAAACAAGTTATATTTGTTTGTAATATAGATCTTGTTATATCATGTTATTAACTTATCATTATTGAATTTATGTAATATGAATTAACCGTTCAACCACTTTTTTAGATAATGACTTCTACACATTCTGATGCTCCTAACCTTGAGGCTGAACAAGTCTCTCAAGCAGCTGCTGCTGTGGCTGCTGTTGCTCCTGTACCTCATGTTGCTACTGCTGTTGCTCCTGCTGCTCCTACAGCTCATGCTGCTGCTGCTGTTGCTCCTGCTGTGGCTCCGGTTTCTCCTGCTGCTCCTCCTACTGCGGCTCCTACTGCTGCTGCTCCTCCTGCTGCTCCTCCTGCTGCTCCTGCTGCTGCGGCTCCTGCTGCTCTTAGCGTTGAGGTCCAACAACCATCAACACATGTCATTGATACCATTCTAGATGAACATATAGATGATGTTGATATCGATGAAATGGTCGGGAATAAAGGACCAGCATCGCAGAAATCACAGGTGCATCGTAGTTTGATGGTGTTAGCCAAAATTCTTAAGGCGAAAAGGAAAGGCATCAAATTTGAAGTTAGATGGAATGCACGAGGCCAACATGTGAATCCCAACAAGGCTATGTTTAGCAGCTACATTGGAGTTGTCACTCGGAAATGCGTGCCGATTGACATAGATTCATGGCACCATGTTGCGTCCGGGATGAAGGCTGTGATCTGGGAAGAAATTACGGTAACATTATGAATTTATTTCTTTAATTTACTAGAAAATAAAATAATGAAACAATGTATTACTCTTCTCAATCTCTTGCAGAGTACATTTATAGTAGACGATTCACAAAAGGATTATGTACTAAGGCTTGCAGGAAAGATTCATCGAGGTTTTCGCACTATTTTAACAAAATGTCACCTTAAAGATTATAACGGTAAAATAAACCCACACCCACCCATTTTCTATGCTCACCTGATATCCTAAGAAGCATGGGATGCATTTATTGGCCGTTGTGGGGATGAGAAGTTTCAGGTACATTGTGAGTGATAATACGTTATTTGAGGATACATGTATTCATCACTTTGATTGTCAATATTTCATTTATGAAACAGAAACTCTGTACTGAAAATAAGGAACGTGATTCAAAACCAACATACCCCTATCGTAAAGCAAGGATGGGGTACGCTTCATTAGAAAAGAAAATGGTACGTATTTTAAATTTACAATAATATTGTTAGGTGCCAATAAACAACATCATAATTATTTTTCTATGTTTTTATGTAGATTGATGAGTCTAAAACCAAATGCACTTCCATCCCACATCATGTTCTATGGAAGGAGGCATGTGTGAACAAAAATGGTAAGTTAGTAGATGAGAACACATAAAAAGTGTGGGAAATATGTGTAAGTATGACACGACGATAAAATAATTTGTTTAAAATTTCTATTACATAAAAATAATTAGTTATTTTCCTATATCCGACAGTCACAGGAATCAGCTACTCCTGTAGCTGATACAGACCTATTATCGACGACTTTGAAGTAGCCATAAAAATACGGTCGTGTCAGAGGTGCAGGGTTTGGGGTGAAACCCCGAGTATATTTTGAGAAGAAGAAAAAAATGGACGATACAAATGAAAAATTGGAACAAATGAGCAAAAAAATAGCAACCCTTGAAGAACAATTGCAATGGCAGGGAGAGTTGCTAGCAACTTTTATGGGTGGGAAGAAAAGGGAAGCCACAACTCAAGAACAACTGCCGCATGAACATCCCGCCCCCCCCCCCCCCCCCCACCAGCTTTGAGGCGAGCCATTCGCCTCAAAGAACTATCTTAGCCGTGGTAATCAATATTATAATAATTATTCCCATGAAATATGAATTAGACAAACACTGATAATTTTTATGTAATCATCTTCTACAGGGTGATAATGATTGTGATATATATCTGTCAACACCCACCTATCACCTTGTAGCGAGGGATACAATGTTCAATATCCCAGATGCCACACTGCATAATAGACCACTTCTGAAAGATCATCTGAAAGTGACGATTACTGTAGCTCATGAGCCAAAGGCATAACTACCTATTCCACTTCATGACGATGATATTAATACAGTCAGAAAGGCTATTGGGACATTCATTGCATGGTCGTCAAAACTTGTAAAAGTACATGCGGAAAAAGAGGTATTTATTTCCTTTTCTTTTGAAGCTAAACCCATAACAATTAATGAAAAAAGGGTCTGAACCAATGATTGTTGTTATAGACAGAGAAAGGGAAGGGGGTGACAAACATCAGCTCAAAACCATCTAAAGGATCGACTAACTGATCCCAAGGAGCTACTGAAAGCACAATAACACCACCTGTTCTCTTTCCACATTTACTAGCATTGAAGACTCATGTGGATACGAAGCTAAAAGATGGTAATAGTCATATAGTGGTTTTTGAAGAGAATATATACGGAGAGGAAAGTCAAGATTTCGTTGCTGTTGAAAATGTAAATGAAATCCTTGAAAACGGTTGGCTAGGCACCACAGTTGTAAATGTATATATGAGGTATGTTTCCATGAATTGATTTTCCAAAAGCTGATCTAGCATAAAAATTACGACTAAATTCATTTTATATTGTTGACAGATGCATTTATGAAAAAAATTGAAGGAATTTTCCCATGAGCCAAGATTTGGACTGGTTAGTCCTCATATCACATCAACACACCTAACAAAAATAGAGCTATAAAAAAGGAATGAAATAGTGAACGACTTGCTGAAAACATTTGAGTGCAAGATTATAGATGACAGAATTTTCCTAATACCAACCATGTAGGGGTAATACTCTACGATTAAATCATATCAATTATATTTTCACTTCTTTTATTACTTATTCCTTTTTGTGTTTTTAGGAAACATTGGATGATAATTGCGGTGAACTTGGATACTCCGAAGATTTATTTTCTGGATTCAAATAAAGGATATCCATCAAACCGACCACACATGATGGAGTTTGTGAATCTGTAAGACACTACATCTTACGTTTTAGGTCTAAACATCAAGTAATATAATTTATATTATCTTTTAGTGATAGGGCGGTGTATCATTATCGTCTAAAAAAAGGAATGAGGCCAGGGGCTAAGCATAAGGAGGCGAGCAAGTACTACGTATGGACAAATATCAGGGTATATATAATAAAATTTCACTATCCAAACACATCTCAACACAAGTTACTTATTCTCCTAATGATCAATTTCTTTCTAGTGTCCAAAACAAACAAACGATAATGATTGCGATTATTATGTTTGTAAATTTATGAAAGAGATCGTTTTTCATCAGGAAACTAGCATCCCTAAAGAGGTATGTTTAAAAACAACTATTAGTTTGTTTAAGTTATTTATTAATTATTATTTTTTTATTTTGCAGTACTACTATGATTACCAAAAAGCCTCATACTCACAAGACGATATAGATGTGTTCAGAAATGAGTGGGCCGCATACCTGATGGAAGATTGTACACAAATACAATGAAGATCTGACTTGGGGACATGTACAATTTGTGGTTATTTTTGAGAGGGGTTAAGGGGATCAAAAGATGAAACATTGTTGTATGTAAATGTTAGTAGGAAAATTGTAATTGTTATTAAATAAAACAGACTTTCTCCAATGAGTCATTTTCCCATTTTAACAGATGATATGCACCAACAACATGAAAGAATGCTGAACCACTCAAAGGGTCTCTATTTTGTTTAAAATGGATAATATTTTAAGTGAAAACAACAACTGAACTACGGAAATCCGACCAAATGCATTCAGATTGCATTGATCTTTTATAAGAATGATCTAAGGGTCCTTGGTGACGTGTACGATAGTTGAACTTCTTAGAGAAGAGTTTTTGGAGGAGTATAAGAGACATGAAGCAATGAAGATCATTAGAGTGTTGGAGAAAATGTGGTTTCTACAAATAATGTGGCAATCGACTTGTGCAATGTGGCCTAAGTTACAACTTGCAGGTATTGTACTTTATTTTTTTTCTGTAGGGTTTCAATGTAAATGAATTTTGGAATGATCATTTCTATTCATTGTCTTTTAGGTTTTTTTGACAGTTGAGGGGAAAGGGTGGGGTCTGCAGACATTGGAGGATATGTTGAAGGGTGATTTTGTGTGTGAATATGTTGGAGAAATGGCCTCTTTTCCCTTCAAACTCCCCAAACCCCGATGGTGATCGGGGTTCAAGGAGCTTGAAGGGCAAAGAGAACATTTGGTTAGATGTTAGATACTATGGAAATGTTGCAAAAATATAGGATGTAATTTCCCATAAAAGAACCCTTCGACATATCCTCCAATGTCTGCAGACCCCACCCTTTCCCCTCGGTTGTCAAAAAAACCTAAAAGACAATGAATAGTAATGATCATTCCAAAATTCATTTACACTGAAACCCTCCAGAAAAAAATAAAGTACAATACCTGCAAGTTGTAACTTAGGCCGCGTTGTACAAGCCGATTGCCACATTATTTGTAGAAACCACATTTTCTCCAACACTCAAATGATCTTCATTGCTTAATGTCTCTTATACTCTTCCAGAAACTCTTCTCTAATAAGGTCAACTATCGTGTACGTGTACTCACCTTCAAATTCATGGGTTCAAGTACAAGGCACAGATGAAGATAAAAAATTTCTAAAACAAGTTTACCAACATGCATCATCCTCGATGGAAGTAAGATATAAATTCACATGGACATTCTTAAAGATATGATTTTGATGTATATAGTGAAAGGGTTGTGGATGTTCATTGTTAATGTTGTTCGTCTACGAGACTTTCACATTCTCTTATCCTCTCGCTATGTCTTGGACATCATTCAATAGCCTTATATCATGTGGGGTAAATTGAGGTTGCTGAGAAACTATGGCACCACATGATCTTTCATGTCCAGTTCCCTCAAGATTGTTTTTCTAATCAAGCTGCCTCTGATCATTAGTTGCATGTAAAGGTGGTGCGGCAGCCTCCATGATAGATTGGAAGTTGACCAATCCATTTGATGAACAAGATGGGATGCTAAATCTGACATTAAGAGCATCCAATATAGGAAATTGTTCCAATGATTCGGAAAGTGAGGCTACATTTAAAGATATTTCCTATGTTTCATCAAGTGATTCAGTTCCTAGTTCCAAAAATCATTCACAAACATCACTCATCAGTTTCCTCAAGGATAAACTTGGGTTCATGGCTTTGTATGATCAATGAGATCTATCCTCTACTGTTTTTACAACCTATGTGGTGAATGTTTCAAATTACTCCATAAAAAAGGAACAAATGTGGTGAGTTGTAAGCCACATCTATTTAATGTTTTGAAATGTTAATTATGTTTTGAAAATGGGTTCAATATTTGAGGAAAAGTTGAATTGTCCTTGATTCATGTATGGATGATGGATTCACATCCATTCCAAGTGTTTTTGATGGAAATGATGGATGATAACATTGGTTGGTGTTCTCATGGATTTCTAAACATGGTAAGTTAGAAAACATGTTGGGTATATTGTGGAGTTTTAGTTGGGGTTCTAGTGGTTCTTTCCCGATGATGGAGGTGTTAAACATCAGATGGTGGTGTTTGTGAGCTAAAGCGTATAGTGGGGAGCACCATAGAAATTAAGTGGTCGGTTGATGACATGATCGGAATTTTGAATTAGATAGTCTTGGGTAAGATCCATCTTGGTGTTTAGATCGGTTGAGTACATCGAGATGAAGGTTGCGGTTGGGTTGTGTTATGGGTGTTTGGGGCAATGTAAGTATTTAATGGTACCTTTATGTTTTGCATAATGAATAATTAGTAGATCACATTAGGATTGCATTGATCTTTTATAAGAACGATCCAAGGGTCCTGGGTGATGTGTATGAGTCAACCCCGCCTCAATCCGAGGCACGGTGTGGCCGCTAGCACTCAAAGGGTCTCTATTTTGTTTAAAATGGACAAGATTTTAAGTGAAAACAAAAACTGACCTATGGAAATCTGACCAAACGCATTCGGATTGCATTGATTTTTTATAAGAACTATCCAAGGGTCCTTGGTGATGTGTACGAGTCAACCCCTCCTCAATCCGAGGCACGGTGTGGCCGCTAGCACTCAAAGGGTCTCTATTTTGTTTAAAATGGACAAGATTTTAAGTGAAAACAACAACTGACCTAAGGAAATCTGACCAAACACATTCGTATTGCATTGATATTTTATAAGAACGATCCAAGGGTATTTAGTGACATGTACGAGTAAACCTCTCCTCAATCCGAGGCACGGTGTGGCCGCTAGCTCTCAAAGGGTCTCTATTTTGTTTAAAATGGACAAGATTTTAAGTGAAAACAACAAATGACCAACAGAAAACCAACAAAACACATTTGGATTGAATTTATATTTTATAAGAATGATCCAAGGGTCCTTGGTGATGTGTAAGAGTTAACCCCACCTCAATATGAGGCACAGTGTGGCCGCTAGCACTCAAAGGGTCTCTATTTTGTTTAAAATGGACAAGATTTTAAGTGAAAACAATAACTGACCTACGTAAATCTGACCAAACGCATTCAGATTGCATTAATCTTTTATAAGAACGATACAAGGGTCCTTGGTGACGTGTAATAGTCAACTCTGCCTCAATCCGAGGCACGGTGTGGCCGCTAGAACTCAAAGGGTCTCTATTTTGTTTAAAATGGACAAGATTTTAAGTGAAAACAATAACTAACCTATGGAAATCCGACCAAAAACATTCGGATTGCATTGATCTTTTATAAGAACGATCCAAGGGTCCTTGGAGATGTATATGAGTCAACCCCGCCACAATCCTAGGCACAGTGTGGCCGCTAGCACTCAAAGAGTCTCTATTTTGTTTAAAGTGGACAAGATTTTAAGTGAAAACAACAACTCACCTACGGAAATCCAACCAAACACATTCTGATTGCATTGATCTTTTATAAGAAAGATCCAAGGGTCCTTGGTGATGTGTACGAGTCAATCCCGCCTCAATCTGAGGCACGGTGTGGCCGTTATCACTCAAAGGGTCTCTATTTTGTTTAAAGTGGACACGATTTTAATTGAAAACAACAACTGACCTACAGAAATCTGAACAAACGCATTCGGATTGCATTGATCTTTTATAAGAACGGTCCATGGGTCCTTGGTGACATGTAAGAGTCAACCCCGCCTTAATCCGAGGCATGGTGTGGCCGCTATCACTCAAATGGTCTCTATTTTGTTTAAAATGGACAAGATTTTAAGGGAAAACAACAACTGACCTACGAAAATTTGACCAAACACATTCAGATTGCATTAATATTTTATAAGAATGATCCAAGCGTCCTTGGTGATGTGTAAGAGTCAACCCTGCCTCAATCTTAGGCACGGTGTGGCCTCTAGCACTCAAAGGGTCTCTATTTTGTTTAAAGTGGACAAGATTTTAAGTGAAAACAACAACTGACCTACAGAAATCTAACCAAATGCATTAGGATTGCATTAATATTTTATAAGAACGATACAAGGGTCCTTGGTGATGTTTACGCATCAACCCCGCCTCAATTCAAGGCACAGTGTGGCTGCTAGCACTCAAAGGGTTTCTATTTTGTTTAAAATGGACAAGATTTTAAGTGAAAACAACAACTGACCTAGGAAAATCCAACCAAATGCATTCAGATTTCATTGATCTTTTATAAGAACGATCCAAGGGTCCTTGGTGATGTGTACGAGTCAACCCCGCCTCAATCCGAGACACGGTGTGGCCGCTAGCACTCAAAGGGTCTCTATTTTGTTTAAAATGGACAAGATTTTAAGTGAAAACAACAACTAACCTACAGAAATCTGACCAAACGCATTCCGATTGCATTGATCTTTTAAATGGGGGGTCATGGTATGTGATCTATCAGGGGCCTCATATATATCAAGTCATGGTTGGCCTGGTATACTAGGTTGATCATGTGTTTGGGTCTATGATACTTATGGGCTTATATCTGGATGAAAATACTCCCATTTGGGAGGGTGGATATGCTTATGGGTCTTATTCCTTAAATGAGAATACTCTCATAAGGTAGGGATGAGATGTATATAGGTATTATTCCCCAAATGAGAATACAACCATAGGAGTGGGATGAGATTCTTATCGGGAATATTCACTAAATGAAAATAATCCCATAGGGGAGGGCTGAGATGATTATATAGATTATGCCTCAAATGAGAATACACCCATATTGGAGGGTTGATATGCTTCTAGGGATTATTATTTGGATGATAATACTCCCATATGGTAAAGAATATATGCTTCTTATTATTATTCCCTAAATAAGGGTACTCCCATAGTACAGGGATGAGATCCTTGTAGGTCTTATGCCTCAGAATTGGAAGAACACATATGGGTGGTCTGAGATACTGTTGAGGGTATTCCCTGGATGAGAAAACTCCCATAAGTGGATTTCCATGATGGAGTATAAATAAAACTCACATATTGGAGGTCAATGATAATTATGTATATAGTGGGGAGACCATGGTATATTATATGTTTTGTGTGGTTCCTATGATGTACTCAGAGAAACCCTAACATTGGATGAAGTAGGTATGGTTGATCAAGCTTTAATACTTGAGAATCAATGTGTCTTGATGTAGATTGGGTAGGACTTGGTCAAACTATATTTTTATAATGTTGACATGATCCTTGTGAAATGATTGGTAAAATTTCAGCACTTGGAAAATTAATTTGGGTTTAATCATGGTCATGGATTTGAGGATCAATGATGATTTTTTATTAGTTTTATTCTAGTTCTTTCTCAACTAGGTTGTGCATATTGCCTGATCATGAACTTACAATAGCCTATTGAAGGTTTAATATTGGGGGTTTATTAATGAGATTCACCCCCCCCAAGTATGTGCACCTCAGTGTGTGTACAAACCTTATAACTTCTTTGAGGTTGAGAACATGATGCATAGTGGATAGAGAAAAGTCCAAAGATTTATGTATTGATAAAACACACCCATGTGGAGCCTTAGGATTGAACTGGAAAGCCCCCTGGACACCCCCTACCCCCCTTGGACAGCCACCCCAAACCCTTGAACAGCCACCCCAAACCCTTGAACAGCCCCCAAACCCCCTGAATTCTGAATTGATTTCTTTAAGTACTTGATTAACTTATAAATTATGTGTTAATGGTGTATGGGTATAATTGTTGTATGGGTATACTTGGTCTAATTTTCTTATGATTTATGAGTTAATTTTGTATGGGTATACTTTCTTTAATTGGATTATTGAGATGCTGTTTTTTTTGCAGGTGTTCGGGTGTGCTGCTGTAGATTTATCGGAGCAACAGAGAGGGAATTTATCAGTGCTCTTTTAGCACTGATAAATCGTGCTTTTATCAGCGATAAAAAAGTGCTGATAAACTACACCTTTGTCAGTGCTAAAGAAGTGCTGATAAAAGATAAGTTTATCAGCACTCTTTTAGCGCTGATAAATCGTGCTTTTATCAGCGCTAAAAAAGCGCTGATAAACTACACCTTTATCAGCACTAAAGAAGCACTGATAAAAGATAAGTTTATCAGTGCTAAAGGAGCACTTATAAAACAATCATTTATCAGCGCTAAAGAAGCGCTTGTTTAGCACTAATAAAGTAACCCTTTATCAGTGATTACTAAGCGCTGATAAAGGGGTACCCCCTTTATCAGCGCTGAGCTTTACAGTGCTTTTTTAGCGCTGTTAAAGCCCATTTTTAGCGCTGTTAATGCCCGTTTTTGTAGTAGTGCGACCTTATCTACAATATGATATTACTCCATTCACTCTACGAACATATTTGGAGGTCCAAAAGAAGTTTGAAGTGGTGGATAGGATGCACATGATGGGAGGTGTTCCATGAGAGGGGATCCAGTTGGGTTCATCAAAAGGGAAGGCCGTTAGTAGCAGGCCTCCAGCATCAGGGCCATCCAGGTTTTGGCCACCAGGAAGAAATCCTCAATAGTTCCAATTTTGATCTCCCGGTACTCCCCCTTTCCCTACAGGATAAGGACTAAGATTATTTTTATGTTGAAGCTATGGGAACCTTTGTAATTAGTGCCTAGACTGAGTGTACTATAGTGGAAGTGGGAAGGTTCAGTACCCACCTCAGCAGCAGCAGTTTCCAGCCAGGCCTTTTCTGCAACAGTAGTAGTGACAACGAGCTCCCACTCTTTTGAGAGAAGATGTTGCAGGAGGAGGCTGACCTCAAGGTGCTCCTCAGGGTCCTCAACTAGGGCTTGGTCAGGGAGGTGGCCAACATCTAAGGTGAAGAGGAGCTGGGGATCACTAACTCTCCCGCACAGGTTTAATCGCATCCACCTTAATACGTCTCGATTAGGGATCAGGTCCTCCCCTCCCCATGGTTAGGACTTTTCACAAACACTTAGAGAAGAAGGGAAACAACCCATCACATAGTTAAAAAGGTCAATAACTACATCAAATTCAAGTACAAAACAACATAAAACAAAACTTAAAATAGCTCTGGGTACTGGGCACACATCTCTACCTCCCATTCCCAGGTACTCTCTTCGAGTCCACCATGCCTCCATAACACATGAACCAAAGGAATGGTTTTTCCACAAAACACCTTCTCTTCATGATCCTCGATCCTCACTGGTCATTCCATGAACGTCACATCTTCCTTGATATCAAACTCTCCCCAGTTGAGGATGTTTAAAACATCGTGTAGGTACCGACAGAGCTGAGATACATGGAATACTTCGCGCACCCTCAGGAGCTGTGGTGGTAGTGCTAGATGATAAGCCACTTTTACGACCCATCGAAACACCTCAAAGGGCCCAACGAACATGGGATAAAGTTTACCCCTACAAAACCTCATTTTTCCACACCGAGGGGAGAGATTTAAGAACACATGGTCCCCAACCTCGAACTCCAAGGGTCTCCTCCTATGATTGGCACATGAATTCTGTTGGTCCTAATCTACCTTTATCCTATCACGCACAAGATGAACCTTCTCCATCGTGCTCTGCACTATCTCTGGATCAAGAACACCATATTCCCCAACCTTTGTCTAGCACATGGGCGAATGAAACAACCTTCCATACAAGGCTTCTAATAGAGCCATGCTAATGGTAGAGTGATAGCTATTGTTTTAGGAAAACTTTACTAGTGGAAAGTGTTGCACCCATGATCCTCCAAAGTCCATAACACATGCCCGCAACATGTCTTCCAATGTATGGATGGTCCTCTCTGTCTGCCCATCCGTCTGGGGGTGGAAAGAGGTGTTAAGGAATAGTCGGGTGCTAAAAGCACGATTCAACCCCCTCCAGACTTGTGAGGTAAACAATGTATCCCAATCTGAGACTATGGACCTCATAACTCTATGAAATTGCACCACCTCATCCACATACCTCTGTGTTAAGGCATCCACTGAACTCAAATCGTTGATTTCCAGGAAGTGGGTTGATTTCATCAACCATTCTACCACCACCTAGATAGCATCGCAAAATCCTTGAACCTTGGGTAGTACCATGAATAAATCCATCAAGATGTCATCCCACTTCCACTATGGGACATTTAAATGATGAAACAGACCACCCAGAACATGGTGTGCTCAGCCTTCACCTACTGGAACACGATGCACTTTTCCACAAACTCCGCCACTGTCCATTTCACCCCGGGCCACCAAAATTGTTCTCTCAGGCCTCAGTACATCTTGGAAACTCCTAAGTGTACTACTAGGGGTGAGTTATGGAACTCATATGGAACTCCTTCATGCATCATCTTTGGTAAAAAAACTTCCTGCAGAAAAGAATCTGATTCTGACCGTCTACCGACCATCCTTCCAGAGCATCACCCCGGCTAACATGATAATGCATCACTTCAGTCTCTAAATCCCCCACTAGGACTCCTCCAATAGCTTTACTAAGGAATACTAAAGCATTATCTAGAACATAAAACCTCTACTGTCCTCCACTCTCATGCTCAGATACAAAGAAGCCAACTCCTCCATCGCCTTCCAAACATCCACAGATTCTCAAATAGCTTCCCTCTGTGACTTCCTACTCAAGGCATCGACCAAAATGTTCCCCTTTCCCGAGGTGTATGAGATCTTGAAGTTGTAGTCCTGAAGAAACTCCATCCACCTTCACTGTCGCAAGTTCAGGTCTTACTAGGAGAAGACATACCTCAAGCTCTTGTGATCTGTGAAGACCACGAAGCGTTCCCCAATGAGGTAAATCCACCAAAACTTCAGTGCAAAAACAACCACTACAAGCTCTAGGTCATGGGTGGTATAGTTACATTCATGAGGATGTAACTTCCTAGAGCCATAAGAGATCACTCCTCACTACTTCATCCTCATACACCCCAAGCCTAGGCTTTAAGCCTCAAAGAACACTTCAAACATCACCCATTCCATTGGAAACCTTAGTACTGGGAAACTGACCAGTTTCCCCTTCAGATAACTGAAGGCTTCCTGGCACTACTCACTCCATACAAAATCTTGGTCTTTCTTGGTCAAGGTTGTCAAAGGTATTGCAACTCGAGAGAAGTTGGGCATGAACCTATGGTAGTAACCTACTAGACCTAGGAAACTACAAACCTCTTCCATGTTCTTGGGTGCTTCCTAAGAAACAACCATTTTGACCTTTGACAAGTCCACTGCTATTCCCTGCTGGGACATGATGTGTCCAAGGAAGTGCACCTCCCATGTCTAGAACTTTCACTTAGATAACTTTCCGTAGATATGGTGTTGTCATAGGACCACTAAAACCGTCCTCGGAAGCTTGACATGATCCTCCTCTGATCTTGAGTAGATCAGGATGTCATTGGTAAACACAACTAATAATCGGTCCATATATTCCCATAAGACAGAGTTCATGAGCCCCTTGAACATGGCTGGTGCATTTGTAATGTCGAACGACATGATTACAAACTCAAAGTGCCCATATCTTCACATGAAAGAAGTCTTTGAGATGTCACCCTCCTTCACCCTCAATTGGTGATATCCCGATCGCAGGTCAATCTTAGAGAACCAACCCACTCCCTTTTACTAGTCAAAAAGGTCGTCTATCCTTGGGAGGGGGTAATGATTATTGAACGTCACCTGATTCAGACTTTGGTAGTCTATACACAGCCTAAGACCACCATATACCTTCTTTTCAGAAAATACTGGAGCACCCCATGGTGACGTTATCTGTCAGATAAAACCCTTCTTCATCAAGTCATCAACCTGGATCCGTAACTCCCACAACTCATAAGGAACCATCTGATAGGGAGCCATCAAAATCAGACGGGTATCGGGTTGCTAGTCTATCCCGAACTCAACATCACATCGAGGGGGTAAAGTCACCACCTATCCAGGGAAGGAGTTCAAGAACTCACTGAAAATCCCTAAGACTTTCACTATCCCTGTATCTACCTACTTCACTGACAGCTCAGCTAACAAGGAAAGAAGGTTCTCCACTCACCGGCTGCCCTCCTGGAAACCCCACTTGGTAAAGAAAGTTACATGATAGTTTCCATATCTAAGAACATGACCCTCCTCCAAAAGTAGTCTATAATGGAATACATAGAGAACAACCAGGCAATGCCTAAAATGACATCATATGGATACATATATATCAAAAGAAGGTCCCCACTGGACTGATGTGGCCCCAACATCAGTCTACATCCCCAGAAAATATAAGATAAGCTGCTTTGACCCCAGAATGACATACTCAATACCAGGGGCACATGAAGTATCTCTACGTCTAGACCTAGAGCATGGGCTAGACTGGATGACACAAAGAAGTGCGAAGCTCCTAAATCAAACAAGGCACAATCAAGAGTACTAAACACGATGATCATACCTCAAACGACCTCCGACCCTACTGGAACTACTGCCTTTGCAGCATGTAACTGCCCATGTCTAGCTACTCTGCCCCTCGGCTATCGTACGCCTCCCTGACCACACCATGTTCGAGGTCCCTGAGGAGCACCCTGAGACTAGCCTCCTCCTGCAACGTCTACTCTTAGAGGAGTAGGAGATCACTGTCCATGCTGCTGCTACTGCTGAAAAGGCTTGGCTGGAAATTGCTACCGCTAAGGTGGGCACTGAACCTTCCCACCTCCACTATACTGCACTCGGTTCGGGCATAGATTCTGAAGGTGCCCATGACTACCACAAATAAAAGCATCTCAGTCCTAGGCCTGTAGGGAAAGTGAGAGGATCAGGAGATCGAAACTGGAACTACTGAGGTTTACTCCCTACTAGCCAAAACCTGGATGGCCTTGATGTTGCAGGCCTGCTGCAAATGACCTTCCCTTTTGATGAACCCAACTGGATCCCCTATCATGGAACACCTCCCAACGTGTACATCCTCTCTACCACTTTATCCTTACTCTGGACCTCCAAGTACATCGGTAGAGTGAAGGGAGTAACAATATACTGTAGAGAATGTCAGAGTGCATCCTCTAAACGTCTCTCCTGAGACTCCTCATCCATAAAGAGGTCTAGAGCAACATGAAGGTGATCCTTGAACTTGATCCCCAATTCCCTCACTGACATGCTCCCCAAAGTGGAAACTAGAACCAAGGTTATAGAATCACGCATAATATGGAATGCATTACCCTTTTTATAGAAAAATATCGGGAGATAAGATGGTAAATCTCAAACTGCTCCAAAAATAGAAAGGAAAAGTAAGCTAAAAACCCTATTTACACATGAATGATCAAAATAAAGTGCTAAAAGGTATAAGAAAACTCTATTGAAAAGTTCCAAAAGAAAGAAAAATGCAACGAAAACTGTCCTGATGTCCGAGCTAGTAAGGTCCGATATAGTCCTCAAAGTCCTCCTGGAAACCTGAAAGCAATTTTATATACATAGGGTGAGTATACAAGTATACTCAGTAGGGAAAACCAAAATCTCTCATGTACAAGTGGGGAGGCATTCTAATGCTCCATGAGAAATAGAGATAACCAAAGCACCTAGCAAAGAAACTATCCACCCAAACTCACCAAGGAACACTCCCCAAATAACACAAGTCTGGTAAAGTAATAGTAATAGCACATCAATATTTGGGTACCCTGCACTACTTTCCTATTGGTTATTGAAGAAATCCTACACGTCAGACCTCCCCCACCATTTTCACTGCAGTCCCACTCCCGCCCCAACAACAACCTTATAAGCCACCACAACCACACATCCCGCCCATAGACACCTGGGCCACCACAACCACACATCCCACCCACAGACACCTGGGTCACTACAACCATACATAACCATGCCCACAGACACCTGGGCTAGAACAACTACCACCACACCAGAAGACACCGGGGAAGAATAACTACTGCCACACATGAAGACACATAAGCCTCATCTCGAAGACACTTGGGAAAAAAACTTTCCCACACACACCTGGGATAACCACCACAAAATACCCTACCTGAAGTGTCTTGTGAAATAATGGACCTCAAGCCATCACAGACTGCCCAAAGATTCTTGGGCTACCCGGGAGAGGGAGCCGAAAAAGAGCTAATAACCAGCCACTCGTAGGAGTGATGGGAAAAACACCCTCCCCCACTAAATGGGGGATGTTCAGAACGAAGTTCTCAATGTGGGTGGCGTGCATATAAGAAACTCAAAAACTAAACATTTACATATAGGTAATCAACCACTCAACCCAACCTAAGGGTTCCAAAACCAGCCCTTAC
The DNA here is from genome assembly GCA_963277665.1 of Viscum album. Lineage (NCBI taxonomy): Eukaryota > Viridiplantae > Streptophyta > Magnoliopsida > Santalales > Viscaceae > Viscum > Viscum album. The sequence goes on along the minus strand of OY728119.1, from coordinate 1,199,689,674 downwards.
AAAAACACTCTCGTTACTATTCATACATGCATAGATGCACAACCAAAGCACCACCCATTGAACCCATTCTTGTTATCATGTTCAATTGATTTTGTTAGAAATAATTATCCACTACCGGACAACTAATAGGAACATTCACAAGTCAAAACAACTCTGTACTGAAGAAGAAGACTACCAAACAATAATTTAAGCATTCACACACAGTTATCTTGAAGTCACAACAACAAAAGGGGTACCTGAGATCCCTTGATGTATTGGAACCAAACCAAGCCCCAACAAATGGAACCACACAACCTCAGATCCAAAAACCGAAAACTGAACAATAGGGGATCCCATCCCCATTCACGCCACCCCACAAGCATCAAGTAGAACAACCATGCTTATTAGCAGAACCTAGCAAGGGAGTTTTCAGATTTAACCACACAATTTATCAAGTTCCTTCTTTTGATTTGGTTAACTAGGGTGATCACACAAGGATTCTCATTCATTGGGAATCCATTTAATAAACTAGGTTTATGTGATTAACCAGTTTCTATGTTACGTCCATTCAATCACAATATTATGAAGAAAAATAGAGGCTCCTTAGTGTGCAAGAAAAGACAACCAACAACCATGATTTTTAGTGGACAAAAGCCCATCAAATTCACAACACAACAAAAAAGGTACAACACAAAAACAACATCATCATTCCTACCCATTAATTATTTAAAGGTCTGTTTATTATCTTCATTAAGGTTTGGTTTCATCCACACCCTGAGGAAACATTATCATACCCACCCTGTATGATACCTAGTAAAGAGAGATGAAGGAAAACCCTACTTGGATGATCAATGATCAATGTTTCCTCCTCACACCAAGAACTGGGGATGCATGACTTGTAGAAGAACTCCAAGGACTCCAAGGGTGAGTAAGAAGGCTACAGTATGGTCACAAGATTCGTCTCCAGAGTAAGCCTCTAGAATGAAATTTAGAGAAATGAAAGGAATTATGAAGAGAGGACCTCGTCTTAAGAAAAGGATATATCCTAAAATCATGGGGACGATTTCGAAGTACTTAAAAGTCGGGTCGTGGCTTGACCACATGGTTGGGAATTTTAACATGTCGGGATTAATTGAGATTTAATAATTCTCCTCAGAGATAGTGGAGATAACGAATACGTTAATAGATTTCCTTTAGAGGTAGAAAATGGGTAACATGGGAGAAATTGTAAAACATGAAAAAGGTGTGACTACAAGGAAAAAGGGCCACATGTTTTGGTAACTCAAGGGTCGCCTGACTACTGGGGGTTTAAAACATGTTTTAATAGCTTTAAATGGCTTTGAAAAGGGTATTAAAACACTTTTACATCGAAAGATACATTACTGGGGAAAAACTGGAGGGTATTGAAAAAACAGGGAAGGACTCACCGTTAGCTGAGTCATCATTGCCCTGGAACCATCACCCTAGCACCGTCACCCTGGAACCAATGCTGATTGGTGTTATGGATGACCCATCAGTTTCATCGATAACCATCATTTCCACTGACTCCCATTGTTTCCACTGATGCTCATCGATACCACTGTTCGTTCAATCCTGAAATTTGGAAAACTCCTTAATGAGTCACTGATGGTCCCCATGACACCCCAAACACTAGAAATTGGAAAAGTAATGGACCATGAATGTCCGGGCCATTACAGTTTGTGTTGTAAATTTCATTTCATTTAAATCCTGTATTGAGACTTGTTTTTGTTGATATCTGGTGTGTCTGGTGCTACGGTGTGCTGTTATAGTATACTACAGTATGGCCCTTTATTAGTGCTTTTAAAAGAACTGATAATGGTATACTTTATCATCACTTTTTTAAGTGATGATAAAATTCTATTTTATTAGCGCTTTTATAAGTTCTAATAAATTCTTTCTTTAACAACACTAAATTAAAGTGCTAAAAAATGTACCATTTATGATTGCTTGTTTAGCACCGATAAAGGACCCCTTTAGCAACACTGATAAAAGACCAAGGATTTTGACCTCTCTCATATAGTCAATGCTTTTCTAGCACTGATAAAGGAAATTTCTATCACTACTAAAGGACAATTTTGTATTTGTGTCATGGAACTACTTCAAACTGGACCGACGTGGGAACTACCATCATGGAACAAAAATCTCCCACACAAAAGTGGAAACTTATGGAAGATATCCAAACCAAAAAAAAAATTCAACCAAAATAAAACAATTCCACAAGACTCAAGAATCTCCAAAGTAAACATGGTTGGAAACTAAAACCAACCTATAAAAAAGGCTAAACACACACAATAAGGAACACTAATCAAATTCTCACCCCAAAAAGGTTTAACCAATAGAATTACAAAAGAAAAAAAATACCAAGATTCTTACTATAGAATAAAACTTACAACAATAAAGAAAACCAAAATAGAAAAATTCAACCATCCCCACTACCACCTTGGAGATGAAAGACGAGCCAAAACCCCCCTATACCACAAAAATCCTAACTATGTGTAAGCTTCACTCTGGGGCCTATGGATGGAGCCTTTATGTCTTGAATAATCTACTTCCTCGTAGATAGGATCTAACATCCTATGAAAAAAACTCCCTTTTCTAGAAACTATGCTTGTAGAAATTCTCCAGGTGACCCAAACAGCCACGTTGATGACAAGCCTTCGAAGTATTACAACAAGGAAGCTTAGAGTGCCTTTTATGGACCTCAATAACTTTGGAAGATAGAAAAAAACTAAGAAAAAATCAACTCTACCACTCTACTAAGATCCTAGGTAGGGCCAAAAGTATAAACATACTCGCTAGAAACTTTGGGGACCTTTCTAGATGGCATAATATGAATGGAATAAAAACACATAACCAAAATAAAAATCAACCAAAACTCAACCAAATGATTATCCTAGGAAAAAACAACCGGCTAATATGCCAAAAATCACCAAAAAAAAAATCAAAATACACTTTCAAAAACCACAATTTCCATTCCAATTTTTAGGACCACATACTTACAAGGCCACTTTACAAATACCAAAACCCATTTTCCAATCTAACTCAAAAATCAAATTCTGATTTTACAAAAAAACTCATTCCCAAAATCATTTTCCCTTTCAAAAAATTCTTTTCCCAAAACCATTTTCATTTTAAAATTCCACTCACACCAACTGAAACTAGAAAAAAAATCAGACCAAACTCCAATAATAGGGAACTAGTGGCCATGCATAACCCAATAATGTGGTTATTAATCCATGCCCCAATAAAGCACCAACCACTAGGAGGACCTTGATCTGTGCACTCGGGCTCCACATGGGTCACTACTCCACGTAATCCCACTGCACATCACCGGTCCACCTCCACTGTCATATCCACACACCCAAAACCAAAACAAAGACTCAAATCTTTGACTACTTCTAAAAAATCAAGAATCAGAATGAGAAAGAGTTCATGAATCTCTTCCCACACCTACCTCCCACGTCTCAACAGTCCTAATATCCAATATACTTGACACCCCATATAATAAAGAGATACTCTGATACCATTTTTTTCATGAACCAGGTCAGGCTTCCATCCAACCCAACACCTGAACTGGTTCGAGATATGGCATGAGAGGCATTCCTGTTCCTCTAAGACTGAAAACTAGCACTGATCATCAAAGATATCAAGTGGGAAAGGTTTAGCCTAATAAAAACCAAGATCAAATAAAAAAAATGAATAAGAATCATAACCAATAAACACTGAACATCAATAAATACAAATCCAGATCTAGATATAATGACAATTTAAAAAAATCGAAAACTAAAACAAAACTAAACCAAACCACTACTGAAATGATCTCCATGTGAACTCCTAGTCACCACCATCCACAAACTATACCACTACATAGGCAAACTGAACCAAAAACCTGATCCTACAAAATAGATCGAGTCTACTGATACCAAGTGTCACAAGTAGGGTGTGATTATAAACAACCCAATAGGTAATCACCATAGTATCCATACATTTCCTTTCCTGAAACATTACATAAAAACTGGTTTGAAAAAATATATATAAAATAGGTATTTATCATTTTAAAGAATAAAACACATATTTCCACATTTTAAAACCACACACACACCACTCCTCTTTTTAAAACACATTTCCAATTTAAAACATTCTAGTTTCACAACCAAAACCCACAGAAGACTCCAAACTTGGTAATGAAAAGGGCTACGCTGAAAAATAATGGAAATAGAAAAAACATGAAAAACATGAGAAATATATTTCAAATATGAGTAGGAAGATACTATTAAAGTGAGTGACCAAGAACAATAATAATAATTAGGAACATATATATAGATAATAATGGGAAGTTCCTAAACATCTCTATAAGAAATCCATGGATGTACTCGGTTCGAACTCACCTGCCAGTGTATGGTGAAACTCAATAGTCAATAACCATTTGACCACTCTAAAAAAGAAAATCCAGTGGAACGTACCACTTAACCACTTAGAAAATCCAGGGGGTACTAACCTATCTAATCGTGATCGATAAACAACCGTCACTCTACCCTCAAGATGAATTCCATGAATCCCATGATAATAGTACACAGTGATTGGGGAGGTCCTCACTTGAGTGGCTCAAACCAATAACCCACAACCACCATGCTTGTCTAGCCTAAAAACCTATACCAACATTTCAATGACCCTATCCTTAGAGGGTCCACCATAGAGGTTCCCATCACACATCACATCATCCAAAGTGCCAATCGGGCCTAAACGTCACAAGTGTTTCAAAATCAGTTCTCAAGACATCTAAAGGTACCAACTAGGACTTCACATAATATGAGTTTCCTAAAAACTTTCCCAACATTATAAAATTACAACCGAGCCTTCAAAAATTCCCAAATCCAATTATATTCCCCAAAACCATTTCCAAACCAAGGTAAGGTCATAAATAAAACACAAAAAGTTCCAAACGAGCTGTTTTACCATTTAGAAACCAACATTTCAAAAGTACCAAAATGGTCAAAATTTGTAAATAACATTTTTAAAACCAAATTTTAGATCATTTGGGAACAATTTTAATGGAGGAGGATTTTGGAAGAAAATAAAGAAAAGGGAAAATTATTTTGAAAACCAAGGTTTAAAATGAACAGTTATTTAGAAGACCATATTTATTTGTGTGCATATCTATAGGTGCACATCGTGCATATATGGATACACCCAAATACAATGGAATACCCTTATAAAACCAAAGGAGTACCTAAAAACCATTTTAAATAACCATGAATTGTGTTACACACATAATAACCACCAAAAAAAGTCACCACAACTCACACACAAGGCTTAAATAAAAATCAAACCATGCCACTAATCATAAAAAAACTCTCAAAACACCCAAATTAATTTATAAATATCAACTAAAATTTTATCAAACACCTTTTAGGAATATATATATAGAGGCATACTTAATGAAATTCTTTAAAAACCCATTTCACACTAAATTTCTAACATGAAACCACAACTACAAATCATAATAGCACATCAAAAGCATGGGAGGCACATTTTATAAATAATCTAGGAAATATGAAGAATAAATAGAATGTTCCAAAAAGAAATATAATAGAATCACCTACCTCAATGAAGTTTAGATGCAATGATACTCCAAGAGATGGAAGAACTAAGACTAACAGACAAACCACACACCCTAACATCAAATAAATCGATCCATATAAGACAACCATCATCCTAGGGTTTTTCCAAGAGAGAACCCAACCAAGGGAAACTAAGAAACCAAGATAGACGAAGAAGAAGAGAAGAAAATTCACTAAAATTAAAAATAAAATTACCTAGGGACCTTGAGGGAGCTTCAATGAAGAAAAAGAGGCAAGGGAGAAGGGTTTTTGAGAGCCCCCTGGTGCACCTAGGCCAATAAATGTAGAAGGAACCTGATTTTGGGTTAAAACACAAGATGGTCAAGATGGTAATTTAATGTTTTTAAAGTTATGAGAATACCAGAAGGTTTTCCAAACCATTCTCCAATCGTACACACCCTACTGGAGAAAAGGGACACCCTATATGGTTTGACCACACAGTTTGGGAAACCGTGTGCCAATGCTCTGTCAAAAATTACAAAACCCATCGAATGCTTGATGGATGGTATCCTCTAACCATGCACAAGTCGTGAGGTATTCCATTAACACAAAAAATCCATGTGGTTACTCCTTTGACTCACAAGGTTTGTCCCAAACCATACGCAAGCCATGAAAAGAAAACCATGTAAGAAGAAAATGACCTAAAAAGACCCTCTACCTCACCATTCCACATAGTTAACCCCGAAACCACACATACAAACCATGAACAGGTAAAAAAGAATCCAGAGAACTCTAAAACTTGAAAATTTTCACTGGTAACTCATCCCAAACATCAACCAAAAATCCAACATCTGGAAAATAATAAAATAAAATAAAAACCAAAGTTGGGGTTTGACAAAAATAAAAACCAGTTGGTTTATATCCTTTCACAACTATTTATTACTGTAATTATTTTTTCATTTTTTTTCTACAACATAAATAATGAGTGATGAATAAGTGTAGGGGAATGTATTTAATATTTTTAATATTGTTTGGATTTTTTTTGGAATTTATAAATATATAATAAAATATATATATGATGTTATACTTTATGTTTTTTGATTTTCAAGAGTGTTTTAGGCTAGGAAAATTGAACTTCAATGATTTCCTACCAAGTAAAAGAGTGAATACTAGTTATTAGGGATCCATGGATTCTAAAATTAATGAAACCACATGATTTTTGAGTAGACCTATTCACTATTTTATAGATATTTTAGTTGGGAACTAGGAATAAGAGTGTGATTGAAAAGATCTTTATATAATGGGAATTATAACTTAAGGGGACAAGATTATTAAACTCAAACCTAGTAACTTGGAATTTAAAAAAAAATAGAACATCAGGTATCCAATTAAATTGAAATTGATATAAGTTCTTTGAAACTAGAGTAAAATGAGAAATTGGTATCCTAAAATGAATTTATGATGCATTTTACAATGGGTCTGTGATTAATAAATTCCATTTAAAAAAATCAACAATTTATTAGCACAATTATGGAATAGAAAATTTCAATAAATTACCTAATTATCGAAAATGAATTCGTTTGGGTGAGGGGAATATTGAACATTGATAATAAGAAGGCAATTAAATTATAAAAAAATCATTTGACTTATATTAAGGAAGTGTAAAATTAAACTTGGGTAAAAGGAACCTGGGAAAAAGTGATAACTGGAAGTAATTCTTGTTAAAATTTAAATTACACTTAAATTTATCTATCGAACTCTTATATTTGGAATTATTTCTTGAATTGAATTTAAAACATAACTTAAAATCATTGAGGAGGCATGATAATTCAAATGACAGATGAATATTTAATTTTTTATTATCTCTCTCTCTCTAGTTTTTGTACTTAAATCTAGGAAGGATTAACTATTCATATAATTGAATTCATTATATTTCCTGAGAGTATAGTAAAATAAGTGTGGTAGAGTGATAAAATGATATTTTTTTATAATTAACTATTAAAATCCCATCAATTTGGCCTTAAACTGGCCAATTAATTCACTTTTTATTACTTTTCTAAAACCAAGACTTAATTTTTTAAATGGATAAAAATCATAGTTTTTTATGAATTATTAAATTTTTGTATTTAATGATTAAATCCATATATTGATTCAAATTTGTAGAATTACATTTTTGTGGGATTTAAATTCTAATATTTTATTATTTATTTAATTTTTAAATTAATATGTATATGTAAAATTTTGATGAATAAAGTGAAATTCGTTTAAAATGTAAATTTTAAATAGTGAAATATCAATTTGAAATTTAAATTTGTTTTTAATTATATTTTATAAAATTTGGAATTAAATTTTAAATAAAAATATGTTTTATAAATTGATTTTTTAGTCTAAATTTTGAAATGACTAATTGTATATTACATGGAATATGTAGGTCATAGATGGAAATTTGAAAAATGACTAAAGTTTCAAACTGATTCTTCTTTGAAGTTGGAATGTTGAAATTTGACAAAGGGGAAAACTTCCATTCCAGTGTATGAGTAATCTCATGTGAAGCTTCTGTAAGAAGATAGTGTTCTTCTATGAGAGTGAATATTGCTTCTATGGACATGCTTTCATGGTCTTTCTTCCATGGATTACTTTCATGGTAGACCTACTGTGCACACTCCAAGCTTTAGTTATCCTTATCCAACTAACTATCTGACATTTCTCAAGGAGACCTACATTGACCATGCCTTACACTACCTCAAGTATCCATGTTGTACACTAAACAACCTTCCATGACACACCCTTTCATGAAAAATCAACCATGGAACACACCATTCTTTCTTTATTGTACAATATTACATGATCCACCTTACTTCCATGGTAATTTCTTAAAAGAAACCAAGACACTGTGCTTATAAATTAGTGAACACTTGAATACTTCATTCTTCCATGTCATCTTCCCTATCCTTCCATGTTAACAATTCCACCAAAAATTGATAGAAATCCAATAGATTAAATAATTACTACTGAGAAATTAAAATAAAGATGAAGTTTCTGACTTTAATGAAGAAACTGAGACACCAATCCCTAATCTATAAACTGAGAATTTATTTCAAGAGGAGGATCGGACCTAAAGACATAAATGTGAGGAATTTAAGATACTAAGATTCATTGATGTTGAATAATGTATAAAGGTATTACAAATTGATTCTAACCCAACTAAGGAATAATATTCATGAACTATGACTAGATATTGAGGATGTATGATAAAGAGATCAAAAATTCATTCCAAATCATGAATTTGAGGATTTATGGTGTAGTCGAAACTGATCAACATTAGAATCTGAGATGATCAAGTCAAGATTGAGACCAGCTAAAGTTTTCTGATCAAGAAACAAGGTTTGTGAATTTAGTTGAATATGATATGTTGAGCTAAATTTTAGAATGACTGAGTGCCAACTGAGTCTATATAAAAATATGACCACATCCAATGTTGCAAAGCCATTAAAAACATTTTCATATACTAGATTTACTATTGTAGGATCAAAGATGCCTCATTCTTCTCTAACACACTAGCTATTCCATTAGATAAAAGTTCATATGAGGTGTTTAGATTCTGGTCTATGACATATTCTAGAAGAAATCAAGGATAAAAAATAAAGGAGTTTAAAATTATCCATGCTCAATGAGAAGAGTGAAGAACTAGATATTAAGTTGTTGATGATTGAAGAAATTATACTACTAATGTTTATTTTGAGATCACATAAAGAATACAATGATCATATTATGATTGAGTCTAGGGATATTTGAGTAAGTATAGGATTTGGAAGACAAATATTTTTGTATAAAACAAATCGATCTTTGATTAACCAATAAGATTGTTGATGGCAAGATTTATCAAGAATAACAAACAAGTGAGGTTTAAATAATAGAAACCAATAAGTTCAATGGAATCAAAATCAAGAGATGTTGGTATTATGGTGAATAAATAATGAAGGAGGAAACAAGTGTGTATTACACTCTGGGACCGAGTATAGTGAAATCCATTCTTAGATATATCCATTCAAGCATAACATTAAAGATCCTTTTTTGCAATACCACATCAATCCTAACTTTTCATCCCAAGGCCCAAGCCTACGTCAGTAAGCCCAAATCATCTCCAATACATGAATCATCTTCCTCATGCAAGCATATCAATCCAAAATCTTCCACTGGAGCTGCCTAAGAAAGAAATTATTTTTCTTTGATTCTCCTAAATGCATATGAAATTTGATCCTAGGATGATTATCCCTATATTATGTTATTTTATTATAAGAATGGATAGGTTATAGGTATTATATGAAAGGGTATTTGGGTTAGTGAGATAAATATACCCCCTTTGAGGGGTGAATATTCTAAATTTTAACAATTTCAATACATTTCATGTTTGTTTTAGTGAAATTCTATTTTCTTCATCCATTATTTTTTGTTTTTTTGATTCCTCCTCTGTAATGTTATTAGGATCTCTTAACTCCATGATCATAGAGTAATAGATCAGGGGTTAATTCCTAGGGGAGGTCCATTATTTTTCTTGAATACCCATTCTAATTTCTTATGTTTTAATTCATTTGTGATGATTCAATGAGGGTGTTTAGGGATCAGTGTGATGATCGTCCACCTTCCCTAGAATTATTCCTGTTTTATTACAACCTCTACCGATTATTCCTCCCTTGTTCCATTTCTCTTCATCTATGATGGAATGGATGGAATATAGGCATGAATAACAAATAATGGACTTGGGTAAACTTTGGAGACATGTATCCGGTTGTGGCATGTTCATCATATGAATCCATGGAGGAAGTGAAATTCTACGTGACTAGGATATTTCCCAAAGTGCATAGGATCTTACAATATCATTAGATCATGTTGATTATTGAATGATACTGATTACATTATTAATTGGATAATGATGATATAAATGGATAATAAAGGTTATTAGTGGAAAAATATTGGATTCATTTATTTTCCCCACTAAAAATTATCTAATATTTTTACTGCTTTATTTTATTCTACATTCCCACGCATTAAAAACCAAACAAATCAACTCCCATTTCTGGTACATTTTAAAATCAATAAAATAAAACAAATATCAATAAGTGATCTATATTGTGAGGAACTGACCCATGACTCCTTGAGAATGAACCCAGTCAGTCCCATTAGACTATATTCTAGGTTAAAATAATTTTTTATGCGATGCCCACAACAACCTTTCACATTAAACCTTAAAGATAAAAAGGTTATGGGAACTAAGTGTATTTTTAGAAATAAAATTGTTGAATATGATAATTTTTTTTAGAATAAATCTTGACTTGTAGTTCAAGGTTATTTTTAAGAAGAAGATATAGATTTTGATGAATCCTTTTCACATACTGATAGGACTAAATCTATTTTAATTTTGTTAGTATTTTGATTCTTTTCAAGGTTATAAAATATTTTAAATGGATGCTAAATTTTATTTTTAAAATGGATTTATTTTTAAATAATGTTTTGTTAATCAACCACCTAGTTTTGAAAATAAAATTTTAGAAATCATATTTTAAAGTTATCAAAGGTTTTATATGGTCTTAAGTAAGCACATCATTCTGGGTATGATAAAATTTATTTATTTTTATTGAATAATGTTTTTAATAATGGTAAAGATGATCCTATTTTTTTATTAAAATGATTTTAAATGGTATTTTAATTTTTCAAATTTATGCTGATGATATTTTTTCTAATATTTATTTGAATTACACTAAAAGGAATTTTCTAATTTGATGACAAATGAATTTTATATGAGTTTAATAGATGAAATCAAATTCTTTTTTAGTCTTAAATTTAATTAAATGAATTATATAATATTTTTAAATCAATCTAAATATGCTAAGGGATTAATTAGGAGATTTGGTTTAGATTCTTATAAAACTTTTAGAAACTCTTTGAGCACTAATTATTTGCTGGGATTAGATAAATCAATAAAATATGTAGATTATAAAATATTTAGAGATATTTTTGGTAGTTTATTATTGTAACATCTCTATTTTTACCATATAAATATTTGGAATAAATCTAATAATATTTTTGGAGCCAAGAGATGAGGAAATAAAATATTCTTAGGCCTAGAGAGGCTTAGTATTGATATTATATAAATATTAAATATATTAATATCATGTGCACATAGTTTTCCTGAGATAGTTTAATAACTCACTAATGGGGACTTAGATGGAAAATATGATACTGCCATTGAATTTGGTGTGTGGGTTTTACCCTAGGCGTGACATAACCTTTGTCATCGTCAAACATTTTGATGAAGTGTTGTTGCAGGCACAAATAATAAAATAAATAAATAAATAAGTTTATTTATTACTATACTGCAACGAAATAACTCTATAATTATAAAAATCCTACAATGGATAGGCCCTGGAGTTAGCCTCATAACTCTAGGTATTGAGAGGAGCCGTTTAAGAAATGTTCTTGGAAGATTCTCAAATGAACAATGACTGATAAAAGATTGTCGATCAATGTGCCAATTAGAGCTTGTATATTTCACTAATGACAATGACACATGACCTCTATTTATAAATGATTAATCCTAAACTAATGTAGGATGTTTTTATATGGGTTTATCCCTCTTTTTAACCAAATATGAACATGAACAAATTATTCAAACGGTTTGAATGGTGAGTCGAGCATGTTGTGTGGGTGTATGTTTTATCTTCTAGAGAATTGATATAATTTTATTGAATTTTTTTCATCATTATAACAACAATTAATCAAGAAATAAATGAAAAACATAACATGTTCATTCCTCATGCTTTGGATTTTTATTTTAATCCCCATTTCTTTGCATGATTCATCGTTGTTATTTCCTTGGTCGATAGTTCAACAAATACATGGTATTCAATAATTATACACCCATTTTTTAGTGAAACTGATTGATACTATAGGTGTGGGTTCATGATTGAGGGTGATATGAGGTGTGAAAATATCATAATATGATTGGAGGTGGATAAGGATCAATCAGGTTACTCGAAATTTTCAGTTTGATGAACAACAACAGCATGATGCAACGAAAGTTGCAATTTTGATGGATTAAAGGAAATATTATGGTGAGTGGTGATGAAAAGGGTTGAACTATACCAGTTACTTGTGTTCTGATGTGATATAAATATAGATCAGTGGTGGAAATAGTGGAATCGGAAGATGTGTGAAGAACTACATGATTCTGGAAAATCCCACATTACACAACATATACCTCGAAGAACACACATCATGTGGGGTCCCTAGCTATGGTGATAGGGTTACATGGTGAATAAAACATATCACTGTGTGACATGTGTCACATTCTATGTGACCCAATGATGGTATCTCGACGTATACTCTTGGAGTACACGGGCCCGAACACAGCTAGGCACACGTGCATAACCTGATACACGGACAAAACAAATTACATAAACACGACTAGGTACACGGGCATGACCATTGTACATGGGAATGGGAATAGGAACATGAGCACAAACATGGTTAGGTCTGGGTTTAAAGGTACACATAGTGTACCCACTATACACATTGTGTACTTCCTCTGAGATATTTTAAAGCTGTTTGTTTCCACATTTTAGGCTTGGTTCAGTGGAGTGTGATTCCTTAGTCCATCCCTATGAGGGTACAATGTTCAATTACATCTCAAGGATAGAATTGTGGTCCCATATATGGGTTTTTATCTTAGATAGAGTTTAGTGTATCCCCCTATGTGACCAGGGTGAGATCCTCTAACATTCTTTATTTATCCTAAGCAAGGTTTGTGGTATTGATGTGACCACCACGCATAGGGAGTCGATCTCTTATCTAGAAGGTCGATCTAGTAGGGTTTGTGAAATCCCCAAGTGGTCCTGGGTATGATCCCCTATCTGTGTGTTGAGAACTTCAGAGTTCTAGCAAGTACTTCTTTAGAAAGACCCAATGAGCATGTCCTCTTAGAAGAACACCATCAACGAAAACATAACTCAGGGAGTGGATTATCCTATATAATCATTACCTTAAAGACACAACTAGAATCTTGTGGTTGGTAGTGGTTGATACCTCATTGATACTTGGATTCTATTATGAGTATATTTGGGTTTTCTTTTTGATTATCATTATGTCTCATATATTGATTGACATACCTCTGTAATGATGAAATAACTACTCTCGATGCTTTATGTTTAGTGATTTTAGGGTGTACTACCAGGCATTGTTATACTCACTCCTATATGAGCTATACCCATACACATCATTTCTTATGCAAGCGACATGCCATTTAATGGTTTCCTAAGAGGATCAGGAGTAGGTGGAGCATAGTATTGGGATAGATAGATTGAGTGTAGGGAAAAAATATCTTAAGGTATTATTGAAGCATGTTTGAGGTAATTGTGTTTGTTGACAAAGTGGGCCTCCGTGTTGTATTTGTTGACAAATAAGACCACGATGTATGAATTTGTTGACAAAGGGGTTTTACATGGTGAGTTTTTGAGATCAAGGGATGTTGTCAATAATCCATATTTGATTTAAGAACCTAGAAAAAGGAATGGACAATCTGGAGGTAGTACAAAAAAAGCAGATACAAGGGGGTTCCATTTTCAAGTGTTTGCCAAATTTTTGAGCCTGAAAATTAGGAAATGGAGAGATATGTTTTTGGAAAATGGAGGTGTGCACAAAATTAAAGTGGTGCATGAAATATTGGCATGGTGTGAAAAATAGAGTAATGGGGTGTTTTGCACAAGAGGTGTTTCGAGATCCGAAGCTCAAAAATTGGAAAAGGCATGAGGTACGTGAAAAAATGGAGTATTGTGCGAAATATGGTGTTGCACAAAAGATGTGTTTTTCGTGCTCAAAGAGGATTACGTGTGGAAGGAGTGTTTTTCGTGTAGAGGTCGAGTTTTCCTATAAAAATGAAGTGACCCCTATCATTCTAAGTAGCTCAAGACTAAGAGAGTATCCGAGCTCTGGTGCATGAAATTGGTGTATGCAAGGGAGTTGCGCATAAACGACAAGTTTTCATGTAAAAGAATTTTTTTCCCGTAAAGCAAAGGGTGTGTGTAAAAGTTGGTTGTTGCATGTAAAAGAAGTGTTTGCACATAATGAAAAGGTTTCACGTAAAATAAGGTTGTTGCATGTAAAATAATTGGTTGCGCGTAAAAGAGGTGTTGTGAAAAAAGTGGATTTCGGGAAAAAGTAGGGAATTACGTGTAAGGCCTAGTAAAGGCTGCGCATAAAAATTGGGGTTGCCCGGTACACCCAGTGCAAAGAGTGATTCATCTAAGGATGAAAGTTGGACATCAACAGAGCATCTATCAACAGTTAAGGATGAATATTTCATTAGAGATAATGAAGATACCTACAAGTCTATAAATTGTGAGTGGATCTTCTGAAGAAGCAGTGAGCACACTTCAGTTGAGAGAGCAGTGAGCTTTCACTTCGTGATTGGTTGTAAACCAAAAGGGACAGTGAGTCTGCTTCGAACATTATAAATAGCAGTTCACTTTTAGTGGATTTGGTACATCGGCACATCACTAGTGTATGCTCATTGGATGTAGCCCAATGAGGGTGAACCAAGTAAAAATCATTGTATCCTATGCATGATTTAGATTCTGTTTGTACTTTGCTACAGGAAAGAGAGAGAAGATAGTTTTCTTAATATCAAAACAAGATTAATAGGGGAATTTTTTTTAATCTGTAATACCCTGATTCACCCCCATCTCAGGGTATCTAACCTAGTGGACCTAACAGTTGGTATTAGAGAGAAAGGTTAATATCATTGTTTATCTCTTAAATAGAGGTCACCAATCATAAAGTGATTCTGATCTTCGATGAGATCAATTTTCAATTATGGAAGAATCTGATGCAGCACTAATTCCAATCTTTGGGAATGGATGTGTTTATAGCAGCAACGCATGATATCTCAGTCGACATCAATAGTGGCGCAATATTAGAGACTGAAAGAAGGGAATTGGATGTTGATTCCAAAGGAATAACTGCTTTAGGGGGATCCCTATCCAATTCCATATATGCGAAGGTGATGTCATGGAAAGCATCACATGACATGTGGGAGAAGCTATTGAATATATATGAGGGAGATACAAATGTTAGGGAGGCAAAGCTGCAAGTTCTGTGGAACAAGTATGACGATTTGAAAATGAACCCGAATGAGTCTGTTGATGCATTATTTGATAGGGTAAATATTGTTGTGGAAGATATGCGGGGTCTTGGAGAAGTCATTAAAGACATTAAGACCGTAAATCACATCTTGAGGAAACTTCCACCTTTGTTCAATCCAAAAGTCTCAGTACTGGAAGATAAAGATCTGAAGGAGCTAGTACTGGACAATTTTCACAGTACCTTGGTTGCATATGAAATGAGGAATGATGATAACGAGGCTATGGAAAAAGGGAAATCTAAGGAGGTGGAATTCAAGGCTATGAAGAATATCACCATTGAATATTCTCAAGAGGATGAAGAGACAGATGAGGGGATTTCATTTATTTCTTCAAATTTTCAAAGAAGAAAATGAAAGTTCAAGGGGAAACTTCCACTGGCTTGTTTTTGACGTGGAAAGGTTGGTCATCTTGCAGCAAGGTGTCTAAAAAAGTTATAAGAAGATGATGATGTCGATGAATTAAAAATTCCCAAGAAGAAGTCTTCAACCTATGGGAAATTCAAGAAGCTGTTCAATAGAAATTTCTTTAAGAAGAAGAATCTCCTTTCACAAGAATGTGACAGTTCAAATGAGTCTGAGGTTGAGGAGGTTGAAGAGATAGAGAACTGAAAATATCATGGAGAAAATGCTATGGTGGAAGTTATCTGCAGTATTCAGCAAAAGGAAGAAACCGACATTGATGAAGAATAAGAAGTTGAAGGAAGAGTTGATATGAAATCTGAGTTAGAGGATGATCTTTAAGAGATAGATGTTTAGTGATCTAGAAAAAATAAAGGCAACAAACTTGTTCATGGCGCCAAACTCTATATGCAACAAGAAGAAGAAGAGAAGTCTGAGTTGATGAAAGAAATTAAAAAACTCAAGTCATCAACACCAAAGGACGCAGAATTGGTTAGTGAGTACAAAATCAAGATTGATGAATAGAAAAGGGAGATCAATGGATTGAATAGAAAAATGAAAGATAAGATCAAGTGTATTGATTAAATTGAAGGAGAAGTTGTCGGGTCTAAAAACAAAAAATTAAGGAACAAGAAAAAATTCTGATTCCCAGCATGTTATCAGGAAAGAAGATAATTTAGGAGACCAAAAATATGAAAGAGGATCCTTGTAGTTCAATAGGAAAGAAGCAATAATCGAATCTAGATGTTAAGGCTAATTTAGGGCTTGATCAATAATAGAAAGCAGTTAGGGTTGAAGTCAGACCGCAAGCACCTATTCTGAGGATGAGAATTGATGTGGGTACAAAGCAGAATCAGGAAATTCAAATAACCCAAGGGATGACTGAAATTACAAAAGTGACATGTAGGAATTCACCTTTCATCAGGTTTTATTGTTGTGGAATGATGGGACACTCAAAAAAACGTGTGTTCTATAGCTAGAAGACACTAAAGGTCACAAGAACAGAGGTGGAAGCCAAACTGAGAACAGTTCTCTAGAACATATTTTGAAGGACACTTCTTATGGTGTGGAGGATTAGGGAACATAGCTAGATACCTTACATCAACCATATAGAGGAATGTGCCAAAGCAGAATAAAAATAGTCAAAAACATCAAATCAACAAACCAACCAGTGAGTTGAAAATGCAAAATCGATTTTAATCTTTGAAAGATGAATCCAATCTATCATACTATAAGAAAGATCAAAAGTCTAAATCTATTATGAGTTTGAAGAAAAAAATTTGGACTAATAAGAAGAGAGCAGAGAAGGTAGTGGTTGCTAAAATTGGCCTTAAAGAATTAGACCGTTCTGGTGTATGGATCCTTGAAAGTGGTTGCATGTCTCACATGATAGTCAATAAGTATATAGTTATAGGCATAAAATATGAAAAATAAGGAGTTGTAAAGTTTGGAAATGATGAAGTTCTGATGATTATTGGCTTGGTAAAGGCCAGGTTTGGGGGGAAAGAAATAAGATGTGCTGATGTTTTGGTTGTAGAAGGTCTCAGTCACAATTTTATTAGCGTCAGTCAACTGTTTGACTCAGGGCATTCTATATGGTTTACCAAGAAGACATGTATTGTCAATGTAAGAGATGGTACAATGATCCTAAAGGAAAAAGTACAAATGGGAATCTCTACTTGATAAGTGGAGAAGAAGATATGTGTTTTTTATCCAGAGAGGAAGAAAACAAGTTGTGGCATAAACAACTTGGTCATTTATGCCAGCCATCCATGGAAGATTTGGTAAAGTGTGATGTAGTTAGAGACCTCCCAAAGCTATCACGGGATCTTACTCATACATGCGATGCATGAAAACAAGGGAATATCATTAGTAAGATGTATAAGGAAAAAGAAAAGAAGTCAACAAGAGTGCTCAAATTGGTGCATGCTGATGTTTGTAGGCCTATCACACCAAGAGAAGTTGATGGAAATAGGTACTATGTTCTTTTCATTGATGACTATAGCAGAATCGCATGGGTATTTTTTATTGCCTACAAGTATGATGTGTTTAACTTCTTAAAATAGTACTCGAGGGAGTGCGAAAGGATTCTTAGACAGAAAATTATGAATTTTTGTACTGAAAATGGTACGGAATTCACAAATAGTCAGGTGAAAGACTATCTCGAGAAACATGGGATAAGGCATCAAGTTTCCTCAGTGAGAACTCCCCAACAGAATGGAGTGGTTGAAAGGAGAAATCAGATCATCAACAATATGGCCAAAATGATGCTCATAGAAAAACACATAGCAGAGAAATTTTGGAAGGAAGTAGTATTGACATCGTTCTACATTTATAACACGGATCTGTTGCGTCCAAAGGAAGGAAAGACTCCATATGAGATGTGGTATGGAAGAATCCAACATTTAAATACTTTCTAATATTTGGAAGTAAGTTATTCATTATAAAAAAAGAAAAACATAAGAAATTTGAGACATGTGGATATGAGGGGATATTCCTTGGCTACTCAGAAAAAAGAAAATCATATAAATGATTTAATAAAAGGTTGGGAAAATTAGTTGAGAGGAATGATGTCACTGTTGTGGAAATTGATGAAAATGTTCAACAACATAGTGAACAATTTCCTAATGATAGTGATGAGGAGGAAAGCAATGCAGGGGGAGATAAATTGGCCGATTATGGTTCAGAAGAAGATATCGATGATGAGCATGAGGAAGTAAAATCTGTATCGGCATAGAATGTAACACCCCAAGATTTCATAGTGTGTTATTTCTTTAAAATAATAAAATAACTTGCACTACACGCAACACTGAGTTCAAGAACACCATGACTTACCAAACAAGCCGTTCAAAAGAGGTTATGAATAGTATTAACTAAATTTTAAACTTTATATAATCCTTATAATTTTAGAATCCATATTATGAGTTTCTTAGACATAATGTAAGAACAAATTCATTTTTAGTATTGCACTTTTACCAACTTTTAATAGTGAACCCATTTTAAATACAATATTTTAAACTTTTTGAGTAAATGGGGACATCAAAAAATTTAAAATGAAACATCCCAAGCTTCCATGGTACGTTTTCCTTTGAATAATACAGTAGTGTGTGTTGTACGCAACTTCGAGTTCTAACACACACCACAACCAATCAAACTAGCCGTTATGAATAGTAATACCTACATTTTGAAATTATATATATTTTATATTTCAAAATGGACTTCATTTTTGGATTCAGAATATCGAAATTAGCCTAAGGTAAAATTTTGGTACATTTCGGATAACTTTCATATTTTGATGAATAGTGAAAATTACTAAATTTTAATTCAAAACAACTTTTTTAATCAAAATAATTAA
This sequence comes from Viscum album, assembly GCA_963277665.1. NCBI lineage: Eukaryota > Viridiplantae > Streptophyta > Magnoliopsida > Santalales > Viscaceae > Viscum > Viscum album. The sequence continues at coordinate 1,199,670,164 of OY728119.1, read as the reverse complement.
TAGTGATAAATTATGAATTTTAGTATTTTTAAATTATATTTAGAATATATTTTTACCATTTAATATAATTTTGGTCATTGGAAATAATTTTACAATTAAACCGAACATAAACAAGTGTCAATCTTTTGATAGTTATTATCTCTTAAAAACACGCTTTTTGTTTTGACAGCGGGAATTAATTTTAAATTAATTTCTGCCACTTCTGTGTTTTGAATTTAGAAAAATGGATTCCATATTTGGAATCAGGATTTTCAAATTGTGTAAATAGATAACTTTTATTTTTAGACATTTTGAATAATTACTGCGGTAAATATTTTATTTACCATGGTTAAGGGTAAATCCGGTAAATAAGGGTTAAAATTAATATTATAATAATACTAAATTACCCTAAAACGTGTCCAAGTCTTATTGGTTGATACATGTTCGACCATAGGCATATTTGGGTCGATTTTGGGACCCCATGGTGCCACTTGTAGGTGATAGGGACACTTTATTTTAATTAAGTTAAAATGAATACAAAAATGAAGCAAGCATATATCTTTTAGCAAAACAATTTTTACATAGGGTTATATATGTTGGATTTTAGATTATAAATATTCATTAGAAATATAAAAAGATTTACTACATAGTTATATTTTATTTATAATTTTTATACATTAAATAATTTAATTTATTTGTGACACAATGATGATGAATTAATTACTATAATAGTAAAAAATTAAAATAATTGATATTATAAATACCCAAATAAATAAAATATGAAACTTTTAATGAATTAAAATAATTTTCTAGGATACTATGATATATTAGGATTGATTTAATTGAATTTTTTCGAAGTAATCAATCTGTTATGAGTTTCACAAAAATCAACTATTGAATAGTGTCAAAATTGACATAAAAGAGTTCTTAAAACAAATATTATATTATTAATTGATATTAAATTCCTAAAAATCTATGGTTCGGCCAAGAGACTTATATCATGATAGGCTAATCATTAATGGAACACTTGGGGGTCTCTTGGATGTATATAGTAAGTTTATTAACCATATTATATAAAAATACAAAGAGACATTTTAAAAGTGAAACTAATTAACTTAGAGTTAATACATAAAGATAAGGTTAATATAAGTACCCAAACCTGTATAAATTCTATTGGTTGAGTTTTTTTAGACCTATCCCCACATTAAAATTTAAATAATTAACTTTTGAGCCATTAGAAACCGAATATGAATTTATTATAAACTAATATTTCTAGCTTTTCCAGAGGTGCCCCTCACCCCTCTTATAAAAGGGAACTCCTCCTTCTCATTTCTTCACACCTTCAAATCCTTTTGGTTCGGCCAAAATCTGACCAAATACTCTCCCAACTTCCCTCAATACAACCTAGAGGCCTTAGTTTGATCATAAATCCAACCTAAGGATCCCTTTTGATCAAATCAAAAGGAAGAACCCGAAGAAGATGTAATGTTTTCACCACCCCTTTTCAAGTTCCTTTCTTCTTCCACTTCTTATTTATTTGTTCTTACCATTCTAAAATAATAACTCCAGTATCTCACATATACTGTGATGTTATTATAAATATGGTACAACCATATTCAGTATTCTATCCACCCTTTGAATAACATGTCACCATACGTGCGTACGTACGGCTTACCGTCTCCACGTCGTGGTGTAATTGTTATTCAATATATTATTATTTTGATGGGTATAATAATGATGTGTAACTCATGTAAATAATAAATATAACATGTTAATGATTCTTTATATATGATATACCATCCATTTATATATTATTTTAATATCAAAAGAATGATATTGTCGCTCGTGCGTACGTACGGACTACAGTCTCCACGAACGCGATGAGATTCATTATCCATCGTATCCATTCAAGTATAATTATCATTTGATGATTTAAAAATGATTTTTAAGGACTTGATATCATTCTGGATATGAATAATATACAACCTATACATTACAAACATGTCTTATTTAACAAAACATATAAAAGAAAATGAGTACGTTAACACCTAAAACGACGATAATTCTAAGATATTATTAACAAATCAATGTTAAAAGATCATATATGATATCATATATATATATATGATTCTTGTATAATTTAATAACAATTATTTCACCATTATACAGGAGGTTAACCTACCCCATCCAAGGAAAAGTACAAGGTAAGGGGTTTTCATCTCACTCCTTATTCCTGTGAGATTCATGCCATATTGCCACCATTACCTTTTTTGTGGTGTATGTACTGCCCATAATTATATTCTTTGTGTAATACACTTTAATTTATGTGCATTTACATATTCATTTTATGATACCTCATTCATGGGTTGTATGTTTCGTAAGTTTCCAAATTAGTAAGGGTTTATTTCACAATCTCTTCATTATCTGAGGTTGTTTATGCGTAATAATCTAGTGGTATCTCTTTATCATCCACATCCATGTTTCTTCAAAATGTATTTTAAAACATTTTTACTATTTACAAGAATATGGGTTAAAGTCATTTATAACCTTGTTTGACTTTTATAAGTGGTTTATAAAGGAATCTTTCCGTCGTTTTCCAAACAAGGTGCTTTTTAACCTTTTCGACAGAATTAAGGTAAGAATGTTTTTTTTAACTTATACGGCGAGTGCGGTTATTTTACGCCGTTATAAAATCGTCTAAGCTTCTCTTACAAGATTATAAGAATATTTTCAAATTTAATGTATTATTTTATAATTATGTTGCTTTTAAAATGATTTAAAAAAAGAGATATTTCTCTAAAATAGTTTTGATTTCATCTATGTCAACAACCTTTGATGGATTTTAAGATTATTTGAAGTTGATTTATTATGATAAAAAACATCCATATTTTATTGAAGGTTTTGTGATATTTTTTATTGTGGATAAGTTATTCTTATGTCACTCATGGTTTTTGTTTAAAGTATTGACATTTCATAAGTTATTTTTAATCCGAATGTTTATGTTATATTCCAACTTTTCATTCAGATGAATGTGTTTGACAAGTATGTTCCGGGTTGGGGACCGGTAAAAGTAAGCCCTCCGGTTTGGTCTCCGGTTATTAGAGGAACTCCGGTTTGGTCTCCGGTTATTAGAGGAACTTCGGGTTGGGTTCCAGTTACAGTTAGCCCCAAGGTCTTGGGACAAGGCCTTGACAAAGAAATTAAAGTTTAGCATTATGAATTCCAACATTATGAAAGTGGTTATTGATTTTCTATGTGATTATTCGATTAGTAGAATATCCATGTGAATAAGTAAATGAAATTATTTCATTTTACTTTTGCCATACTATGTTGAAGTTCAAGTTTAAAAGGCTTTTGTTTTAGTAATGCATTGCCTTAAATGTTTATGCTTATTTTGAATGTTCCGTTATATTGTTATCCATACTGGGCATTTGAGCTCACCCCTTTTCTATGTTTTATTTTCCCCAGGATGTGAAGAAGTAAGTTATGAATGACCTGAAGGGATATTATGAGGGGATAATAGTGTGGACTGTGGAGACATTATGTTTTTGTAGTAGTTTTTCATTTTATGATGTAATGTAAAAATTATGAATATATCTAGTGTTTCCAAGGCTACTAAACCAATCGGTCTTTCGAGATTTGATCTTTCTTGTGATCATGCCAATGTTATGTAATAATGCACCGACTCTAGGTAACTGGGGTCGGGGCATTACAGTTGGTATCATAGGAATTTTAGTACAAACCTTGGAAGCTAGATTTAGATAAACTCTGATTAGAGCACATAGATTTAAGATGGACTTTGAGGATTAGTATAGAAGAACTTTCTTGAATTTTGGTATTGTGAAGATTTTGTGAGTTTTCTGAGCAATACATCCCTGTCTGGATACGAGCAGGTAGAGGCGGATCTGGCGCATATGTACCTAGGGGTAAAACCCAAAAACACCGCTTTGAGCTAGACTCGAACGGGAACTGGTGCACGACAACGGGCCTTGCTACACTCTTGGTTACGACACTCCCAGGGGATATGATTAGGATAATTCTAATTTTCTTTACAAACCATTATGAAGGGTTTATGTGGATTTACTTCCTCAAAAGAGAAATTTATATGATTATGGATTATATCCATAAACTATTTAATTTATGTTATGTGTCTTACAAGTTTGGGATTAGGTATTGTTATTCATAAACTAATCTAGTGTATTCCATTGTTTAGAAATGGCGCCCAGTAGAAGGAATGAGAACTCCAGCAATGCACAAGATCCAAAGAGAAAGAAGGATCATATCTCTCATGGCCTTAAGCCATAATTTATAAGAGAAATAGTCTCCCATGTATTATCATCATATGAAGAAATAATATCATGTGTTGATAAGATAAGTAAAGATTTTACTGAGTCCTATGGCTTTGAAGGGAAGCAAGAGAAGAAAAGGATGGAAGAGAGAAAGATGGATAAAGGGAAGAGGGAAAAGAAGAATTTTCCCATATGTGATAACTGTGGGAAGAAACACCCTGGAACTTGTCTAAAAGGAATGGGAGTTTGTTATAAGTGTGGTGGAAAAGGGCACAAAGTACATGACTGCAAGGGTAAGAAAATGGTTTCAAATGTACAATGCTTCATTTGCAAGGAGTTTGGACACTATGCGAACCTATGTCCCAGTCATCAGAATATGCCTCAAATGATGTTATTGGATAATAATCAAGTTATGATACTACCACAGATGAAGAGGAATGATTAGAGTTCTTATGTTGATTATGTCAATTGAGTGTTGTATCAACAATGTACTTGTTATAATAATTATGGAGTATATAAGGATTGTACTGCAATACTATTTCATTAAGGACTTGAGATTGTGTGGAACAAAGAAAAGCGACTCAATAGCAGGTTAAATTTTTGGAAAATATATGGTTGAGAGAATGATAAACCATAATATGGTTCTGATACCGAGGTAGTGATTTTAGAATAATACATGATTGATTTGGATAAATTATATTGGATATTCTTGACTACCTTGAAACTAATTAATGATTTGTATATTCCATCATTGTTGGGGTTTAAAACATTTTTGTATTGATAAAGTATATCCAGCATTCTATATGGAATAAGGGAGCATGAATGTAATCAATATGGATTATGGTAATTCAGGATGCTTCAGTGTTTTAAAAGAATACATGATGAAGGTATTCATATGCTATTACGGGGTAAAAAAGATCTACATTATGTTTACCTTCCTTATAAATGTTGGACTGTGAGTTTGGACAGAAGTATTTTGGATAGTTCTAGTTTGGATTATTTTGGATTGCCATAAAAGGACAACCCAGAGGTCGGGCGGCAACCCGTCGCGTCCGGCAAGGCCCTGAGACTTGAACCCGCAACCGAAGGGCGACAAGGGTGTATCACCTACCACTGGCCCCAGATATGTCCTGGATTAAATAATGTAGTTTTTTTAAAAGATTTGGTAGATGAATTATAAATTTGTTTATTTTGGAACCCTGTACGAATAGTATAAATAAATTTTTTTTTACGAGTGAAAGATGAGTTTGTGGTATAAATTTATTAATGAACAAAACTCTAATTATAAAGTAAGTATATCTCCTTATGATCTTAGCCAATCTCATAAATAAATTCCTCAACATTAAGAAAAGGAACTTATAACAAAAATGTTGTCCTAGATGGTACCTTACATCACTAATTTATGGCTTTGGGATTGTTGGCCTTTTCATAGCCATGTTCTCTACCACTCTCCATCAGATAATTGATGGTTAGATTTCTCTTCCATATCCATATTTTCCTACATGGAACCCTAGTATGTGTTATTTTCGGTAATCTTCATACTTTCCACTCTTTATTTTAAATAGAGGCCTCATTAATTCATTTTTCGATGTGGGATTTCAACTAAGATATTTTGAAACATCAAAAATGTGTTATCCTAATACCCTATGTTTTGTTGAACCGATGGTATTTCAAATCATCATAGATTGATGAGTTTAAGGACATCAATTTTATACTTCTTTGTGATTGATGACCTCAATCACTACCTATAAATATTTACGTTTTTCCTCCAATTATATGTCTCTAATTGCCACCAATGTTCTCCTAATCGAGATCATAATTTGGTGGTGACCCTTTCATTTCTCTTTTCCTCATATTAAGACTAAATTTTAGTAACCTAATTTTCTATGTGGGTTTTCCCACAAAGATATTTTTTTTATTTTCAACCTTTTATTTTCGAAGAACAATTTCAAATTGAGATGACGCAATTTATTGAAGGAGGGGAGAATGTAACACCCCAAGATTTCATAGTGTGTTATTTCTTTAAAATAATAAAATAACTTGCACTACACGCAACACCGAGTTCAAGCACACCATGACTTACCAAACAAGCCGTTCAAAAGAGGTTATGAATAGTATTAACTAAATTTTAAACTTTATATAATCCTTATAATTTTAGAATCCATATTATGAGTTTCTTAGACATAATGTAAGAACAAATTCATTTTTAGTATTGCACTTTTACCAACTTTTAATAGTGAACCCATTTTAAATACAATATTTTAAACTTTTTGAGTAAATGGGGACATCAAAAAATTTAAAATGAAACATCCCAAGCTTCCACGGTACGCTTTCCTTTGAATAATACAGTAGTGTGTCTTGTACGCAACTTCGAGTTCTAACACACACCACAACCAATCAAACTAGCCGTTATGAATAGTAATACCTACTTTTTGAAATTATATATATTTTATATTTCAAAATGGACTTCATTTTTGGATTCGGAATATTGAAATTATCCTTAGGTGAAATTTTGGTACATTTTGGATAACTTTCATATTTTGATGAATAGTGAAAATTACTAAATTTTAATTCAAAACAACTTTTTTAATCAAAATAATTAATAGTGATAAATTATGAATTTGAGTGGTTTTAAAGTATATTTAGAATATATTTTTACCATTTAATATAATTTTGGTCATTGGACATAATTTTACAATTAAACCGAACATAAACAAGTGTCAATCTTTTGATAGTTATTATCTCTTAAAAACACGCTTTTTGTTTTGACAGCGGGAATTAATTTTAAATTAATTTCTGCCACTTCTGTGTTTTGAATTTAGAAAAATGGATTCCATATTTGGAATCAGGATTTTCAAATTGTGTAAATAGGTAACTTTTATTTTTAGACATTTTGAATAATTACTGCGGTAAATATTTTATTTACCATGGTTAAGGGTAAATCCGGTAAATAAGGGTTAAAATTAATATTATAATAATACTAAATTACCCTAAAACGTGTCCTAGACTTATTGGTTGATACATGTTCGACCATATGAATCTTTGGGTAGATTTTGGGACCTCATGGTGCCACTTGTAGGTGATAGGGACACTTTATTTTAATTAAGTTAAAATGAATACAAAAATGAAGCAAGCATATATCTTTTAGAAAAACAATTTTTACATAGGGTTATATATGTTGGATTTTAGATTATAAATATTCATTAGAAATATAAAAAGATTTACTACATAGTGATATTTTATTTATAATTTTTAGACATTAAATAATTTAATTTATTTGTGACACAATGATGATGAATTAATTACTATAATAGTAAAAAATTAAAATAATTGATATTATAAATACCGAAATAAATAAAATATGAATCTTTTAATGAATTAAACTAATTTTCTAGGATACTATGATATATTAGTATTGATTTAATTGACTTTGTTCGAAGTAATCAATCTGTTATGAGTTTCACAAAAATCAACTATTGAATAGTGTCAAAATTGAAATAAAAGAGTTCTTAAAACAAATATTATATTATTAATTGATATTAAATTCCTAAAAATCTAAGGTTCGTCCAAGAGACTTATATCATGATATTTTAATCATTAATGGACCACTTGGGGGTCGCTTGGATGTATATAGTAAGTTTATTAACCATATTATATAAAACTACAAAGAGACATTTTAAAAGTGAAACTAATTAACTTAGAGTTAATACTTAAAGATAAGGTTAATATAAGTACCCAAACCTGTCTAAATTCTATTGGTTGAGTTTTTTTAGACCTATCCCCACCTTAAAATTTAAATAATCAACTTTGGATCCATTATAAACCGAATATGAATTTATTATAAACTAATATTTCTAGCTTTTCCAAAGGTGCCCCTCACCCCTCTTATAAAAGGGAACTCCTTATTCTCATTTCGTCACACCTTCAAAGCCTTTTTGTTCGGCCAAAATCTGCCCCAATACTCTCCCAACTTCCCTAAATACAACCTAGAGGCCTTAGTTTGATCAGAAATCCAACCTAAGGATCCCTTTTGATCAAATCAAAAGGAAGAACCCGAAGAAGAGGTAATGTTTTCACCACCCCTTTTCAAGTTCCTTTCTTCTTCCACTTATTCTTTCTTTGTTCTTACCATTATAAAATAATAAATCCAGTATCTCACATATACTGTGATATTATTATAAATATGGTACAACCATATTCAGTATTTTATCCACCCTTTGAATAACATGTCACTATACGTGCGTACGTACGACTTACTGTCTCCACGTCGTGGTGTAATTGTTATTCAATATATTATTATTTGGATGGGTATAATAATGATGTGTAACTCATGTAAATAATAAATATAACATTTTAATGATTCTGTATATATTATATAACATCCATTTATATATTATTTTAATATCAAAAGGATGATATTGTCGCTCGTGCGTACGTACGGACTATCGTCTCCACGAACGCGATGAGATTCATTATCCATCGTATCCATTCAAGTATAATTATCATTTGATGATTTAAAAATGATGTTTAAGGACTTTATATCATTATGGATATGAATAATATACAACCTATCCATTACAAACATGTCTTATGTAACAAAACATATAAAATAAAACGAGTACGTTAACACCCGAAACGACGATAATTTTAAGATATTATTAACAAATCAATGTTAAAAGATCATATATGATATCATATATATATATGATTCTTGTATAATTTAATAAAAATTATTTCACCATTATACAGGAGGTCAACTTACCCCATCCAAGGAAAAGTAAAAGGTAAGGGGTTTTCATCTCACTCCTTATTCCTGTGAGATTCATGCCATATTGCCACCATTACCTTTTGTGTGGTGTATGTACTGCCCATAATTATATTCTTTGTGTAATACACATTAATTTATGTGTATTTACATATTCATTGTATGATACCTCATTCATGGGTTGTACGTTTCGTAAGTTTCCAAATTAGTAAGGGTTTATTTCACAATCTCTTCATTATCTGAGGTTGTTTATGCGTAATAATCTACTGGGATCTCTTTATCATCCACATCCATGTTTCTTCAAAATGTATTTTAAAACATTTTTACTATTTAAAAGAATATGGGTTAAAGTCATTTATACCCTTGTTTTACTTTTATAAGTGGTTTATAAAGGAATCTTTCCGTCGTTTTCCAAACAAGGTGCTTTTTAACCTTTTCGACAGAATTAAAGTAAGAATGTTTTTTTTAACTTATACGGCGGGTGCAGTTATTTTCCGCCGTTATAAAATCGTCTAAGCTTCTCTTACAAGCTTATAAGAATATTTTCAAATTTAATGTATTATTTTATAATTATGTTGCTTTTAAAATTATTTAAAAAAAGTGATATTTCTCTAAAATAGTTTTGATTTCATCTATGTCAACAACCTTTGATGGATTTTAAGATTATTTGAAGTTGATTTATTATAATACAAAACATACATATTTTATTGAAGGTTTTGTGATATTTTTGATTGTGGATAAGTTATTCTTATGTCACTCGTGGTTTTTGTTTAAAGTATTGACATTTCATAAGTTATTTTTAATCTGAATGTTTATGTTATATTCCAACTTTTCATTCAGATGAATGTGTTAGAAAAGTATGTTCCAGGTTGGGGACCGGTAAAAGTAAGCCCTCCGGTTTGGTCTCTGGTTATTAGAGGAACTCCGTTTTGGTCTCCGGTTATTAGAGGAACTCCGGGTTGGGTTCTGGTTACAGTTAGCCCCAAGGTCTTGGGACGAGGCCTTGATAAAGAAATTAAAGTTTAGCATTATGCATTCCAACATTATGAAAGTAGTTATTGATTTTTCATGTGATTATTCGATTAGTAGAATATCCATGTGAATAAGTAAATGGAATTATTTCATTTTACTTTTTCCATACTATGTTGAAGTTCAAGTTTAAAAGGATTTTGTTTTAGTAATGCATTGCCTTAAATGTTTATGCTTATTTTGAATGTTCCGCTATATTGTTATCCATACTGGGCATTTGAGCTCACCACTTTTCTATGTTTTATTTTCCCCAGCATGTGAAGAAGTAAGTTATGAATGACCTGCAGGGATATTATGAGGGGATAATAGTGTGGACTGTGGATACATTATGTTGTTGTAGTAGTTTTTCATTTTATGATGTAATGTAAAACTTATGAATATATCTAGTGTTTCCAAGGCTACTAAACCAATCCGTATTTCGAGATTTGATCTTTCTTGTGATCATGCCAATGTTATGTAATAATGCACCGACTCTAGGTAACTGGGGTCGGGGCGTTACATAGAATCCAATAAGTTTAATTGAAATTGACAGGTATATTATCATTAGTGATCAATTAGCTCTAGTTCAGACAAGAAGAATGAAATATTTATAGAAGACATCTTTCCTATCTTAGGTAGATCTAAAATTCTTTGATGATATAGCTGAAGATGAAAACTGGATTCATTCTATGAATGAAGAGCTCGATTAGATTGAGAAGAATCAGACGTAGGAGATTGTTTTGAGGCCGACAGATAAGAATGTCATTAGGAAAAAATGGGTCTATTGCCATAAGATGAATAAATATAGCTCATTGATTCAAAATAAGTATGAATAGTGTGCAAAGGATACTCCCAGATATAGGGTATTGACGTTGATGAGACATTTTCACCTATGGAAAGGATAAAAACAATTAGATTATTCTTGTCCATTACAGTGCAATGAAAGTTCAAAGTGTTCCAAATGGACGTCAAATATGTATTCTTAAATGGGGTTCTAGAGGAAGAAGTGTATATCGAGAATCTAGATGGTTTTCTCATTCATAAAGATGAGAACAAATTTTTTCAATTGAAGAAAGTACTATATGGGATGAAACAATAACCAAGAGCATGATACTCGAGTCTTGATCAATATTTGAAAAAGCTTGGTTTCCAGCATGGTGGAGTTGATTACAATCTCTATTTCAACAATGATAGTAATAAAAGGATGATGGTGTTGGTTTATGTCGATGACATAATATTTGGTGGATCATATGAAGCTTAGTGCATACACTTTTCCGAATTCATGAAAATTTAGTTCGAAATGTCAATGATTGGAGAGATGACATTTTTCCTTGGTTTACAGGTAACACATGGAAGGAATGGCACATTTATCTCTCAATACAAATATTCTAAGGAGGTTATGGGGAGATTTGGAATGGAAGATTCCAAGGAGATGAAGACTCTGATTGATACCTAGATGAAACTGTCAAAGGATGATGAATGCAAGGTAGTTAATATCACAGAGTATAGGAAAATTATTAGAAGTTTACTATATTTGACCATGACAAGGCTTGACATTGTATTCACCACATGAAAAATAGTAAGATATCAAAGAAATACCAAGGAATGCCACATTCTTGTAGTGAAAATAATACTTTGGTATATCAAGGGCATAATGGATTTTGGATTGATATATAATGACAAATATCAGTTAGAGTTATTGGGATATACTGATGCAGATTGGGCTGGTTCAGTGGATGACAGGAAATCAATGTCAGGAGGTGCTTTCTATCTTGGTGGATTGTGTATTTCTTGGCTAAGAAAGAAGCAATATTTCATTTCATTAAGCACTGAAGAAGCTAAGTATATTGCGGCCACTCAAGCATGCACACAGTTATTGTGTATGAAGTAGTAGCTTGATGATATGGGAGTTGAAGTGAAGTCTCCGATCAGAATCCAGTGAGATAACTCAAGTGATATTAATCTTATCAAAAATACTATCCATCACTCAAGGACAAAGAACATTGAGATAAAGTATCATTTTATCAAGGAGAAGGTTGAGCAAGGAATTGTGAAGTTAGAGTATGTGCTTACAAAACTACAGGTTGTAGAAATTATGACAAAGGCCTTACCCAAGGAAGCTTTTGAGAGGCATCGACTGGATCTGGGAGTTCAGTCGACTCCCCGCACTTGAAATAGTGTGGTTTTGGAACACCCCCCTCTCCCTGAGGTTTGGTGTGTTTTTCTCTAATGTGATAATATGTCTTCTTTATAATGTCTCATACCACAGTGGAGTGACCTTTGGGTTCATTGAAAAAGGGGGAGAAATAATGACTCCTCAAGGGGGAGAAACTATGGCTAAGGAAGAGAGAAAATGTCTTAGTCAAAGACATAGGGAGAAGCTGACAGGTGGAGCAGCGAGATAGGGGGAGAGAAATGAGATAAGGGGAGAGTTTTTTAAATCTGATGATGCTAGAAGCGATCGATCAAAGCATAGATACCATGATAGTTGAGGATCGTGATTAAAGCATAAGAGTGGTGTTGGGATGGTGTTAGAACGTTTCCAGCTATCAACAATTGGTATTAGTGTGGTATCAATAATTGGTATAAGTTTTTCAATTAATATCAGTTTGGTGTCAATAGTTGGTGTCTGAAATGAAGTGATTCATTATTGATCTTTTCATTTAATATTTTTTTTTCAGGGCGAGCATTGCTCATGTGGTCTTAGAGTATGTGTTGAGTGAATCCTTGAACGCTATCAGAATTTCAAGAGGCGGATGGTGGTAGCAGTTGGAAGAAAGTTTAATGAGGTATCAAAGTGCATATAATTTTTATGAGAAGAGTTGTCAACAAACCCAAAGGGGGAGACTATTGGGAAAAAATCCCTCAAGGTATCATTGAATCATGTTTGAGGTAATAGTGTTTGTTGACAAAGCGGGACTCCATGTTGTATTTGTTGAAAAAGCAGACCACAATGTATGAATTTTTTGACAAAGGGGGTTTACATGGTGAGTTGTTGAGTTCAAGGGATGTTGTCAACAACCCATGTTTGATTGAAAAACCTTGACAAAGGAATGAACAATCTGGAGGTGGTACAAAAAGAGCAGATACAAGGGGGCACCATTTTCCAGTGTTTACCAAATTTTTGGGCATGAAAATCGAAAAATGGAGAGATGTGTTTTTGGAAAAGGGAGGTGAGCGCAAAATTAAATTGGTACACAAAATATTGGTGTGGTGCATGAAATAGAGTAATGGAGTATTTTTGCGCAAGAGGTATTTTGAGATCAGAAGCTCAAAAATTGGCAAAGGCATGAGGTGCGCGAAAAATTGGAGCATTGTGCGAAATATGGTGATGCGCGGAAGATGTGTTTTTCACGCTCAAAGAGGATTATGCACGGAAGGAGGGTTTTTTCGCGCATAGGTCTATTTTTCCTATAAAAAATGAAGTGACCCCAATCATTCGATGTAGCTCAAGACTTAGAGAGTATTTGAGCTCTGGTGTGTGAAATTGGAGTACACAAGGGAGTTGCACGTAAATAACAAGTTTGCACGTAAAAGAATTGTTTGCACGTAAAGAAAAGGGTGTGCGTAAAATATGGTTGTTTCACATAAAAGAAGTGTTTGTGCGTAAAGAAAAGGTTGCACATAAAATAAGGATTTTGTGTGTAAAAGAGTTAGTTTCATGTAAAAGAGGTGTTGCGTGAAAAGTGGATTTCTCATAAAAGCAGGGAATTACACGCAAGGCCCAGTAAAGGCCGCGCGTAAAAATTGGTGTTTCCCGGTACACCCAATGCAAAGAGAGATTCATATGAGGATGAAAGTTGGACATCAATAGAGAATCTATCAATAATTAAGGATAATGATTTCCTTAGAGATAATGAAGAGACCTAAAGTTCTATAAACTACGAGTGGATCTTCTGAAGAAGCAGTGAGCACACTTCAGTTGAGAGAGCAGTGAGATTTCACTTCGTGATTGGTCGTAAACCAAAAGGGACAATGAGTCCACTTCGAACATTGTAAGAAATAATGCACTTTTAGTGGATTTGGTACATCAGCACATCACCGGTGTATGCTCCTTGGACATATCCCAGTGAGGGTGAACCAAGTAAAAATCACTGTATCTTGTGTATGATTTAGATTCTATTTATACTTTTCTACAGGAAAGAGAGAGAAAAGAGTTTTTCTTAATAGAAAAACAAGATCAATAGGGCCAGTTGTTTTAATCTTTAATACCATGATTCACCCCCTCTTAGGGTATATAACCTAGTGGACCTAACATCGAGTTTTATACTAATGTTTAATTTGATCTAAGTCCCATCATTTTGAGCAGGTTAGAATTTATTTCCAGTTTTGGTAGGCTTGTATTTGGCCACTTTTTACTTTTCATACTATATAGTACTATAATGGTGGGCTTTAGATGTATAAATGAATTGGTATGAGTTGTGTTGATTTACATTTCAACATTGTATAGACTTGGAGATGTGTGTGTGTGTGTATAGGTAGTTAGGATAATGCCTCCCATATGCGAGATATGCCTACTCAACACTAGTCACTATCCCCTAACTAATTGGAGGCAGGCTTAGGGCTGTCACACATGACTTATCACCGGTCAAGTAGGCCCCGATGGGTCAGGTCATGACAGAGTGGTATCAAAGGGGTGGTTCTATATTGGGATTGGATTTTGGAGATTATCTAGATGTGAGATTGATTTGGGATTTATGGTAATAGTGTTAAAGTGTTTCAAATTTGGATCTCATGTTAGGGTGTCCATGTTGGTGTGACGACCGACATATCCATTCACCTAGACTTTGATAACCTCTTGGTTGAATCAGTACATGTAGGCACTGATTTTAGGAAAAATATCGGTACATTTATCATATAGGAATGAGTTGTGGTTTCCATATCCTTTTTTGAGTTAGGTCCCTAGCTATACTCATTGAAATTGGCACATCTTGTTTATTTCGTTATGCCTATGGGATGTTTTACAGCTAGGACTCCATAACATGATCATGAGGATGATATGCTTAGTGATGAGGCTTCAATACAAGGGACTATATTAGATCAAGTACCTCTATAACATCCCAGAACCTATTCAATTATAAGTAACCAAGACCAGATGGCCACATGGCCCCAAGTGTTCCTCTTCAAATTCCAGAGGCTACAGACTAGCAATGAGGCTCTATGGTGGTATGGTGGGGAGAATATACCCTCATGATCAGAGTGTATCACAATAGTATACAATAATAATAAGTATAAGAAACAATATAATAAATGAACTATAGAAATATAAATTGTTCAGATATAATAAATAGGTGTATTGAATCAATATCATATATAAAAATGATACTCATGTCATGATTCTATACAAAGGCTAAGTATATAGGATACAAGGTATATACAGACATAGAATGACATAAAAAATAAAAAATAAGACCAAACCCATCCCGAGGATAGACTTGTTCCTCTACCCCCATACTCCATTATAGGATAGTAAACCAGGCACCCAAAGATGGATGCTTCCCTTTGTCCCTACCTATATCCATAAAGTCTATTTAGGTACCAACCGAAATCCTGGATAGGGTGTGAGACATACTCAATAGTCCATCACTAATGATGTCTAGAACTATCTAGTATATTCATATAAAACGAGTAGTGTGTAGGTAATAATAAATGTAAGATAGTAAATAAGCAAATCACATCAGACTGAGTTGCTCATGGGATGCCCAACCAACACTACCTTATTCATACTAAGCTGAATTTCTCTAAATAGATGTTACCCTACATGTATATTTATATATAAAGAGGTATTTATATATATGACTCATATACATATAGACACATATATATTAATATATATAGACATTTAGTAATAGTCAAGACCTGAGGCATAAGCCCAGGGCATGCATACATACTTATAAGGGGTTTCATAACTCTCGTGGAATATGATCATGGAGATATAACTGGACCATTATAAAAGTTAAGTATAAATCATAAACCCAAGACAAACATGTTATTTATCTTGGAGAACACATCCTTATTTTTAATTAATTTTCATTCTGGCCCCATCTAAGGCATCTATAAAAAGGACCCAGGTATCACTCTAGGTGTACTATAAAACCCATCACCATAGGAGTCCATCCAAGGCATTCCATATAAGGAACCCAAGTATCACTCTCAACATAATATATAGGTAAACCCCTCTGAGATCATCCATGGTATACCATATGAGGAACTAGGTATCGATCATGGCATGGTATAACAACATTTCCCACTAAGACCATCCTAAGTAATCCACTTTGGAACAAGGTATCACTCATGGGTAAAGTAAAGGCATCCACCCGCCGAGCCCATCCAAGGTATTATATAAAAGAAGCCATGTATCACCCATAGTATATTGTAATTAAATTAAAATTTATAATTGTTAAGATCAATGAGACCATCCAAGGTTTCCTTAATTAGGAACCTTATATCACCCCTGTCTTGGTGTAATGAAATGGTCATAGCTAGCATTAAAATCATACCATTCAGACCATACATTTTAGTCATGTTGATCAATTCATTTAATATGGTTAATTCAAGCTATAACACAAAGTGAAAGGGTTTATAGACATGGCCTACCATTTTCCTTTGGTTCAATTCAAAATAAATTACATTCGAAAGAGAAAATTTAATACACCTCAATTAGTGGTTCAATTTAATTCAAGGCATGAGGCTCTTTGGACCTTAAGGAAGTCACACCCATAAGGGTGGATCAGGTTGAGGTGGTCATTATTTAACATTTATTCATGGATTTATAGTACTATAATAAGCATGTAAAATCATTAAATTTAGTTAATTATACATTTCGGAGGAATTTTCAGAAGGGTCTGGTGCATGGAATAATGACGCACCATATAAAAAATCCATAATTTATGGAAAAATAACTAGAACACCTATATTAGGTTGGTAGATGATTCCTCATTTTCTATCAAATTTTGATTCAAATTAGAATGAAATAAATCATAAAAATAAAAAAACGGTATGAAAATAGATCACATTAGATCACATGGAAATAACAATCATGAGGGAAAGATAAATGAGGGAAAGAAGTAAGAGGAATGAGGATCTTATCATTGTCTATCCAACATAACTAATGATGAAGGAATCAAACACCGATTAAATAACCTAGATCAAAGCCTAGGTCTAATGAATAGGGGGATATCAATGTGGATGGGGATAGACTATATGTGAAAGAGGAGGAAAAATATGGGTTAAAAATGAAATTTTATAAAGGAAAAAATCACCCTTTCACACATTTTTAAGAGACACATAGTTTGGAAGCATGGTTTTCCAAACCGTGCACCTAAAATGTAAAACACCACCGTTTAAGTGGCACTAAGCATGTGGTAATGGGTAAATGGTTTGGGAAAACTATGCAGAACCTTACAAACCACTGGAGTACCCTGTATGACCGTGTGACTTGAGGGGTATGTTAAAACTCACCATTCACCCATATATAGTTTATTACATCACCTTCATGATTGAGTCTCATAGTTAGCACTAACCATGTGATAACCATGTGGATCAGTCTCCCATTCCAAGATCTAGAGCTAAGATCTCCAAACGAGCCTCAAACACTCTGGAACCACTCCTTATCCTCTTAATAACCTCACTAGCATAAAAAAATATGTTTTAGATAGTAGTTTATGTATCCATAACTCTACAAAAAATCCAGGACATTACAACCTCCCCTTTTTAAAACAACTCATCCTTGATTTTAGCTTTTGGGAGTGGTAAAACATCATCCAAGAATTTTTTTTACCATTGAGTATGTACGTCGGTCTCTTTCTACCAGGTTTCATCCTATATATGGTCGTGCTGCCATAGAACCCATACCAGAGGAACTAACCTACATCGGAGATCCTTCATTCTCCTATCAATAATACATATAGGATTCTCCTCAATGGAAACATATTCCTACAACTCTATATCCTTAAGATTAAAATAATAAGATAATTCATAAAAATAATGGAAAATATATGATACATGGAAGACTTCATGCATAGATCAGTACCTTTAAGGTAAAACCAACCGATAGGCTACCAACCTGACTCTATCTAAGATCTCAAAAGGCCCAATGTAATGAGATGATAAATTACCCCATATCTAAATCTGGCTATGATCCAATCTAGGAGAAACTTACAAAAATACTCGATGTCCCACCTCAAACTCTAGAGGCTAGTGGAGATGATTCGTGTAAGACTTATACGTAGACTAAGATATAGACATATGATTCTGAATAAGAAACACATGTTATGAGATATATTGAATGATATGAGGTCCTAATAGTGCCACCACACCTTCCTCTAACTATAATAGGGGTGAAAAAAACGTCCAACCATATAGGGACTTATAGAGATCCATATGAATAGTTTCTTAAAAGCTATTATTGTAGAAAAAATTTATGAGTGGTAGGTTTTTTTCTTAAAAACTCTAAAATCAAGGATGCATACTTCGAGCATGTCCTATAACACCCATATCATACTCTCAGATAGACCATCAGTCTAAGCGTGGTATGTCGTACTCAGAAGAAGCTGTGAACCCAGTGCCTTCTATAACCCCTGCTAGAACCACAATGTAAACCAAGTGTCTCTCTCCAATATGATAGAATGAGGAACACCATGAAGCCATAAAATATCCCAAATTTAAAGGATTATAAGATCATCTACTAAAAAGGTATCCTTGATAGGTAGAAAGTGCATGACCTTGGTCAACCTGTCAAAGATCACCCATACCACATTACTGCCTTGAAGGCATTTCGGAAAGCTTGTTACAAAATTTGTGGTGATGTCATCCCATTTCTACTATGGAATATATAGAGGCTATAAAATTCCCATAGGCCACTGGTGCTCTGCCTTCACCAACTAATAGGTGGAACATTGTGTGATAAAAACCATGATTTACCTCTTCATACCTAGACAAGAATACTAAAAAATTATGTTTCCATACATCTTGGTAATCCCTAGATGTACTACCCAAATAAAGGAATTAGACTCCGGTATAAATTCTTCCTGTATATCTGCAAGAACCTAGACATTCCCATGAATGTGTAGAATCATGTCCTCATCGATAACCCAACCAGGAAGTGGATCATCACCTGAGACACTCTCCCTTAGGAGTAATCCCTAAGAACCATAAAGTTATCAAATAGTTACCTATTTCAGAAGAGTGTATGTCACAAATAGTGATGTGAGTATAGGTTTCCCCTGATGGTCCTGCACCTCCAAGTATATCTCAGAATTCGGTCCATTAACTACTACTCACTACTGTCCTCTTGAAAAACTTATGTCTGAGACTTCTGACTCAGTGTGTCAGCTAATGAATTTTCCTTTTTGGGTTTATAATCAAGATCAAAGTCAAAATAATGAAGGTAATCAACCCATATATGTTTTCTGAGATTCAAATCACACTATGTGGAAATGTATTTGAGAATTTTCTGGTTCATGTAAATAATTAACCACTCATCCAATAGATATTACCTCCAACATCATAAGACATGAACCGCAACTTCTAGATCAAGGTCATGCATAGGGTAATTCTTCTTGTAAGGTCTCAGTTGGTGGGACCTATACACTACAACTTGACCATATCACATTAAAACTGCTCCTATCCTGATTTTTGATGCATCGTAATAAAATCTATAGCTTATACCTAACTTTGGATGAATCAAGATCAGTGCTGAAGTCAATATTCCTTTAAACTACTGAAAGGATATCTATCATGATTCAGAGCATAAAAACATAACACCCTTTTTATTCAATCCCATGAGAGGAACCAATATGCATGAAAATTACAAAATGAACCACCTATAATATCCATCTAACCCTAATAAAATTTATATGTCAAAAAAAATCTTAGGATTCTCCTTGGAAACCACAACTCTCACCTTATCTAGTTAAATAGATACTCCTTCATCTGATATGATGTGACCAAGGAAGTGAACCTTATCAATACAAAAGTGGAATTTGGTGAGCTTAGAATTCAAATGATGCTCTCTGAATGTATTTAGCACAATATAAATATGTTTGGAATGGTCATGTCTAGTATGAGAATACACCAAGATATCATCCATAAAGACTTCCAAAAAAAATCCAGATATGGGTGGAAAACCCAATTCACCAGGTCCATGAAAACTGCTGGTATGTTTGTAAGACCAAAATACATAACTAAATACATGTACAAGCCATATATGATATAGAACACTATACATGGTTTGTATAATGTCCTAACATGAACCTGATGGTAGCCTGACCTCAAATTGATCTTGGAGAAAACTATCGCTCCTTAGATCTAGTCGAAAATGTAATCTATTCAATGAAATTGTTATCGGTTCTTAACCATAAGCTAGTTCAACTGACGATAATCTACAAAAAGCTTGAGGATCCCATCCTCCTTCATAGTGAATAGCATAGGTGAACCCCATGGAAAAGTACTAGGTTGTATGAAATACTTATCTTCCAAATCCTCTAGATACTTCTTATGTTACTAAAGATTAGTAGGTGCCATCCTATAATAAGTAATGGACACTGGTACCAATCTTAGAACTATCTCAATAGTGAAATCCTCTTATCTCACAAAAGGTAACCTATAAAAGTCATGAGGGAATAATTCCTTGAAATAATCTACTACTATAGGTAAATCTATAATATTTGTTCCCGGATCACTCATAAAAATACTAAAAATATTGTCTATCACTCCTACCATCCCACAATGATTAGGTCCATCTTGACTTTCCTAGACATTTAATTCACCCTTATGAACATAACTACTACCCTTGGGTGATATAAGTGACACCCTCTAGTGATAGAAATTAATATGAGCATGATAAGGTACCAACCACTCCATCCTGAAAATGTTTTCAAAGAATTTCATCTCAAGGAAAATTAAATACCATTTAAAAATATAACCATCAATCTCAAGGGGCATCTCTTAAATCGACGTATGCTCTCTATTTGGATTCCTAGTGGTGTGTTGAGAGTCATCATGCCACAAATGTACTCTATTTATAAGCTCATAATTTCCATAGTTTCTATAGATATGAAAAAATGAAAAGTGATTTTATTGAATAAGGAAAAACATAAAGTAGAGAAAACTAGAATAATACCACAAACTATAGAAGGCCTTGGAATATGCTCCTTAGAAGTTGGCTAAAATGCATTGATATGATCAGATCCTCATCCTTGAGATGAAAACTAAATGTCCTGAGTAGGTCCACTCTGTTGGAACTGTATATTTGAATTCCGAATACCTTGGCTATGTACACTTCCTCGACTAGATCGACTGGTAGTAGTCCAACTCCGTGATTGAAATGGAGACACTAATCATGTACTCAAATGTGGAGTTGGTGCAGATCCTTCTTACTAGGAACTGGAGGGAATGTTCAGAAAAAATGTTGAAGGTATCCCATCCCACTACATTATCAACACTTAATTGGGTCCCTCACACACTTGGACTTCTTATGGAATACCATACCACACTAGTGACACACCATGAAACTATTAGTGCATGTCATCTCACTGGCACTACTACTGTGAGAAAGCTCAAAGTGACGTTTCTTACCACTAGATAAACTGCCACCCTAATTAGATGTTAAACTACCATGGACCACACTGCCAGATTACCTTAGGCTTTGATTGGCAATGAGGGTCTGGTTTACTACCTCAAAAATTGGTGTCAATTGAAATACATTAAACATTGATTAGATGGAGTAGGTATGCCCATCCTCAAACTGTCTCACTGTTGTCAACTCTCCAACGAAAATTGTCAGTGTAAAATGATGAAGCTTGGTGAAAGGTGTAAAATAATCCATCATAGACATAGAACCCTACTGTACATGCATAAATTCATTAGCGTAATCCACTCTTAGAATCCAAGGGAAGAAGTAATCATATAAGTTTATCTAGAAGTCTTCCCAGACTATGCCTTGATGTCAATCATCCTATGTGATAATGTCCCACCATCGCTTAACAGAATCATGAAGCATATAGTTTGTGAGATTGAACATCAACTCTGGGTGAATCTCTTAATTATGAAAGATTGATAACATGGCCTCTATCCAAGACTTAATATCCCAAAAACTTCCATCCATTGAGAAAGTGGGAGGATGTTACTACTGAAATTATCATTTCAACTATTCCATAGTAGGGACAGGTCATGGAGCTCCCTTTATAGACTACATGAATCATAGGAAGCTCTCTCAGAATTGAGCATTAATGACCATTTGAGAAATGGTAGGAGGTGCCTCAAGTCTCACTATATACGACAATACTGGTTTCTCAAGACCCACCACCTTCAAATCATGGTTATCACTACCTCCTAATGAATGAATCAAGGATGCCATGGAGTCATAACTCTATAATTACCAAATGAAACCTCAAATAAGATTTAATATTTTTAGGATCACGGCTATCAGAATAGGATAGGTACTCTATATTCACTATATTTTTCACACCCCTCTTCTTAAATCTAAATCTAGGTCTAGGTGATAAGAAAGATCATAGAGGTCATAAGGGACACTGCCTAGTGCTCACTACTAAGGTTAAGTCAAGTTAAAGGTCTCACATTATGCAGTAGAGGTCTCGATATAAGGAGTTTCAATTAAAAGGTATAGAGGAAAACACCCTTTACCTTGGAATTGGTATACCAATTTAACAATAACCATTTTTATTTAATAATTTAAATTTATTCAAGTTAATACTCATTTATATGTATATAGATATAAAAATCCAGTTAAATGAGTCACTATTCCAAAGTTATAAAGGTATAAGCTATATAAGTTACAATTGGAACATCATGTAACTGTGACCTAACACTTATATTCGATATCAGGATGTAACAGTCATACAAAATTATTTGATTAAATGAATTCCAATTCACAATTTATAAAAGTACAAGCTTCATAAATTATAATTGGTGTTCATGTAATCCAAATTATTTAATGTTTTATCCCATGGAACCAGTGTTCCATGGCTCAAACCTGGAATAATTGGTTAATTAAGGTGCCACCATCAATCTATATAGGAAAAAACCATTTATTCTGATGACTACACTTTAATCAATCTAATTATTTTACCCCTACAAGAAACTTTAACACATTTTCAAATAAAATAGTCAAGGCACCGATAATATACAACAAACAATGCATGAAGTAATATAAATATAGCATGGCATATGCATGACATGTGAATCCTCAAGTGCCTATAATGATGCATGAGATGGTACCTCTTTACCACATCAGGATAAGAGGAAAGGAAAAATCATGATAATATAAAACATCACAACTCATGTACATCACCAAATAGTGAAATTAGTACAATTATAACAGGAAAAAACCAAAACAACAATATTCCAACCTTGGTAATTTGGATTTCCCCTATAAGTGGGTTAGCTACTCCCAGGCACAAGCTCATAACCAAATTTTGAAATGTTCATAATCTCCAATATAATACCCAAATAGTAATATAAAAGGAAAAATAAGCTTTGATACCACTTTTTAGCATCCCAAACCCAGTTCACTTATAAGTAATTGAGACTGGTTAGCCACATGGCCTCAAGTGTGCCTCTCCATACACTAGATGTAACGTCCCCGACCCAAAAGCCACTAAACTGGTGCTCTGAACCGGGTGGTTACATGACCTTAAGTGCACCTCCCCATACTCCAAAGGTTGCCGACTATCATCGGGGGTCCAAATAGTCAATTGGGGAGACTATAACCCCTTTTTATCAGAGTAAGACACAACAGAAGATAAATAAATAGTAGAATAATAACCAATAATACAATAGCATGCATAAACAACCATTCTCAAAATAGGATACAACCAAATCCAACAGTAAATATGCCATGTTTTGCTACAAGTGAAAAGTGAACAAAACCCAAAATAAAGAAAAATTGAAAAATACCCAAAATGGCCCGACAACAAGTTCGGGTCCTCCTACACGTACACTCATGCCAACCCAACTGTCTAGAAAGAGCCCTTGCCCTTGTCTTGACTTGCAAGCATGAATTCTTCTTGGGTACCCAATGAAGACCTGAATAGGGTGTGAGTACAACTCAGTAGGCCACCACCAATGGTGTCTACAAAATATCTGGTATAAAAAATTGTGCATACAAAAAGGAAAATGAATGATAAATGAAAATGAGAAGATTAAATTCCCTTATCCAGTTTGGGTCCATTACCAAAATTTATTAACATTTCCATAACTTACCATATCATCCCATTTCCCATTACTTACCATTTACAAAACATTTATCATGGGTTCATCACACAACAAGTTACACGGGCTGAAAGCACACAATCACAAACATGAGGAAAAACACATAGTTGTCCTATCTCACTAGGAACAACTTCCTCATGTCAACCATAACCTCTCCTCTAAGCATTAGTCCAAGTGGATTTCAACCATGTCCTCACCTCGAAGCATCAGTCTGGGTGGATACAACTGATAGGGAAATAAAGCATCAGTTCTATCCCTACCCCGTGCATTAGAGGAGGAGTTTAGAGCCTCAGTCCAACTCAACCCGTGGGTGTAGAACCTCAGTCAATACCCCCACACTACCAAGCTATGTGAACATGCTATACATATATGTTTCCATTAACCATTCACACAACATCACAACCATTGCCCAAGGAAACCGTAAATCATACAATAACATGAGATTTAACAGCATTCGATAACTCATTAACACATTTACCACATTTCACATCATTTATCCATTTATCCCAATTCCATTTTATTATTCTTATCTCACTAAGCATTCATTCACCATGACTAACTCACTAGGCTTGTTCATTATGCCTAACTCACTAGGCTTCATTACTAGGCTCATAACCCATTCATTTATGGTCTTTAATCACTTCCACATATTAAACAAATATCCATTAGGTTATTACCAAGCTTAGGTGCACCACCTAGATTCTAACCCAACACTAATAGTCACCCCAACTTGTTTATAAAGGGATCTACATTATTACACAATAATCTCACTTATTCTTTCCAAATCCCAAGGTCTGGGAGAGTTGGCACACCCCATGGGTGGCCCTAGATTAGTGTCGTTACCCTCGATGCATCCCATGGGGATCATGAGGGTATCCATTTACCTTATTAATATATTTTTTACCAAAACATTCCATGGGTAATAAAAATATACCAAGAGACACCCAAGAACGAAACTACACATGCACAAATCCACATATAAACAATCGGATATAACTTATAGACCACCTACCTTGATTCCATGGTTTAATGCACTATTAATCGAGCCCTTATATTCCATTTCAACCAAAAATTGAAGCTTCATATTAATATAACCCAAAGATTAGGGTTTTAGAGCTTCAGAAAGAGAGGAGAATAAGATACAAACCCTAAACTCAAAAGAGAAGCAAGGATGGGATTAACCTTACCCGGAGCTTCGATCTGCAACAAAAGGAACCAAAAACACCTTATAAACGAGGGAGATTGATCTCTTGGATATCTTAGGATATTTTGTTCATCCCTAGGGTGAAGAGGGGTGAAATGGGAGGAAATCCCGAGTTGGTGTTAAAAATCCCAGGGTGGAAAAATTGTAAGTTTTTAAATGGTTTTTGGGCCGCATGGTTTACCCAAACAGTTTTCCAAACTGTGTGAAAACTGTGTAGATGCTTCTATCCCCAAAAGGCTCTCCTCACATGGTTTACCCACATAGTTTTCCAAACCGTGTAGAGGTTACTATCCAAAAACACATCTTCTGCATGGTTTCTTGGGTTGTCCGAACAATTATCACTAACCATGCGTAGACCGTGCAACCTACCCAAAAAACCCCATTTTCTCCACTTTTCATGTCCTGAACCCTTGGAACACCCTTGAGCCTCCACTAAGACTTGGTTAAGTACTTAATTAACCAAAACAAGTGATTCAAACCAAAACTTAAATGAGAACATACCTTTCCAAGATCCAGGATCTTACAACCTCCCCACCTTATAATGGCTCATCCTCAAGCTGAGCTTCCAAGATCCATTGCTCTTATAAGGAAAAGATATTGGGCCACTGAGCCCACATATATGATTCCCGCTCCCAAGTTTCTTCCTGAACATTTCCATGCTTCCATAGTACTCGCACCAATGACACAACCTTTCCCCGCAAGACTTTCTCACTAGTATCCATGACACAAACCAGATGCTCCTCAAAGGACGCATCAACCTCAAACTCAATATCCTCAACATCAATCATGTGAGTTGGGTCAGGGTGATACCGCTGAAGCTACGACCCATGAAAAACATCATGCATCCCACTATACCACTGTGGAAGAGCCAATCGGTATGACACCAGCCCGATCCACTCCACAATCTCAAACAGTCCCACATACATGGGTATGAACTTTTCCTTCTTCTGAATCCGTCAGTGACCCAACCTTGGAAAATCCTGAAGGAACACACTATCACCTACCTCGAACTCAATAGGTATGTGCCTCCGATCCTCATATGACTTCTTCCTACTCTGATCTATTTCCATCCTTTTATGAATCAACTCAACTTTCTATGAAGTCTCCTGCACGGGACTCGGTCCCAACAACTCAGATTCACCAGCCTCCAAAAAACACAATAGAGATGTAAATAGCCTCGCATAGAGATCCTAAAATGGTTCCATCTGAACCGTAGCCTGAAAAATATTTTTGTAGAAAAATTCAACATGCGATAGGTGATTTTCCCAAGAACCACTGAAATCCAAGACACAATACCTCAACATTTCTTCCAACACTTGGATTGTACACTCCAACTACCCATCCGTCTGTGGGTGGAAAGCCGTAATCAAAAGCACATGGGTACCAAGCACCTTATGAAACCCTTGCAAGAAACGTGATGTGAAACTAGGATCACGATATGAAACTATAGTCTGTGGTACACCATGCAATCATACAATTTCCCAAACATACAGCTCACCCAACTGGTCAACTGTGTAAGTCTCCTAAATCGGTAAGAAATGATCCACTTTCATTAACTGATCCAAAACCACCCAGATTAAATCATTCTTCCAAGGCATCCTCGGAAGTCCCACCACAAAATCCATCATCACATCATCCCACTTCCACTCCTGAATGAGAAATTGATGTAACAAGACACATTGGCATTGGTGATCGGCCTTCACCTACTGACAGGTAAGGCACTATGACCCAAAGTCTGTAACTTCCCTTTTCATTCCTAATCACCAAAACTTCCTACGGAGATCATGATACATCTTGGTTAAACTAGGATGCACTTCCCATTTGATGCATGGAACTCACACATCAACTCTTCTGTCACAACCCGTCCTCGGGGCCCGTGCCGTGACTACCCCAAGCCCACCTTCCATAGGCCAGGGGCTGGCGACTAGCACCAAGGCGTAAATCCCGGAAAAAGGGAATGCATTGCCTTTGTAAAGTAAACAAAAATCACCACAGAGTAAGCAGGAAGAAGTAAACATTAAGTAGAAACTGGTACAACAGTAAGTGCGGAAAAGTAAGTGGGCCAGAATACAAACCCAAACTGAAAGTAAAGTACAACTGGAAGGGAAAAACAACAACTGAAAAGTAAAGCCGCAACGTCGAGCTGTCCACTGGAAATCCCACCTGAAGGGTGGGTACAGATAGCCTCCATTGCTCCTCGGGTCCAGCCGTCCACTCCGAGTACGTTCCGCCCAGTGGTCCACCTCCAGGTACCGTCCTGCTCCGCAAGCCTCAACCACGATCAGCACTGTCCGTCGTCTGCAACCAACACAACATAGTGCGGGCATAGCCTGTGCATGGGTGAGTATAAGCTACTCAGTAGGGACCCCGAGACCCCCGAAGGTCTCCCAGAATCCACAAAGGACAAACCACAAAGGAAAGATAAAATCACGAAGTAACATCCGACACGGCTTAGGTATATGCCCATACATATACCTAAGTCATCAATTCTCGTTCGGCTCCAACATCCGAACCCAACCATAACCCAGTCCACAAAGGAAAGCAAAATAGGATTCAGCTCACACAGGTATACTTCTTCATATGACGATAAAGATGACCAGATATTTCCACTGATTCATCTAAGCCGTCGGATCCACAAAGGATCAATAGGTACTAACCCCCGCAGTGACCCACATAGGATCTGACCTACAAAGGATCGATAGGTAACTAACCCCCGCAATGACCCACAAAGGATCTGACCCACAAAGGATCTATAGGTAACTAACCCCCGCAATGACCCACAAAAGATCTGACCCACAAAAGATCGATAAGTAACTAACCCACGCAATGACCCACAAAGGATCTGACCCACAAAGGATCGATAGGTAACTAACCCCCTCAATGACCCACACAGGATCGGACCCACACAAGACCTGTAGGCGCTGGCCCACATAGGACCGCTGAGCGCTGACCCACACAGGATCAGACCCACACAGGATCGGTAGCACTAACCCACAAAGGATCGCTAAGTGCTGTAGTCGTCGCCGTCGAATCCACTGAGGATCTCTGCACAGTCATCGTCGAATCCACTGAGGATCTCTGTACTGTCGTCATCGTCGTAGTCGCAGCCATCTCTAGGGTTCCCGCACACAGCAAGCTCGTTCGGGAGGGTCCGCTCCACGAGCCGGGAGGCTGATACATCAACTGACACATAGTCCAGAGTTGATGTATCCAAAAGTTCCGTATCGTCAACATGAACTCAACGTCGCAGACGGCGCGTCAATCGGACGCCCGGTCTGAGAGTTATTGGCTTCTTCTTCCCAGGGGCCCGGTTGGTTTTTAAGGAAAAACCAACCCGACCGTACTCCACCTGCATCCAAACCTCTGGCGGAGTAAGCCAAAAGATCCGTCTCACTTAGAGGAATTCAACAAAGTCAATGACACGTCAATCGGACGTCCGAAGCTCAAGATATGAGCGTTTCCGCTCTGAGGGCCCGGTTGGTTTCGTGTACGAACCAACCCGACCGAAGCCAAAGTATTTTGAAACCTTGAGTGTGATATACTGAAATGACCGTCTCGATCCAAGGATCACATCGCCGCTGATGGTGCGTCGTTCAGAGGCCCGTAGCTCAAGTTTTGAGCAAAAGACCGAAAAGGGTCCGAAAACGGGGGGTCTGGGCCTGGACCGACCCGGCCCGACCCCCCTGGGTCAGCCCGAACTAGGTCGACCCGACCCGGTTGGGCATGACCCGGTCCAGCCTGGGCGCGACCCGGCCCGGTGGGTCGGCTCGGCCGAGCGACCGAGCGAGGGAAACCGCGGGCGGGGGCGCGCTGCCCCCGCGTGAAGGATCCGCGGCCACGGTTGGGGCCGCCTCTCGCCAACGGACATGGCAGCCGGCCACGTCCCTGCCTTCGGTTCCACGCGACTGTAGAATCGCACCCTGCCGCGGCGGCTCCGTCTGGCGGCGCGCCGGGGCGCCGCCGCCTCCGGCCACCGGTGGAGTCCGCGGGCCACCGGAGTTGCTCCGGTGGTCCGATTTCATTTCCGTCTGCGCCGTAGCTCATCCCGGGTCCCGTTCTTCACTGTGGAATCAAAAAATCGTCTCTGCGGCCCGTTTTGTCGTCGTTCGCCATTCCCCACACCAAGAACAAAAAGGGCGATGGGTTCGGACTTGTTCATTGGTCCGCACCCACCGCGTTAGCGGATTGAAACAACACCATAATTCCCAGCAATTGATAAACCTCGACCCGCAATAATGATCCGCAGACCAACTTGTTAATTGGTTGGTCTGCGTTCTTGCCTTGGAGGAAAACAAACATGGGTATTATCATTTTCAAAACGACCCCTACCTCAACGTCGTCTTCGGACGCGAGTTCGTCGTGGAATTGACCGTCGTGGAAGAAAAGGATCATCGCGTCGTGGAAGGGCGTCGCTGTCGCATGACACTCGGCGTCACGTAGACAAACTCCGAGGATCAAGAACATACAGATTTAATTATAACAATTAAATCCATGTTTATGTTATAATCCACAAATAATTAAAAGGACCGCAATCCCCTACCTCAAGATGCCAATCGAAGATTTTCGCGGGGATGGATCATCATGGAAGAAGCGTCGCAGAGGGAGAATCGTCGGCGTCACATCGTCGATCTCCGGGGGTCTGGCGTTCTTCGTCGCCCTTCATCGGAGGTCGGCGTTCTTCGCGTTCTTCGCGAAGGAGGATGAAGGACTTAAAGTTTCTGTCAAATCCTCTCAACGAACCATCCTCAAGAAGACATGTGTTGGTCTTATTTCATTACATGCCAACAAACGAAAATTAAAGATAAGTAACGAACAAATTAATTCATAGAATTAATTGCAACGAACTAACCGCCCAATTAATAGGGGCATTAAGAATTTAGAAAACGCGTCAGTTGACTTTCATTAAAAAGGGTTTTCACGGGTGGGTTACTTAGGGGAAAAGAAACGGTGGGGCTCGTGCGGGCCCCAACTCACAAATATCCTACCAAGAGGGTAGGATATTTTGGGTTCCACCCTATCCGCTTCAACTCAGCTTAAGAAGCTTAAAGTGGCTTTAAGTGGCTTTAAGTGAAATAAAATAAAGTTTGCCGTACCACATTATTTTATTTCTTAACTTAAAGCCCAAAAATTAAAAACCACTCCCTAGAAAACGCAACTCCAGAAGAGGTGTTTATAAGCAAAAACCGGTACTGCGATTCCATTGGTGCCCTCAGAATTCAATTCCGAGCACCGGTTCAAAAGTTAGAAAACCCCGCTCGTTCGTTTACTGAACGTACCGAGCCAAACTTCCGAAAATGATTCCGGGCATACCGGGCCTCGGAATCAGGTGCCGTCAGAAACTGCGTTCATGTATAATTCAAAGAAAATTAAGAAAAAAAATTTTCCTTGAAATTTAAGAGTCTTTACATCACTCCCACCACAGGGCTTTACGTCCCCGTAAATATACATCATAAACTAGGAAAACAAATGTGGGTACTGAGCACGAATCTGAGCCTCCCGCTCCCAAGTGCTCTCTTGGAGGTTCTCGTGCTGCCATCTGATGTGCACTAGAGGAATCGATCATCCACGTAGGACCCGCTCCTGTCGATCCTCGATCTCCACCAGAACCTCCGCAAAGTTTGCCTCATCATCAACGTCTAGTTCTCCATGGTCAATGATGTGCGTCGGGTCGTGCGCATATCTCCTTAGCTGGGATACGTGGAAGACGTCATGCACCCGGTGCAACTGAGGTGGTACAGCCAGGCGATAAGCCACCTCACCAATCCTGCTGAGGACCTGGAATGGTCCGATGAAGCATAGAGACAACTTGCCGCCTCGGCCAAATCTCTGTAAACCACATCGAGGTGAGACCCGCAAGAAGACGTGGTCGCCATCCTCGAACTCTAGTGGCCTCCGCCTCCTGTCAGCATAAGACTTCTGCCGGCTCTGAGCTGTCCTCATCCGCTCCTGGATGACCTGGACCTTCTCTGTCATGGCCCGGACCATCTCTGGTCCCACAAGTGCTGACTCCCCAGGGTCTGTCCAGCACAAAGGAGATCTGCAAGGTCTGTCGTACAACGCCTCGTATGGTTCCATCCTGATGGTGGAGTGGTAACTGTTGTTGTATGAAAACTCCACCAAGGGTAGGTGGTCCTCCCAGCTGCGACCAAAGTCGAGGACACATGCGCGGAGCATGTCCTCGAGAGTATGAATGGTCCTCTCCGTCTGACCATCCATATGAGGGTGAAAGGCGGTGCTCAGATGTAGCTGCGTCCCGAACGCCTCCTGCAACCCCTTCCAAAGCCGGGAAGTAAAGAGAGCATCTCAATCAGAGACGATAGATGATGGCACACCATGAAGCCGTACAATCTCCTGAACGTAGAGACGTCCCAATCTCTCCACTGAGCCCTGCTCTCTGATGGGTAAGAAGTGAGCCGACTTGGTGAGTCGGTCGACAATCACCCAGATGGAGTCATGACCTCTAGAAGTGCATGGAATTCTAGTCACAAAGTCCATAGATATCCCGTCCCACTTCCACTCCGAGACCTCCAAGGGTTGTACCAAGCTTGCTGGTACCTGATGCTCTGCCTTCACCTGCTGGCAGGTGAGGCATCAAGAAACGAAGTCTGCCACAACCTTCTTCATGCCCGACCACCAGTGCTGTTGTCTGAGGTCCTGGTACATCTTCGCCACTCCAGGATGTACCGCCAAAGGAGAAGTGTGAAACTCTCTCAGCACCTCCTCTTGTAAAGCAACTGGTACCAAGGTACGTCCTCTGAAAAGGATGTCGTGCTCTGTTCCAAAGGAGAACCCATCAGGTGCCTGTCCTGAGGATATCTGTGCACGTCGTGTCTCACAGTCAGCGTCCCCACACTGTGCCTCTCTGACTCACTACAGCAGTGGAGGAGAGACTGTGAGTGACTGAAGGAAGGCTGCTCCATCCCTATGCACAAAGGATATCTGCAAAGTGGCTAGCTGCTCTGTCGCCTCCTCGGGTTGCTGAATGCCCGTCCTCTTGCTGAGAGCATCAGCTACCAAGTTCCCCTTCCCAGGAGTATAGACTATCTCAAAGTCATAGTCCTGGAGGAACTCGAGCCATCGCCGCTGTCTCAGGTTCAGGTCCTTCTGATAGAAGATGTACTTGAGACTCTGATGGTCAAAAAGGACTATAAAGTGCTCTCCCATCAGATAGTGTCGCCATGTCTTTAGAGCGAAGACCACTACTGCTAACTCCAGGTCATGGGTAGCATAGTTATTCTCATGCGGCCTCAACTGACGTGATCCATAGGCGATCACTGCCCTCTCCTGCATCAAGACACATCTGAGTCCGGTCCCTGATGCATCGCAGAAGACTACGTACCCTACTCCCTCCTCAGGCAACCTCAAGATAGGTGCGCTGGTCAATCTCTGTCTCAGCTCCTGGAAGCTCTGCTGACATCTGTCTGACCACACAAAGGGTTTCCCCTTCTTCGTCAAATTTGAGAGTGGTGCCGCAACTCTGGAGAAGTCTGGAACAAATCTCTGATAGTATCCAGCTAGTCCCAAGAAACTCCGCACCTCCGTCACGCTCTTGGGTGGCTCCCAAGCTAGCACTGCCTCGATCTTCGCAGGATCCACTGCAAATCCCACCTCAGAGATGACGTGTCCCAAGAAGTGGACCTCACGTATCCAGAACTAACACTTTGAGAGCTTGCCATAAAGCTGGTGCTCTCGGAGTGTGTCTAGTACAACACGCTAGTGGCAGGCATGCTCCTCCTTAGTCGTCAAGTATATCAAAATGTCCTCGATGAATACTACGACAAATCGATCGAGGTATGGCTGAAAGATCCTGTTCATGAGGCCCATGAACACTGCTGGAGCATTGGTTACGCCGAATGGCATAACCAAGAACTCATAGTGGCCATACCGACATCTGAAGGCCATCTTCTGCACGTCCTCATCCCGAACTCTGAGCTGATGATAGCCTGACTTTAGGTCTATCTTCGAGAACCACCGTGCTCCCTTGAGCTGATCGAAGAGGTCATCAATCCTCGGTAGCGTATACTTGTTCCTCACCGTCACCTGGTTTAGGCGATGATAGTCGACACAAAGACTCAAGCTCCCGTCCACCTTCTTGGCGAACAATATCGGGGAAGCCCAGGGTGAAACACTGGGTCAGATGAATCCCTTGCCCTGCAAGTCCTCCAACTGTACCCATAGCTCTCGAAGCTCAGCGGGGGACATCCGATACGCTGGAGTCGATATCGGGGTTTTCCCGGGGTACAGGTCAATGTTAAAGTCTGCCTCTCTGCGAGGAGGTAGCCCTGGAACGTCGTTGGGAAAGACATCCGCATACTGATCCACCACTGCTGGAAAACTAGGACTCCGCACGTCAACTGATCCTAGGATGAGGCTAGCCAACTGATGAGTGATGGGATGTCCTCTCCTTTATGGAAGTCCATCCTGTGCTGTGAAGGCTCCCTTCTCGCCGGTGAAGGTGAACCTGTTCCCGTCGGTGCATACACATCGCACCTTGCGCATAATACAGTCAATCTGTGCATGTACTGTAGATAACTAATCCATGCCCAAGATGACGTCGTAAGGCCTCGATGCCGCTACAAGAAGATCCCAGCCGAAGCTCTCGCCTCCTAGAGTAAGGTCACACTGCCGGCACCAGTGCGTAATCATCGAGTCTGCTCCCGTAGGAGTCTCTAGCCGTAAGGATCGAGCCAACGACTCTGTTGGAATCTCCAAGCTCCGAAAAAGGGCAGAGGCTATGAAAGAGTGACTCGCTTCTGTGTCTATAAGAACTGCAGCAAGGGTGGAATAGACACAGATCGTACCTTGAATCATCTCGGGCAGGCCGTGGTCATAGGCCTCCTCTGCCTGGAGTTGTGCCTGTCTCTGCCCGCCAGCTCCCTGTGGTCGGGGTGGACTTCCTGGTGGTGGTGGTGGTAGAGCCTCAAAGCGTCGACCACCACCTACTGCTCGTCCAGCTCCTCTTCCTCGTCCGCCTCCTCCCTGTGGACCGCCATGGTCGACCCTATGCCTCTTCCTGGGTGGTCCCTCAACCGTCTGCTGCTTCTCGGCACGGTGGGTCGGGCAGTCACGAGCCATGTGGCCCTGCCCGCCGCATGTGTAGCACTGCCTGCCTCTCAAAAGACTGGCTTCACGCTGTGTGCCTCGCACTGCTGAGCCAGTGTCTTGAGGTCGTCTGCGTGAGGGTCTGGTCTGCCTGGACCCTTGAGTCATCCGTCGACAGCCTGCCGCAGAAGACTCTACTACGTGCCGCCCCGCGGTAGGTCTCGCCGCTGGAGAAGTCTCAGCAAGAAAGCTCTCGATCAAAAGGGCTCTCTCCAGTACTCCTGCCTGGGTCGGAATGCTGAGGGAGATCAACGATGCCCTGATCTCATGTCTCAATCCTTGCTCAAAGGTCCGAGCCCGGAAGAATGGGTCCTGTACCATGTCTGTCGAGTAGCGCGAGAGATCGATAAATCTCACTGAGTGCCGGGCGACCGTCAAGCTGCCCTGCCGTAGATGAAGAAGCTCCTGGATGCGCACTGCACAGAGGGTGGCTGGGACGAACTCCGAGATGAAGAGGCTCTCAAAGTCCGTCTAGAGAAGAGATGCCTCATCGTGCACCTGAAGCATCAAGCTCCACCATCTGCCTGCTGCCGCGTGCAGTAGGCTCACCGCGAGGATCACCATGAGGTCTGCTGGTGTCCCCACTAACCTGAAAACTCACACCACTGCCTCCAGCTAGTCCTCGGCTGCCTGGGGATCCATCTCCCCGCGGAACCTGGGCGGTCGCTGGCGCTGGAACTCATGCAGTGCACTGTGGCGACGTGCATCGTCAGCGGCTGGGGCTGGAAGCATCGGTGGCTCGGCGGGTAGAGGTACCGCCGGTGCCTCAGCTATCAAAGGGCCCTGTACCGAGGCCTCGTCGCTCGGTAAGCTGTCGTCACGCTCAACTCTCAGTACCCTAGCGGGCTGCCATCTTGGGGCCATCCTGAAAAGGAAACAGATGCGCCACGGTCAGAAAAGTATACCTGGTGAGCTGACACAAAGTAATCACAAAGAAAACTTGAAACAAACACACAATCAATGTTTTCGTGCATTAAGTCGGAAATCCGAAGTCAGGGTCCTGGTGTACGGATACGTCAGCCGCCACACCAACACTGGACTCCCTGGACTGATAACCACACCCAATATGCTAAACACAATTGCTTCACATAGAAAAAGATCAGAGTCTTGAGTTCTGCAGTAGAACCGAAATCCTCTGATACCAATTTGTCACGACCCGTCCTCGGGGCCCGTGCCGTACTACCCCAAGCCCGCCTTCCATAGGCCAGGGGCTGGCGACTAGCACCAAGGCGTAAATCCCGAAAAAATGGAAGGCATTTCCTTTGTAAAATAAACAACAATCACCATAGAGTAAGAAGTTAGAAGTAAACACTAAGTAGAAACTGGTACAACAGTAAGTGCGGAAAAGTAAGTTGGCCAGAATACAAACCCAAACTGAAAGTAAAGTACAACTGGAAGGGAAAAACAGCAACTGAAAAGTAAAGCCGCAACGTCGAGCTGCCCACTAGATATCCTACCTGAAGGGTGGGTACAGATATCCTCCACTGCTCCTCGGGTCCAGCCGTCCACTCCGAGTACGTTCCGCCCAGTGGTCCACCTCCAGGTACCGTCCTGCTCCGCAAGCCTCAACCACGATCAGCGTTGTCCATCGTCTGCAACCAACACAACGTAGTGCGGGTATAGCCCGTGCAGGGGTGAGTATAAGCTACTCAGTAGGGACCTTGAGACCCCCGAAGGTCTCCCATAATCCACAAAGGATAAACCACAAAGGAAAGATACAATCATGAAGTAACATCCGACACGACTTAGGTATATGCCCATACATATACCTAAGTCATCAATTCTTGTTCGGCTCCAACATCCGAACCAAAGCACAACCCAGTCCACAAAGGAAAGCAAAACAGGATTCAGCTCACACATGTATACTTCTTCATATGACGATAAAGACGAACAGATATTGCCACTGATTCATCTAAGCTGTCGGACCCACAAAGGATCGATAGGTACTAACCCCCGCAATGACCCACATAGGATCTGACCCACAAAGGATCGATAGGTAACTAACCCCCGCAATGACCCACAAAGGATCTGACCCACAAAGGATCGATAGGTAACTAACCCCCGCAATGACCCACAAAGGTTCGATAGGTAACTAACCCCCGCAATGACCCACAAAGGATCTGACCCACAAAGGATCGATAGGTAACTAACCCCCGCAATGACCCACACAGGATCGGAGCCACACAGGATCTGTAGGCACTGGCCCACATAAGACCGCTGAGCGCTGACCCACACAGGATCAGACCCACACAGGATTGGTAACACTGACTCACAAAGGATCGCTGAGTGTTGTAGTCATCACCGTCGAATCCACTGAGGATCTCTGCACAGTCGTCGTCGAATCCACTGAGGATCTCTGTACTGTCGTCGTCGTCATAGTCGCAGCCAGCTCTAGGGTTCCTGCACACAACAAGCTCGTTCAGGAGGGTCCGCTCCACGAGCCGGGAGGCTGATACATCAACTGACACATAGTCCAGAGTTGATGTATCCAAAAGTTCCATATCATCAACAGGAACTCAACGTCGCAGACGACGCGTCAATCGGACGCCCGGTCTGAGAGTTATTGGCTTTTTCGTCCCAGGGGCCCGGTTGGTTTTTAAGGAAATACCAACCCAACCGTACTCCACCTGCGTCCAAAACTCGGGTTGAGTAATCCAAAAGATCCGTCTCACTCAGAGGAATTCAACAAAGTCGACGGCATGTCAATCGGACGTCCGAAGCTCAAGATATGAGCGTTTCCACTCTGAGGGCCCGGTTGGTTTCGTGTACGAACCAACCCGGCCGAACACAAAGTATTCCGAAACCTTGTGTGTGATATACTGAAACGACCGTCTCGATCCAAGGATCGCATCACCGCTGACGGCGCGTCGTTCGGAGGCCCGTAGCTCAAGTTATGAGCAAAAGACCGAAAAGGGTCCGAAAACGGGGGGGTCTAGGCCCGGACCGACCCGGCCCGACCCCCTTGGGTCGGCCCGAACCGGGCGACCCGACCCGGTTGGGCGTGACCCGGCCCGGCCTGGGCGCGACCCGGCCCGGCCGGGGCGGCCCGGCCCGGCCGGGGCGCGACCCGGCCCGGCGGGTCGGCTCGGCTCGGCTCTACCGAGCGGCCGAGCGAGGGAAACCGCGGGCGGGGGCGCGCTGCCCCCGCGTGAAGGATCCGCGGCCCCGGTTGGGGCCGCCTCTCGCCAAAGGACGCAGCAGCTGGCCGCGTCCCTGCCTTCGGTTCCGCGTGGCCACGGAATCGCACCCCGCCACCGCGGCTTCAGTCGCGGTGGCTCCGTCCGGCGGCGCGCCGGGGCGCCGTCGGTGGAGTCCGTGGGCCACCGGAGTTGCTCCGGTGGTCCGATTTCATTTCCGTCTACGCCGTAGCTCATCCCGGGTCCCGTTCTTCACTGCGGAATCAACAAATCATCTCTGTGGCCCGTTTTGTCGTCATTCGCCGTTCCGCACACCAAGAACAAAAAGGGCGATGGGTTCAGACTTGTTCGTTGGTCCGCCCCCACCGCGTTAGCGGTTTGAAACAACACCATAATTCCCAGCAATTGATAAACCTCGACCCGCAATAATGATCCGCGGACCAACTTGTTAATTGGTTGGTCCGCGTTCTTGCCTTGGAGGAAAACAAACATGGGTATTATCATTTTCAAAATGACCCCTACCTCAACGTCGTCGTCGGACACGAGTTCGTCACGGAATTAACCGTCACGGAAGAAAAGGATCATCGCGTCGCGGATGGGCGTCGCTGTCGGGCGGCACTCGGCATCGCGTAGACAAACTCCGAGGATCAAGAAAATACATATTTAATTATAACAATTAAATCCATGTTGATGTTATAATCCATAAAGAATTAAAAGGACCGCAATCCCCTACCTCAAGATGCCGATCGAAGATTTCCACGGGGATGGATCGTCGTGGAAGAAGCGTCGCAGAGGGAGAATCGTCAGTGTCACGTCGTCGATCTCTGGGGTCTGGCATTCTTCGTTGCCCTTCGTCGGAGGCCGACGCTCTTCGCGTTCTTCGCGTTCTTCACGAAGGAGGATGAAGGACTTAAAGTTTCTGTCAAATCCTCTCAACGAACCATCCTCAAGAAGACATGTGTTG
Organism: Viscum album; assembly: GCA_963277665.1. Classification (NCBI taxonomy): domain Eukaryota; kingdom Viridiplantae; phylum Streptophyta; class Magnoliopsida; order Santalales; family Viscaceae; genus Viscum; species Viscum album. Next base: position 1,199,631,484 of record OY728119.1, on the reverse strand, counting down.
GTCTTATTTCATTACATGCCAACAAACAGAAATTAATGATAAGTTACGAACAAATTAATTCATATAATTAATTGCAATGAACTAACCACCCAATTAATAGGGGCGTTAAGAATTTAGAAAACACGTCAGTTGACTTTCATTAAAAAGGGTTTTCGCGGGTGCGTTACTTAGGGGAAAAGAAACGGTGGGGCTCGTGCGGGACCCACCTCACAAATATCCTACCAAGAGGGTAGGATATTCTAGGTTCCACCCTATCTGCTTCAACTCAGCTTAAGCAGCTTAAAGTGGCTTTAAGCGGATTTAAGTGAAATAAAATAAAGTTTGTCGTACCACATTATTTTATTTCTTAACTTAAAGCCCAAAAATTAAAAACCACTCCCGAGCAAACGCAACTTCAGAAGAGGCGTTTCTAAGAAAAAACCGGCGCTGCAATTCCATCGGTGCCCTCAGAATTCAATTCTGAGCACCGGTTCAAAAGTTAGAAAACCCCGCTCGTTCTTTCACTGAACGTACCAAGCCAAACTTCCGAAAATGATTCCGGGAATACCGGTCCTCGGAATCAGGTGCCGTCAGAAACTACGTTCATGTATAATTCCAAAGAAAATTAAGAAAAAAAATTTTCCTTGAAATTTAAGGGTCTTTACATCTTCCCTCATGCATACCGGCACAACCACACGACCATGAACACAAACAACCCTATCCACACCGACGACCCAACCTGAAGGTGGATCCCCTCCTTTAAGTCTTTCCTTCATGGCCAAACATTCAGGATCATCGAGCTGACTATCTCTAACTCAAATCAAAAGCATTGACTCAACTGTCACAGAAGCAAGATTCACCTGACCATTTTCATCCCACACCTCTAGGTTCATCTCTGAGAATGAGGCCATCACCTTCCACTCGGTGCTGGAATCCTGAACCACCTAGTTTTCAGACTTTTTTTCTCCGAGCATCAACAAAAAAATTCCCTTTCCCTGGTGTATAAACCATCTCAAAGTTGAATGACTGGAGATACTTGACCCATATTTTCTTCCGAAGATTCAATTCCTGTTGTTAAAAGATATACTTTAAACTCTTGTGGTCGGTATACACCATGAACCATTCCCCTAACAAGTAGTGCCTCCATAAATTTAAGGCATACATTATTGAAGACAAATCAATATCATGAGTGGTATAATTCCACTCGTGGGGTATCAATTTCCCCGACCCATAATCCAAAACCCGCACATCTTGCACTAACACAACCCCAAGCCGGATACAAAACGCATCACAAAACATGGCGTACTTCCTACCTGGCTTAGGTAAGATCAAGATCAGTGCAGTTGTCAGTCTCTTTTTCAACTCCTAAAAGGAATTATCCCAAGCCATATACCATTCAAACCTGATTCCTTTCTTGGTAAAGACTGAAAGTGGTTCTTCCAAGTGAGATAAATCCTGGATGAACCTCTGGTAATACCCGGCGAAACCCAGAAAACTCTGAACATCTGAGACACTCTTGGGATGCTCCCAAGTCACAACAACCTGCACTTTCTCTAGATCCACTGGAACACCTACATCAGAGATGATGTGACCCATAAAATGAACTTCTCCAATCCAGAACTGACACTTTGATAGATTATCGTAGAGCTAGTTCTCTCTTAGTGTACTAAAGAGAATTTCAAGATGTTGGGAATGATCGTCGTGAGTTTTTGAGTAAACCAAGATGTCATCAACAAAGACAACCATAGACTGATACAAATAAGGATGAAATATTTGGTTCATCAAAGCAATGAACACTGCTGGTGCATTAGTCAATCCAAAAAGCATCACTAAAAACTCAAACAACCCATACCGATTCCTGAAAGCTGTTAGTAGTACGTCAGAAGGCCTCACCCTCAACTGGTGATAACCCGATCTTAGATCAATATTAGAAAACACTGATGCACCCCTCATCTGATCAAACATGTCATCGATTCTAGGAAGAGGGTACCTTTTTTTCACCGTCATCTGATTTAACTTCTGATAATCAACACAAAGCCTTAATGACCCATCATCCTTCTTTGAAAAATGTATAGGTGATCCCCAAGGAGACTCACTAGGGCGTATAAACCCCTTACGATAAAAATCCTCAAGCTGAACCTTTAACTCTTGGTGTTCTGTTGGTTCCATTTGATATGGAGAAATAGAAACTGGCTCTGCTCCCAGTAGAAGCTCAATCGTGAACTCCACATCCCTCTCGGGTGGCATCCTTGAGAAATCCTCAGGAAACACATCCTAAAACTGATACACTATTGGAGGAAAGATAAACTATTCCCCTCTTTCATGATCAAGAATAATAAAAGATACTTGAGCTATGATCCTACACAACTGCCAACAAAACGGTCCCACATGACCTGCTTGAACATCCCACTCTCTGTGATGAACATAAGCGTCACCCTCAAGTGACCTGAACGATACCCTACGACAGTAAAAATCTATGTGCACCCGATACAACACCAACCAGTCCATACCCAAGATCAGGTCAAATATCGACATTTATAGAATGAACAAGTCCCACAGGAAACGATACCCACTGAATTTCAGATCACATCCCTTACTATGCCTGATATCTTCATTTATCACCCCCAAAAGAGTGTCAATTGACATAACTCCACACACACTCTCCATGGAAAGACCCAATGCTACCAAAAGCTAAGCAGAAATATAATAGTGTGTGGAACCAGTGTCAAAAAATGAAATAACAAGCATAGAAGCTACAAGTATAGTACCTCATACAATTGATGGCCCAACTTCACCATCACCAGGTGTAGACTAACTGTGTGAAGATGACCAGCCCCTCTACCCTGGGCTTCAACTTGTGTGCCCTACATTTCACTTCCCGACTGACGTGGGTGATCCTGCCCCGGAGTTCCACATCCACCGCACCTACCGGTACAACCCGTGAAGCTCCAAATGCCTACATGATATAGATAAACTGACCCCCTGCCTCTGCTCATCATTTTTCTATAACCAACATTCATACTCTCCTACTGAGGGTTCATGCAGAACCTCTTCACGTGTCCCAATCTACCGTATGACCGACACTCAACTAGAGTTCAAGGAAAATGGAGATGCATGTGCCCCGGCCTGCTGCACTGATATCAGAACACCTAATCACCACCATGAGAGGCTCACCATCTCTTTTTACAACCTTGCACACTTCCGCCTTGCTGAAAATTTCCAAAACGATGCTTCCGTCCCTCGGATGCTGTGCCACTTGTCTGCCCCACTAGCACGATAAGAACACCACCTGAAGCTCCCCTCAGGTTCCCCTATGAGATCAATGCTTGGTCCACTACCTTTTTAAACCACTTCAAGTGAAAGATATTCACCTGATACCTGATCTCGTGTCTCAGTCCTTCCTGGAAACACCTTGTAACTGCTACCTTATCTCCCACTAATGCTGGAAAAAAGCGTCGCAGGTCAGTGAAGCAGCTAGAATACATCATCACTAACATCGACCCCTAAGTTGGGCTCATGAACTCTGCAGTCCACTCTTGCCTCAAATTCTCTGGGTAAAAATGATCCAGAAACGTTTATTGGAAATCCTTCCACAACATCCCTCTTCCTGCTCAGTCTGAGCCAGGATGTCCCACCAACACTTTACTTGGCCTTGCAACATATAGGGTACCAACTTGACATGCTTCACATCAGGAGTCTATAGACGATCAAGTATCATCTGGATAGACTCTATCCAAAACTCTAATGCCTCTAGCCCACCCTCTCTGATAAAGGTCAGAGGGGGCTGCATCTGAAACTCTTTGGTCAGCTCAAACATACTTGGTGTGACCCACCATGGGTCCTAATCCATAATCTGCATAAAACGAGCCAAATTATCTTGGAACTGATATTACCCACTTTCTTGGATCACTACATTCTCTTACTCCTCTACTGGAGGAGTGTTCTCAGCAACATCCTCTTGTTGCCCAACCAGTGCTCGACGTCGTGGTGGAATTTCTCTATATTGTCAAACATGAGGTTTAGAACACATACCATAAAACTTTCACAACTTCATAACAAGAAGGCTCTTCACCAAACACAACAACCCTTAACATTCTGAAAAGCACCACCCCAACCATCCCTACCGCGGGCCATGGTCCATAAGGGGTAAACAACTATACACCACCACAAGGCTCACACAACATGTTACAAACAAAATTTTTAATTTATTACAAACCTTTAATTGCAAATATTTTATTAATAATCACTTATCATTCTTTTATCTTTACCCCCTTGCATTGTTTCATTTACAACATTTTCCATTTTCAATTATCAAGATGCAAGGTACCTTCTATATTTCATGACTCACACACCCAACCCGTGTGTGCCTACTATGATTCATGCCACCTATCTCTCTAGGTTCCTACAATGATTCATGAATGCACAAACTCGTGCCATTGAGGCCACGATCCAAATATCATAAAACAATCACATCACACGATATGTGCATCACCCAATCATAAAATATCATCAACAGTAACATCATAGAATCAAGAACAAAAATTCCCACCCTGGGTGACTTGGGGGTTTCCTTTGTACACGGGTTAGCTACTCCCAAGAACAAGCTCATTACCAAGGCCAGACACATCCTAACTCCTGTATACCATCCCAAATAACAATATTCCAAAGAGAGATAAGAAATAACTCCTTTGATACCACTTTGTAACGTCCCCGACCCGGAATCCACTAAACCGGTGCTCCGAGCTGGGTGGTTACATGACCTTAAGTGTGCCTCCCAGTACGCCAAAGGTTGCCGACTCGTAGAGGGGGTCCAAATAGTCATTTGGGGAGACTATACCTTATTTTTATTAGATTAATCCATAACAGAATATAAAAAAATAGTTGAATAATAACCAATAATACAAGAGCATGCATAAACAACCATTCTCAAAACAGGATATAACCATATCCAACAGTAAATATGCCATGTTTTTCTGCAAGTGAAAAGTGAAAAAAGCGCAAAATAAAGACAACTGAAAAATCCCCAAAATGTCCCGACACCAAGTCTGGGTCCTCCTCCACGTACACTTGTGCCAACCCAATTGTCTAGGAAGAGCCCTTTTCCCTTGTCCTGACCTGCAAGAATGAAGTATGCTTGGGTACCCAGCGGCGGCCCAAGCAGGGTGTGAGTACAACTCAGTAGGTCACCACCAAAGGTGTCTAAAAAAATCTGGTATAAACAATTGTGCATAAAAAAATAAAAATTAATGATAAATGAAAACAAAAAGATTAAGTGCCTTTATCCAGTTTAGGTCTATTACCAACATTTATTACCATTTCCATAACTTACCACATCATCCCATTTACTATTACTTACCATTTCTAACAAATTTATCATGGGTTCATCACCCAATAGGTTACACGGTCTTAAAGTACACAATCACAAACATGAGGAAAAAACAATGTTGTCGTATATCAATAGGAACAACTTCCTCATGTCAACCATAACCTCACCTCCAAGAATTAGTTCGGGTGGATGTCAACCATTTCCTCACCTCGTAGCAGCAGTACGAGTGGATGAAACCGATAGGGAAACAGAGCATCAGTCCTATCCCTACCCTGTGAATTAGGGGAGGAGTTTAAACCCTCAATCCAACTCGACCCGTGGGCATGGAACCTCAGTCAATACCCCACACTATCAAGCTATGTGCACATGCTATACATATATGTTTCTATTAACCATTCACACAACATGACAACTATTACCCAAGAAAACCATAAACCATACAATAACATGATAGTTAACACCATGACATAACCCATTAACACATTTACCAAATTTCACATCATTTATCCATTTATCCCAATTCCATTTTATTATTCTTATCTCACTAAGCATTCATTCACTATGCCTAACTCACTAGGCTTGTTCATTATGCCTAACTCACTAGGCTTCATTACCATGCTCATAACCCATTAATTTATGGTCTTTAATCACTTACACATATTAACCTAATGTAACTTAGGTTATTACCATGATTAGGTGAAACACCTAGCTTCTAAACCAACACTAATATTCACCCCAACATGTTTATCAAGGGCTCTACATGATTACACAACAATCTCACTTATTCTTTCCAAATCCTAAGGTCTGGGAGAGTTGATACATTCCATGGGTGGACCTAGATTAGTGTCGTTACCCTCAAACCATCCCATGGGGATCGTGAGGGTCTCCATTTACCTTATTAATAATCTTTTTACCAAAAAATGCCACGGGTAATCAAAACATACCAAGAGACACCCAAGAACAAAACTACACATGCACAAATCTACAAATAAACCATGGGATATAAGTTGTAGACCACCTGCCTTGATTCTGTGATTGAACAAACTCTTAATCAAGCCCTTGGATTCCACTTCAACCAAAATTTGAATATTCATACTAAATCTCACCCAAAGATTAGGGTTTTAGAGCTTCGGAAAGAGAGGAGAAGAAGATACAAACCCTAAACTCAAAAGAGAAGCAAGGATGGGATTAGGCTTACCTGGAGCTTCGATCTGTAATAAAAGGCACCAAAATCACGTTAGAAATGAGGGATATTGATCTCTTGGAGATATTGAGAGATTTGGTTCGTCCCTAGGATGAAGAGGGGTGGAATGGGAGGAAATACTGAGTTGGGGTAAAAAATCCCAGGGTGGAAATACTGTAATTTTTTAAAAGGTTTATGGGCTGCACGGTTTGCCAAATCGTGTGAAAACCGTATAGATGCTTCTATCCCAAAAAGTATCCCCTCGCATTGTTTACCTTCATGGTTTTCCAAACCATGAACAAGTCGTGTGTAGGCCACTGTCCAAAAACAAATCATTCACACGGTTTCCTAGGCTGTCCACACGGTTAGCACTAACCGTGCGCAAACCGTGCGACCTACCCAGAAAATCCCCTTTTCTCCACTTTTCATGTTCTGAACCCTTGGAACACCCCTGAGCCTCATCTATGACTTGGGTAGGAACTTAATTAACCCAAAAAATGGATTCAAACCAACACTTAAATGAGAACATACCTTTCCAAGATCAGGGATCTTACACTAGAGGCTACCAAATAGCTGTGAGGGCCTATGGTGTTTTGGTAGGGAGAACACACCATCATGATCAGAGTATAGAAAAAAATTATAAAATAATAGTAATAAGGATAAACAACATAATAAATTAACTTTAGAAATATAATCCATACAGATATAATAAATAAGCGGAAGCTAAATGAATATCATATTAAAAAACAATAATCATGTCATTATTCTATACAAAGGGGAAGTACACAGGATACAAGGTACATGAATATAAAACATGATATAAAAAAGAAAAAATTCCAAAATCCATTTCCACTATAGACATGAAATAGGATCACTTCTCTACTCCCACACTCAATCCTTGGATAGTAAGTCATACATCCAAAGTTAGATGCTTCCCTCTATCCCTACCTGTATCCATAAGGTCTGTCCAGGTACCAACTGATGGCCTAAATAGGGTGTGATATATACTCATCAGGACACCACCAATGATGTATAGAACTATCCATCCCATGCATATAAAATTATCTGTGTGAAAGTAATAATAAATGTATAATAGTAAATAAAAAAATTACATGAGACTGGGTTCTTCACTGGATACCAACCGAAAATAATTTCTTCATCCCAAGCCAAATGTCTCTAAACATATTTCAAACTACATGTATAATTATATATATAAAGTTATGTATATATATATATATATGCATCATATACATATAGAAATATATATTCATATATATAGATTTTTAGTAATAGTCAGAACCTGAGGCATAAGCCCAGTGAATCTATACGTATTTATAAATGGTTTCATAAATCTCGTGGCATATGAACAAGGAGATATAATTGGACTATCATAAAAGTATAGTATAAAGTATGGAATAAACCCAAAATTTTATTTTTCTTGGATTATTTATCCTTATTTTTAATTAATTAGAATCCTAGGCCCATCTAAGGTGTTCTATAAAAAGGAACCCAAATATCACTCTAGGTTCACTATAAAACACATCACTGTAGGAGTCTATCTAATAAATTCCATATAAGTAAACCAAGTATCACTCTTGGAATAATATATAGGTAAAACCCTCCAATACCTTCGATGGTATACCACATAGGGAACAAGTTATCACTCATGGCATGGTATAACAACATTTCCCACTAAGCCCATTCAAGGTAATCCACTAGGGAACCAGGTATCTCTCATAGGTAAAGTAATGGCATCCACTCGATGAGCCCATATAAGGTATTATATAAAATAAACAATGTATCTCCCCCTACGTGTTTCAATTTAATTAAAATTTATAATTGTTAATATCAACAAGCCCATCTAATGGGTCCTTATTGGGACCCTTACATGACTCTTGGCTTGGTGTAAAGAAATGTCCATAAATAGCATTAAACCCAAACCATTCAAAAAATAAATTTTATTCATGTTTTCCAATTAATATAATATCGTAAATTAAAGTTACAACACAAGATAAAGGGTCTATACACATGGCCTACCATTTTTCTCTGGTTCCATTCAAAATACATTACATTCACAAGGGTAAATTCAACACAGCTCAATTGGTGGTTTAATTTACTTCTATTGCATGAGGCTCTTAGGACCTTAAGGAAGGCACACCCTTATGGGTGGATCGTGTCAAGGTATTCGTTCTCCAACATTGATTCATGTGTTTCTATGATTATATTAAGGATAGAAACATCGTTTTATTTAGTTAATTAGACATTTAGGATGTGTTTCCGAAAGGGTCCAACTTGTGACACAACAACACAATATATAAAGCATATAGACTTTAAGAAAAAAGAACCTGATCACTTACCTTTAGTTGGTAGATGATCCCTCATTTATTATCAGTTTTGGATTTAAATTAGAATAGAAGAAATAAAAAAATAGACAAATTCCCTAAAAATAGAGCATATTAGATCACATGGAAATAATTATCATGAGGTTGAGCTAAACAAGGGAAAGAAGGAAGATGAATGAGTATCTTATCATTGGTTATCCAATGCAATTGATAACAAAGAAATTAGACACTAGATGAATAACCTAACTCAAAGGCTAGGTTGAAGGAAGTGGGAGAGCTCTATGTAGCTAGGGAGAGGCTATATGTGAAATATGAGAAAAAATATGGGTTAAAACTTAAAAGTGGAAAAAGAAAAAATTGACTTTTCACACATTTTTAAGATGCGTATGGTTTGAACACACATTTTTTCAAACCATGTGTCCAAACCATGCATTACCACTAGTTAAGTGGTACCAAGTATATAACCCTGAATACATAGTTTAGAAAAGTCGTGCGGCCCCTTCCAGCCCAATGGAGTACCCCGCACGGCTATGTTGTCTGAGGGGAATTGGTAAAAATAACTATTCACTACTCTGTAGTTTACTATAGTACCCTCATGGTTGAGTCTCATGGTTAGAAATAACCATTCCCCAACCATGAAACTCAATATTCCCTTCCAACATCTAGATCTCTAGGATCTGACTGAGCTCCCAAACACTCTTTAACCACTCATTTACCACTTAATCACCTATCTAGAATAAAAAAAGATATTTTAAATCGTATATAAAGTATCTTTACCTCTATGAAAAATCCATGATGTTATAACCGTCTAGCGGTTTTCCAGTTTTACACCACCCATTAAGTAGTAGATTGCACTAAGAATACCAGCTTAGGATGTACAATGGATGAGTGCACTCCATTAGTTTTATTGGTAGTGACCTTCTATGTTTCAAGGAAATATAGACCCACAAGAATATAAGGAATGGATTGAGGTGCTTACCCAAATCTTCCTCCTTGCATGGACACATACAAATTAGATGGCGGTCCTAGTAGAGAGTCTTCTTTAGGGATATTCTGGGTGATGGTGGAGTCTGGTAACTCAGTCACATGAAAAGAAAAATATCTCCAAGCTAGATTTTGATAATCTCTTTACAGAGAAGTTCTCTATGGACATGTTACAATCATTTTGCATCCATGATCTTTTAAAATTGCAGTAGGATAGTATGACTATGGAAGAGTATTCATTAAGCTTTACTGGCCTCTCATGATAATATTTAGACATGGTTTGAAATCCATTGTTCAAAGAATAGACCTTAAAGTGGGGATTATTACAAAATATTAGGGATACAGTGATATATATTTTCATTCCCACCTATGGTATAGTTATAGAGTGAGCCTTAGTAGTGGAGAGTTTCCCAGTAGCATAGACACTCAAATTAGGTGTGGGTAGGGGGAACCCAGAAGATGATACCTCAATAGTTGGTATTCAATGGTTTTCAAAAGGATCCAGGCATGCGAGGTGGTTCTAAGAGATAGTCTCATGATAAAGGATCAATAGTTCAGATATATCAGGATGGTTTTAGTCATTCTAGAGAGATGAAGTATTTATCTTATGATGGCTGGGTAAATCTCACTCAATATTGCCTGACCCACCATACAAATGACAAGGAGACGATCAATGGAATTACTAAATATATATAATAGAAATATTAGGGAGTTATATAGGTTCAAATATGTGGAAGAGGAGTGGGTAGAGTAGCATGATCTGTTATGCGGGTTAACATATTTCCACCACTCCCAGGTGGTCCATGCCATCAGGGAGATGGTGGTCAGGGATGAGGAAAACAACGGGAAATGAAGGACCATGACCCTAAGGATCCTTTTATGATTAGAGGTATGACATGCATCTTTTATACTTTAGCTGAAGCATTGATATCCATGGGTTCAAGACACTCTTTTCTTTCTACATCTCTAGTTAGTGACTTATAGATTCCGGTTGAGCCTTTGGATTGATCGTTGATCTTGGATACTCCTACCAGAGGTGATTCAATAATCACACACTTCTTCCAATAGTTATATCTAAATCTCAAAGGAGAGAGATTCTTATGGGATCTATTTTTGGTAGCGATGAGGCCTTACAACATCATCTTATTCATGTAATTACTATCCATAGTTCATGCCCAGATTGACTATTTTAGGTGAAGGATGTGGTGTATCTTCAAATATGGATTGAGGTTTTCCTTTGTGGGTGAGAAGGAAACCCAAGAATATTAGTATGGTATCATACATAGGGTGATACAACTAATTACTCTTCAATTTGACAGTATTACCCTTAGAGCAGTGGATTCCATGGGCTTTCAGTTTCCTACAATGGTGGAAGAGTATGTGGACATATTTCCTAAGGATGTGATAAGATTACCTCCCCACTAGAATATAGACTTGTGAATTAACTTTAACCTTGGTATGAAACCAATATTCACTCCAAAATATCATATGGCTCCTATAGAGATTCAAGAGTTGAAGGTATAATTTGAGGGCTTGTAGAGGAAAGGATTTGTTAAACCCAGTGTGTCACCTTGGGTAGCCAAAATATTGTTCACCAAGAAGGTGTACAAGAGATTGAGGTTATGTATACATTATCATCACCTAAACCAGGTGGCAATGAAGAATAAGTATCCGTTAACAATGATATATTACCTCTTTGATTAGTTGAGAGGAGTGAGATGGCTCTCAATGGTTGAACTCAAATCAGGATATCACCAATTTTGAATAATGGATGAGGATATAATGAATATGATATTCCAATGTCTCTACGGTCATTATGAGTACTTAGAGATTCCCTTTGGCATGAATAACACCCCAAAAATTTTCTTGGGACTAATGAAATATATCTTTTAGACTTTATTAGACCAGTTTGTGGTGGTCTTTATTAATGAAATTCTAGTGTACATAATGTTTGATGAGGAACATGAAAAACACTTAAGGATGGTCTTGGGCATAATTAAAGAGCACCAAATTTATAGGGAGATCTAGAAGTGTCAGTTTTGGATTTAGGAGGTCCACTTTCTAGGATATATTATCTCATCAGAGGTTTTAACAATGGAACTAATGAAGGTTGGGGTAATACTAGATTAAGAGACACCCAAGAGTGCGATGGAGGTGAAAAGATTCCTTAGGTTGGTAGGATATTATAGGATGTTTGTGACCAATTTCTATAGGATATCATCGAATTTGATTGCTTTTACCTAGAATGGGTTCCTTTTATTTGGAAATAGAGGTTCTAGTAGGCTTTTCAAGAGCTTCATCAGAGGTTGACAAACATTTACATCTTGATATTATCAGAGGAGGGTGTCGAGTACACAAGGAACATGATTGTTTGGGTTATTATGTAGAGGAAGGAAGTGATTTTCTCTGGGTCCCAACAATTGAGAACACATGATCATAACTATGTAATCCATGAAATAGATTTTTCAAAAGTAACATTCTCTTTGAAAATATAGTGACACAACCTTATGAGTGAACAATTTATTTTCCATTTTGGCCATAAGAGTATCAAGTATATCATCTCTTGAAAGGATCTTAAAATGAGACATAGGTTATGGCTAGAGTTTCTCTAGGATTATGAATTTGAGATAGCCTACACTCATGGTAAGGGGAATTAGTAGAAGATTCTCTCAACATGAGATCTTGTTCACAGTTTTTTATCATGGATTTAAAGTTGTTATCCACATTGTAGTTGTCCCTTGTAGATGAGGATGGTGAAACTTACCTCTAATCAATGGTTTTTACCCCACTTATTCTAAAGTGTGTTAGGGAGGATCAGCATGAAGATATCAATTGTGAGACCTTATGTTCTTAGTTGTCTACTGGTCATGCTCTTGATGAATTTTCTAAAGGTGAGGAGCATGTTTTATCATTTTCATAGGGAAAACAATAGTGCCAGTGACATTATGTGAGGAGGTGTTGAGGGAGTTTCATACACCCCCTTGGAGGTACATCCAAGTTTTATGAAGATACACTAGGACCTTTGATGTTAGTTCTGGTGGTTAGGTATGAAGAAGTGTATAACAATGTTTGTCTCTCAATGCCTCACTTATCTGTAGGTGAAGATTGAACACCAAGTTCTAGTGGGTTCAGATCAACCCCTTGAGGTGATTTAATGGAAGTGGGATGATATATATATATATAGAATTCATGATGGGGAAAACATGTACATCTAGAATAAATGATTCCATTTGGGTGATCATAGGATGACTCACCAAGTTAGACCACTTCCTAGCCATCTGAGAGTAGAGTTCAATAGAGATCTTGAGATACATTTAAATGAATGAGATAGTCCAAATCAATAGAGTTAACTTTATGATAATTTCATACCATGATTCTCACTTTACATCATAGTTATGTAGAGGATTTTAGGAGGCCTTTGGGTCTCAGTTTCGTTTTAGCTTAGTGTTTCACCCTTAGACCGACACTTAGACTGAGTGGACCATTTAGGTTCTGGGAACTTGATGTAGACTTATGTGTTAGACTTTGTCCATAGTTGGGAAGATCACCTAACCTTAGTGGAGTTTACAAACAACAAAAACTACCATTTCACCATTGGTATGGAACCATTCAAGGACTTGTATGGGAGGCCCTATAGGTCACCACTATGCTTGTCTTATCTAGGTAATTTTTCACTAATGGGACCAAAGTTGGTACAAACTACAATAGAAAAGGTGAAGATCATCTATCAGAAAATGAGGAATACAAAGAGTCATCAAAATTCCTATACATACTAACTATAGAGGATTTTGGAGTTCAAGGATGGAGACCACATGTTCTTAAAGGTCTCAACTCAATGAGGATTATGGAGATTTTTTTTGGGGACAAAATATATCTCTAAGATTCATTGGCACTTTATAGATACTACATAGCCTCAGTGATGTGGAATACTTCTTGGCCTTACCACCACAATTAGATCAGGAACATGATGTCTCCCACATGTTGCAATTGAGGATTTATGTACACGATCCATCATATGTTATTGAATCAGGTGATATGGAAATCAAGTATGAAGCTACCTTTATGGAGTTCCTAGTAGAGATCTTAGATCAGTGGGAGAAGATCCTCTATGGGAGAGCGATTCCCATAGTGCATGTCTGATGGCATCATGGGAATCTTTAGGAGATCACTTAGGAGTGGGAGACCTAGATGTGATCTCAATACCTACAAGTTTTTGAGTAGTCCATTTTTTTATTTTTGGGATGAAGATCCCTAAGGTGGGGGAGAATGAAACATCTCTATTTTTTCATGTAAAGATTTGGAATATATCTAATAATATTTTTAGAACCATAAGCTAAGACAAAATAAGATTCTAAGCCTTGAAGAGGCCCGATATTGATATTATATAAATATATAATATATTAATATAAATTGCACATAGTTTTCCAAAAATAGTGGAATAATTCCAAAATAAGGACTCAGATGGGAAATATAAACCAGTCATTGAGTTCAGAGTATTGATTTTATCCTAGGGGTGATATAAGCTTTTTCGGAGTTAGGCGTTTTGATGAATTTATGTAATGGGAACAAATAATAAAATAAATAAATAAATATATTTATTTATTATTATAATGTAGTGATGTAACCCACTTTGTATAAAAATACTATTATGGATCAACCCTAGTGTTATCCACATAACCCTAGGGATTTATAGGAGCCATTGGTGAAATGTTCATGGAGGATTCTCAAATAAACAATGGAAGATCGAAGATTGGTGATCAGTGTGTCAATCATATCTTTTGGATCTCACCAGTGATGAAAAAAAGATCATTATTCATCGACAATCAATACTAATCCTATGTAGGATTTTTATGTGGATTTTCTTCATTTTATTATCTCATAAATAACATAAATCAGTTATTCGAACAATTTTATTCACGGATCGACCGTGTTGTGTGGGTGTGAGTTTTATCTTCTCGGGAATTGATATTATTTGATTAATCTTCATTATTCATTATAATAAAAACAAATCAAAGACAACCTAAAAAATGGATAAGGTCTGTTTATTATTTTGTGGTTTGTTATTTACTTCCCTATTTCTTCACATGATCCATCATCGATATTTCCTTGGTCAACGGTTGAAAAATACCCAATATTTGATTATTGTGTAGATATTTTTTAGAAAAAAACATATCAATATCGTAGGTTTAGGTTCAAAATTAAGGGTGAGATTGGGGTGAGATAATAGTGATTGATGATCTAAGGTGGTTTAGTATCAGTTCAGTGATTCCTGATTTTCAGTTTGACACACAATGACAGTGTGATGTGACTTCAGCTGTGATTATGATGGATCAGAGGTTAGATTATAGAGAGTGGTGATAGAAAGGGTCTAACTCCCCTAGATCCATGTAATATGGTGTGATAGATAGATGGACTAATGTCAGTGGTGAAAAAATCATATGACATGTGAATAACTATGGGATTATGGAAAATACCGCATCATACAACATGCACCTTAAAGAACACACACGATGTGAAGTCCCTTGATATGAATATAGGGTTACACATGAAATAAAATATCAAACACCATGTAAAAAATGTTACACACCATATAACACAATGTTGGCAATCCATCATGTACTCTAGGAGTACACGGGCATGGTAACAGCCAAGAACACATTCATGGGTAGAGTACACCAGAATGACCCGATACTTGGACATGACCAGGTACACGAACATGAACTGGTACATAAGCATGACTAGTGTAAATGGGAATGGAAATAGGCAAGTTCAGGTTTAGAGGTACACACCTTGCACCCTATATAAACTCAGAGTACTTCCAATAAGATAATTTGGATCCCTTTGTTTCCTCATTGTAGACAAAGTTTAGTTTATTATGATTCCTTAGTCCATCCCTATGGGGGAATAGTATGAAATTATGTCCTAGGAATATTATTATGATCCACTTTATGGGTTTTTTCTTGGATTGAGTTTAGTGTATCCCCCTATGCGAATAGGTTGAGATCCTTTATAATTCATTATTCATCCTAGGTAGGGTTAATGTTGTCAGATTAACCACCATGCATAGGGAAACGATCCCCTATCTATAAAGTTAATCTGGTAGGATTTGTGGCATCCCCTAGAAGTCCTGGGTGTGATCCACTATCAATATATTGGGAACTTCAAAGTTCTATTGAGTACTTATTTAGTGATACCCAATGAGCACGAACTCTTAGAATAATTCCATTAGTGATAGAATAGATCATGGAGTGGATACTACTGGAAGAGTATTACCTTGAAACCTTGAACACAATTTCATGGATGGAAGTAGTTGAGACCACTTTGAGACATATATTCTATTATGAGTATATCCGGGGTTCCGTTTTTGATTATCTTTATGTCTGAAATATTGATTAACATACCTGTGTATTGATGAACTTACTACTCTTGATGCTTTATGTTTAGTTATTTCGAGATGTCGAACTAGGTATTGTTACACTCACCCATTTATGGGATCTGACCACACATTTCATGTTTTATGTAGATGACATACCGTTTGATAGTTTCTTAGGAGGACTGGGAGTATGCAGAGTACAGTATTGATCTAGACAAACTAAGATTCACACCAGTGTTTAATTTGAAAATAGTCCCCTCCTTATGAGAATCTTGGACTTTATTTCTTGTTTTTGGGGGATAGTATTAGGACAACTTTTTATTTCCATACTAGGTGTCACTCTGATGGTGGGATTTAGATGTATGCATGTATTGGTATCAATTGTGTTGTTTTACATTTCAGAATTATATGGGCTTAGATATGTGCATGTGTGTACAGTTACTTAGGATAATGCATCTCATATGTGGGATATTCTTACTCGGATCTATTCACTAACCCCTAGCCTATTGGAGGGGGGTTTGGGGTTTCATGATTAACTTATTTTCGGACATGTGGGCCCTGATGGGTCAAGTCATGCCAATTATATTTTACTACTTCGAGACATGATATTATGTTTAGTATTTGTTTATGTACATGATATCAATATGATCCTAAAGAGAGTAATTTAAAATGTTTTAAAATAATTATAATATATTTTAATGGAATTATAAATTATGGATTATTTTATTCTACACAGAACTTTTTTTATTTGATTAGTTATTATGATTCTGATTTTGGAGGATGCAGACTTGATAGAAAAAGTACTTCAAGTGTGTTTCATTTTCTCGATAAAAATTTAGTTTCTTGAAGTTCAAAGAAACAAAATTCAGTTTATTTATCTACTATTGAAAGTGAATATATTTATGCCACAAATTATTTTTTTCAATAATTAAGGATTAAACAAAAATTATCTCACCATGGTTTTAATTTTTAAAATATACCTATTTGTTGTGAAAATTATACTCTTATTTCAATTTCAAAAAAATCATTTACATAATTCAAGAAAAAAATATGTTGACACATGATTTACTTTTATTAGAGATTATTTTAATAAAGGATATGTTATTTTGGAATATGTTTCAATTGATAATCAATTTTTGGATATGTTTACTAATTCCTTGGATGCAATAAAGTTTGAGAAAATAAAGTTTAAACTTGGAATGATGAATTTTTAGTTAGTTTTTACTCATTAGAGGGAGTTATTATTATTTTTTCATTAATATTTAAATCCATGAGCATGTTTATTTTTTTATTTATTAACTTGATAAATTTCAAAAAAGGGGAGAAGTTTTTCAAATATTATTTTGGTTTTGTAATTTTCAAAAAGGGGGAGTTTTTTAGTACATGGAGTTTGTTTGTATCGAGTTTGTAATTTTTAGTATTGAAGTTTGTTTTATGTTTTTGAATATTATAAATACCTAAAATTATTTTAATAGATAATTATAATTTCTCACAGCATCATATACTTAATTTATAATTCATCCTTGTTGTGGTTGTTATATATATATATATAAAGTTTTATAAAAATCCCGCATTCACTATTTTATTCTGTTTATTCATTATTTAAATTATTATTTAATGATTTTTTATTCATTATTTATTCATATTATTATTTATAATTATTTTGGTTATATTTTGTATAAAATTAATTTTCCAAAGTTTTTATTTTACCTTTACATGAGTTTATTTTTTTCATGGTATTAGAATTCCTTATACACTTATGCAACTTTTTTAACTATCCTTACGAGATATATTTTTGAGCTACCTTTACATGATAATTTTTTCTTACTCTTATATAGAATGTTTAAACTTTTATTTACCTTTACACAAGAATAGTTTTTTTACCTTTACATAATGATAAAAAATTCTTATAACCTTTATAAATTTTTTATATTTAGTGTTATACCTTTACACTACCCATTTAAGCTAACATTTAGGAAACCCATAGATTTCATATTATACCTTTACACAACCTATTAAATTTACCTTTTCACAGTGTATAAAAATTACAACTTATCCTCACAAAAGTGTTAAAACGACCATTGTTTTTAAATTATGCCATTGTACTACCAATTATAAGTTAAGCATTTACCTACACAAAAAGAACAATGTAAAATGATCATTTTGAGAGCCTATGGTGCAGTACTTATATTTTAAAAATTATTTGAGTGAGGAAACCACACCATAGGAATACTTGTGGTTAGTCTTTTTTATTTGATTTATTTTGAAATGTCGAGATGACGTGGCCTTAATGGTGGGTGTGGAGCACTTACACAAGCTACTTTGTTTTTAAACTATTTTTATAGTTTGAATTAATTTATCATATATTTATTATTTTAATTATTTTTTGGTTTTATAATATCATATTAATTATATGAAAACTATGTGAGGTTTTTTGGAATGTCTTAATTTTTTTTTAATAAAGATTAAATTGGTTCTTAATTTTGACATAGACTTAGAGCACGAAGTTTCAAAATTTTAAATTTATTTATAATGAGTGATTTATATGATTTATTTTTCCCAATTTAATGAATAATTATAATGGATATATTCAAATCTATTTTATAAAATTTCATGTAGTGTTATTGAATTTTTATTTTCTATATAACCGCATGTTGAGTATTTTGTATTTCAAATATTTATGTTAATAAACCAGCATGTGATATTTATTGGATATTGTCGATAGATTATTGTGGATGTATTTAAAACTATTAAAATGATGGATTTAAATTAATTTGAACTATTTTGAAGTTTTTGAATATCATTGATATTATTGGAATGATAATTATGAAAACAAATCTCTCTCTCTATGATAATTCTAGATTATCATCATCATTATTTTTGAATTACACTAACAGATTCATGGATATTGTTTAGTCTTATTTAAAGGGGTTGTGAATCATGGAAGGATAACTGATAATAAAACTAATATTAAACCTTTAATATTGATATATACACAAGATAATCATACAAGAAATTTACTATGAACTCAATCATGGTGCGAAACTGTGAATATAAAAGTGCTGGATGAAAAACTCTCAAGGAAGATCTCAATTGTGCTTTCCAACCACCTTGGAGAGATGAACCAGAATCCATGGCTATGCTTAATATATCTATATTGACTTATACATAATGGTTTCTTATTTTTGTATTAATTCATTATATTCATATCACTCATGGTTACACTATCCAATTTATTCGGTTCCCTTATAAATGTATTTTTATTTTCATATTTTGACCCCCATATTATAAATTCATGATATGTGGGTTGTGAATCTTAGATTATAAAGTTAGGATAAGTTATAAATTCCTCAAAAAGTATTTATTATAATGGGGTCCAACACCCCATTAAGATACTTCTTTTTTATACGAGTTATACCTCCACTAAAAAAGGTATGTTGTAATGGGGTTGTGATTACTCTTTAAAAATAAGTTCCTTCTTGAATACCATACCCATTAAGGAGTAGAGGGTTTTGACGAGTAGATGTAGGTTTACATTAAACCAAACTACTAAAAAAAGTTCCTATACTCTCCCTTTACGTTTATGCTGCTTATTATTATTTCATGTGAACGATAATTAACTTTGATATTAATTATAATTAACATAGAGATTTTATTAAAATCTTGAAATTTTATAACTTATCTACTCAAAACCCTATATAAACTGTTCATCTTAATCCAAACCTAACATATTTATCATATTTAAACATTTCAATAATGGATATAAATACAGGTCATTGTTTGGAACATTTTGTTTAGAAAATTCCAAAAATGCCTCATCCCCTTCCTCACATTCATCACTTGTTCATCACATAGTAATACAACCATGATTTATTATCACCTATAAAAAATTTCAAGTATTAAATATCAATTACTGTATTTTGAAATCTAAATTAAAATTTATATTTTAAATAATAAAACAAACAAAAAGAGGAAAATTATTTACTTTTATCATCATTGATCGTTATGTAATGAAATATTATTAAAACCAAAATGTTTTATTAAAAAGGTGAAATAAAATATATTATTTATCAAAATATTTTATTGAATTTTTCTTACACATTTTTTTTATTAAAATGACTTCAAATATTATTTATTGTTTTTATTTAAAAACCTATAAAATATTTATTTATTACCTTTTTTATTTTGAAAAATGTAAGGGTAAAAAAATTGAAATTTTTATTTACAAAATAAAAATAAAATTATTTTAAAAAATTATTTATTTAAATATTTCACACATAAAATATAATAACTAAATTAAATATTTACAAATAAAAAACACTAAATATAAAATAAACAACTAAATACAAAAAATAATAATTTACAACGTATAAAATAAACCACCAAAAATTATTTATTAAAATTAAAAAAATAAAAACATTTATAAATATTATATTTTATGTTATAAATTAGTTATTAATTAAATAATTTAAATTTAAATATGAAAGAAAATCATATAATTAGATAAAAAATGATTTATGAATAATTACTATCAACTATCCCACACTTACAGATGTGAATATCCTCTTATTCAAAAGTGTTAAAACATAAAAAGGAATAAGTAATAAAAATAAAAAAAACAATTTAAATTAAATAAACTTACAAAAAGTACACTTATGTCAAAAAGTAAGTTTAAATTTAAAATTATCACTCTTTATAAATGTAAAAACTCTCTAAATCATTTTATTTTATTGTTATTATGTCAAGTTATCTATTTCTTAATTAATTTTAAATTTCACTAGCATATACCCTCACCAAGATACCTCACTTCATTCTTAAATCAAATAAAATATTGAAAACAAAGAATTGGAGTTTCATTCATTTATTCATTAAGTAGATCATACTATAGGCTTGTAATGATACTGCAATATGTACTGATTATGATAAATTACAATCTAAAGATGATCTTGTAATGTATTTCAATGGTTTTAGGTGCGTTAAAAATAAAAATAAAAATAAAAGGGCGAATATGAGGCTTAAAAACACACAATTTATTAACACAAAGAATATAAATCTAATGAATAAATAACAATAAGAAAAAAATAATGAAACAAGCTAACAAAAAAAATAAATAATAAAAAATAAGCAGCTATTATTATTTTTCTTATTGAGTTGAAAGGAATTTTAAAAAAAAGTATTGTTTGTACTTATTTAATGTTGTTTCTTTCTTTACTTTCCCCATAATATTTATTTTTTAAATTTAGTTAAATAGATCAACTTTTTTAATTTTATAAGAAAATAAAAAAAAAACTATATCAATAGTACCAAAAATATAAAAGTAAAATTTCAAAAATAAAATATATTTACTAAATAAATAGATGAGAAAAACAGAAGATGATAAAAGAAATAAAAAAATAATTTTTTTGAGAGTTATGAAAAGTAGAAATAATTGAAAAATAAAAATAAAAATGATATAAGATAATAAAAAAGAAAAAGGAATTACCCACTTTCAAATACACTAATTCCAAATTATATAAATTTTTTTATCATGTATTACTTAATGATAGACTAATTATAATACAAAACTTAAATAATAACATACCATATTATAGTACATAAATCATAACTTCCTAAATAATACATAATAATTCTCAAATAGATTATAAATGTTATGAAACACAAATTATAATTTTTATAAAATTAATACACACATATTACATATTGAAAAAGAAAGAAAAATACATGAGAGGTGGAGGATGACATAAACGAGCATCAGAAGAAGGCACAGAGATCCTAAGGGTGGTGGCTAATGGTGGTTGAGGGTGGATGATAGTGGTTGAGGCCGAATGAGGAAGGTTGAAGGAGATTTCAGGCTAATGGATTGAACAAATAAGGGTTAGGGTTTTCTTCATGAGATAAAATCAAATAATTTGGCATGATAAAAACAAAACAAAGTGACGGGTCTCCACATTTAAAAAAAATTATTTTCAAATTTGTTATTAAATAACCAGTTCCGAAAACTAGTTTTCCACATTGGTTATTTAATAACTGATCTGAAAACATATATTTCACCATCAGTTATTTATTAACGAACATAAATGTGAACACAATTATGTTAAATACCCTGGGGGGGGGGGTGAATAGGGGCATAAAAGAATAAAATAGCTACCACTTTAGATCTTGTTTTGTTGTTAAACAAAAAAATCTTCTCTCTCTCCCACTGCAATGAATGAAAAAATTTAAATCATGCATGATACACAACAATTTCACTTTTTTCACCCTCACTGGGGTATATCCAAAGAGTATTCAATAATGATGTGCCGATGTACCAAATACACTAAGGCTCACTGCCAAATTACAAGGTTCGAGCTAGATCACTTCTATGCCCAAACTCACTGCCTTTACAAGGTTTAGGGTCCTCTCACTGCTTTCCCAAGGGTCACTCCCCATGTATATTTCTATAGATCACTACCAGTGGAAATGATCATTGTCTTCCTCTTCCTTTTCTCACTACTCTTGGAAGGGATCTACTCATAGTTTATGGATGTGTAGGTCTCTTAATTTTCATGAAATAACACATCCTCAACTAAGATAGATGCTATGTTGAAGTCCTGTTTTCACCCGTAGGTGAAATAAACTTTTCCACATACTATTAGTTTGTATAAATCACTTTTGTGAACTATTTTAGTCCCTTCAAAAACTTTCTCATGTCCTTTGTGAACTGCCTTACACCGCGTGGTGCAAGTTCTTTATGGACCACCTTTGTTTTCCACAGACTATCCCTACTTTGCAGATAGATTATTCTTCCATAGAGCACTTCTCCTCTACAGATGTAACGCCCTGACCCCAGTTACCCAGAGTCGGTGCATTATTACATAACATTGGCATGATCACAAGAAAGATCAAGTCTTGAAAGACCGATTAGTTTAGTAGCCTTGGAATAACTATATATATTAATAAATTTTACATTACATCATAAAATGAAAACTACAACAATATAGTCTCCATATTCTACACTCTTATCCCCTCATACTATCCCTACAGGTCATTCATAAATTACTTCTTCACATCCTGGGAAAAATAAAAATAGAAAAGGGGTGATCTCAAATGCCCAGTAAGGATAACAATATAGTGGAAACTTTCATAAATAAGAATAAACATTCAAGGCAATGTATAACTAAAATAAAAGCCTTTTAAACTTGAACTTCAACATAGTATGGAAAAAATAAAATGAAATAATTCCATTTACTTATTCACATGGATATTCTACTAATCGAATAATCACATGCAATATCAATAACCACTTTCATAATGATGGAATGCATAATGCCAGACTATCATAACCACATATCCAAGGCCTCGTGCCAAGACTACAAATAAGATTTTGTCAATGCCTTGTGCCAAGACACTAGTTTGTCTCATTAGACCTACCGATGCATTGAGGAGCTATAGCGGGCTCCACCTGTCACATATTAAGTCCAATACATTCCCATATGAAAAGGTTTAAACATAACAGAAACATTCGTATTAAATCTAGCATATGAAATGTAAATAATTCATCCATAAACCATGAATGGTATAAAAATAACACATCCACAGTCAAACATATCACAAAACCTTCAATACAATATAGAAGTTTTGTATCATAATAAATCAACTTCAAATAAGCATAAAATCCATCAAAGGATGTTGACATAGATGAAATCAAAACCCTTTTTAGATAAATATCTCTTTCTATTATGAAATAATTTAAGAGTCATATATTTATAAAATAAAATATTTATTTTAAAATATTCTTATAAGCTTGTAAGGGAAGCTTCGACAATTTTATAATGGCAGAAAATAGCCGCACCCGCCGTATAAGTTAAAAAAAACATTCTTACCTTAATTCTATCGAAAAGGTTAAAAAGGACCTTGTTTGGAAGACGACAGAAAGATTCCTTTATAAACCACTTATAAAAGTAAAAAAGGGTATAAATGACTTTAACCCATATTCTAGTAAATAGTAATTTTTTTTGGAAATACATTTTTAAGAAACATGGATGTGGATGATAAATAAGTCCCAGTATATTATTACATATAAAAACCTCGGATAATGAAGAGATTGCGAAATAAACCCTTACCTTGTACTTTTACTTAGTTGGGGTAGGTTAACCTCTTGTATAATGGTGAAATAATTTTTATTAAATTATACAAGAATCATATATATTAATATGATATCATATATGATCTTTTAACATTGCTTTGTTAATAATATTTTAGAATTATCGTCGTTTTGGGTGTTAACTTACTCATTTTTTTTAATATGTTTTGTTATGTAAGCCATGTTTTTTATGGATAGATTGTATCTTATTCATATCCAGAATGATATTAAGTCCTTAAATATTATTATTAATCTTCAAATGAGAATTATACTTGAATGGATACGATGAAGAATGAATCTCATCGCGTTCGTGGAGACGGTAGTCCGTATGTACGCACGGGCGACAATATCATTCTTTTTATATTAAAATAATATTTAATTGAATGGTATATCATATATAAAGAATCATTATCATGTTATATTTATTATTTACATGAATTACACATCATTATTATAACCATCCAAATAATAATGTTTTGAATAACAATTACACCACGACGTGGAGACGGTAAGCCGCACGTACGCACGTATGGTGACATGTCATTCAAAGGATGGATAGAATACTGAAATATGGTTGTACCATATTTATAATAACATCAATTTATATATAATATACTGGATTTATTATTTTATAATGGTAATAACAAAGATAGAAGAAGTGGAAGAAGAAAGGAACTTGAAAAGGGGTGGTGAAATCATTACCTCTTCTTCGGGTTCTTCCTTTTGATTTGACCAAAAGGGCTCCTTAGGTTGGCTTTATGACTAAAGGAAGGCGTCTAGGATGAAGTGAGGGAAGTTGAGAGAGTATTTGGGCAGGGTTTGGCCTAACCAAAAGGCTTTGAAGGTGTGAATTAATGAGAAGGGGGAGTTCCCTTTTATAAGAGGGGTTAGGGACACCTTTGGAAAAGCTAGAAATATTATTTTATAATAAATTCATATTCGATTTCTAATGGCTCAAAAATGGATTATTTAAAGGTTAAGGTGGGGATGGGTCGAAAACCACTCAACCAATAGAATTTATACAGGTTTGGGTCATTATATTAACCTTATCTTTTAGTTTTAACTCTTAGTTAATTTGTTTGACACTTACCATGTCACTTTTTATTTTTATATTATATATTTAATAAAATTATTATATACCACCAAGATACACCCAAGTGGTCCATTAATGATACAAATATCATGATATAAGTCTCTTGGCCGGACCTTAGATTTTTAGGAATTGAATATAAAATAATAATATAATATTTGTTTTAAAAACTCTTTTATGTCAATTTTGACACTATTTGGAAAATTGATTTTTTTTGAAAATCATAACAGAATTATTACTTCGAAAAAAATTAATTTAATCATTCCTAACATGTCATATTAACCTATAAAATTATTTTAATTCATAAAAAGTCTCAAATTATATTTATTTAGGTATTTATAATATCAATTATTTTAATTTTTCACTATTATGGTAATTACTGCATCATCATTGTGTCATAAATAAATTGATCTATTTAATGTATAAAAATTATAAATAAAATATCATTATGTAGGAAATATATTTATATTTCTAATTAATATTTATAATCGAATTTATCTTATGTGTAACCCTATATTAAAAATGTTTTAGTAAATAAACTTTGATTTTAACTCTTTTAACTCTTCTTTGAATTAAATAATAATAAATGTCCTAATCTAATCCAAGTGGACCTAAATGATAATATTTTATTCCTAAGGTTGTTTTTGGTCGAGATACACTTGTCCAATAGAATTAGGACATGTGTTAGGGTAATATTAATATCATTTTTACCCTTAATTACCCTATTTACTTTTAACTGTGGTAAATAAAAGTAAAAAGTTACTATTCACCAAAAATTATATTAATCTCATTGAACCACATTTTACTCCTTGATATTAACCGTGTCTCTCAAATTTTTGAAATTCCACTCACAGAAGCGGTAAAATTAAGTTTTATGAAAAATTCAGTTTTTTAACTACCACTTAGTGGTTTCACTATTCATCAAGAAATGAAGTTTTTCAGAAAAATACCAAAAATTCACCCTAGACTAATTTCGATATTCTGAATCCAAAAATGAAGTCCATTTTGAAAAATAAAATTTATAAATTTCAAAAAGTGGGTATTACTATTCATAACAGCTAGTTTGATTGGTTGTGGTGTGTTAGAACTCGATGTTGCGTACAACACACGCTATTGCATTATTCAAAGAGAAGCGTACCATAGAAGATTGGGGTGTTACATTCTCCCCTCCTTTAAATAATTTCATCCTCGAAATTTCTAGAATACTACCGTATGAAAAGACTCGGGTGGTTCTTCATCATAAGTTCCTTGGGTTCCCACGTTGCCTCTTCCATCTTATAGTTTCTCCACAAGACTTTTACCAGACGAGTCATCCGATTTCTCAGTACTTGTTCTCTCGTATCCAGAATCTTGATAGGCTCTTCGCAATAAGACAGATCGGGTTCCGGTTCTAATTCCTCATACGTGAGTACATGCGTTGGGTCCGGAATGTATTCCCTCAACAGAGATACATGGAACACATCGTGAACTTTGGAGAGACTTGGCGGCATTGCCAATCGGTAAGCTACAACCCCAATTCGTTCTAGAATTTCGAAAGGTCCGATGTACCTAGGACTCAATTTACCTTTCTTACCAAAACGTATGACTCCCTTCTATGGAGATACCTTCAGGAAAACATGATCACCGACTTGAAATTCCAAATCCTTCCTTCGATTATCGACATAGCTCTTCTGCCTACTTTGAGCTGCTTTGATAGGGTTTTGGATTACCTTAACCTTTTCCATCGTTTCCTCCACCAGTTCTGGGCCTACAAGTTTTCTTTCACCAACGTCATCCCAACAGGTTGGTGTGCAACATCTCTTTCCATATATCACTTCATATGGTGCCATCTGAATACTCGAATGGAAGCTATTGTTATAGAAATATTCTACCAGAGGTAAATATTGATCCCATATACCCTGAAAGTCAAGTGAGCAGGATCTCAACATGTCTTCTAAGGTTTGAATATTTTGTTCTGATTGTCCATCTGTTTGAGGGTGGTAGGCAGTGCTCAAATGAAGTTCAATATCCAAGGATTTCTAAAGACTTTTCCAGAATCTTGAAGTAAAATGGGGATCACGATAAAAAACAATCGATATGGGTACTCCATGAAGTCTCACAACTTCATCAATATATAGTCTTGCTAGACGTTCCAATGGTAGATCTTCTCTTATAGAAAGAAAATGTGCTGACTTGGTAAGACGATCAACAATAACCCATATTGCATTGTTCCTTCTAGGAGTCTTTGGTAGTCCCATGAAAAAGTCCATCGTGATATTATCCCATTTCCACTCAAGTATGGGAAGAGGTTGCAATACTCCACCAGGCTGTTGCCTTCCAGCTTTCACTTGTTGAAAAACCATACATCTTGACACAAAATCGGCAATCTCCCTCTTCATGTTGTCCCACCAAAAATATTCCTTCAAATCTCTATACATTTTGGTGCTCCCAGGGTGTATATAGAAATTGGAACTATGAGCATCATCTAGCAATTCCCTTTTTAGATCAGGTATATCAGGAACACAAAGCCTCTTACCGAATTTCAAAATTCCTTCTTCATACACAAAGTCTCTCAATCTCCCATCATTCACAGCTTTAATCTTCTTTTGAAATTCTTCATCATCAGTCTAAGAACTCTTAATCCTTTCTAGTAAACATGGTTTGGAAACCATTTGAAAAGGCATTGATGTTTCACCTTCCCTGGTTATTCCCATGTCCATCTTCACTAGATACATGAAAATTGGATCCCTTTCAATTCTCATATTGTTCAAAACTCCATGGTATTTTATGCTCAAAGCATCTGCCACCTTTTCTTCTTTCCCCAGGTGGTAGGGTATCATACAATCATAATCCTTGAGTAATTAAAGTCATCTCCTTTGCCTCATGTTGAGTTCTTTTTGTGAGAAAATATACTTCAAACTCTTGTGATCAGTATAAATCTAACATTTTTCACCATAGAGGTAGTACCTCCATATCATCAAAGCAAATATCACAGCTGCTAACTCGAGATCATGAGTAGGATAGTTTTGTTCATGAATTTTCAACTGTCGTGATGCATAGGCAATAACCCTATCATTCTGCATAAGGACACAACCAAGTCTTTTCTTCGATGAATCACTATAAATAACGAACCCATCATTCCCTGATGGTAGAGTAAATATAGGAGCATTGACTAATCTTCTCTTCAGTTCTTCAAAATATTCTTCACACTCTTTTGTCCAAACAAATTTAACCCCTTTACATGTGAGCTTCGTTAATGGGTTAACCAATCTGGCAAAATTCTGGACGAAACGTCGATAATAACCTGCCAAACAAATAAAACCGCGTACCTCAGTTATACTCATAGGTTCTGGCCATTCTTGAATTGCCTTGGTCTTAGAAGGATCAACAGAGATTCCATTTTTAGAGACAATATGGCCAAGAAAAGAAATCTCCTGAATCCAGAATTCACACTTGCTAAACTTCCCATATAATTCATGTCTTCTCAGAGTCTTCAGGATAATGCACAAGTGATTTTCATGATCTTCGTAGCTTTTGGAGTATACCAAGATATCATCAATAAATACCACCACAAATTCATCGAGATATTCCTTGAAAACTATATTCATCAGATCTATGAATACAGAGGGTGCATTAGTCAATCCAAAAGGCATTACTGTAAACTCGTAATGCCCGTACCTGGTTCGAAATGCTGTCTTTGGAATGTCTTCCTTCTTCACACACAACTGATGGTATCCAGATCGAAGGTCAATCTTTGAAAAGTATTGAGCTCCATGAAGTTGGTCAAATAAATCATCAATACGAGGTAGGGGATACTTGTTCTTTATTGTTATAGCATTGATCTCCCTGTAGTCGATACATAACCTCATAGATCCATCTTTCTTTTTAACAAAAAAAAACAAGGGCTCCCCATGGAGAAACACTAGGGAGAATAAATCCCTTATTACTCAATTCCTCTAGTTGTTTCTTTAGTTCAACTAATTCTATAGTGGATATTCTATAAGGGGTCTTCGATATAGGCCTTGATCCAAGAATTAAATCAATGGAAAATTCAACTTCTCGTTCCGGAGGATGTCCAGGTAAATCTTCCAGAAACACATCTACATATTCTTTCACAACAGGTACATCCTCTATTTGAAAATTCCTTTCCTCACCCACAGTCATTTCATTCTCTTCCCCCCCAATAATTGAATTTAGTTGAGCTAATGGGGGTGGATCTAGATAAGAATTAGGTGGTGAAAATTCTACTCTAAAGATAAGGTGTTCCTTATCATCATCATAAAAAATCATAACCTCCTTCTTCTTACAATAAATCTTTGTATCATGGTCCGAAATCCAGTCTATACCGAGGATTATATCAAACTCAATCATAGGTATGAAGATGTGATCAGCAGATAAAGAACATTTATGTGCTCTAATGGGGACTGATTCACATAACTTTTTGCAATGATACTTCCCTTAAGAGTTTTAACTGAAAAATACCTTGTTAAATCAAATTGGAAATATCTAATTTTCTTAGTAAACTGGGAAGATATGACACAATGCAATGATATATAATCAAATAATGCATTTTCTAAACTTGAGGAAACCATTAAATTACCCGCCACCACGTCTTTTAGAGCTTCTCCCTCAGCAGTAGTGAAAGCATAAGCTTGGCCTTGATCCCTTGGACTTTTCTGAGGTAAGTTCCCCTGAAACTTAGGACATTCATTTGCATAATTTCCCATCTCCCTACAATTGTAGCACTAAACATCGGTAGCTTATTTCTCCTCATTGCAATCATGAGCTTGGTGGACTTTTTCACCACACTTGTAACAGACACCCATTCCCTTGAAGCAAGTACCAGGGTGTTTCTTCCCACATTTACCACAGGATGGATATTCAACCTTTCCCTTCTTCCCCTTATTTCCATTCCCGGATTGATCAGTAGATCTCTTCTTCTCTTTCTTTGCTTTAAAGTCATAAGATTTAGAGAATTCCTTTTCTGTCATGATAGCACATGAGACAATGTCTTCGTACGATGAAAAGGATTGTGAGACTAATGCTCGACGAAGAAATGGTTTTAACCCATTAAAGAAACGTTCAATCTTACTTATTTTGTTACGTATATAATCTCAAACATACCTTGCTAACATTGTAAAGTTAGCCTCATACATTGCGACATTCTTATCCTCCTTTTGTCTCAGACTCAGAAATTACCTTTCCATATCTCCTTGATGGTCACGAGGAATGTATTTTTCTAAAAACAGATCTTTGAACTCCCTCCATTCCATATTTGATAATTCATCATCTTCCTTCATGTTTTGAATCAATGACCACCATTGATCAACATCTCCAGTGAGGCGGTAAACTATCATGATAACGTTTTCCCTTTCACTACTTCCCAATGCCTGAAATATTTTCTCTAGGGAACCTATCCATTTCTCAGCTACTAATGGATTTTTACTCCCATTGAATTTTGGTGGTTGCTACCTCATGAAGAAATATAACAATGGTCCTCCACACTATGGATCAGGGTGCTCCATACGGGTAAGGTTATTATTCATAACCTGAGTGACTTGTCCCAGTATGGTGATTAGTTGATCAGCACCAGTTGCATCACCAGCTCCACTATAATTATCTTGAGCCGGAGGGCAATCCCTAGATGGATTGCGTGTATGGATAAAGTTTCCATTTCTTCCACTAGGTTCCATTTCTAAACAATATCATAAACTAGATCAGTTTATGAATCAAAATACATAATTCCATACTTATAAAACACTTAACATAAATTGAACTATTTATGGATATAACCCATAATCATAAAAATGTTTTCTTTGAGGAAGTATATACTCATAAACCCTTCATAATGATTTGTAAAGAAAATGAGAGTTATCCTAAGCATATCCCTCAAGAGTGTCGTAACCAAGAGTGCAGCAAGGATCGTTGTCATGCACCAGTTCCCATTCGAGTCTAGCTCAAAGCGGTGTTTTCGGGTTTTACCCCTAGGTGCATCTGTGCTAGATCCGCCACTACCTGCTTGTATCCAGAGAGGGATGTATTTCTCGGAAAACTCACAAAATCTCTACAATACCAAAATTCTAGGAAGTCCTTTTATACTAATCCTCAAAGTCCATCTTAAATATAAGTGATCTAATCAGAGTTTATCTAAATCTAGCTTCCAAGGTCTATACTAAACTTCCTTTGATAACAATTGTAATGCCCCGACCCCAGTTACCTAGAGTCAGTACATTATTACATAACATTGGCAGGATCACATGAAAGATCAAGTCTCAAAAGACCGATTAGTTTAGTATCCTTGGAATAACTAGATACATTAATAAAGTTTACATTACATCATAAAATGAAAACTACAACAATATAGTCTCCATATTCCACTCTCTTATCCCCTCATACTATCCCTGCAGGTCATTCATAAATTACTTCTTCACATCCTGTGAAAAATAAAACATAGAAAAGGGGTGAGCTCAAATGCCCAGTAAGGATAACAATATAGTAGAAGATTTCATAAATAAGAATAAACATTCAAGGCAATGTATAACTAAAACAAAAGCCTTTTAAACTTGAACTTCAACATAGTATGGAAAAAATAAAATGAAATAATTCCATTTACTTATTCACATAGATATTCTACTAATCGAATAATTACATGCAATATCAATAACCACTTTCATAATGATGGAATACATAATGACAGACTATCATAACCACATAGCTAAGGCCTCATGCCAAGACTAAAAATAATATTTTGTCAAGGCCTTGTGCCAAGACACTAGTTTGTCTCATGAGACCTACCGATGCATCGAGGACCTATAGCAGGCTCCACCCGTCACTTATTAAGTATAATGCATTCCCATATGAAAAGGTTTAAACTTAACATAATCATTCGTATTAAAACTAGCATACGAAATGTAAATACTTCATCCATAAACCATGAATGGTATAAAAATAAAACATCCACAGTCAAACATATCACAAAACCTTCAATACAATATAGAAGTTTTTTATCATAATAAATCAACTTCAAATAAGCGTAAAATCCATCAAAGGATGTTGACATAGATGAAATAAAAACTCTTTTTAGAGAAATATCTCTTTCTATTTTGAAATAATTTAAGAGTCATATATTTATAAAATAAAACATTTTCTTTGAAAATATTCTTATAAGCTTGTAAGGGAAGCTTCGACGATTTTATAACGGCGGAAATTATCCGCACCCGCCGTATAAGTTAAAAAAACATTCTTACCTTAATTCTGTCGAAAAGGTTAAAAAGGACCTTGTTTGGAAAATGATGGAAATATTCCTTTATAAACCAATTATAAAAGTCAACAAGGGTATAAATGAATTTAACCCATATTCTAGTAAATAGTAAAAAAAAATTTAAATACATTTTTAAGAAACATGGATGTGGATGATAAAGAAGTCCCAGTAGATTATTACGTATAAACAACCTCGGATAATGAATAGATTGAGAAATAAACCCTTACCTTGTACTTTTCCTTGGTTGGGGTAGTTTAACCTCCTGTATAATGGTGAAATAATTGTTATTAAATTATACAATAATCATATATATATATATATGATATCATATATGATCTTTTAACATTTCTTTGTTAATAATATTTTAGAATTATCGTCGTTTTGGGTGTTAAATTACTCATTTTCTTTTATATGTTTTGTTATGTAAGCCATATTTGTTATGGATAGATTATATATTATTCATATCCAGAATGATATTAAGTCCTTAAACATTATTATTAATCTTCAAATGAGAATTATACTTGAATGGATACGATGGAGAATGAATCTCATCGTGTTTGTGGAGACGGTAGTCCGTACGTACGCACAAGCGACAATATCATTCTTTTGATATTAAAATAATATTTAATTGGATGGTATATCATATATACAGAATCATTATCATGTTATATTTATTATTTACATGGATTACACATCATTATTATAACCATCCAAATAATAATGTTTTGAATAACAATTACACCACGACGTGGAGACGGTAAGCCGTACGTACGCACGTATGGTGACATGTCATTAAAAGGATGGATAGAATACTGAAATATGGTTGTACCATGTTTATAATAACATAAAATTATATATAATATACTGGAGTTATTATTTTAGAATGGAAATAACAAATATAGAAGAAGTGGAAGAAGAAAGGAACTTGAAAAGGGGTGGTGAAATCATTACATATTCTTCGGGTTATTCCTTTTGATTTGATCAAAAAGGATCCTTAGGTTGGATTTCTGACTAAATTAAGGCCTCTAGGATGAAGTGAGAGAAGTTAAGAGAGTATTGGGGCAGGGTTTGGCCGAACCAAAAGACTTTTAAGGTTTGAATTAATGATAAGGGGGAGTGCCCTTTTATAAGAGGGGTGAGGGGCACCTTTGGAAAACCTAGAAATATTATTTTATAATAAATTCATATTCGGCTTGTAATGGCTCAAAACTAGATTATTTAAAAGTTAAGGTGGGGATGGTTTGCAAACCACTCAACCAATAGAATTTATACAGGTTTGGGTCATTATATTAACCTTATCTTATAGTTTTAACTCTTAGTTAATTAGTTTGACACTTGCCATGTCACTTTGTATTTTTATATTATATAGTTAATAAACATACTATATACCTACAAGAGACCCCCCAAGTGGTCCATTAATGATACAAATATAATGATATAAGTCTCTTGGACGAACCATAGATTTTTAGGAATTGAATATCAATTAATAATATAATATTTGTTTTAAAAACACTTTTATGTCAATTTTGACACTATTTGGAAAATTGATTTTTGTGAAAATCATAACAGAATTATTACTTTGAAAAAAGTTAATTAAATCATTCCTAACATGTCATATTAACCTAGAAAATTAGTGTAATTCATAAAAAGTCTCAAATTATATTTTTTTGGGTATTTATAATATCAATTATTTTAATTTTTCACTATTATGGTAATTAGTGCATCATCATTGTGTCATAAATAAATTAAATTATTTAATGTCTAAAAATTATAAATAAAATATAAGTATGTAGTAAATATTTTTAGATTTCTAATGAATATTTATAATATAATTAATTTATGTGTAACCCTATATTAAAAATGTTTTAGTAAATAAACTTTGATTTTAACTCTTTTAACTCTTTTTTGAATTAAATAATAATAAATGTCCTAATCTAATCCAAGTGGAACTAAATGATAATATTTTATTCCTAAGGTTGTTTTTGGTTGAGATACACTTGTCAAATAGAATTAGGACATGTGTTAGGGTAATATTAATATCATTTTTACCCTTAATTACCCTATTTACTTTTAACCGTGGTAAATAAAAGTAAAAAGTTACTATTCACCAACAAAAATTTCATCTCATTGAACCACATTTTACTTCTTGATATTAACTGTGTCTCTCGGATTTTTGAAATTCGACTCACAGAAGTGGTAAAATTAAGTTTTATGAAAAATTTAGTTTTTTAACTACCACTTAGTGGTTTCACTATTCATCAAAAAATGAAGTTTTTCAGAAAAATACCAAAACTTTACCCTAGGCTAATTTCGATATTTTGAATCCAAAAATGAAGTCCATTTTAAAAAGTAAAATTTATAAATTTCAAAAAGTGGGTATTAATATTCATAATGGCTAGTTTGATTGGTTGTGGTGTGTTAGAACTCGATGTTGCGTACAACACACACTATTGCATTATTTAAAGAGAAGCGTACCGTAGAATCTTGGGGTGTTACAATAGATGAATGATATCGCACATACCACCTATCCTTTTCGGATTCTTATTCCTTTGTGGGAAACAATTCCCTGCAAAACCCCTTCCGTGAACTGTCTTCACAAACCACTTCTCTTTTCGTAGAATCCACCTCATGAATCTATTCTCCTTCATGGAATTATTCCTCACAAACACTTTAAGAATTTATAGAATTCTTCAAATATAAAATATGTTTTCTTATGAAAATCACTCTAAGTAATGATGGGATTAGTGGTCCTTATATAGGAAAATAGATCTGGAAAATCTGCTAATCTGTTTTACTCAAATCTTCGATGCGGTACAACCTTCACTATGGACTATGCTCCTCTCATGAATCATTTTCCCTCCATGTTCCACGTAGTGCCTTTAATTATTCACGGCGGATAATTCATTCTATAAATTAATCACTGCCTCTTATTCACAAACAAAGACCATCCCATGAACTTCAACACTTATTTGAATTATGATCCCCCCGCGGACCATTTCCTCTACATGGTCTATGTACTAAGCTTCACGGTCCATATAGTGCTGCTATATAGAAATCCTTACTTTGATAATTTCATTCATTGTTCCGCATACCTCCAATACAGTTCGTGAACTATGATTCGTGGTCTGCATACTATTCAATCCTTTGGAAATACTTACTTTTTCAAAAACAAACTCCCTATTTTGAGGCCCAAAAATTTACTAGACACTGGGAAACTGTACCATATTAAACACCAACTTCGGAAAACACCAACCATACCCATTCAATATCACCTGACTTTGTAAAAAATATAATCACACCCAAAAACATTGAGAGCATTCCTTGATATATTTTTCCCAATATTAAAAAACATCAAATTTTGTTTTTTTACATCGGTTATAAATTAACCATTGTAAAAACCATTTATAACACCAATTATAAATAACCAACATTATAAATGTGTTGTTTTAAATGATTTTTTTATTAGGAGCATTAGAAGTGTGGTTAAACTAATTATATAAATTCATTGTTCATCTTGAGTTGAAATAAATAAATAAATTTTCCCTTAAAGAGGAGAATGAATATATTGAAAACATTACGTCTTTTTAGATATTGTCCTTAAAGTGACATTGGTACTAGATAAATTATATGATATAATTAAATGTTGTTGATAATATATTTTAATGTTTGGATGCTTTCACAACTAACTGATGATAATTTATTTTGAGATATATCAACATCAAAATAATTGGCCAAAGGAATTATTGAAGTAATATATTCTATGCTCAAATTATGAAGCTTGTGATTAATATACTAAAAATATTTAATATTTTGAAAGGTATATTCCCTAAATCCAACAATACATGGGATTCATGTAGAGGCTTAATCATACATTGAATCTAGTGTAATTTTATATGCATGTAATTTATATCTTTAGAATACATAAGTTCAATGTATGGTGGGATTGTAGTGTGCCTGAGATGTTTCTTCCATCATAAATCATATAGAGAAACATTAAGTGGTTAATGTTTGGATGGTCCTCTCATATTGACTATAATTAAAAGAGTATTTTATATGATAAAACATGAAATAAATCAAATGCATAAGATGTATGCATTGAGTTAATACACATAGTGATCAAGGAATGTCCCCAAGATCTATATAAACCCTACTACCATATGATGACTACAAGTAGGTATGTGTATGGTGTGCCTAGTTGATACTACCTAACCCCATAACTTTCATGTCATTACTCCTTTATATTGAAATACACAGTAATATGTCATGGTGGAAGAGATAATTCCGTTTCGAGCGTCGAAATGATTTAGTTTTCCTGTGGATACCCATAAAGGTGGGAGGCATACATCTACCACTCTAGAGATCAACATCAGGCATATAAAAATGAATTAAAAAGAATTTCAATATATAATATGGTGAAAGTTATTCCATAAATTACTATATTATTCATTTATATAATTTACATATTTATTCATTTATCTTTGCATGGGTGATATTCGTAAGGGTTTCTAATCATCTTTTCTTTTATGATTAAGTGTTGGTCAACCCCTATGAAACCCTTCAGTGGTATCATATCCAAACATGTTTTTATATTTTTGAGATCATGTGTGAAATGAATAAATCCATAAAACTAGTGCATCATTTTTCTTTTCCCTTTATTTACCTATACACAAACTCTCATCTCACATATGGCTCCTCCCAATTTACCTTTACATAGATGGGTCTATATAAAGGTAATCATAATTTACCTTCACATAGAAGGTTCTGCATAAAATTCATCTCAATGTACATTTACATACAAGGTTACTTCATAGTGTTCAATATAAACTACCTTTATACAATGGTTTTACATGCTACATAATGGTACAAACAAATTACCTTTACACAGAAGGTTTTGCATAAAGCTCATCTTGGACTACCTTTACATAGGAAGGTAACTACAGTATAATCTTTATGCAATGAATCCAATGTAAAGGTAACCTTTGTGTTACCTTTATATAGAAAGGTAACTCTCTTGTTAATTTTATGAAGATGGCTTGTGTAAAGGTAAAGGATTTTACCTTCACACTGGTAATCCTCTCCCTCGTAAAGGTAAAGTTAAAAACATAAAAAAATATTTCGTTATGTTTACTTATGGTTTATAAAATGTTTATAGATCATAGTAAATGGTATCTTGGGAATATAATAATTTATAAAGAGTTTATAAATTAATTAATTATAAATATTATATAATAAATTACATAAATTTTTTTAAAACACTTATGAATAAAATATTCCAAATATTAAATGTTTATATTTAAAATACCTTTTACCAAATTATATGAAATGACATATGATCTAGAAATAAAATATTTATTTAGAAATCATAAGCGTAATTTATGAATAGTTTATAAATAAAGAAATATGGTCAAAATATAAATTATTTAAATTATGAAAATTTCATAATTAATTAATTAATATGTAATATAAAAATGATGGGGACTTATTTGGGATATTATTTAAACCTCATTATTTTTTTGACAATTTATTTGATAAAATTTCTAAATAATATTTAAGTATGTGATATTAAATTATTAAAAATGTTTAGATAATAGAAAATGGATTATAATGTTTTTCATAATTCACAAATTATTATATATTTAAAATGAAGTTCCATATAATGCATAATGTGAATAGTTCATATAATTATTTGAATGTAAAGTGTTTATATTCATCAGTATATAATTTCTATAATGATTAATGATTGATTATAAATGTTTATAATTCTATTTTATTTAGAAATTTCTCATAAATAGTCATCTCATGTATAAATATTTGAATTTCTCATTTATTTAAAGGGTGTTCCTTTCTTTATTAATAGTTATGAACTATTTATATTATTAATGGTATATTCTTTATTTTAAATATTAAACTAGTTCTAGATAATTTTCATATGTGCATTAGAGTAGTTACATGTTAAGTATGATAAATTGATTTAGTTTTCAACTACCTTGTCTTTGGTTTCTAATTGAAGTCATTAGCTTGAATTTAGTTTTTAAATATAGTTTATACATATTAGGTATTATAATTATGATTAACTATATTGTCTCTTGAGTAAAGTGTCATTGGGTAGAAGGAATTTGATCCAGAATTCCCACTGTCTTGGAGGCTTATTCTTTGTCTAAAAAGGTAGGGGTTAAATATCTATGGCTATGGTCTTACTCATGTGGATATTGGCAATGAAATATAATTCTAATCATTTACATGAATATTTCATGTACCTTTTACATGAGAATCATTTGGATATGTGTAAATATATTTGACTTATACTTTTGGGTGAGTAACAAGAACTGTGAGTGTTGTAAGGATTTACACAATAATATGGGTTCAACATATTGATTTGGTGGGAGAAATAATATTAAAAACTAAATCACTAGATGTATGTATACATAAAGGGAATGATATAAGATAAGATAGTGAGATTAAATCCCCTTCAAATAGTAAGTGCTATATTCTTTCCAAAGAGGCACTTATTAGGACCTCAATCATTTAACCAATTAGTTTCACCCAAAATTAGGGGTTCCCTGGATTATCTTATGCAATTCAAGTAAGTAATGGGTGACTGTGATTCCCCAAACCAATGATCCCCGATTTAGTGCTCATAAACACATAATTTACATAACTTTATTTGATACCAGTTACAAAATCTTAGATATAAACAACCTTAATTAAAAAATCAAAATGATTATTACATCTATTACATCTGAAGGATCATTTTAGGTTTAGAGCTTCATAGAATTAGTAAAAAACATAAATTGATAAATCCCATGTTCTTTGTATCAAATGGACATTTTTTTATTATATATGAAACTAATTAATTCATGAAAAATATTTATGGTCATGTTCTAAGGATCTTTAATTTCTTCAAGACCACAGTCAAGAAATCCTACTATCAAGGCTTTGTTCCATGAAAATATCTTGTTATGGGAAGAGATATACACCAAAACCCAACCTATTTTGTCTCATAAGACTTATCAATGCATCGAGAGGCTATATAATGTCATTCCCCATCCATCACTTGTTTAATCCCAATGCAATCAAAATAAGAGAAAATTAATAAAAAATAAAAAACAAACCTTTTCAAAACTCATCAAATCTGGGCAGGGATGAATATCTGGGTACTGTAGAAGGGTACTGTAGTAGCGGTGGAACTGTAGTGGCGACAACACTGTAGTGGAGAAGGAACTGTTGCAGGATACTAAAGTGGCGGCGGGTACTGTAGAAGGTATTGTAGCTGCGCAGGGTACTATAGCAGTACTGTTCACAGAGGGTCCTTTGGGCCAAAAAATGGGCTTTCAAGCCTTGTATTCAGGCCACTTGTCCTTGGGTCTTCGGGCTATGTATTGGGTCCTCCTCTATCCTTTAAAGAGGTCTTTGCTTTAATAATAAATTGAGGCTTCGGCCCCAAACTTTAAAAATAAAATAAAAGGGATAACCTAATCAGAACCCATTCGAATGAATAATGTGTATGGATAAACAATACATAGTTAACTTACTAATAATAATTAATATTGGAATGCTAATACTTTTCCCAATGTCAATATAATATAATAATTTCTAGGTGAATATAATCCAATAAAATTTATTTAAAATGCGATGTTCACACTTTATAGAGCGATGGGTATACAACTAAGATAATATTGGAATAACATGAACATAAGTCATCCAGAAAAAGAAATTGGATTTATTAAATAAAAAAATACCAAGAAGTGAGAAATATTTTTCAAATGTTTCACATGGTAGGAATATATATACCTATAAAAAATTAAATAATACCACATAATACAATCAAAGGGTGTAATGTACCCAACTTATATGAAATAAGTGTGAAGGACGATCATAACTCAATGAATGAAAATTGAGTTACCAAAAATCCTCACTACTATGAAGACAACTGAATAACTAGCCACCTGAATAAGTAAACAAGATTTGGATAGTAAATCCCATGAAATACATTGATAAGAACATTCATGGGATAATAATTTAATAGAACACTATACAAAGCGAACAAGGTGCATAAAATATATTATGTCACAAAGAATGAGAATTAAGACCAAGAAAAGCCTTACAACATAGAAACTTTTGAATAAAAACACCTTGAATGATATGGATTTAAATTTAACTTCAAATAACATGATTAAAATATAATTAATTATATGATATATAAAATATGAAATATATAAACCACATAAATGAAATTAGGTGCATAAATATAATACTTAGCTTAATGAAGGGAAATTGGGATGAAAACCCTTATCTCTTACCATGAAATACACAAACATAATTTAACCTTATATATAAAAAACATATCTATCTTAATCAATTAATTAATAAACATAATTATATATAATTTCATTCACAATCTTCATAAATAGTCATTCTCTAAATGAATTCTTCTGATTTTCCATATTGGGTTTTTATAATTTTGATTATTTCTACTAGTTTCATAATAGTAGTGTCTGTGTTTATTCTTATTTAAAAGTTAATAGTTAATAGATAATATAATATACCAGAATATATGGTTCAATATAGTTTTTAAATTTATAATTTAATTTCATGTCAGTTTTGTTTATGAACCATGACGATAAAATCAATGATGATCATGTTTTGGTGATTCTTAATGAATGAAAGGTGTTTTCTTAATTTATGAGTTAAATGTAGATATAAAATTACTATAAAAACCATCATATTATATAAATATTTATATTATATTACACCATTTAATAAGTTCTCATATTCATCCATAACATAAATTCCTAGTATTGTTCAATTAGGTAGCTAAATTGACCCAAACATGATTATACCCTAATTTAATGAATTATTATGAGGTGGTTTATTTGTAATATCATTATAAAAGAATCATAATTATATTATATATTTATTATTAGTGTGAAATATAATAATTATAATTAATTATAATAATAATTAATGTATATAAAAACATTACATAATTTGAATAAAAGATTATCCTCTTAGAATTCTTATTTTAAATGATTAGATTAATTATGATCGTTTGTTGATCATATCATTAAACTAATCAATAATTTTTCAAATAAAAACCTTAATTATACCATAAAATCATATTTATACTTTAATAACATCCTTAAATATAACCTTGTGAGGTGGTAAAGAAAATTGAAACATGTTACGTCATGGAGGCGGTTTGTCCGCACAACACATGAATAACTATTTTATTTTTCTTAATGGATAGGGTATATGAATAAAAAATGATAAAAAATTAATATAATAACATTAAATTATATAAATTATAATAATATCATTATATTTTTGTGGTTATAATAAATTTTCAATATGATAATTAAATATAAAATAAGGTAGTTGATAATACTCACGTTGGGGACTTGGATTTTCCTGAAAGTCTCCTTGAATTTGAAGGGATTAGGATAACTATGAGTGACCATAGGATTATTTTATTTGGAAATTGTTATATAGAGATTAAAATTCTATATTTTAAAGGATAAATTTAAAGGTAATGTGCGTCTTGAAGTGGTGAATATGTTACCCATTTATAAGTGAAGAAAAGGGTAGTCTTCAGAACACCTTTACATTTTTCAATAATGCCACAAAACTATTCTAATAGGAATGGATAAAAGTGGAAAACGTTTAGGGTAAACATGTATTTGTTGATACAAATATAAAACATGCATTTCTAGTCACATTATTTAAAAGTTTTAGGTCTTTTACACTAGGTTAAACTCAATTTATCACCTTTTATTTTACTATGGTAATTAATTTCTAACCTTAGTCATTAATTTTAATAAAAAATATTAAGATAAAAAAATTACTTAATTTTATACTTTTAATTTAAAATTTGAAAATAATTTTATCAAATAAAATTTCTAAATTTATGAAATGTTAATTTTAATATAAATACAATTAATCGTAAAAAAACAATTTCTGGGGAAAAAATGTTTTTAAACATTAAATTTATATATAATATAAAATTATATTGGATAATTATTTCAATTAAATAGATTGATTTATTATAAAAAATAATTTCATGAGGATTTAAAGGCAAGAAAAAACAAAATATCCCATGAAGATACACAATTTTAAAAAAAAATACCGAAAAATGTTTCTATATTAAAGCAACAATTTAATTATTATAAAAAATGTTTTCCATAAGTTTTTTAAGTTAAAAGAATATTTTAAAATGAATAATTTTATTTCTAAAATTTATATTTGATTACTTAAAAGG
This sequence comes from Viscum album, assembly GCA_963277665.1. Lineage (NCBI taxonomy): Eukaryota > Viridiplantae > Streptophyta > Magnoliopsida > Santalales > Viscaceae > Viscum > Viscum album. Next base: position 1,199,588,590 of record OY728119.1, on the reverse strand, counting down.
TTTTTAAATCTTCGATGTTATTCTTATATAGTGATAAAATCATGGAAAATATATTTTTCATAAACCCTATATTTTTTAACTAAAAACCATCCTTTTTAGAAAATGATAAAAAATTAATACCAATTCAATTTTGATATGAATAATTAAAAAATTATGTTCATTTTTATTTATTTGAAATTTAGAAAATTATTAATTCATTTTTTGAATAAAATCTTAAAATATAATGAAAACTGTTTTAATTGGAAAATGTTAATTTCGAAATATTAACCAATATTATTCTTATTTATTATCATTAACCAACTACATTGGTGTTAACCAATTATTAATATAAAAAATAATATATTATTAATCATATGTTTATTGAAATATAAATTCATATAACATAAAAGGATTTTTTTTAGAAAAATGCATTTCTAAATAATAAATGATCTTATTAGTCATTTTAAGTAAACAAATTGATTTTTAAAAAATAGTCTTTATTTTATTTATTTGTAAATTTTATAAGGAGGTTACTCTTATTCATTACCATCAATTCAATAATTATTTTTTTAATATTCATACTTAAATATGTATATTTTATCTAAATATATCACAATTTCATTTAAGTTTTGTGTTGCATGTTAATCAAGATATTGAACACATTAACTTATTTAATGGTAACCATATATTAATATATCAAGGTGTTATACTGATACTGGAACATCCTAGGTAGTTTCATGCTAAAGTAGGATTCCCCTAGATCATCTTGTGTTAGCTTGGGTTATACTTAGTTGGGAAACCCTAAGGGTTAATATACTAGATGAATAAAGGTGAGTTTATATATATGATGGATTGGGGTAAATAGTTACTAACTCAACCATCCAGGAATCATATATGATATGATTTGGATGGTAACCTACCCAAATAACTAAGTGGTTCATGCCACAACGAGGTCATTTTATTAGTGAAATAAGGATCTTGGACTACAAATAGATATGATGAATCTGAAAAGGGGTAATTATTTTAGTATAATCCTATTTAATGGAAGTACTTATTAAATGGTTAATAAAAAATGATACTTATATGATAAAATGTTTTTTATAGATAATGGATTCATCATCATCCAGTTTGACCTTAAGATCTATTCTGGAAAAATAAAAACTAAATGAAAGTAACTTCCTAGAATGGTAACAAAACCTAATAATTGTTCTCAATCAAGTGAGAAAATTATATATAGTATAAAAAATTTATCCCAATCCACCAATTGGTGAAGCTATTCCATAAAAGGATATAGATTCATATATTCAACACGTAAAAAATTAACTAGAGTTTTTGACACTTATGATTGTTACTATGGAGTCTAATTTTAAAAGAAACACGAGACCATGGATGCCTATAACAAAATAAAAACCTAAAGTGGCTCTATAAATTGTAAGCTAGGAATGAATAATATGAAGCATAATAGGATATATTTTTATGTAAAATGGTGGAAGGAACTTTATTCTCAACTCATGTTCACAATATGATTTGGCATGTTAATGATTTAAAGAGGTTGATTTCACCTCATGAACTTAAACTTTCCATTGATTTAATTTTTTAATCACTTCGAGAAAGGTTTTGATGGTTTTTTTGTTAATTATAATAAAAAGGAATTATTTAAAACCTTACCCAATCTCCTAAATATGTTGTTGATAAATGAGTAGTTCATGGATGGCCTAGGATCAATTACTATGTTTGTGGTACAAAAAGGTATTTTTTTTCAAGAAATAAAGGAAGAGAGGTCATGAAGAGTCCACACCTCCAATTAAATTGAAGAAGAAAAAAGAAAGGATAATGTTATCATTATATCCAATTTTTATATTGGAGAAAGATTTATCAGTATTTCCTGAAGAGTCATAAGAATCCATGTAGTTAGTCCACACCAAGTATTAATATTATAGAATTCAATTCTTATATTCTGAAAGGTATATGATACCAACCATATGTTTTAAAAATGTTATAAATATACAAGAGTTTAGAATTAAATTAAGAATTGAAAGTTTAAGAATTAAGTAATGGATCAAGAGGTCATTATATTAAATACTTGGATACCAATGAAGACATTAAGATTTATAAATTTATAGGTATATATATTTTTATCTCTTTTTTCTCTATTGGGTAGAGATTAAAAAAATTATTTTTTGAATAAATGAGATAATGTTTTTAATACACACCTGATTCATTAAAAATTTATAAAATTATTGAAAATAAATTTATGTATAAAATAGTTTTATCTAGGATAATATTTTTTATCCAAATATAAATTAACATGTTCCTACAATCCATCAGTGACAATTTTAAAGTCTTCTTTTTAAGAGGAAAATTATTCAAAACACATAGAATACCATATATTATGGGAATAAAATAGTTTATTTGTTTTATATATTTCTACTAAATGAAACAAAGTGTAATTTATAACACAAAAAGGATTGTGTTTATTCTTAGAAAATATATTCTAAGAAGAATATAATGTTTAAGAAGATAGTGGGTGTATGTTTGAACTTAGAAATGTTTAGTGATTGATAAATAAAATATTGAACCAATATAAAGTTAAAGGTTTTAGTTCAAATCCTAAAGTGTTTAGGATATGAGATGCTAAAGTGAAGTGTAAATAGTTAAATTTAGTTACCATCACTACATTAAAAAATGATTATACCACTCTATTTACAAAGTGAATTTAATTCATATCTTAAAACATTTTAGGATATATTAGTAAAAGAGAAATATAAACAATTATATTTAGTTACTGAATCATTATTAAATTATTTTAGGATTATATGGTTAGTATCAATGTAAATTGTTATATTTATTTTATATAAGGGTTCCAAGGATTGTGATTATGAACTTAAAAAGAGTTTTAAGTAGACAACATAAGTTAACCTATAACATTTTATGTTGTGGAGTTAAATATTTTGAATATGTTTAATGAGATAAACTTTAGTAATATGATTCCTAAAATATAACCATTATTCAATATTTATTTATTCATATATGTTAATCAATAAATATTTATCAGGAGTATTTTATCAGATGGTTAGATATATACATGGTTGGAATTACATGTAGATGTAATGAATTAACAAAAAACTAAGAAAGTGTTGCAAAAATAAGGATGATATAATAGTATATTATATAAGATATGTTATATAGGTTATTATGTATAGTTTTTTAATTAATCTTAAAATATTAAATAATATAAATTGTATCATGATAATAGGAAATCACCACTTTATCATTCTTTCATGTTTCCAACATAAATGTATGTATATATATATATTATACATTTTGTGAAGTGATTTTATAATTGAACTCTCAAAGTATGAATTTTAGTTATCCTTAACCGATATTTATCATGGATTAGTATAGGTTGTGATGAAATGTTAAGGTTAGTGTAAGTGGGATTATTGTATAGAGATACAAAATATGATCATGAGGCAAAAATGGTGTTTTTGTGTGCTGGATAACCCATTAAGTAAATCACATGGAGTGTCATGCATAATGTATTTGGTATACTATGGGTGAATATATCATATTTGGGTCCCCACTACTTAGGGTTGGTTATATACCTAACATGGGAACCTTTTTACTTTAATACATTTCTTATACAAGTGAAAAGTGACTTATCTAATTAGGGGTGGTTGGGTATGTTTCTTATCATGTATTTAGTTTGAGGTCAACTAATATGATATTTTTCCTCTCATATGATGAGTACAACATCTAGGAACTTGATTAATATATACTGGGAATGTGTGTCTGTACCTAGATAATACATGTGATGTGCTTATCTAATCAAATAAGGGGAATGCGATGTGCTCATCTATAATGATGATTGACATGTGACGTATTTATAGAACATGCCAGTATATACTTGTAGAATCGATAATGTATGAGTTGGCTATATGGTATTGACATAATCCATGTCTTATGGTCATACTATGTATTGGAAAAAGGGAAAATATGATAATTCAATTTTTATATTATGTGGACTGGTGGGCACAAGTATGTAGATACATGTGTTTGATGGTGATCATAAAAGATCCATTTATAGATTGAGTTGCATTTAAACTTTAATAGATGACACTCTTTGCTTACATTTATGGATCAAAAGATTTATATTTGTTGTTAATGTTATTATTGGCCAGAGTAGGACACTCAAGGGGGGGGGGGGGGGGGTGAATTGAGTTCCTATAAAAAAATTTGTTGAAAATTATTTATTGGAAAGTCCCCCAATTTAAAATCAAACAGTCCAGTTAACTAATGTATCAGATTTGTAAAAGATTTAATATTTTTAAATAGTCCTTAAAGATTGATTAATTATCAACTTAATCAATTTATGAAGTTACTTCTACTTTTGAAATCAGTCTACTAGAATGAATTCTAGAACAACCACTATCTAAGATTAACTATCAAATCAAAGTAATGTTTTCTAGTTTGGATAAACAAAGACAAAAAAAAAGAACTTGAACACAATAGATAAAAACTAGATGTTTAGTCTTAAGAAGAGACTTAGACCTCTCCACTTGGTGATCACCTTCCACCAAGCAGTTTATATTAATAAACTTGATCCACACCTTGGATCAGGGTTTACAACAGTATAAATTTTTTTCCTTGTCTAACTGGACCTCTACTATAGGTATTTGTGGGAAACTAAAACAATCAGGTCACACAGGGACCTTTTCCACAGTTTTACATGGGAGTGAAATGGTGTAAGAGAGTGGTGATGAGAGGATATCTTGTATCCTTCAGTTTAGCATAGGAGACAATGTGTGTTTGTAATATAGATACACACACTTCTCAAAAAGTATTAAAACAATACACAATAGATCATAAATGATAATAATGGGTTTAGAATGATTTGAGGGATGTTATTGATACTTTAGGACTTATTGGATGTAGCAGATGTAAAGCGTGAGTCTACTTCTGGAAGTGGAAACAAAAAATAGAGTATCGTGTAAGCTCTGTGTTCAGGTTTCCAGGAAAAATGAGATGTTCTATGAATATCTCCTTTTCAAGGTTTTTGGCTGCAGGGATGTTCACCCTTTGGTGTAGAGAAAGTTCTCCTCTTGTTCACTAAAATCATAAGAAGTGTCATAGCTCTAATTCTTGGTTTTCTATTTCACCATGCATTGTTTTCAATCTACTTTACATTCCCCCTTTTAATTTAATCTTGGGTGATTCCATTTTACCAGACATAGAGTATGATATCCACACCTCATACCTCATACTATCTACTAAAATGTCTGCAAAAGATCATTGATAATATCAATGTCATTTAATAACTCAAATATGACCGTTAGAAATAAGTTTGAATTTAATTTAAAAACAAATGATTGAGTCTAGAACGGTGTCACATAAGCGGTGACTTAGGAGTGGTGTCTTGGAATGGTGTCTTTGGAATAATTTCACTAGAACAGTTTCACTGGGATGGTGTCACTAGGATGGTGTCCCTGGGATGGTGTCACTAGGATGGTGTCACTGGAATGGTGTCATAGAATGATGTCATTGGAACAATCTCACTGGGACGATGTCACTGACTTTGCGAGAATTCTGAAACTAGTAGCACAGTGTCTGGTCTATATCAACGGTGTCAGGTCCTTTGTAAACATTATGAAATAGGTGGCTTGATACAATGATGTATGGTCCTTTGTAAACATTCTGAACCAGTATGTTACTGAAACAGTGTCTCATACTTTACCAATTTTTAGACTAAATAGTGATTGTGAGTCCTCTCACCGATGACTGTGAGTTCACCTTATTGGTGACTCATATTTAGCCAAATATTTTCAACCTTCCTTATGAATAATACTTGACATAATAGATTTAGATTATTCGTAATCATATTAAATCATAATTAAACATGATTAAAGATGATTTTTAGCATTAAAACTAGAGGAGTCCAACAATATCCCCCCTTTTGATGATAAAAAATCATGGCATTTACAAGCCATACATATTGATCACAGTAAATTATCAACATTTTTATAAACATATCAGAAAGATTATATGAGATTAAGACATAAATAGATCCCAATTAAATTTATCATAGATACAATTTCCGAGTTCTACACTTTAATACCATAAAGATTGTTAAGTGATAGTTCTCCTCTTTAATACCATAAAGATTGTTAAGGGATTGAAATAAAAATTCCATCTATAAGTTCTCCCCCTTTGGGGATTATCAAAAATAAAATAGGAAAATGAAAAACAAAGAAGAAATATTACAAGTCATCAACAAGTGAATAAAAGAGAGATAACATGTCATTTAATACATCAATATAGTACAATGACAAAAATTACATCACAACCCTATAAAAAACACCCAATCACTTTGGCTCTAAGTCTACCACCTCTTTGACTTTAATAGAGACATCAGGTGTAGAGGTAGTAGGTGCGGAAGTGGTAGTTTTGGAAGAGAGAGAGACAAGAGGGAGTGAAGGGAGAGGAATCCCTTCAAAAATAAAAGGTTCAAGTCTAGTTCTAGATGAAGAATGAGGTAGAGGATTCTCAGTAATGACTGGTCTTATTTTTCTCAGAGCCCGGGTTGGGGTCATGGTCACGGGAGAAAAAGAGGTAGAGGAATGAGTGGTAGAAGGAAGTATTCTAGGTATGAGATAAGAAGATACTGGAGAAACTAGGGCTGTGCTATTTTTATATAGACAAGGATTCAACAGATTTATGAAATACTTGACGATATCACCACCATACTCCATAGCCTTGTCAAAATCATCCTTATTTTCCATAAACTTATCAATAGTAGAAGTAAAATCCTTCAACATCTTGACTTGCTCCTTAAAATCTTGAGTCACTAAAGGTAGCTTCAAATTCTCCACCAGATATTTGAAATGACTTATTAGCTGGTGCTTGGTATAAATCTTTGTAAAATAGGAATGCGCCTTCTTTGAAATCTCTGCTTGAGAATCAGTGGTAGTCTTGGAGTAAAATATGACCATATCATGCACACGCTCATTGTACTTTTCAATATTACTCAATATTTACTGAGTTGGATCACCAACCAAGGTTTGAAGCTCTTCTCTAATCAATGATCCGATCAAGTTACCATCAAAAGGTTGATAGGTTAGTCTAGAAATAGATGGAACTGAAGTAGCTGAGGAGAGATCATTAAGCCTTTTAAGAACAGTGTCTAAAGATCCTTTATACTCATATATCAGTCAATTGATTGCATCCACAATCCCACAAATTTCATTTGATAATTTATTTTTGTTCTTGATCACTTCTTCAACCACCGAAATAAAATTTGGTTGAATCTGACACTACTAGAATACAAGGTATTTGTGACGGGTTATTTGTTATGGGATCCTGTCGCAAATAGGCTTTAGCGACAGGGTCCCATCGCAAATATCCCATTGCAAAAAATGTCGTCGCAAAAAATATTATTTGTGACAGGCCCGTCGCAAATAATATTTTTTGCGACAGGAAACTTCACCATCGCAAATAAGTCTCCGATTATATACTTTATATATATAAGCTCTTTTGCGACAGGATCGTCGTAAATACTTTTTTGCGACGGGACTGTAATCCCATCGCAAATGTTTTTTGAAAATATTTTTTTAAACTATTTGCGATGGGCCCGTCGTAAATACCTTTTTTAAGAAAAAATTATTTAAACTATTTGTGACGGGATCCCGTCGCAAATAATAAATAAATTTTTTAAAAATAAATTTAATAAAATTATGATTATTGAAAAATTAATTTTAATATTATTAAAATAAAAAAATTATTAAATATTAAATTTCTCAATATTCATAAAAAAATATAAAAAAATCATAAAATATTATTATGATTATTGAAAAATTAATTTCAATATTATTAAAACAATTTTTTTTAAAATTCTCAATATTTACGAAAAAATATAAAAAAATCATAAAATATTATTATGATTATTGAAAAATTAATTTTAATATTATTAAAATAATAAAAAAATAAAAAATATTAAAATTATCATTATTAAAAAAAATATAAAAAAATCATAAAATATTATTATTATTATTATTATTATTAGTAAAATAAACGAATATTAAAAAATATAATACTGAAAAAATATATTTAATAAAATTATGATTAATGAAACACTAATATTAATATTATTAAAATAATAAAAAAAATATATATTAAAATACTTAATATTAACAAAACCAAATCATAAAATATTAAAAATTAAATTATGTAACAATCGCACCGAAATAAACGACAGAAACTGTAAATAGATCATATTACAACAAATTTAAATTCAAATGTTTTTGGCATAAAAAAAATCACTGGTGGGGGGGTCTTCTTCTAGAGGAGGTGGAGGAGCTGAAGGAGATGGTGGAAGAAACTCCATCCCTAAACTACGAGTCAGACGACACATGTACTCCATCTGCTCGTGATGTTGCTGCTGCCATCGATGCATATCCTCCTTATGCTGCTGCTGCTGCTACTGCCATCGATGCATCTCCTCCTCGTGCTACTGCTGCTGCTGTTGACATATCTCTTCTTGCTACTCCCGCAAACTCTCTATAAGGTCATTCTGAGCTCGGAACTGCTTCTGATGCTGTGAGCCAGAAGATGATGCCTCTCCACGAGCTTCTCTCAAGCTGGACGCTGACATAGAAACTGTACCATAATAAGTACCATAAGTAACATGAGAGCCGATACCAACTATTCGACCCTTCTCAAAGTCATACTTAGTCGCCTATATCTATGTTGCTTTGTCGAAATGGTGGGCACTGGTCTGATCATTCGCCTCGTCCTGACCCTCAGCCTGTGTCTGAGAAGTCGCAGCCTCATATGACTCCTTCAATTTCAATTTGAAATTAAAATTGTGAAAATATTATATATAGTTAATTGTCAAACTGAAAAAAATAAGACTAACCAAAATCCGACGCTGGCGATCACCTCTAATCTCTTCGGTGGCTGAATCACTGTACATCCTCCGATAAAAATCATACTCTGTAATATCGGGATGCTCTACTTCCTATATAAATATAAAAAAATGTTTATATTTGAAGTTATATAAAATATTTAAAAAAAATACTTTCTAGATGCTCTCTATGCGTACTGAATGTACGGCTACCAGCTCGATGTGTCACCTCCTGTCTCCCCCGGTTCTGCCAACCCAATGAAGACCTCCTTTGAAATCCACCACCCAACCAGTGTTCACATAATCTATCCCAAACCTGAGATGAAATGTACTCTGGTTGGTGGGTTTTATACGACTCATCAAATACTGTCGCTCTTGCTTTCTTAATGTCCGTCTTTCTCAAAATGTGCAAAAACTGACGCAAACGCTCACGCATAGCCACCTACCATGCTGCATGGATATCGTTACGCATGCTATCATCGATGGGATACCATAAAAACTACAAATAATTTATAATATCAAGTTATTAAAAAAATAAATTTCAAAATAAATATTATTTATTTACATACCAGCCAATGATTGTACATGCCGAGCTGCACATCAATGGGAATCTGTTCCCATGTGGTCCATGGATGAGAAAAATAATTGCGCAAGATATCGCTCCCCTGTCCAATAGCTACATGTGCAAAATATTGAAAAAAATAATAAACAATCAAACAATTAGTATATATATAAATAAATTAATGAAATCTAACTAAAATATATAGGTTACCATACCTCTGTGTGCATGGATCGAAACCAAGACGTGGAAGTCACTCGGGGATAGGGTCCAGAATCATCAGTCACACAATACCATGCCCCCTCCATGTACCTCCTAAACCACCAGTAGGATGAGGGTCAGATGATCCCATATCCCCCTCATCCAAAGGTATCTCAGCCTCCTCTAACTCATGCAATAGATCAGAGTCCATCTGAAACACAAAATGATTGTTGTTAGAAGATAGTTGAAAATAACTATTATATATATATATATATATTAGTTATGATCATAGCTAGCATTCAACTATGCCAATGTTCACCTTCATCATCATCTTCATATGTAACGATGTCAATTTCTTCATATTCCTCCTCGGCATCATCAATATCCATATGAGTTTCACTTTCATCATCCCTTGTCATTTCAATTTTATTTGTAACATCATTAACATCTTCGTCACCATAGAACCTTAATTGTGGGGTGTCCTTATCGATATTCATGTTTCTGTGTGAAAAAGATGGATTTTGAGTAGTCTCTTGAGAAATTTCAATTTCTTCCACTTCAGCGGAACCACATTCAGTTTGAGTAAATTGATTTTCCCAAGATTTCATTTTTATTATGCTCCACCAATCACCCAGATCTCTTGAAGTAGCACAGTACTTTGCATAATAAATTTGATGTTCCTGTTGAGCCAGTAAAAATGGTTCATTTACTACAAGAAGACTTTTATATTTAATATCGATGATTCCATGAGTCGGATGAACACGCAAACCTCTCTCAGTATCCAACCACCGAAATTTAAACATCATTATGTAATTTTGTCCAAGATAACATAGCTCAATAATTTCATCCAGAATGCCATAAAAGTCAACTTCAGTTTCTCTATGATGTGATCCTCTCAAACAAACTCCACAGTTCATTGTTTTTTTGATTCCCCATATGCACGTGTATGAAATTGAAAACCATTCACCACATATGAATGATAATATTTAACTATTTTGGATGGTGGGTTACTCAATATACACAGTCACTTATCAATTTTATCAGCATGTTGAGACACCTGAAAATTTGTAAAAAAATTATCAATATAATAAATAGTAAAGTGAATTGATATTAAACCATCAATAATTTATGTTACCAGCTTTTGAAACCATTGAGAAAATTTGTTTTGTCTGCGTTCTTCAAGAGCAGCTGCTGTAATTTGTGGAACTTTTTTCTTGATATGATTATCATATAACCTAAAAATAAAAGAATTTTACATACTTTAACAGAAATTAGAGAATAAGTGATAGAAGAACTCATAGTACAAATGCTGTCATTTCTTCACAGTTGAGCATAACATATGTATGAGCTCTGTGATGTTCATCGTCTGAAATCCATCATTCTTGAACTCCACCAAAGCCAAGATTTGGTTGATTAAAAACTGATAAATGATTTCCCATTTCATCATTAACATTTTCCTTATTCCGTCCCATGTGTTTTTGGTATGAGGGATATTCATATTCAAAATAGTGAGAGTAGAAAAAAGAAATTTCCTCTTGCAAATAAGATTCAGCAATTGAGCCTTCAACTGATGCTTTGTTACATACTTTTTTCTTCAATTTCTGCATGCATCTCTCGAATGGGTACATCCATCGAAACAGTATTAGACCTCCATATTTAGCTTCATGTGGAAAATGTAATATCAGATGTTCCATTGATTCATAGAAAGCAGGTGGAAAGATTTTTTCCAATTTACATATAATTATAGCAACATCTTCTTCCAGTTTTCTTAGCACATCATAGTCAGTTGTTGCTGCAAAAAGTTCTTGAAAAAAATATGATATGTCTATTATCGAATCCCAAATCATAGAATTCAACAAACCTCTGAATCCAATCAGAATAATTCTTTCCATTATAACATGACAATCATGACTTTTTAATTCGGTAATATGACCATTCTTAACACATCTGCCCAAATTAGAAGCATAAAAATATGTAAGTCTCAAATCTACAATCCATTGACAAAATAATAAATGACTCTCTTTGGATAGTGTATAAGATACTTTTGGATTCATTAACCTCTATGATCTAACATTTTCAAATAGTTTAAGTTCTGGTTGCCCGCAAATTTGGGCAAGATCTAATCGTGATTTTACAGTATCTTTGGTCTTACCTGGTGTAACCAAAACTGTATGAAATAAATTATCAAAATAGTTCTTCTCAATGTGTATAACATACAACATGTGGCAGACCAAAAAATCAGACCAATATGGGAGATCCCAAAAAATGCTTCGTTTTATCCAATTATGTTCTTTCCCAAAGCCATGAATTTTCTGTTGGTTTACTGTTGGCCCAAATGTGATGGGAGGTAATGAAAATACAATTGATTTTAAATCTGTACCTGAGATCATTTTTAGAGTTTCATCCCATTCAATTGTGCCTTTTCTGAAATTATATTTGTTCCTTCAAAAAGGATGATCGATTGGAAGAAATCTATGATGACAGTCAAAATAGAAAGGTTTTTTCCATTAATGAGCATACAATATTTGTTGTCTTTTATACAGTAAGGACATGATTTCAGACCATGTGTACTCCATCCATATAACATGTCATACGCTGGAAAGTCACTAATCATCTACATCAATGCAGCTTTTAATGTGAAATTTTGTTTCGCAGCAACATCATATGTACTAACACCATTACTCTATAATGCATTTAACTCATCAATAAATGGTTTCAAATAAACATCAATATTCTTTTTCGGATGTCCTGGGATTAATAAGGTCAAAAAGATATAGGACTCCTTCATCAATATCCATGGAGGTAGATTGTACGGAGTTATAAAGATAGGCCAACATGAATACTGACTACCATAAGAACTAAACGGACAGAAACCATCATTATAAAGACCCAATTGCACGTTTCGGGCTTCTAAAGCAAAAGACGGATGCAGACGATCAATTTTTTTTCCATGAATCATAATCAGATGGATGATTCAAGCTTTTACCAGTTGAAATATTGGTTTTGTTCAATGACATCATTGAAACTGTGTTATGAGACATAAATAAATGTTACAGCCTGAGTTTAAGGGGGGAAATATCTCAACTGTTTTACAGGAAACAATCCAGACTTCCCTGGTTGAGCTTCTTTAAACCTCGATTGTCCACATGTTGGATAACTATCCAACGACTCATTTTCACCAGAATATAAGATGCAATCATTTTCATATGCATGAATCTTCTGATAACTAAGGCCTAGATTACGAACTAACCTCTTTCTCTCATAGTAATTTGCAGGCAACACATTTCCTTTAGGTAACAATGTTTTAACCAAAGAAAATATATGATCAAAATAGTTGTTTGACATTACATTATCTGATTTAACAGCTATAAATTTTGCAACCGCTTATAATTTTATTATCTTGAAACCAGGATATAATGCATCCTCAACATACCTCAACAACTCATAAAATTCGGATGGTGCCAACTCAGGAGTTAAATCAATATCATCGTGAGTTTCAGTTTGTTGAACAGATGGACCTACAACATCATGTACTAAATTTTGGAACTGTGATGGATCCAGAATAAAGTTATTAGTATCTTCTATGGAACTGTGTTCACCATGTTGATACCAAAAAACATAATCTTGTTGAAAACCAAATCGCAAGAGATGTCCCCCAACCTTGTCAAATGTGTCAAACGTTCTCAGAGCACATTTTTTACAAGGACACTTAATTGTGCCTTCTGAAACATATTCTGGTTTTGATGATACAAATGATAAGAAAGATTCAACACCCTTAATATATACAGGATTTAAACCATAACTATTTGGATTTCTATGCTGATTTATCCAAGCGCGATCATCTAATAATGAATGATGTCGACTTCCTTGTTCCATATTTTTCTACAAAATATAAAATCATCACTATTTTTGAATAATTTGAAATTATAAAAATACTATCTGAAAAAAGAAGATAAATAATTTCTACTACTTCTTAATAATTACCATTAATTAAAGGTGGCACAATTTCCAGTGGATTGACGGCTACTCTTTTGTCTGACGGCTCATTTACTTGCATCTTTCTCATACTAAAATCACAATGAAGAATCTGGTCGAAGGTACTCATATTCATTCTCATATGCATGAGAATAAATATATGTATCTCCAACCGGATTCTTCATTGTGATTTCAGTGTGAGAAAGATGCAAGTAAATGAGTCGGCGGACAAAAGAGCCCCCTTTTCATTGATGAGTCATCTTCTTCCAACTATCACTGCCTAAAATCATTATAAAAAATATGATCCTATGAATGCATATCCAATCTCGTGTATACGATATTGAATATGCCTATGTAGCCGCACATTTTTCACATTGTTTTGAGTCGGTGAGAGTTGAAAGGAGAAAAGTCATCAAGCAAAAGGAGTGTCGTCAATCCACTGGGAATTGTGCCAGGTTCTTGGAATTTATTAAAAAAAATTATAACTGTTCCTAACTAATTATTACTATTTATTACTATTTATTGCTAATTATTACTAATTTAGAAATACTTAACAATACTTAGCAAAATGATAACTGCTTGAATAATGAAATGAAATTTGGTAATCATCGTTGTGGAGATAATTACTAATTTTTCCTTCATTATCCAAGCGGTTTTCATTTACTAATTATAATTATATGTAATTATTACTAATAAAAAAGTTATATTATCAATATTTATGCAAAAAAATATTAATATTATTAAAATAATAAAAATTTTATAAAATATTAAAATTATCAATATTCACAACAGGCTTTGCTCTATTCTTAACATGTTCAAATCTCAAAGGGTCACCAATTGTCAGGTCATGCGCAATAAAAAGTTTGTGTCAGCCATGTCCAATGTAAACTCTATAATTTTCCCTGCATGGTTGATCAAATCGTAAACAATGTTGCAATAGGACGACCAAAGTAATGTTGTTCTCGTCTCTAAGAATAATCTCACTCCCTTTACATAGACCATTCTTCCTTAAAAATTTGAGGGGACATCAGTATCTTTCCCTTAAATTTTTAAGGAAGAATGGTCTATGTAAAGGGTCATGTGAGATAATTCTTATAGATGAGAAGGGCTTGACTTGGGTTGTCCTATTGCAATGCTACTTGCAAAGTGATCAACCAAGCAAGGACAATTATATCTAATTATATCTAATTATTACTAATTAAGACTAATTATGACTAATTATTCCTAATTACTGCTAATTATTTCTAATTATTGTTAATTATAACTAATTATGACTAATTATTACTAATTATTACTAATTATTATTAATTATTACTAATTATTACTAATTATAACTAATTATATCTAATTATGTCTAATTATTACTAATTATATCTAATTATATCTAATTATTACTAACTATATTTAATTATTACTAATAATTACTAATTATATATAATTATTACTAATTATTACTAATTATTACTAATTATTACTAATCAAATCTAATTATATCTAATTATTACTATTTATTTCTAATTATTGCTAATTATTAGTATTTATTAGTAATTATTAGTATTTATTATTAATTATTACTAATTATTGCTAATTATTCTTAATTATTGCTAATTATTCCTAATTATTGGTAATTATTATTAATTATTGCTAAATATTACTAATTATTGCAAAATATTACTAATTATTAGTATTTATTCCTAATTATTAGTATTAATTCATAATTATTACTAATTATTCTTATTTATGACTAATTATTACTATTTATTACTAAATATTACTATTTATTACTAACTATTACTATTTATTACTAAGTATTACTATTTATTAATATTTATTACTATTTATTACTATTTATTACTATTTATTACTAATTATTACAATTTATTACAAATTATTACAAATTATTCCTAATTATTGTTAATTATTCCTAATTATTGCTAATTATTCCTAATTATTGCTAATTATTCCTAATTATTGCTAATTATTTCTATTTATTTCTAATTATTGCTAATTAGTTATAATTATTCATAATTATTCCTAATTATTGATAATTATTCCAATTTATTCCTATTTATTCCTAATTATTCCTAATTATTGCTAATTGTTGCTAATTATTGCTAATTATTTCTAATTACTGCAAATTATTCTTAATTATTCCTAATTATTAGTATTTATTAGTAATTATTACTATTTATTAGTATTTATTAGTAATTATTACTAATTATTAGTATTTATTAGTAATTATTACTAATTATAGCTAATTATTACTAATTATAGCTAATTATTACTAATTATTGCTAATTATTCCTAGTTATTGCTAATTATTCCTAATTATTGCTAATTATTACTAATTATTGCTAAATATTACTAATTATTAGTATTTATTCCTAATTATTAGTAAATATTACTAATTATTAGTATTTCTTCCTAATTATTACTAATTATTCATATTTATTACTAATTATTCCTAATTATTACTAATTATTCCTAATTATTAGTAACTATTCCTATTTATTAATATTTATTGCTATTTATTACTAATTATTGCTATTTATTGCTAATGATTTATAATTATTGCTAATTATTTCTAATTAATCCTAATTATTGCTATTTATTGCTATTTATTTCTAATTATTGCTAATTTTTTCTAATTGTTGCTAATTATTGCTAATTCTTGCTAATTATTGCTAATTATTGCTAATTATTGCTAATTATTGCTAATTATTCTTAATTATTGCTAATTATTGCTAATTATTTCTAATTATTGCTAATTATTTCTAATTATTGCTAATTATTCCTAATTATTTCTATTTATTGCTAATTATTAATATTTATTGCTAATTATTAGTATTTATTAGTAGTTATTACTAATTATTAGTATTTACTACTAAATAAAACAATTTATTACTAATTATTACAATTTATTACTAATTATTACAATTTATTTCTAATTATCATTAATTATTGCTAATTATTGCTAATTATTACTAATTGTTGCTAATTATTACTAATTGTTGCTAATTATTCCTAATTATTGCTAATTTTCCCAAATTATTAGTAAGTCTTACTAATTATAAGTATTTACTCCTAATTATTCGTAATTATTCCTAATTATTACTAATTATTCCTAATTATTACTAATTATTCCTATTTATTAATATTTATTTCTATTTATTACTAATTATTAATATTTATTAGTAAATATTGCTAATTATTGCTAATTATTACTAATTATTCCTAATTATTGCTAATTATTGCTATTTATTTCTATTTATTGCTAATTATTTCTAATTATTCCAAATTATTGCTGATTATTTCAAATTATTAGTAATTATTAGTAATTATTAGTATTTATTACTAATTATTACAATTTATTACTAATTATTACAATTTATTACTTACTATTACAATTTATTACCAATTATTATTAATTATTCCTAATTATTATTCATTATTCCTAATTATTATTAATTATTCCTATTTATTACTAATTATTTCTATTTTTTACTATTTATTGTTATTTATTACTAATTATTGCTATTTATTGCTAATTATTGCTAATTATTCCTAATTATTGCTAATTATTGCTAATTATTCCTAATTATTGCTAATTATTCATAATTATTGCTAATTATTTCTAGTTATTGCTATTTATTTCTAATTATTACTAATTATTTCTAGTTATTGTTAATTATTCCTAATTATTAGTATTTATTGCTAATTATTAGTATTTATTAGTAATTGTTAGTAATTATTAGTAATTATTTGTATGTATTACTAATTATAACAATTTATTACTAATTATTACAAATTATTACAAATTATTATTAATTATTGCTATTTATTGCTATTTATTACTAATTATTTCTAATTATTACCAATTATTGCTAATTATTCCTAATTATTCCTAATTATTCCTAATTATTACTAATTATTACTAATTATTAATATTTATTCTTAATTATTCTTAATTATTACTAATTATTCCTAATTATTACTAATTATTCCTATTTATTGCTATTTATTGATATTTATTACCAATTATTATTAATTATTTACATTACTAATTATCGTTAATAATTAATAATTACTACTAATTATTAAAAATTAATACTAAAAATTTCAATTTATTAGTACAAATAAATACTAATGACAAAACAATTTAAATTTAATTTAATTACAACTAATCAACAATAAAAAAATTAACATAAAAAATGAAATAAATAATAAATTAAAAAAACATAAATACCTTTTAGACTGATTTTCTATTGATGCAGACGGCTTCACAACTTCTTCGTGAACAAAAAAAATAACTTAGAAAAATTCTCTCTCTAAAATCCGAGCTTAGAGAGAAACAAGATCTAAATTTTGAGAGGAATGAGAGGAAAACGGATGGGAGTATATATATGTTACATTATTTGCGACGGGTATCTCGTCGTAAATAGTATCTTTTGCGATGGGATCCGTCTCAAATACCTACGCCCCCATTAATTACTGTCGGCGGTTAAAAAGTTATTTGCGATGGGACCCGTCGCAAATAGTGCCTGCCGACACACATTTTGCGACGGGACGACATCCTGTCGCAAAAGGCTATAAACCGCCGCCGGTTATTTGCGACGGGCCCCGTCACAAATACTTAACTACTTGCGACGGTGGGATCCCACCGTCGCAAATAAACTTAGCGCGGTTTGGCGCGCTATCCGCGCCAAACTATTTGCGACGGGAGACGAAATCCCGTCGCAAATAGTTGGTTATTTGTGACGGGTCATTACCCCCGTCAGAAATAACCTCTTGGACATACCTTTTGCGATGAGATTTATTCCCGTCACAAAAGGCCCGTCGCAAAAATCCCTTTTTCCCGTAGTGTGAGATACAACCTTTTTTGAGAGCTTGATCGCATCAACCTCACTTAGGCTAGCGATAAGAAGTAGAGTAGGAGAATATTGCAAATATTTCCTCATCTCCTCAACCAAAGATCTTAAGGATTTCACTTCATCATTCAACTATTTATTTTCAATCATCGCCTCTTGTATATCATGAATCATTCTGGTTTGAGTTTTCCATATCAACTTTTCCAGAAGCATTCCAGCACCTCTTTCCCCAAGGTTAGTCATAGGAGCAGGCTGTGACTTCATAATCCTGATAAAACCAGATAATAAATTATCTCCAAAAGCTTTCAAATCTTAATGACTCACATAGTTTGGGGTTTCTTTTATATGAGTAGGAAAAAGTATTGTCTGTATAATTGAAACCACTTCTTTGGTTGTGATAGGTTTGAGTTGAAACACAGTTTAAAGGTCCATTTCCCTAACCAAAGGCTTCTTAGAATCATTAACATCAAAAAATCTTGGAAAACTATTCCAGGTGTCCACTAAACTTGAATCAACATTATTTGGAACTTCAATCCTATACAAACTAGTGTTTTTATCCCCCTAAATTGATGCTTCCCTTTGATAATAAAGTGAATCCATCATGTGAACTCTTTCCACATCTTCTATTATCTTTTGGTACCTATAAGTCTCAACCACATATACTACAAATTGATCAACCTGTTCAACACTTGTTCCAGTAGGTACATGGACTTTTATTTCATGGCCTTTATCACTTAGATATTTTTATTTGCATTTTAATCTTCTATTAGCTTCATCTACAGATGATTCTCCTTTTGTCTGACTTTTCTTTTCAACAACTTCTTCCATATCAGATCCTTTTTTATCAGCATCATCACCATGAGCTGCATTATCTTCAATTTCTTCTTCATTCCTCTTATACTGTATCTCAGAATCAACTTCCTCTCCTTTATTTGAATATTATAATATTTCATCTGATTCTAAGCAAGGGTCCTTGCTATCCTTAGGTCCCGAAGGATGGTTAACAGAATTATAATCCTTATACAACTTTTCATTGTCTATAACCCATGACTTCTTCCATAGATTCCAACCGATTTTCATTCATTTTCATATATCCTTAGACAAACAAAATTTATAGTCCTCAATTGTTTCCTCATCTTTCACTACTAGTTCTTTGGATTGCAACATTATAGAGATGAATCTTGAATAGTTTATAGAAGTTGATTTTGAAGAAGTTTTGATCATGTCACACATATGAAGAATAAGATACTTGCAAAGATTTATCTTATGACCATTATTTAATAGGTTCAATAAGAATACATCTTGATATTTCAAAGTATCATAGTCACCTTTCCTTGGAGAGATTAGGTGTTGGATGAACTTGAACAACAACCTAGTTTCTCCATCCAACTTAACAGTAATTGGTCTTCTCTTCTTTTTGTTTCCTATTAAAACACCCAAAGCCTCTTTTAGGATAAAAATATCACCTGATGGAGGAGGGTTTCTTTGATGATCCTCAAAGATACCTTCATGAGCTACTCTTAAAAAAATACCCCACACCCTTGAAGAAAGAGAACATCTTTGTCGATTTACCCAACTACTAACCACAAAGTCATCCTTTTTATTGAATGAAAACTCAACATAATGGTAAAAATAAAAAAAAAGATTCATATATATGGGTCTCTTTTCATTTGTAAACCTTTTTATCCAACCATGTTCTTTCAAAACATTAATAACAAGAGACTTAATTGAAAGAAGCCACTTCACACACACTTACTTTTTAGGTACGAATACACGGATCTACGAGACTAGGGTTTAAGGGTTTCTTAGGCATTTTGATCAGGGCCTTTTTCACTTTCTTTGATGAACGTAATTTCTCTGGATTCGAGGAAGAATTATTCTTCAATATAGCCATTTTTTACATTAGGTGGGGGAGTAATACGGAGAACAAAAGGTTCAAGAGATAAGGGTTTCAATTTCAGGAGTAGAGATAAAAAGTGAAGTGAAGAAGTGATTCAGATTGACCAATTTTATCATTTAGGGATTTGAAGAGTAACAAATTAAAAAATACAGAAAAAATACTATAATATATTTAAAATAGTGATGTAGAAATATTTCTTAATATAGAAAGCTGGGTGAAAATGGTGAGTCTACATGGTGAGCTATCAGTGGTGAGACATCAAATGGTGAGGCATCAAATGATGAGACATCAAACAATGAGACATAAAATAGCGAGACACCAAATAGTTACTCAAAGTTGATCATTCCCAATTCATGTATGATGTAACTCATTCTTTCAGAACTTAATGTCTTAGTAAAAATATTAGCAAGCTAATGTTTTGTGCCAATGAATTCTAAAGTAATATCACCCTTTTGATAATGATCTATCAAAAAGTGATGTCTTACATCAATATGTTTTGTTATTGAGTGAGAAACTGGATTCTTAGAGATGTTAATAGCACTTGTGTTATCACAGTTTATAGGGACATATATAAATTGATATCTATACTCTAGAAATGTGTGTTTTATCCACAAAATCTAAGCACAAAAACTACCAGAAACTATATATTAAACTCCAACAATAGATAATACAACAAAATTTTTCTTCTTACTACACCATGATACTAGTGACTTGCCCAAAAAGTGACATGTTCTAGAGGTGGTGTTTCTATCTAACCTACAACCACCAAAATTAGCATCAGAATAACTAAGTTAAATGATTTTCCTCTAGGATAGAACCATCCTCAGTTAGTAGTATGTTTGAGGTATTTGAAAAAATTTAACAGTAGTTAAATGAGATTCTTTAGGATTTTCTTGAAAATGAGCACACATACATATACTAAACATAATATCAGACTGGTTATCAGTCAAGTAGAATATAATTCCAATCATTCGTCTATAATGGTTTGATAAAAAGATTTTCCATTTTCATCAAGATCCAATTTACAGGTGGTACTCATAGGAGTATCACTACTTTTAATGCAATTAAAACCAAAATGTTTTAGAAGATATTTAGTATATTTTCACTGATTTAAAATAATACCTTCTTTATCTTGAAAGATTTTAAATCCAAGAAATAATTTTAGTTCACCCATTAAACTCATTTCAAACTCGTTTTTCATCATTTCTGAAAAATGAACACATAAATAATTTTTTAAATATCCAAAAATAATATCATCAACATAGATTTTTACTACCAAAAAATATTTAGAAATTCTTTTTATAAAAATAGCAGGACCAAATATACAATTTGTAAAACCTTTAGAAATAAGAAAAGTACTTAATCTATCATACCATGCTATTGGATCCTATTTTAAACCATATAAATCCTTTGTTAACTTAAAAACATGATTTGTAAAAAGAGGGTTTGTAAAACCATGGGGTTGTTAAAAAAACATCCTCAACTATATACCCATTTAGGAATGCACTCTTGACATCCATTTGATATAACTTGAAATTTATATGTGCTATATATGCTAGTAGGATTTTAATGGCTTCAATTCTAGCGACAAGTGAAAAATCTTCTTCATAGTCAATTACTTCTTCATGACTATATCCTAGTGTAACCAATCTAGCTTTATTTATTATAATAGTACTAACTTCATCTACTTTATTTCTAAACACCCACTTAGTTCCTATAGTCAAAATGTCTTTAGGTCTATCCAATAGTTTCCAAACATTATTTCTTTCAAAACGATTCAGTTCTTCTTACATAGACATTACCCAAAATTCAACATTGATTACATCATTGAAGTTATTATGTTCAAGATGTGACAAAAATGCTTGATGTTAAACTCGATTTCTAAGAGAATCTCTAGCTTGATCTCATTTGTCTAAGTCTCAAACTACAGCATCTAAGTGTGGTTATTAAGAGTTCTTGTAGGTCTAGAAAGAGGAGGTCTTTTAATTTTATCTTCTTCAATAGGTTCGCGTTCATTGTGACTAGAGTTTGGAGAATTTCTAGAACTGGATGATTTAACAGGTTCCTTAACAGTAAGATCAGAAGATTTGGTAGTTATGTCCATATGGTACAGATCATCCTCAATATTTTCTAGGGAGGTCTTGGGTTCATGTGGATATGTTTTATCAAATTTTACATGTATAGATTCTTCCACACACTTGGTTCTTTTATTAAATACTATATAGGATTTTCTAGAGATTTAGTAGCCTATAAATATTCCTTCATCACATTTAGAGGAAAATTTGTCAAGATTATCCTTAGTGTAAATAATATAAACTTTGCAACCCAAAACTTTAAAGTAGCTAACTTGGGGTTTCCTATTATTCCATAACTCATAAGGTGTTTTCTTATGAATAGGTTTTATTAAGACTTTATTAATTATGTAAAAATTTGTATTGACAACTTCATCCCAAAAATAAATAGGTAAATCAAATTCATTAAGCATAGTTTGGGCTATTTTCTGTAAAGTTCTATTTATTCTTTCTATAATAGCATTATGCTAGGGTGTCCTAGGAGAAAAGAAGTTATGACTATAGCCATTTTATGAGGAAAAATATTCAAACTCTTGGTTTTCAAACAAACGGCCATGGTCACCCCTTAAGGTTTTAATTTTAAGACCACTTAGGTTTTCTACTATTTTAGCATACTTAGTGAAATTAGAGCAAGCTTCACTTTTGTGAGCAAGAAAGAAAGTCCAAGTATATCTAGAGTAGTCATATATTAGAACATAAACATAGTGATTCCCATTAATACTTGAAACTATAGATGTTCCAAACAAATCTATGTGAACCAACTCAAGAGGTGGAGAAATTGAAACTTCTTTCTTTGGTTTGAAGGATATTTTGTGTGGTTTTCCTTTTTGACAAGGATTGCAAACTTTATTATTTAGAAATTCTAGTTTGGGTAGATCCTTGACTAAACCATTCCTTTTAAGCTTCCTAAGTTAGTGAATATTAAAATGTACTAGTCTCCTATGCGAGAGCCAATTCTCTATGTGAAAATCACTCAAATAAGAAGCATTTTGATAAATTAAGGAATCTAAATTAACAGCATAAACATTTTCATTTATAAAAGAAGTAAAAACTAAATCTTTTTTAGAATTAAATACATTACATGAATTATTTTCAAATTTAACATTGAAGCTATCATCACTTAACTGAGAGATGCTAAGAATATTATATTTTAATAGATAAACAAAAGGAACATTGAAAATTAAAATCGAATTAGAGTTACCAACTTGGATGAGGCCAATTATTTTTCCTTTTTCATTATCAGCAAAGGTGACATGCCCACCATAAATATTTATTAGATTCTTGAAGCATGAATAATCTCCGATCATGCGACTTGAACATCCATTGTCCAAGTACTATAGACTTCTACAACAAATATTCAAACATCTTTCTTACAAAGACAATTCAAACAAGAAACAATTTTGGTACCCAAACTTTCTTGGGTCCAGTAATATTTGTAATTAATGTTTTGGGAACCCATATTTTTCTTACGAGTTTCCTATAATTTTTTTGTAAATTATTGGAAAAATAAACTCTATTTTTTCTAGAAAAACTAAAAGCAGTTAAAGATTGTCCACTGTAGGAACTTGTAGTAGAAAATTCAAGTTTAGGTACAAAGCCTAATTTTTTAGATTTTGATACAAAAGTATTTATACCAAGGTTTCTCTTTATAGTAAGATCAGATCTGACAGTAGAGGTGATACCATGTCATTTCTTCAAAATTTTATATTTATATTTTAAATCATTGCATGTATCTTCCATCATTCAATAGTATTAAAACATTTCTTCATTGGTCCTGTTTTCATAATTAAGTTCATCTCTAGAATAATAAGAATTATATATAGGAGAGTCAAGTGTTACCTTATATGTTTCTATCATGAAACACATATTGAATTTATTAGCCTTTTTATCATGTGATGATTCTGACACACTAGATCTATCCTCATAAGCACTCAAGGTGGCCTTCATTTCCTTCTTGTATCTTTTATCTTTATATTCATATTTATTCTTATATCTTAACTTAGGAAATTCAGCTTTTAAATGTCCTATTATTTTACATTCATATAATACTATCTCATTTTTATTTTAATTTTCCCTCCAATCCTTTTTCTAGTTTCCATTATTTTCTTATTTTCCTTCATAGCTAGGCTTCCTGAAAAAATTCTTTTTCTATAATTTTTTTAACCCTTATGGAAAATTGATCCATTTCCTCATCATTTTTTTGATGGTGAATCTTCATTACCTGTAATTTCAGAATGATTTTTTACCATTTCCTTTTCTTTATTTTTAGAAGTAGTGGTTTTGAAATCCATTGACTTTCTATTTGGTTCATTATCCTCTTATTTTTTGACCTTTAATTCTTCCTCACACATTATGGGCTTTCCAATTAGCTCCTTGAATGAAAAATTAAAAATATCACATGATTCTATAATTGATATTGTGGTTCCTCTCCACATTTTGAGTAGACATTTGTGTAGCCACATGATTTGTTCTTTGGAATCAACTGGATTCCCAAAGGATCTCATTGTATTGACTATCTCACTGAACCTGAGATAAATATTAGAAATGGGTTCATCAAGATTCATCATAAAGTTATCATATTTAATAGTATATGTATTAATTATCACTTATTTAATATTAGTGGTTCCTTTATGTGAAACAACTAAGGTATCCCAAATTTTATAGGTAGATTTACATGAAAAAATTATATTAAATTTTTCATCCCCTAAAAAAACAAGGTATTCATAGCTTTAAAATTTTTATTATAAGAAGTTTTTTTGGATTCACCCCATGTAGTTCTTGGAGTGTCTATTATGTCATATTTATCTTCTATTAAAGTCCAAATATCAAAACCCATGCTTTCTAAGTTCATTTTCATCTTTATTTTCCACTGGGAATAATTTGACCCATTAAAGTAGGGAGTTTTGTTGGTAGTAACACCTTCCTATCCATTATCCACAATAAATAATAAAGACTATATTTTAAAGAGATAAAAATTTAGAACTAATATAAATTTAGAGATCTTTAAAACACAACTCAAATAATAGTTGAAAATATTTGAAAATAGAAGTTTAAAAATATCATTTGATACTAAATGTTGGTTAGAGTAGAACACTCGAGGGGGGGGGGGGGTGAATTGAGTTATTATAAAATTTTCTGTTAAAAATTATTTATTTGAATGTCCCCCAATTTAAAATCAAACATGCCAGTTAACCAAATTAGTATATTTGTAAAATATTTGAGAGTTTTAAGGATTCCATAAAGATTGATTAATTCACAACTAAGGAAATTTATGAAGTTACTTCAACTTTTGAAATCATTCTACTAAAACAAATTCTAGAACAAAAACTATATAAGACTAACTATCAAATCAATGTAATGTTATCTGGTTTGGATAAATAAATACAGATAGGAAAATATAACTTGAACACAACAGATAAAAACAAGAGGTTCAGTCTCAAGCAGAGACTTAGTCCTCTCAACTTGGTGATCACCTACTACTAAGAAGTTTATATTAATAAACTTGATCCACAACCTGGATCAGGGTTTAAAACAACATTAAAATATGTCAAAGTCTAATCAGACCTCTACCAAAGGTATTCATGGGGAACTAAAACAACCAGGTCACACAAGGACCTCTTCTATAGTTGTACATGGGAGTGAAATGGTGTAATAGAGTGTTAATGAGAGGAAATCTTGTATCCTCCAGTTTAGCACATGAGATAATGTGTGTTTGTAATATAGATGCACACACTGATTGAAAAGTATTAAAATAGTAAAAAACAGAGAAGAAATGATAAGAATGAGTTTAGAATGCTCTAAGGGATGTTCTTGATGCTTCAGGGATTCTTGGATGTAGCATATGTGAAGCTAGAGTCCACTTCTAGAATCATACACCAAAAATAGAGTATCATGAAATCTCTGTGTTCTGGTTTCTATGAAAAATGAGATGTTATAATAAGATATACTTTTCTAGGTTTTTTACTATAGGGATTTTCACCCTTTGCTGTAGATAAAGTTATCCTCTTGTTCACTATAAGCATAATAAGTGTCGTAGATCTACTTATTGGTTTTGTATTGCACCATGCGTAATTTTCTATTTTCTTCGCACACCAAGAATGATCTCCACACCTCATAACTCATTTTTCCTATTGACATGTCTGCAAAAGATCATTAATAATATCAGTTTCATTTAATAACTCAAATATGATCGATAGAAATAATTTAGTATTTAATTTAAAAAGAATTGTCTATGTCTGGAACAGTGTCATTGAAGCGGTTACTCAAGAGTGGTGTCTTGTAATGGTGTCATTAGAATAGTGTCAATTGGATGGTGTCACTGGGACAATGTCACTAGGAAAGTGTCACTAGAATGGTGTCACTAGAACAATGTCACTGGGACGATGTCACTGGGGTGGTGTCACTGACTTTGTGAGAATTTTGAAACCGGTAGCATGGTGACTGGTCTATATAAATGGTGTTGTGTCCTTTGTAAATTTTTTGAAATAGGTGGATTGATACAATAATGTCTGGTCCTTTGTAAACATTCTGAACCAGTAGGTTACTGAAACAATGGCTCATACTTTACCTATTTTTAGACTAAACGGTGATAGTGATTCCTGTGACCGGAGACCATGAGTTCACCTTAACCGTAACTCATACTTAGCCAAATATTTGAAAATTATCTTATAAAATAATACTTAATAGAATATATTTAGATTATTCATAATCTTATCGAAACATAATTGAACATGATTAAATATGATTTGATAGCATTTAAACTAGAGGAGTCCAACAGTTATAAAGGCCCATTAGGTCAAAATTTGTTGTTGAATGAATGGGTATTGATTTTTACTTAGAGAGCTACTCTAAAACCATTTTAGAGTTAATCAAAAATTGTTTTGGATAGGTATTAATAAGGTATTACATATGTTATGATATGAGGGGAAGTTAATGATAGCTTTCAAAAAGTGTTTTGGAAGATTTCTAAAATGAATTTTGGATATTATTTCACAATTTAATGTATATAATAAAATATAAAGTGAAATGGCATAAATACTTTTAGGCTTTAGTGTAAGTGGGATATTTAAAGGGAAATTCCCTAAGGCTAACATTGCATGTTATTCATATAGAGGATTTAACATACATTGAATCCAATGTAATTTTATATGAATGTGATGTATATCTTTAGAGTATATATGATCAACGTGTAGTGGAATTTCAATATGGATGAGATGTTTCTACCATTATTGATCATATAGAAAAACATTAAAGAGTTAGTGTTCAATTGGTCCTCTCATGATGACTATCATTAAACGATAGTTTTATATGATAAAACACATAAGGTATCAAATGTATAATATTCATACATTGACCATGGTATTAACTCATGTGATAATTTGAATGGGTTAATACACATAATGATCAAGGAGCATCCATTGTATTTATATAAACCGTACTACCACACAATGATAACAAGAAGGTATGTGTATGGTGTGACCGATTGATAATCCCCTAAACCCATAGCTCTCATCATCATCCTCTTTTATAGAGGAATATATGTTATCATGTTTTGGTGTATGAGATAAATTTTTTCAAGCACCGAAACAATTCAGTTCTCTAACGGATATATAGAAAGGTAGGAGGCTTATGTCTGTTACTCTAGTGATCAACATCAAGCATGTACAAAAGAATTATAAGGCATTTTATCATCTGATATGGTGAAAGTTATTCTATAGATTAATATAAAATTCATTTATAGAATTTACATATATTTCATTTATCATTTCTTGGGTGTTCTTCGGAAGGTTTTCTAATAACTTTGACTGTTAATATTAAGTGTTAATGAGGCCATGCGAAACACATCATATATATGAGTTTATTATAAGAAACGGCCTTCCTTCAAAATTTATTTATTATTATATATGTGTGTATTATTTAAAATTGATGTTTTTATTTTTTATCTACATGGTAATATTTATTACAACAATTTTGAATCTCTAAAGGGTTCAAAATTCCTGATAAATATTCAAAAACATGAAAATTTAACCCAATTTGAAAAGTTTACATTTAAGGTGAACTGAACAAGATATATTTCATGTATCCATCTAAGATATATTCATATAAGGAATAATATAAAATTCATTTAATTTTTTTCATCAATCCATATGTTTTTGGATATCTCAAAACTCTCAAAGAGTTTAAAAAATCAAATAAATATTTGAATATACTAGTATTAATCATCCAAAAGATGAAATATTATATTTTGGAATGATTTTAAATATTCATGAAAATAACCATAACAAATAATTAAATCTATTTATTCTAAGAGTGATATATTTCATTCATAAAGAGATGATAAAAAAAATTATCCTAGAAGGATTAAATATAACTGGACATTTCATTTATCTCTAAAGGATATACATGTACATGTGTATAATTTCCTTGAGAATAATATGAGGTCTAATTATAATAAATTTAACACAAGTTAAGGTCTAACCCAGCTCATTGATATTAAAATGGTATACATGATAACATATTCCAAAATTTAGAATCAAAATTGGTTGGTTATATTGATGTTGGATATTTATTTGATCCACATAAATCCAAATATCAAACTAGAAATTTGTTTACATATAGTAGAATTTCCATTTCATGAAATTATTCAAAAAAAAAACTAAATCTATGACTTCCTCCAATCGTGTTGAGTTGATTGTGATTCATTAAGCACATCATAAATGTGTTTAGTTGAGATTAGTCATTATTATTATTAGAAATAATTGGGGATCAAATATGAGTAATGATATTTTAATGATATTTTATGTGGATAAATCTATTTTTATAATGCAATTGAAGGGTGGGTATATCAAAGGTGATAGAAAAAACATATCTTAGAAAAATTATTTTCTAGTAATAAACTTCATGTTGGAGTTGGTTCCCTAGAACCAACTAATTTGTACATAAGATTACATGTATATTAAAAGAAGTGAATGTTTATTTAAATACCTTATCACATATCGATTATTATTCTGAATAAAATTAATGTAATAATGTCTTAGAGTATTTGTTGCATTGAAAAGGTTATAACAATTCCCCACTATGATGAGAACCTTGAAATTCCATGATACTATTATTAAACATATTTCTATCGTTAGATAACATTTTATGATGGGGAACATAGTATTTTGAGCATCAAGTGAGAGTAATTATAAGTATATGAAACTTATTCTCATGAATTAATCACTTGGTAATCTTTAATAAGGGAGATTACGAGAACAAACCTACTTATATGAATTATGCAAGTTTATGTGTCATCGAATATTCCAATATGAGAGCATGTATAATAGTCCTTAGAATTTAAGATTATTATTAATTCATGGAATGAATCCAAAAATTATATTTAATGAAAAAAATTGTAATGTCATATGTTCTTCAGAAGTGGGTTATATTGGGTGCATCATGTATAAGATTATGTATTCGTATGATTTAGAAATTTCAGAAGGAAATTGAATTTTAAATTACTAGATGGGTTGAATTTTGAACATAGATTCAGAAAGGAATTATAAATGTTTTAATGATTCAAATTTATGTTTTTAGATGTGTAGTGAATATTGGAATGTAGATCATAGGTTTCAAGAGCATACAAAATTTTTGGGGCCCAAATTTGGAGTTTTGGAAAAGTGAAACCTAAGGTATCTGGTTGGCGCACAATCAGTGGTAACCATGTGAAAAAAACATGTAACCTAGTTTTTATAGGTGAATAGGATGGGAAAATGTGGATTAGGATAGGGAAAACCATATAGGGGTATAAAAGTAATTACAAACACGTCACAAGGTTGGTGCACAGACTATTAAACCATGTACCGTAACCATGAGAGGTGGATTGGTTGGAGGTAGTTCCAACTGTATGGTTGGCACACAGTTTGGAAAAATATACAACTAAACCATGTGTCCCATTAAAATATTTAATTTACCCATTTTTTTACCTTGTATGTTTTAAGAGGGAAACCCCCTCATGTCTTCCTCTCTGTCTCATGTGTGACCCAAGTATCACCCACCTCTTCCTCCTTTCTTCCCCTTTAATCTGGGGTGTTCTTAGTGGATTTTGAAGTAGTTATTTGATGATTTGTGGTAATTATTTTACTCTATTAACCTTTTCTATGATTTTAATATTCTTCCACTATGTTTTGGTTTCCCTGGTTAAGTTTTTGTTTTTTAATTCCACTAGATCTTTGTGGGATTAGATACCGATGATGAGGCTTTTTCTTTGGCTAGGAAGTGGGTGACTCAGGAGGCCTTTTTTCACTTCAACATGTGCCTTTTCATTAAGGTATATCACCGTGGTGATTTTACAAATCATTAAAGATTAATTTAATTTTCTTGGGTGGTTGTCTTAATAATACTACTTAGTTATTATGCCCGATTGAAGGTTTAGGATGTGCCTCAGGTTATTGGCAAGTGTGGTTGAGGATGTGCCTCAAGTTATTGGTGAGCGTTAGGTTGCAGTTCTAATGTGATGGGACCAACTAGTGAGGTTTGGGGATTTATGAATTTATAAATTCTGTTTTATTTTTTTTATAACCTTTTGAGTTTAATTAATTAATTATCATGCAATAGTAATTAATTAATTTATGGTGGTTTAGTTATGAGATAATACCCTTTATGTCTAAAATGATCTTTGATAGGCCTTGGAAACTACTTCTAACCATTGGAAAGACTTGGAAATATCCTTATAAAGTAGGTGGTCTGTCATACTTTACCTAATGAATTTATTAATATTTATGGAAGTATGTAGATTCTCAGGATCACCCCTTAGAGTAATTCCTCATGTTTAATATTATTCAAATGAATTGATAATTATTTATTTTGATTTATTAAAATGCATATATTCCATTTTTCATTAATAACCTGTGTTTTATAGCCTCATGCCTTGGCCCATAATGGGAAGTATTTAGATCCTTAAGACATTGATTAGCTTCCGAACCTCTTAAGAGGTGATACTAAACAAGGTGAGACATTTTATACCTGTAATGGACTAGGTGAATAGAAATTAGGAAAACTGAGATTATGTTGGGTGTGTAGACCATCATAGAGATACCTTGGAACTAAGATGGGTCACACCACACCTTCTAATGGTTTCCATAGTGGAAACACCCTATGTAGCTGGCAAGGCCATGCTACCCTATTCATAGTGCCATAGGATGTAGTTTCCTGGTGTATTAGGTGTTGAACTAAGACCATGACTATGACTGGGAGGATTCCAGGAGGGATCCCCACACTTATGTGTGGACCCTGAGGATCATAAGTTTGACACCTACCATATAGATGATAATGGGTGTCACCTTAGAACCTGCACTGAACATATGATTCCAAGGGCCTATGGTAGTAATGATGGGTTTAGGTATATGAAAAACCCCAATCTTATCTCTATAATTTTAATAAATTACTATTAATGAGGATGTTATTTTTATAAGTGCTTACTGGGACTCAACCTATGGGCCTCATGCGATGCGATTCTATGGTGGGAATTCCTAGAGGTAGTTCCTAGTATTTAATTTATGAGCCTTAGTTGTTTGAACGTTACCATTACTGGAAGTCCCATTTGTCACTAGGATTCCTCCCTATATAGGGATTACAAAGGAGGTTTCTAGGTTCACCTCATAACCCATCTTTGTTGGTGTCAACTAGTGAATAATTAGCTTACTAGGATTCAGGTGATTCTAGAGGTTGTTGGGTGGGATCATTTCACCCAACCATGGGATAAAGATCTCATCCTCAAGGATTAATGATGATCTTTTAGATTGATGCCTAGGATACTCCCCAATATTGGGCAGACACACCATTACTACATTTCCCAGACTTATTTAGTAATGAGATATTTAACCATTTATTGAATAGATCCCAAGTTATTATCATGGATTCATAGAGTATTAATCACATATAACCTAAGGGTCACGCCCCTTATGGATTATCCTAGTTGTAATGTCATTATTTCATATGGACTGATTCCTAGGAATCGAACATCATATTGGATTACTCATAGATTTAGTGGTATGATATCCATCAATAATCCATATTTATAGAATATCCAAATAATACTTGGAATCATTCCTTATATAGTGGAGGTGAATATGTGTGATCTCAAGGCTAGGACTTGTATCTACCTATGGTGATATATCTTGCTTAAATACATTCCTACATTGGATGAAGAAGGTATGTTCGATAAGGATCATGAACCCAAGGATTAACTGGATTACACATTGATTATGAAATCCATATCAATTACTTATTTATAGGATGTCAAGTTGATTGGGATTGAATACCCAAGGATGTATTTTGGTTTTATTTTATTTATTTTATCCATTTATGTCTCATCTAGGATGGGAATATTACCTAAACATGCAATTGTGATAGCAGATTATAGGTTCACTATTGGGGGTGTCCAATTAAGATTATTTCTCACCCTTGTATGTGCACCTTAGTGTGCATGCATACCTTATATCTAATTTTAGGTTGAGTACAAATGCATGATGGCTACGACGAGGTGTAGCACCCAAATATTTCATAGTAAGTTATTTTTTAAAGTAATTCAATGGCTTGCGCTACACGCAACACCGAGTTCGAGCGCACCACAACTTACCAAAATAGACGTTCAAAAAGTAGTTATGAATAGTATTAACTACATTTTCAATTTTATATACTCCATATAATTTTAACATCCATATTATGGTTTTCTTAGAAATAATTTAAGAACAAATTCAATTTTTTAGATAAAAGAAGTATTTTTCAAAAAATAATATTTTACCTCCTTTTAATGGAGAACCCTTTTTAAATCCAATATTTGACACTTTTATATATTCAAGTTGACAAAATAAAATTCTTCTTTAGAATCGGGACATAAAAATTTAGTTTGTATAAATTTTTGGTGCTTTTCTGATAACTTTCAATTTTGATGAATAGTGAAAAATACTAAATTTTAATTGAAAACAACTTTTTAATCAAAATAATTTATAGTGTTAAATTATAAATTTGAATGGATTTTAAGTATAATTATATTATATTTTTATAATTTAATCCAATTTTGGTCATTGTAAGTAATTTTACATTTAAATTGGACATAAACACATATCAATCTTTTGATAGTTTTTACTTCTCAAAAACCCACTTTCTGGTTTTGACAACTGGAATATTTTTTAAATTAATTAATACAACTTATATGTTTTGAATTTTTTTAAATTGACATAATTTTTTAGTTTATAATACCAAAATTATCTTTGGGTGAATTTTTGGTATTTTTTTAAAAATATTCAATTTTTGATGAATAGTGAAAAACACTGTGTTATTGTTTAAAGCCAACTTTTATTTAAATAATTATTTTTAATTTAAATTTATTTTAAAGTAAAAATATATAAATAATACCTATATTAGTTCCATGCAATTCATTGGAGTCATTTTCTAATAATATTAGATGTATAAGATTCTATTGAACTTTTTAACGTCTTTTACCCACCTTCTAGGAAAATTTAAAAATTTGCATAAAACATAATTTTACCATGTCTTTGAATTGAATTTAAAAAATCCAAGAGACATGGTTGATATCAGTAATTAAAATTTAGTTCAATAGGATGAAAATAATATTTGGTGGATAATAACTTTTGAATTTTTTTACCACATTTAAAAGTTAATATGGTAATTAAAGGTAAAAAATGATATTATAATTACCACAACACATGTCTTAATTCTATTGAATAAGTTTATTTCAACCAAAATAAACCTTCT